>JAUPFZ010000005.1:11876250-12622500 GCA_036937285.1 Euphydryas editha | reverse complement strand
CTGAGAGAGTAGAGCACTTCCGACAAAATCGCCTCTTCGTGATAGAGAACCCGACGCCGTGCTCTAATTCTACAACGATGCTAATAAGAATCTTGTGAAGAAAAAAAACCGACGCCACCTTGGGAAAACCTATTAGCCCGATGATTCTTAGCACAATAAATTTAATCACGATATACTTACTTGTAAAGAATCGTTAATAAGAGTGAAATAATTTTTCTTTGCATATAAAGAGTGACACACAATGGGAAGTTCTAAGCCCATTTTAACCAGACAGTCTGATTCTCTTATCAATAATTTGATTGTATGGTCTAAGTTTACTGTTATACGACCAGAATCATCAATCTTCAACAGAGTATTGTTAAGGCTGTCATCGACGTCCCACAACTAAAAATGAAACAATAAGTGAGACATTTAGTATCCATTGTTATTTTTGTGATAATGTAATAATTCGATTAATATACTTTTTTTTTTGGAATATTCTATAATAACGTTACGAGACGTCATACGGCATTTGACCCGCGCAGATATTATTACACACATATGATTCCATAGCCTATGAAGTTTAAGCCTAAGAATTACTTCTGAATAATATTGCTCTCTAATGGTAAAGTATTTAATTATTCGGTTTTGTTATTTCAGAGATTATTGCTTTAAAATATTCCTCACTATAATATTAGTAAATATTGATTAATTTTACATTCTGGTTCATCCAGACGGCCTTCATAGTTTCCTCGTAGTTGGTTATGAGCGAACGAGTGGCGGTGTATTTGCGCATCATGTCCGCAGCGGCAGGCAGAGCGCGAAGTACCGCGTGTGCGCACACACTCTCCACGGTCTCCGTCATGTTGTACATCAGACAACGCGCCCACTTAATACGACCTTTAATATAGTCATATTATTAAGACTTTTAAAAGAAAAGGATTAACAAGAAAAAGACTAATAAGACTCTTAAAGTTTTTGTAGATATCTTGTACATATTAAATATTGTTTATTCGTAAGTGCATTTAAAAAGTTAGGAACGATTGAGCATACTTGACTAATAGATTAGAGAGAAAAATTAAAATTAAAAATTCAAAATTGGTAACAAATAAAAAATTTACTGTTGTGAGCTAATATACAAAACTCATTAAGTGTTAATATACATATACGACTGCATGAGTCATTTAAAAAAAAATCAATACCAACACTAAAAGCTATGTTCATAAAATGAAACATATATTTTATGTTTAACATACCAGCTACTGGAGAGTAATTTCTGGGCAGAGGAGGATCATCCTTTTGTCTCTTAAACATTTTCATTATTTTATCAACTTCTTTTTCGCTGTATTTCAAAACTCTATCGTATTTTTCGTTAAGTTTTGTTATTTGAATTTTTCGGCTAACCTAAAAAAATGCAAATATAAATAAGATAATATTCAACATTAAAATTAACTTTTTATTTAAATAACGTCTAGATAAGTACTTTTTCGAATCTCGTCAGGAACTTTATCCCTTGCGGTGTTTCCCAAACACTAGCAAAGTTAACTTCAATCGTGTTTCCTATCGACTCGCGAAGAGCGTTGGTTTTCTCCTCAAACGATTGATAGTCCTTATCAAACTCATTGTTCCTGTAGTCTAAATAGTCATACTGACATGACGTTACCGCTTTCTTAGCCTCATTAAAGGCATGCATTGCGTCTTCTAGATCTGTAATTTTTTTTTAATTATTGCTATTACTTAGTGTTTCATTGTTATTACCATTAAAAATATTAACCTATCTCTGATAAATCAATTCCACCTCATCACTTGAAATAAGGTAAGACTTTAATAATTAGCTTACCTTCTCCTAAAAGTAAGCCTTCCATTCTTTTCTCGAACAAATGATTATAGTCATCCATTAAATCAAACATGGAAATAATTTTATTTAGTCTCTTGCAAAACGTATCAAATTTACCAAATACATAATTTTCTGAGAAACTAAACTGCTCAGTGTTGGGTAGAAATGGTTGGTTCTTTACAAATATATAAGTGTCCCTGTAAGTTTTGTTCAGATTTATGCAATGTATCAACTTTTCTCTGACGTGGTTACGCTCTTGTGACCATATGGTTTCTTTAAAGCGACATGTTATATATTGTTTGCAAGTTTCTATCATCTGGTTTGTAATCTGAAAATTTAAGTGAAAACTTTTGGTATTTCAATACAAACTATAACTTAGTTTATAAAACAAACACAAAGTGTATTAACATATTGTGATAATTATATCGTGATTCAATTTATTGGTAAGTCCAATCTGGTGATAATGTCATGAATTCTAATAATGTAATATTTCAGAATTATATTAATAAGAATTATTTCACCAAATGATGATCGCAAACGACATACAAACAAAAATACTATGCCCTTCTTTCCTTACAAGATTACTTTGCTGTTATTACAAAAGAAAACTTACTTTAACCATTAGTGACGATATTCTTTCGGACGTATTATAAAACTGGGACACACTGTGAATCAACCTGACTGTTTGTAACAAACTCAATATGGAATCTTTGATTTTAACAGGATCGTCTAAATACAAGGAATGACAGCATTTCTCCATTGCTTGAATGAATTTGGCGTTATCTTTAGCTTCGTTATAGCAAAAGGTTATTTTATGATCCGTATCCCGCCACATCTTAATAATTTTTGAATTAGCCAGCTGAAGGCATGTCAATGTTAATTGGACTTCATTACTCTAAAAAAAAAATTACCTAATTTTTTCGCCAGTAACACAAACTTCGTTTCTTGATAATAATGTTATAAAATATATAAAACCAAATAAAAAACCTGTAAGTAAGAAACCAGTTGAGAGAATTGTGCTCCTCTCTTCTTCCAATATTCAAGTTCATCTTGAGGTCCGCTTGAGTCCACTTCCCGACGCAGCTGTTCACTTTCGCTTAGTATCTAAAGAAACGAATAAAGATGTCAGTGATTGTTAAAATTATAGGTTTCATATGTATTTATAACTAAAAAATTATATTTTTCTTCAATATTTCATGAATGCCATACCTCCATAATTTTTTTTATCCATTCGCTAACTCTCTCTTCTAAAGTAGTGACTGTTGTAGGATTTTTTATCATTTCCTTAAGTTCGTTGTTGTCGTTTAAGTTTGCCATCAGAGCTTGTCCATCATCAAATAGGTTTACTTGATTGCAGACTTCTTCGCAAACTAATAATAAATAATTATATCATTTAAGTGAACTACTTTCTTTAAGGAATAACTATGTGTATAAATAAATGGTCACAACATTTTTTATATCTTAATTCGTTGTAATTAATTATTTAAACTTTGTTATTTCATATTTTAATATCGTTGGTAATTGCCTTTTAAAGCACTGCAAAAAGACCTCAGACCCGGCAAGAGTTGGTTCTTAACTATTGGGAACCGGGTTTCATCTTCATCGCCGTCGCTGCTGGGATGCGCCAGAGCGTTCATGTAAACGTATTCCATGACACGTTCTATAGCTGTTACTAAACCAACTTTGTCCGCATTCAAAATACCGCAAAACCTACAAACAATGGTATAAATATTAATTTATTTTTTGTAACAATAAAGCTATTTCTTTCACTCATAAATATTAACGTAAGTTAAATATATTTACTTAATAATATAATATAAGAAATCTACTCCTGTCACAAAATTACGTGTAACATAAGTATTATTAAATAGGACAACACAATTCAAAAATAATTATACGTATGTATACATATATATTAAACGTTTAGTAAATAATCTTTCTATTATCAATTTTATTTGTTTTTCGGACCATTAAACTCTGAGATTAGCTTGATAAAATAAACTCATTAGAACTTCTTCATAACTTCAATGCTATATTTGGATATCAAAATTTTGTTCAAAAGTTTAAAGTAACGTTAAAAAATTTAGCTTAAACACTACTTACTCTGACGCTTACTACATAATTTCTTATATAATATAATATTTTTCATACAAAAATAAAATGTGAATGGAGAAATTTGATAGTTCCTTATTTTTTAGTTAATAAATTTATCCCTCTTGCTCTGAAACTTTACTAATGGAAAATTTCATAAATCACATTTTTTTCTTACTTTGGAAAATAAATTTATATTTAACTTACAAATCTTTATGAAATCCTTCTTCGGGTAATTGTTTGCTAACATTTATTCGAAACATATAAATACAAACTCCAGTGAACTTTACATCCCAACCATCAGACAAAAATAGTTTCCTTTTAAGAGTAATTTGAGGCGGAGGCTGTTTTCCTTGAGCTTGCTGCCTGGACTTCGTTCCTTCGATGACAGGGCGTTGCTCCACTTCTTCCACATCTTGATAGTACCACAGTAATTTATTTCTCATATGAGGTAAAAACAGCTGATTGATATCATCCAACTAAAAATTATAATTTTAACAATGGAAAGTGTCTTAAAAAAAGTTAATGACGAAAATGTAAATGTTTAATACCATGTTTCCTTCGAATACGTGATCCATTATAGCATGTCGAGGGAGACCGGTACCGTCGATTAAGAGTTGGAATGTGAACTCCAATCGAGGGTCCATTTCCCCTCGCCTTGCCTTGCGCTCGCATTCTTCTCGTCGTTTCTACAAAACCATATGTTTATAGTGTTAGTATCTTTTTATATCATTCTTACTGAGGGTTACTTGCATTACAAAACTTAAAGCTATACTTTTATATAATTTATTTAGCAGACCTGTAGAATATCCATCATATCTTCTTCCTCTTCTTCATCGCTAGAACCAGGTTTTATTCCGCATACAAACATTTTATTTATGAATCTATTCTACTGTTTTTTTTTTAGATTTTTCCTATGCAGTTAGGGCAAAGAAAAATGATACCGCGCCACTCCGACTATTGAATGTCGATGTAGATTTTCACATGATATGGTATAATCAGTTTGATATGGTATTTGGGCTTTGCATGCATATATAATTTTGTCAGTCAAAATTCTATTTCAATCACATACGCTATCATGAGAGCATTTCACAGTAAGTCTCAGATCTACAATTTAAATGACAAGTCTTGCTAGCGATCTGTTACGAACTGTCGGCGCCAAACACCGCTTTAGAACGAAACAATAGTTGTAATATGCAAATTAAATGGACAAATACAAGGTGTTATTAAAAGGGAAAGGGGTGGTACGGCGTATCACTTGCTTAAACAAATTTAGGCATTAGCACGCAAAGCTTTCGTTAATTTCATACATATACATAAGTATATTAAAAGGTGTCAATACTTTTAATATTTAAAGTCTGTCAGGCGATAATCAAATACATGTACGATCTATTTCACACCTTTTTTAACCTTATAAAAACACTACACATGAATGTTTTTGTGCAGAAAATGTTAACCATATTTATCTCGCTTTTAAATCTAATGATTTCAGATTTACGCAATTGTTATTGACGGAGTTAAGGGATTATATGATACTTGAAATTATTAATTGAAAGTAAAATACTAATAATGTCAGCATCAATTCTTCTATACCAATATGGCATATCTATTTATTTCAGCGCGTGAATCTCGTATTATAACATTTAATGAATAAACATTTATTGATAAAGGTTAAAAACCATCACGTTTCTACTCATAGATTCGAAGCAGTAACTAGTTTAAAACCGTGCGGGTCACCTAACATTTATACAGAACTTTAAATAACTTTTTGTTTCTTTTACTATAACACAATTAAAGCAACTAAATTAGATTTTTGTATAAATATGTATGTTAATTATAATACAGCAATTTTTTTTTGACAAGCAACTTCATAGAAGACATTCAAGACACATCATTAAAGCTCCTATCACGTGGCAGTTAATCTATACAAATAATAAATCTGTTAAAACCTCTGTTTTATTAATACACTATATATCATCAAGAATAAATTTCAATAGCGCGTATTTTTTTGTATCAGCGCCATCTCTTATCGTGTTTTTCTCTGATCACGTATCACGTAAAAAGTACAAAACCAATGTTAATAACTTTAATACATAAAAATTGGAAATAACTCACAGTATAATTTAGTTTTTGTTTCATTGTAATTAAATTTAAAAATAAATATTTAAGAAAATAGAAATAGGTACCTACGCCGCCAACGCCATCTGGTCTAAGGAATCTTTAAAACTCACAAAACTTATATTTGAGTTATTATTTTGTTAAACTGAAAAGTTTACTAAATATGTCGGATAGGAATAGAAATCGTTTTAATATTTTAGATAAACATCATTTTCAATTAATATACTACTATTATGTTAAATTACGTTAAATGTCACTAAATATAAAAACGATATTCTACCATTATACGATAGATGGCGCAGAATATGTAATATCATTTTCTGAATCGCGCTGACCAAAACTTCGGCCAAAAGAATGACACTCGCCCGAATTTAAAAATCTGTTTTTCTTTTTTGTATATAATTAAATACTTTAGGGTACTACGGTCTTGACTGTTTGTTCGTTGTTAAAATTTAAAATATTTGGTCGTTATTTGTTTATTGATTGTACAAAGTTGGATGGTTATAGCTATTTAAGTTGTAATCTATATATATATATATATATATATATATATATATATATATATATATATATATATATATATATAAAGTCGTGTTAGTTATAATACACCGTTTATAACTCGAGAACGAGTGGAACGATTTTTATGATTTTTGTGTTTTTGGATTTGTCTTCGTCGGGAATAATACTTATTAAAATATGGTATTCATCAATGAGAAAATAATTAATAAAAAAAACAGTTCAAATGTTTCATCCGTACTATCTATATACTTATGTATGTACGTATGTATGTATGTATGTATATAGATATAATAAATCTGTCACTCAATCCGTCTATTATAAAATATTTTCCAGTATCGACGCAGGTGTAGGTGATAAAAAATATAAATGTATAATTTTTAAAATTTTAGTTAAAGACCCGTGCGAAGCCGGGGCGGGCCGCTAGTTAAAGAATAAATATTTATCCCATAGAACAATGATCAAATAAACATTTTGTAATTGTATGTAAAAATAACATTATGGATTAGGTTAGGTTACTGTTAGAATTCTGAAGGAGTGCAAGCCGAGTGAGCAAAACAAGTATACGGTAGCCGCTAACAGTGAACTCGGAATAGAATCAAATATGATACTTAGGTAGATTTATTCAGGTGTTGTTGTATTTTAAGGCATTTTTAAGGTTTTATATATTATATTGTAAATTAGTAAGTGAAACAGTAACCGACACTTGTTTTCTTAATTAACTTAAAAGCTATTTATTTTCGTGTTGGGTCTAAGATGTCAAAATGATCAACCGAATCAGTTTAGTAGTTTTGGAGACAATTTATAGTGAAAGACGAATAGAGAGGCAAGTCCTATCATATAAAGGTTCCTTTTTGAATCGTTAGTGTTGAGCCCCATAATCGGCATGTCTTGCAACTTTAATTTAATACATTCCAGTTTTTAGTCTTTTACGCGCTGTAAAATAAATATATTGCGATACTCGTATATGGAAACTTTTAATTGACCGTATGTATTAACATATTTCTTTGTTCTTATTATTCTTGAAATTAGCTGTAGCTGTGTTTCTTAAGGAAATAAAATAAAATATTGATTTAAAATATATATTGTATTCCAGTTGTCTTATAGTTACTAAAATAGGCCCATTATTATTCTAAATTCTGATTGTGTCTATGATACCAAGCGGAACCGACGACTTTATTTGCTCTCCGAGGCACGGTGGGGAAACTGATAAGGACATACACACAGACTGGAAACAATTAATGTTTGCACAAATACAAATTCCCGCTCGGGTAATGGAATCCGCGACCGCCAGCGTTAAGGCGATTACTCGCACCACTACACTAGAACGGTCGTCAAACATACGGACAGTAAAAAATAAAAATAGATTTGAGTATATTAGTTAATACACTATAGATATAATAAAAATATTTTATCAAACCAGTGTCTAAATAACAATTTTTTGTATTAAAAAATATGTAATTATCTTGAAAATCCTAGTCTGATGATAATACCAGTCACGAAAAACTTAATTCAAAATGATTTAAAATCAATTTATTTTGTAAATTACAGGTAAAAAAAATGAATGAAATGAAAAAAATACCTCTCAAAAATCAAAAGCGAATTTAATTCATAAAATAAAGCCTTTGGCCTAAAAGGTTAAACTTAGATATTTTAAAGTTACTTACAAAATTACTGATGACTCTTCCAACTAAAGATATATCCATCGTGAGCCCTAAACGTCAGCTTAACAAATAAAACTGCAATACTTTTTTAACTTTCTAAGATTCGTCAGCAAGGAATCTATCTATTTGACGACATCCTTAGTAAAAATCATAAATGGAAATGCGTGTGTAAAAATGTTTTAAATAAAATAAAAGCAAATAGTCGAATGCGTGCAGAAGTATACACCACACTAACCACAAAGAAATGTGCCACAGCACGAAATACAATTCCATTTTTATGCTCACATGTTAAAAGATAAGATCTATCGTGTCTTCACTAGACTTAGTAACATCTATCACGAATACCGTATAAAATTCGTAGAAAAATGTGATTAAATAGCTGAAAACTTGACACAGAGTATGCGTGTGTTTTTGATTGAGATGTTTCAAACAATGAAATATATATTGAATAATAAATTCGAAGCAGCTTCCATCCAACAACTTCTGGTGACTCTCGTTTCCTTCCATCCTTCCATCTCGTGGACGGCCTGACGTTGTGGTTGCCAGTGCGTGGTCTCCACCAACGGTACCAAGTTGGACCTTTTGTCCTAGGTAGATGTAATCTTCAATAAGACGAGAGTGGAATTCCCGACTTATTAGGGCGGGCATGACAATGAAATTTTACCTGATTTTCGTTATGTCCATGTTCATTTTAAGGTCCACCCGTTGGTATACTCCATCAAGGTTACTAAGCATCGTGATCTTTCATGGATTCTGCCATGAGTACAATATCGTCAGCAAATCGAAGTTGAATGATTTATTTGCCATTAATATTGATGCCGAATCCTTTTCATTCCAGGAGCTCGAAAGCATCTTTCAATGAAGCAGTAACAGTTTCGAAGAGATAACATCTATCTGTCTCACACCTTGCTGCATTGGGTTCGCTCTCATGCTATGCTCCTGTACACGAAGCTACTAGCGTTATTTTACAATCACTTCTTATACCGGTGGAAACCAGTGGAAAGACTGCAGCACTACCCAAGTTTTGATCGAATCAAAGGCTTTCGGAAAATTTACAAACGCCAAGCACAATAGCCGATTACTAAGAATACTCCTAGGTCTTTTGTATAATCACCGCAGCGTATGTATAGTCAATGATACTATAAACTTTTCGGATACCGACTTTTTCGGGAGGGTGCAAGTCATCAAAATTACCCGTCAGACGATTCGTAATGTCCCTAGAAAATAGCTTAGAAACGTGGCTCAGAAGCGAAATAGGCAAGTAATTCTTTAACAAGATGTCATCGCCCTTCTTGAAAAAGAGCACTGCCACGATTTTGTTCTAGAATTCTGGCATTATGCCTTCTAGCAAGATGGTATTAAAGAGCTTCTGAAGGACTTAGGGTTTTATAAGCGTTCTACTATAAGATTTTGAGTTTGGTCATAAAGCGTTCGGGGGCTATTTTTACGGCCGGGTCTGTAAAATCTGACTCCAAATGTATGGACAAAATTCACCAACCTGTTATTTATATCGTCAACAGAAACGCAATCGTCAAGATAAGCGAAACGATAAGATAATTGTTAGCTGAAATTTCTCAGGATTTTGAATGATATGTGCGTTCGATGGTCGGAGTGCAGACTTCATCAGGTGAGACTCTTTCAGTTTAACATTAACATTTAATGTGTCTCTAATAGGTGATCACTCCCGGTTTTAGCATTATAGATCACGCAGACGTCATTGAATATTTTGTGGTCATGATGAAGTCCGTCTCATTTCTAGTTGAACCATCAGGACTCATCCAGGTTCGTTTCCTGTGATACAGCTTCTAGAAGAAAGATATCATAATAAAGAGTCCTTTCTTCACCAGAAAATCGACCAGCCTACGTACTCTCAGATTCCGCTGAGAAGAGGCTACTCTGCCTCTTCTCAATACTCTCTGTAAGTATATAATATATAAAAAATATTTCTTTATATTATTTTGTAATTGTAAAATATGTATAATGTATTAGCATCATATATAATCTAAACATATAATAAAATGGTAGAAAAGTCAAAACTGTACATTGAATATTTTTTTTAAAGAATACTTGGGGTGTGATCTACAATCGATACCGAAGCCAAAAATATAGTTTTTAGAATTTTTGTCTGTTTGTCTGTTTGTCTGTATGTATGTCCGGGATAAACTCAAAAAGTACTGCATGGATTTACTTCAAATTTGGCATGAATATTATTAAGAAGTCGGGTCAACATATAGGCTACATATTATCACGTTATCACCGACGGGGAACGAGCAGTGAACTTTTATTTGTTCAACGCATTCTGTAACAAAGTGTAATCTAATAGCGTTCACGCAGACGACGTCGCGGGCAGCAGCTAAATGTTAAATTATTATAATCCTAACATATTATTATAATATTAAATTATCTTTTTATTTTTTATTTTTCACAAAACAATAATTGGACAATAATACATAACACACGAAAAATTTTATTGTATTAAATTGTTTGTTATAAGTGATCAGAGATTTAAAAACTGTAAACTTTATTTATGTAATATGATGTTACCACGCCACATACAAAATTGAAGAATTTAAATATTTCACATACGTTTCACACTTTAAACTACAGTACCTGGATGACCGAGCTTTGCTCGGTTAAATTATATTTAGAAACGAAAAATTACATACTAATGAAATATGAATAATATTTTCGATCTTACCGACATAATAATAAAACAATAAGAACTGGTTATTTAAATATAAAAAATAAAAAGAGCTCTCAATAATAGTTTTCTCCACAAAAAAATAAACTTTAAAAAGAAAAAGGAAAAAAAATTGGTATGGAGACACCTAGACTCGAACCCGTGTCTTCTGATTTCGAATCCGCCCGTTCCCATCCGAGCTATTATAAACTTATCAATGACAGCGAAATTTACCTTCGTATTCTAACGATATTTTTTAATTGCCTGAAAAAAGGGATAAAACGACATTTTCTAAAAATAAATCCTAGCTAGATCGATTTATCGCCCCGAAAACCCCCTGCATACTAAATTTCATGAAAATCGTTGGAGCCGTTTCCGAGATTCAGATTATATATATATATATATATATATATATATATATATATATATATATATATATATATATATATATATATATATATATACAAGAATTGCTCGTTTAAAGATATAAGATATGTGCACGTTATTAGGTTTAAAGTAAAATAAAAAGTATATAGGTAAAATTGTATCACTTAATAAGAGGAATAAAATATAAATAAATAAAAAATTCAAAAGTAGGTACCTGTACGGTATGGTCAACCATAACGTTGTTTAATTGGAGCTGCCACTCAAAACAAAGAGTCTCAATTTCTTATTTATGAAATGCCATATTTCCGTGTACATGTCGGCTAACTCACAATAATATTTTTGACTGACTAGTAAGTATATTCGCGTTATTTCAATACGAGCGCATGTTCGCTATCGAGTCCATAAAAAACAAAGTATCTCGCATGGTCCGTGGTTGCGTGAAAGATAATGAGCTGATTCTTGTGCCAAAATCAAACATTTGCAAATCAAAACATGTATTACTTTAGCTATCTTAAAATCATACCGAAAATTTTATTTTCCTACTTCTAAATTATGGTGAAATTGTAAAGGTGAATTAAAAATTTTTTTTTTTTTTTATAATTAACAATACCTATTCCTTTCTATGACTTTTTATCGATGGATTTTTAAAGCGATTTGCTTAAAAAACCGTTATACATTATAATTATTATATAATAAAAATAACGAATGTAAAAAATAAACCATTCAAGTAATAGTTAAACCACATTTAAGTACCTAATAGTAAAATTAACTTGATACAATGCTCTTAATGTTAAGCGCAACCGTGGGAATCCAGAGTCGGACACAACATAATTATCTATAATTCTATATTAAAGTGCGAGGAGAAAAAATAGTACTCCTAAAAAAAAAGATTATATATATATATATATTCGCGCGAGAGTGTTCAGTTTTAAGATAATTAAAATTTGTAAGCAAACTAAGTAAAGAAAACTAAAATTTATATGTATAACTATAACACACATGCGTGTATTCCCTATGGACTAAAATTTTAAATTTAATGAATATATTTTATTTATGGAGAATAAAGTAACCAAAAATATTTTTTAAATCAAATAATATTATTATTGTATTCATATTGTACAGATGCATGTAAGATAATAAATAAAAAAGTTCATAATATGAGAAAATCTGATCCTTATATTATATTAGTCTTTAGTTTTGAAAACCATAGTAATTTTAAAATTCAAAAGCTACGAATCACCACCAGGAAAAAGTTAAAAAACACGAGTTAAAAAAAATACTAAAATGCAACGTATAAAACTGTATTTAATCTATTCAATAAGAGACAGTATAATGGGTTTGATAATCGAAAATACGCCGTTTAATTCTACAGCATAAGGGCCCGTCCATAAATTACGTGACGCGTTTTTTGGGATCGAGTGAAATCTCACAGAATCTCACATACGTCTCTCGGCAAATATCACGTATTTTTTTCCCTCATTAAAAATGTGAAATAGTTTTCATGTACCGGTGATGACCTTTTTTTTAAGGTATAGCCTGGATGGAAACATCGGTACGGGGGCCGCGATGACCTTTTTTTTTATTTTCGTGTGCACATCTTGTACACTTCTTACTAATACGCATTTTTAAAAAATCTCACGCGAGATTAGGGAAGGAAGGAGGTGTCGTGCAAAATCTCACGAAATATTACCAAGTGGGGAGGGGGGGGGTCAAAAATCGCCAAATTTGTCTCACGTAATTTATGGATGGCCCCTAATGTATTCCACTATTATAAGTAATTTGCAACATATATTTAAAAAGAAAAATATTTAATATACCTACTCGTATATATATTAAGCGTTATCGATCTATATCGCCAAATACAATGTCAATTGTTGCAATTAAAATAGATATATCTGCTAACATCAGACCTTTGCCCATGAAAGCTATACCCGCCAAATGATTATAAGAGCATGATCGTATACCAACACGATAAGGCTTCGACGTACCGTCAGCAACCATGTAAAACCCTAATTCTCCTTTAGGACATTCGACAGCACTATATGTTGCACCGGGTGGGACGGTATAGCCTTCTGAACATAACTTAAAATGATGAATGAGTGCTTCCATCGACATTTTCATTTCTGCACGCAGTGGTAACGATATTTTTGAGTCATCGGTTCTTATTTCACCTTCAGGCATAGTATCGATAACCTGATTTATGATTCTTAGTGACTGGCGTAGCTCCATTAGCCGAAGAAGATGACGATCGTAACTATCACCCATTGTTCCAACTGGGACATCAAAATCGTACAAGTCATATCCATCGTACGGAAACGCAATACGTAAATCCCACTTAACACCTGTGCACCTGAGCATGGGTCCAGAAAAACCATGATAAATTGCTTCTTGTGCTGTTACAGCACCGATTCCAGCCGTTCTTGCATAATACAGCCTGCTTCCTGTTGCTAAGTCTTCCGTCTCGTCACAGCGTTCTCCTAATTTAGAACAAAATTCATGAACATCTTCAAGGAATCCTATGGGAATATCTTGTGATACTCCCCCGGGTCGAACATATCCACAGTGAACTCGAGCACCACAGAGGCGTTCACAAAGTTCATAAATTTTTTCACGTTCTTCACACATCCAGAAAAAAGGTGTTATGCCACCGGCATCAAGAATCGTTCCAGAAACGTTTAAAAGATGGTTGGCTATACGAGTAAGTTCACTACATAGAACCCTTATAGCTTTTGCTCTAGGTGGCACCTCTATGTTAAGAAGAGTCTCAACAGCTACTGCAAAGCCCTGTTCATTCGCTAGTGTTGACACATAGTCGAAACGGTCAACAAAAGGTAGATTCTGAGTGTAGTGCTTATTTTCCATTAGTTTTTCTGTAGCTCTATGTAGAAATCCTATATGAGGATCTGCCCGGACGACTGTTTCACCATCTAATTCTAAAATTAATCTAAGAACACCATGAGCAGCTGGATGCTGTGGTCCAAAATTTATCCACATATTTTGTAATTTACGCTCGACAGGTCTCACCCTCGAATGATAAATAACTTTATAATATTTTTCAATCTCTTCTGTTGGATGAATAGCTACTCCCTCAAACTGTTTGATAAAATCAACATCGGGAAACCATTTTTTTACGTATAATGGCGAGTACGTTTTTAAACCTCGACCGTGTACCATAAAACGTAAAGGCGACAAAATGTTTTGAAACCACATGCTTAATTTTTAAGTGTGTAAAACAAAACGTTTATAAAGCTATGATAATTCGTGGTCTTCTTCTATGTTGATGGAATATTGTGGCAGATTTAATTATAATACTAACAGTGAATACACAAACAGTAGGTAATCAAAATGTTGACAATTTAAATAATGAGTTTTAATGACAACCATGTCTAAAGAGAATTTAGTCACTGCTTTATATAATTTAGTATACTTATATAATAAGTTTTCGATATATTTTTTACATTTCAGTTATCGTTTTATTAATGTTAAAATGTTCCTTTAAGTGTCAGACTTAAATATATTGACTTTACTATAAGTTATTTATAGAAGCTAAAAGAATGTTGAAAAAAAAGGATATCAACGCAGTCAATATAGTGGTTACATAGATAAAATAATTACAATTAATATTCTTATTATATATATTTTTACTTTGTAAACTATATGTTGCTTATAAAGTAAATATAATAACTTTCTCACCTCTGTAACATCTTCATCCTCCTCAATACAGTCATATTTAACAAATGCAAAACGTAGTTGATTTTCAAAATGTTCCCGCGCTTTGGTTTTATCTTTAACACCATTATTATCCATTGTTTTTAATTAAACGATACAGAAGTCACAACATCTTGTTATAATTTATAAATTATAATATTAAAAGTTTATAATTTACACGTAAAAGCTCAAATTCTTTTTACAACTGCAATATTTTCAAGTCGACATTTTAACAGACTTGAAGGTGTTGATAGGAAGTGTGAAACTATTGATAAAACAAACGAGTAGTTTGGAGTTTGAACTGTTTGAAGCAACGCTTTTGACGCGTTATCGAGGCGATAATTAAATAATGCCTCCTTGCTCAGGATATTATATTATTAATCTTTTTAAAATACACTATCAAGAACGTGACTTTCGATTGAAGCGTTTTGAATTAATAAAATAATAATCAAAGACGAGTAATTACTGTACTTTTTAATATATACTTTTAAATATAACCTTTACTTTTTAATATATTTATTAATGATATTAATAGATGCTTTTTTGAATTCAAACATATTACTGAATGCGGATGATACCAAAATTTTTAAAATTATAAAGACTAAACAAGACTGCTCCGACTTACAAGATGATCTAAATAGACTTATACATTACAATATTGTAGACTTAACAGCTTATATTTGAATTTAGAACAAGTATGCTTAATAAAAAAAAATCAAAAAACCCGACTGCGTAAAATACTCTTATTATAAACTAAAAAGAATAAAACAATTTACTAGCTTTCATTTGATATCTATATTGCTACAGTAAGAAAAAAAATTCAACTCCCCCCCTCATTCCGCCATTTGCGGGCGCCATTTTGAAAATTTATATAGCCTATGTCACTACTACAATTTAGACTAATCCAACGACACCTCATATGTCAAAAACCGTCCAGCCGTTTTAGGCTGTATGGCGTGCCAAAGAAATGGACATAAATACATACATACATACATATGTACATACATACACTCGAAAAACATAACCCTCCTTCTGTCGCAGTCGGGTAAAAATGCTATGCAATTACTTTTTCTAGAAAAAAATCAAATTTCGTATAATTATTCAATCTCGAACTTTAAAGAGAATGACGGAGGTGAGAGACCTTGGAGTCCAGCTGGATAGTAAGCTCATGTTTGACCGTCATATAAATAATATAACAACTAAATCGTATCAGATGCTAGGTTTTATATTTAGGGAAGGAGCAGTTTTTAAAGACGCTTATACATATAAATTGCTATACAATGCATATGTTAGGTCCAATCTTGAATACGCATCTACGGCTTGGAACCTCAATATAAAAAATATATTGACTTAATTGAAAATATACAAAATAATTTTTTTAAAAGATTAAAAAATAAATTTGGCAGTGATGCTTCACTAAAACATCGCAGAAAACTCAGATCAGCTTTTTCTCACCAAAATAATTAATAATTTAGTTGACTCTCCATACTTACTAAGTCAAATATCGTTTAAATGCCCCAGCCATTCCAGTCGAACTCAGGCTACTTTCTCGACCGCTGTCTCCAGAACAAGGTATTGTAGCAATTCATTTATTATAAGAACATGCAGAATTTATAATAACCGATATAATTACATTGACTTGTTCAGCAATGGGTTTAAGGAATTCGCTCGCCTGTTGAGAAACCATTAGGTAATTACTAACTTTTGGTATACTACCTTTTTTGATTTTTAATTTACTAATGTACTAATTTTGATTTCACTTAGTCTTTTAGTGGAAACTTTATTGGCTTGAAATTTTGTTTAGAATCGTTTATCTATATGTAGTGATTGTATGCTGTATGTGTCCCAAAGATAAATAAATAAATTATAATCTTGTATTATATAATTGTTCCTATGTTCAACTAAGTAGATAAAGTTACAAATCATATACGTATTTCTCAATTCACATATATATTTACATACTTCCGTTAAAGAATTATCCAATAACATTTTAAGACTTTAGGTTACTGTTTTTACCCTTCATCTATATGGAGAAGAGGCTTTCGCTCAGCAGTGGGTTGTTTACAGACTGATACAGTTTGTATTGTTTACCAAAAAAAAAAAATTGTGTGTCTATTAATGTACACATGTATGAAGTGAAACTTTTATAACTATTATATATTTACCACTAATTGGTCAACTGAGGTTTACGAAACAAAAGTGTGTGTGTACCTACTTATATACGCACGTAAGAAATTATACTTGCTCGTACAATAAAACGATGCACCGAGTTAATGGGTAGTGCACGCCATCTGTAATCAGACCCCAATAACTATCTAAAAACAAAGTAGGTCGTCAAGACGAATCAAACAAGTCGAAATTCGATGAGGTTGCGTCGTTTCATTACAGAGTTCCTATGACTACCTTCCAACTCCATCATTAAACCCTGGTTACTATTGAAAGACAAACTACTCGACAAGACGATTCAATCGAGCCCGAACTCGATGAGGTTGCGTCGTTTCATTACAGAGTTCCTATGACTACCTTGCAGCTCCATCATCAGAGCCTGGTTACCATTGAAAGATAAACTACTCGACAAGACGATTCAACCGAGCCCGAACTCGATGAGGTTGTGTTGTTTCATTGCGAAGTTCCTATGGTCACCTTCCAGCTCCACATCATATCAGACCCTGGTAACCATCTAAAAACAAAGAACTCGTCAAGACGAATCAAACGAGCTGAAACTCGATAGACTCAGTCTCGATTGCGTCGTTTCATTACGAATATTATATAGTACGGAGTTCCGCAATACAGTACAATACACTATATGGTCCGAAAATGTGACGCTCGCAGTGTGACGATTTTTGATTTTAACATCTATAAGATTTCTCCTATACGTCGATATTCGGATTCACTTCAAAAATTAGATAAATACATTCTATTTACATTGAGAGATGGGGAATGATTGCAGTAGAGATAATCTAAACGGTTGCAGTTTAAAATTCTGTCTTATAGGTACCTACTACCTACTAGGTGAGATTTTAAGTGTTAAATTTTATATTCATGTTTAAGTACATTAGTAAACATCACCGTATTTTAATACAAGATGGTATCAAATAGAATTCAAGGTTGTAAATGTAGAATAATATAGGAAATCAAAAAAAAAAAAAACAACAACTTGCATAAAAGGTCTCATTAAAAAAGTATACGAGTTATGAAAATTATAAAATATTTTGGTTGAAAAAATATTTTGTCCATTATGCTGCAGCTGCAGTCAAAATCAATAAAATAAACAGAAATAGTTCGTTTATTATCTACGCTAAATCTATGCTAATCTTACAAAACAACAGTCAGTTTATTTAAGTTATAAAAAAATATTAATAAGCATTACGCTCATATGACGAGATTAACGAAAAATGTTAACCTACCTGAAAAATATCAATTCCAGTTATGTAAGTTTGTATATGAAAAATCAACGTTTTCACGTGTACTTTTACCTAAAACCAATCTACCCGCAAAATTCAACAAATTGCTTATATACGCATAAAATCACTTTGTCTTAGAGGTCGTCTAAAACTTTAACGATAATATTGGAGTATTAATAAAGCATTCAACACCTGTAAACTATAAATAAATTAACTTAATTTTAAATGATACACCTATTTCTAATGTCATACCTATTTAAGGTTGCATTTGCCTTAGCTATATTATGTTATTATATATATTTGCCTTAGTTGATACATAATTTTGTTTATAGTAACATAAAGCTTTGACATTATGCTAAGAAAGAATACATACCCTATTAATCTCATCCTCTGTCAACTGCTTACTATTTGATGTGGTTTTGTCAGTCATGCTTGTGTTTTATTAATGACTTTGCTTAAATTAATCTGCACTGTCACCAGACCTTTCAAAAAAACTGGTAAAAAGTCATATCTATTTGATTACTTATAAAGAAAGAATTTAAAACACAAAAAATCATCCGATATGAGGTGGAGGTAAAAAACAACTGGTACAAATTACGGGGACTTTTGAAAGGTTTGTTAAAAGAAGTAGAAAGTAAAGGCAAATTAGAGTAATATGGTTTATTAATGTTAAAAGTAATTTTGTTTTGATGCGGTCCTGCGGGCGGTGGCGTGCGGTCACGCTCGTGGCTGACACGCGCCGGCACCGGCGACATCGTTGTCGACATCGATTGCCTTTATTTTAAATGTTTCTTGATATCATTATTTATTTAGGTATTATTAGGTTTGAAAGCAAATTGTCTTATTATTTTATGTTAATAAAAACCTATTAGTAAATGTCACAATAAGTACCTACAACTCGAACTACGACTAATACTATAAAATATTGTCTCTATTAACATTATCCTATAACTTGAATATATATTTTTTTTTAAGAAATCACAAGTTAAATTTAATTGTATTTAATTTTATTTAAAAATTAAGCCGGCTTTAAGAACATAATTTAAAATTATAAAATTATATTTTTTACTTGCTGTTTTTTTTTTTTTTTTTTTTAATAAGCCAGTATTGAAAAATATTTCAAATAAGAAGATGTCGTCATGTAAAAATTTCATACGATTTGAATAACAAACTTAGGACGGTTGCTAACAATAGATTTGTGAAGCATATGCGACGGCTCAGGCTATCAAATACATTGCAAAATTTCGATGTTAAGGTTTTTAAAGCTGGTACAGTATTAAAAAAAAATCCAAACATACCAGAACGATCGCTCTGCGTATGACCCCTACATAGGTGACAAGCTTAAAGGAATGGGTCATTGGGTAAACGAGAGTTTGTAAAACAACGAAATCATAGTTAAGCAGTTGTCAGTTCGCTGTAATGTGCTGGCTCCGTGGCAGCCACAATACTATCCCGAGGATGTTCACAAATAGACACTGGATAAAACCACATGGAAAGCCAAAATAATATAAGATCATTAGAATATTGACATTAATTATAGTTTGATTTTGTACTAGCATTCGCTTTTAAAACATGGTCTGCAATATGCAGACCATAGCTGTACCCGCGATTGCCATGCGTTTTATTATTTTATATTTTATTAACCTATAAGATAAAAGTTTCAAGTTTATTTGAACCTATTACCAAGGGTAGATCTTGATAGATTTATTTATTTGTGGACAACCAGTAGCGAATACAGCAAATCTTATATCTAATACTTATAGGTACTAAATAACATATAAGGTAGCCGTATAGCTTATTAAGGTGTCACAGCATGCTTAAGTCTATGAAATTAAATAATTAAGTATATTTTTCTTACAATTTCTTGTTTTAACTTAATTTTTATTGTACTTTTTTTTTAAAAGGTTAACACAGCCTTCCTGAAGCTCCGCATACTATCATTATAAATATTGACACTGCCACACAACTGGTTTAATTAGTCTTACGATTAAAGAGTGCTGCTTAAGGTTGGTTCTAGCGAAAGGCTGATAGAAAAGGCCAGAGGCACGAGCCACTCTCTTTATAGAACCTCTTGGTACTCGCAGCTTAAAGTCCTGCAACAGCGCTCTACAATGCTTCTGCAAATTTTAAAGAGAAACATCATATCAAGTAATCCACGACGAACCAAGAGGCTATCCATTCCAAAATGGGTGAGGCGTGAGGTGCAGAGCCCTTGTCCACTGGAGCGGAGGGGAGGTTTTTTGCAATCCTATTGGTTACTATTTCTCCGTTTCTTTGCTCCGCGGCCTCGCTCCGCATTAATGGACAGGCACCCTTAACGTTGATGAAAATAAAAAATGAGTTTAAGAGGAGATATTTAATCAACTAAATACTTTTATCATGTTCATTTTATTATTAATTATGTGCCCATTATTTTAAAACTTCATCTCATCGTAATTGATGTGAACATATAGATTAAACTTTAATGATATGGCAGTAGAAACTAATAAAAAGCATCGTTTTAATACAGTAAACATTTATTGACGACTTTAGCTGACAAAAGTGAATACAATATTATAGTAGAAAGATACATTAACATGTGAAACGACAAAAGTCAATACGAACAAATCACACGGAATGTTACGTCAAATACTACTCGTAATATGTAGGTAGATATTAAATTTTTCTATATTACATTCAATAAACATTACTTTCACAACATTTATGTTACTTATATTTATTACACATGTATTATTATAAACGTTAAAACGTCTTTACAGAATTTCGATAATTAACTACATTTAAAAGTGTTAAATAGAATACCAATGGCTATTGAAATAGTTAATATAAAAAAAAAAACAATAAGGTATATGTAATTTATTTTATTTAATACATTCAGAGCAACGTCTGATAAAACTTAATACACGTTACTCAATAAAATGTTGTGCAAAAAAAAAACATATCCAATACAATTAAATAGGTATTACTAGATACATTAATATTACTGTTGAATGCAAACATCTGATTTCCTGAACATTTACTAGCGATCATTAAAAAGTTTGCGTGATGCGTATGAATCGTTGGAAAAATAATCTGAAACGCAACACAAACAAACAAACTTGTCTTAATTTCTTCGACTGACCCGTTCGACTGACCCGTTGGCGCAGTTTGCAGTGACCCTGTTTTCTGCTCCAAGGGTTGTGGGTTCGATTCCCGCCCTGAGTCTGGGTGTAATATATGTTTATTTATATATATGTATTATTTATATGTATATTTATTTAAAAAAAATGTATATCAGTCGACTGTTACCTAAAACACAGGCATTAAGTTGCCTACCTTAGGAACAGACGACCTTGTGTGTGTGTTAAACATATTTATTTATTTAATGTTGAATTTGTAATCCTGTTATTAATCCTGTTATTAACATTTCTAAAGAATCATATCAAATCTTCGTGACTTTTTTGTATAACTTGCGAGGCGTTAGCAAAAATGACAAGTTTTTAAAGAATTATTAACACCTGCAAACACAGATTATTCTAGTAAAAACATATTAATTATATAATTGACACAGGAACATGTAATAAATAATACGTTAATATATACGCATTTTGCAGCTTGTCGTTGTTAGCTTTTAATAGGTATTCATTTTCGATATTCTTTTATATTATATAAAAAGTAACAGATACAAACTATAAAATTTTGACATACCAATTGAAATTGAGTTTATCTCAAAATCTGTAAAAGCAATATTACATTTACAAATACAAAACTGTATATAACTGTATAATAGCGGATATGTTATTAGTCCACCCGAGTTCCTAATATACTACAACTTGTCATTTTACAATTACAATTATACATTATACACTTTTCATAATTTTTACCGCTACTTCAAACTACATTAAGTTTAATTACTATCAGTATAATATAATATAATAAATAATTACTTCAAAAATGTAACTCAGAATAGAGATAATTTTTTATTATTCTTAAAATTCCTCACAGGCGTTTGAATAAACTAAAGATCTCTTTCACCGGTTTTGCTGATAGAACGATCTAACGTATAACTACATCCAACAGATAAAATAATACGATATCTTTTTCACCATCAAACTCCATTAAAAAAAAGAAAACAATATTATTTATCTGTCAGATTTTTATTTATATTCGGAAACTATAAATCTAAAAGTAGTAGTTTAATATTTGTGGTAAAACAGGTCGTAAGGGTCTGTTTTACCTGTTGCTGGTAAATGAAGTATTTAATGTGTGAGATAAACTATCAACAACTGGTGAATTAGGCTTTAACAATCGTAATTTATGGTATACGATCGTTGAAAAATACATAACATATTTTAAACCGAATGACATACATTCAGCAATGTTATTGACATGGATATGTACATAACATTAATTCTCGAAGTCTCATTTGGCATTCAATTTATGTATATTTATACTTATTATAAAAATTATGTATATGAATATATAAAAAATATATTTTTGTGTAGAAATATTTTTATTCTTATTCATTATATAAATTGACATAATTGTTAGGGAGTAAAGAAAGGCTATGACTGAATGATTAGAGATGTCAGATTCGTATCACATGCATCGACAGCCCGCAACAGTTCAATTTAATTTCAATAAATACTAAGGATTTCCCTGAGCGCTATAATTTGGGGGTTTTCAAACGTCATGTACAGATAACTTTTCCCTAAAGACCAGGAGCGCACCCGCAATTCCTCTAACGTTGCAGATGTCCAAAAGGGCGGCAATACCCACTTAACATTAAATGATGCAATCTGCTTGTTTACTACCTTTTTTTATATAAAATAAAAATACTACATATTTTCACAATTAAATAAACTAGTTTCATAAGCGAATATTTATTTCACAATCACTAAAGTTTAGCTTATACATAATTTTATCACTTATATCAATGACATTAAAAATAATTTTAAATAATTAAAAAAAAATCTAAATCAGAAACTGCAAAAATAATACATTATTTAAATAAAAATTAAAAAAAAAAAAAGAAATCGAAGAATTTTCATACATCAGAACATTCTGTACACGTGTGTATATAGACCATATTTATCTGAAAAATATTCAATTTTCAATGGTTTTGCTTGCTTTTGATGCAATCTTATGTTGTCACATATCAAGGTCATCTTAACATTTAATCAAAGCCGTCGCATACTCTACACAGTACATTTCAACGGGGGTGAACCAATAATGATAATAATTATTGGAAAAAAATATTGTTGACCTTGACCACTGATACTTTGTTGAAAAGCATCGTTGGCTGCGTCTTCACGTGTATTATCGTAAAATACGTTAATACATTTCAATGTAGATCACCCTCGATAAAACACCTGTATAAATTAAGGCACATAAGTGTTACTTATATAACATAGTATATAATAAAACATTATATATTACATAGTTATATAAAGTCCATTAAAATACAGAAATAATTTATTATGATAAAAACCCGAAAATATTGAATCAAAATAAACTAATTTATCACTGTAAAAACGGTGTATCAATGGTTAAATTATGTATTTGAAATTCTTGAATAGTCGACATGAATACATTATTCTTCCTGGTAGTTGTAGCACTTGTAAAGTTGTAGTTGTAGTACCCAATGTATAATAATTACAATTATAATAATTAACTGTTAAGCAAATAGTAATTAAAGTTAGTCACATGTTATAAATCATTCTATAGGTTAGAATGATAATAGATTTTACTTTGAACAAAGAAATATTTAATATATCTTATGTAGCACCGAAAAAGACTGAACTAAAAAGGTATATCAAAAAATTGTGCCTAAAACCTCTGCTTCAGAATTCTGATATGTTAACTAAAAATTATGCCGATAAATAAAATCAATACATATATTTAAAAAAAAAATTTACAATACTATAGTCAATTTTAATTGTGCCAAAGATAGGAGTTTAAGAAAAAACACTTTTTTCTCTTTTCTTTTTTTAATTATATGGTAACATATATCCTAATCTAATTTTGGAAAATGTAATCACCGCTTTAATTCTAATGACGCTTATTTTATATTCACGAAGTTTGACTAAAATTATGCTTTAATGTAAATATTATAAAAAAACAAGAAATATTATATTTAACAGAATAAAAATTTTCTTGTCTGTCCTACTAATAAAAAAATTGTCGACGAGTCCCTGTCCTTTGTAAAATAGATTATTCTTACAATATCGATATTAAATTATTTTAAAGTTTCACATAATCAACTGGTAAATTTTAATCTAAATTATAGTAACGTGACATTACATTTAAACTGAAACGTTTAAGACTAACACTATGATATGGTAACTTGTTTTACATGTCATAAAATATTTTAGGCTAAAACTAGGTATAAACATATTATTAAATTTAATAATTCAACGTATATATTATATATAAAAACTGACAACAAGTATTTTGGTTGGACTTCACTCTTCAGTAGATCTTTAATAATATTTTAAATTGAAATAACTATTTCCAGTGGCAACGCCTCTTTCAAACTAGTCAATTTAAACTAGCATCAGGTTCCACTTGATGTACTTATTAAAATGAAGTTCATAAATAATACTTAGCCCTGTTTGTGTTTGTAGTTGAATAATTTTTTGCTACATTTAATACATACAAAATAGCGTAAAGATATACTTATAAAAAAAGAGTATTCACTGTCTTATTTAAACATCGTCCGAAAGTTACAAAAAATAAATCATGATATCATATACAAATATAAAAAACAACTTATTAAGATACGGCAAGAGAAGTTATTAACATCGGTGAACAAATCACAAAAACAGATCCGCCTCCCAAATTTTTACTAAATTTTCTTTACATAATATAATATTTGAAATTGATTTAATGTCTAGGCAGGTTTATTTAAAACTAGGTTAATATTCATAAAATAACATTGTGCATTAAAAATATAGTTACAAATTGGAGCGAAGTATCATGAATTATAGGCAGTTTTTTCGCTACAGCCAACGAATAAAAGAATAAAGTAAAAGCTCATGCTCTGCCATACGTATTTGTATTTAAATTTTATCAAAGACAATATTTAGTACACTCGAATTTTTTTTTCCGTTAAACTGCAACTACACCGAATTTACTTAACGTGAAGTAATGTTCTGTATGTTAGTGGGTAAAAATTGACATAGGAAGGTTATTTGATATTCACGCGTTAAGTAATGTAGCCAAACTTAAAACAGGTAACATAGTATAACTTGCAAGCAATGTTAGAGAATGTTATCAACCGTGTTCAACGGGGAGGAAAGCCTTTGTCTCTTGCCCTGCCTTCACATATACTAAAGTACAAAACTAAAATTCTATAGCAAGTTACTTAAAGTTATTGACCGACATCAAAAAAGAAAAAGATTCGCAATTCAACTGAATTTTATATAGTAATAGCTTCTGCCCGCTGCTTCGCCCGCGTGTCAGTTCGCGACCAACAACGAAAAAAAAGTCTCCTATGTTACTTCTAATACCTTCAAGAATATGTGTATAAAGTTTCAAATTGATCGGTTAAGTAGTTATCGCGTAAAAGCGTAACAAACAAACTTACATTTCAGATTTATAATATAGGTAGGGATGTTTGCTACACGATATCTCAACAATTGTAAAAAAAAAATTAAATATTTATCTTTTACCCATATAAATTTAATGACTAATTTCATCTGATGGGTTAAAAAAAATTAAGAAATGTTTAAGTCGATTTTAGATGTAACATCTTATAAAACTGATTTAAAAAATAATTAGCTTATACTAGCATCAATATGTACGCATAATAACCTCATCATTTACTCAAGAACGATGAGCAAACTGGTCTCTAGTATGTTTTTTTTTTATAAAAAAAATTATAATTTGAATTTTATGTAATGTAAAAAATTACAAGCAACCGTAAGTTAGGTAACTGTTGTTGCTGCAACTGGCAACCATTAAAGAAAAGTCGTAAAAACTTGCGTCAACTAGTTTCTACCAAGGAATTTATATACAAACTGGAATGCGCACGTGCACGCAAAAAACGTTCCCATGAAAGGGATTGCATCTCTTTCTACCATGATTCAAGTCAACTTTTAAGAAAGTGACACAATTCCAGTAGTCAACGGTCTGCTCGGAACGATTTTTTGACGAGTTATTTCAAGGTACATGTTTGAATATACAATTTTATTGAGTGTTCCAGTTATGATATAAATACCTTGGTTTCTACATGTTTGCAGCGCTTAAGTGATGACCAATCGTGGAGTTGGAAGTATGTTTTTGTGTTCGGCGAAGGTCATGGCTGTCATCCATTTGAGTTGATCTTCTGTTACGGCGCCTGCTATCGTACAACCGAACCAAGGGCGATCTTTACTCCTGTCAAGGAAATGTTGAATATAGTTATGACTTGCGTATATAAATAAATAAATAAATAAATAAACGTCTCACACCCAACGGCCCCCAGTAGGATGTTTATCCTGTGTCGGGGGTCCGGAAACACAAACAACATATTATTTTGGTTCGTAATTTTATAAAAACAAATTAAATAAACTTACCGTTTTGGTTTATTGTTTCTGGGTATAAAAGTTATAGCCCAACGTGATTGAGGATTTCGCTTCGGTTCGTAACCAATGTACCAGAGAATGTCTTTTATATGCCACTCTTCTATTTTTTGCGAACCCTGAAAATGAGAAAATCTTTATAGTTTATGTATTACTAGCTTCTGCCCGCAGCTTCGCCCGCGTGGATGTCGGTTATCGCGACCAAAAAAAAGTATCCCATGTTACTTCTAATACCTCCAAGAATATGTGTACAAGGTTTCATGATGATCGGTTAAGTAGTTTTTGCGTGAAAGAGTAACAAACAAACTTACTTTCGCATTTATAATATTATTAAGTATAGTGAAGAGACATGTAAATAAATTCATAACTCTTAAAACGATTTATTGGCTTATATTGATATCCCAGTAATCTGTACAACGCAGGCCAATAGTAGTTTATTATAAACAACAATAAAATATTGTAAAATGACTGCTTAAAATCACTTTTGAAAACTTATAATAATAATATATATTCTGACAAACAAAAACTGAGTTTGAGTAAAGTACGAAACGTAAAAGTACGAAGCGTGCTAGTATAACTCTGATACAATATCACACTTATTAAAGTTTAAAACACAACCTACAAAACTTCTACATAAGAGAAACAGCTGCAAGCAATGGAATTTGGTATATGATTAGAAAAAAATCTTATTGTGTTATATACTCTGTTAATCAAAAAAGGATAAACTCTATAAAATATTGCGGTATGAAAAATAGGAGTTGATAGTCCCCATAAACATAATTAAGACGACCTAAATTAAAATATATTTTAAATTTTATTTTAGTTCTATTCGATATCAGAGTGAGAATGAATAATGTTACAATTTAATTTTGCAATATACAGCAAATACAATAAATTCACCTAAAATAAAAAAAAATACACTAACCTGCTTGTCTTTGAAATAGCACAATTTCGAATCGTTAAACTCGAACATATGCAGCTTGAAGACCTTCATAGATTCGTTCGCGAGTCTCAATTCGCCACAGACCAGAGAGGTCGAATGTCTTAACGCTTCTAATTCGTTTAGTATTTTATTTTCCTTCACTAATAAATAATTATCTTTCCTATCTTCTTCGTCCCAGTATCCCCATCTGAGGACCACGTCTAAAACTATCTCGTCTATGTGAACTACTCGACGCATCGACTCACTGCATATAACTTCTTCGAGCATTAACAAGTGAGAATCCATTTTTGCCTTCTCACACAACTCTATGCATATATCCGAGCTTGTTTTGTTCGGTGTTAACTAAAATACATTGTAAAAATATATTTATAATTTAAGAAAGCTCTTAAACATTAAAAAAAATAATAATAATAAAGAACAGAGAAGAGATTCGTAAACATTTAAAGACGGATTAATCTTTAGTCTTTAACAGAGAAAGCCACATGCTAAGCACAGGCTGTACTGTACTGTATCAGCCTGTAAACAACTCACTGCTGAACGAAGGCCTCTTCTCCATATCGAAGAAGGCTTGGAGCTTAATCGACCATGCTACTTGGTTGATGGATAATATCTCTACCATGAATAACGATTGTTATCGGGTGTCTATGATAACAATCGGGACCGACGGCTTAACGTGCTCTCTGAGGCAGATCTCCAGATCCACAAGGACATACACCGAGACCAGAAACAAATATTAGTACAAATACGAATATCTGCCCCGAGCGGGAATCGAACCCGCGACCATCGGCGCGCGGTTTTAGGCGACTACTCGCAGCACTACACCGGAACGGTCGTCAAAGCACAGGCTAGCTGGCTAATAATACTTACGGCTACTTGATGGCACGTATTTCTGTCAATAACGTAAATCCACGCCTTCAGATCACCGGCCGCTTTAGGCGGTGTCGGTGCCGTGTTACTGAGCACTCGCACCAGTACTCGACGTATAGCGGCTTCCCGTCTGACCTCAGACTCTGTCGGTTCCCATATATCTACGTAGTTCGCAATCAGATCTCTAATTACGTATTGCTCCTTGGCCGACCAAGCAGTCTGCAGAGTGTTGCTAGCCTAAAAAAAAAACACGATATATGCATTAAGTTTTAATGCATAATATAAATTAATATTTGTTTATAAAACTAGCTTCTGCTCGTGGCTAAGCCCGCGTGGATGTCGGTTATCGCGACCAAAAAAAAAAGTTTCCTATGTTACTTCTAATACCTTCAAGAATATGTGTATAAAGTTTTATGATGATCGGTTAAGTAGTTATCGCGTGACGGCGTAACAAACAAACTTAGTTTCGCATTTATAATATTAAGTATGATTAAATGAAAATTATTGTCAGAAAATAATATTCATACAATATGTTACAAACATTCCGATAAATAAAATTTCAAATTTATTTTTTTATTTAAAATAATGAACTTAATCTTTTGAAATGTAAGTCATTTGAGTTTCAACTCAGCTGCCAATAAATCTTCAATATCAAATACTAATGTTCTTTAGTTACACGAAGACCCAGTTTCACCACTTGCTATTAAGGTCCGGCTAACCTAACTGGTACTTTTCTTAACAGGTATATGTATGGGTTATTTGTCAAAATAAGTGCCAGTTAGGTTATCCGGAACTTAATAGCAAATGGTGAAACTGGCCCTAAAAATTAATATTTTCTAACATTAATATAGCCCATATTCAAATTTAACATTAAGAGCTCTTTTATACAACTAACAAAGCTTAAACAATAAAATGACCTCTATGGTCAGCTAGGTAGTAGGTTATAACCTAATAATCAATCAAAAAAAGCATAGATAAAAACAGTAGACGACGCGTTCAAACAAACAAACTTCTCGGCTTAACTCCTTAGCTTACGTGTATAAATATATGATCATTATAACTGCCCCATGTGTGTTCATGATATATATAAAATTAATTATATAAGTCTTTATGAGAAGCCAAAACAATTATTTTGAGAATTTTGTATCTGTCGGTCTGTATGTTAGTTCTCGAATGACGTAAAACCTACTTCACAAAAGTGGATACAATATTCACAGATATGATCCTGGATATCTGAAAATCTGATGTAGATTTCTTCTTGATACATCGTCTAGAAGTGGAATTATCACACATTTAATTAATTATTACAGTGAAATCGTAACGAAGTCGCTTTGTACCCACATCCACCGCGAGTTAAACCACGGGGCACAGTTAGCTTAATATATTTACCAAAGCACCGGGCATGATTGTAGGTGCCCAAACGGATGCTAAATTCTCGGCACTCATCTTGTTAGCGTGCGCCATTGTGTGCAGGAAGTGCAGGTGAGCGAACAACTTGCGGGCTGTGTTGCGTGCGACTAGCGGAAGTGATGTCATCACGGCGCGGTATGCCGCCTGACGCGCGCTCTTCTCATTGATATCTGGACATAAAATAGTCAACTTAATCAGTAAGGGTATTAATTAGAGATGCCACGAATATTCGGTCACTATTGGCATTCGGCTACTTTTCTTTAATATTCAGTATTCGGCCGAATAGCATACAGTATTAATAAAGAGCCGAATACCGAATAGTGGCCGAATATTCGTAGCATCTCCAGTATTAATATCAACACATATTAAGTAAATAATAGTACACCCAGTACACGGACGAAAACAAAATGCTATTTATAAACTAAGCGTGGTAGCATAATGTTTCTTAAACTAAAATCTTACACAGTAAGCAACCTTCGAATTTTTCTTATCTGTGGGTCTATTACGTAACTTGCGCGATCGCAAGAAATCGCTGTGGTGTCGAATTTCATTACTAATAGAGGCTCAGCTAATATTTAAATTCGACAGTATGTACAGAGATTTCTCGCGAACCCGCAAATTACGTAATAGCACCACAGTTTAATTGTGTATAGACATAGATGACGACCATTCTGGTGGAGTGATGCGAGTAGTTGCTTAAACGACGCGCGCTGGCGGTTGCGGGTTCGATTCCCGCTCGGGACAAATATTTGTGTTTGTTTATTTGTTTACGGTCTGAGTGTATGTCCTTGTGGGTGCCCCTACCGTGCCTCGGAGAGCACGTAAAGCCGTCGGTCCCGGTCGTTATCACAGACACGTGATAAGGATCGTTAGCCGTGGTAGTGAAATTATCCGCCAACTCGCAGTGGAGCAGCGTGGTGGATTAAGCTCCAACCCTTCTCCTATATGGAGAAGAGTTCTTCGCTCAGCAGTGGGTTGCTAACAGGCTGATACAGTACAGTACATAGATCACCTAATGCTGATAATAAAGCGGCGTGCTTCTCTCGAGGCAGCAGCGGTTCCGGCAGGTCCCTGAAGAACCGCTTGAGCGTGCCGGCCGCGTCATGTTCCGAGTGCCGGTTCGGAGCCAGCTGTACGGACCACGCGTCGCGACGGAACCGCGCCAGCAGCTCCGATAGAACCGTCGAACTACCCGCGCGCCGATAGATACCCTCCGATAGACTACCTGTAATTCATCGTACATCCCTTCTATAATATTATAAATCTGAATGTAAGTTTATTTGTTACGCTTTCACGCGAAAACTGCTTAACATATTATCATGAAACTTTGTACACATATTCTTGGAGGTATAAGAACATAATTATGATTCTCTTTATATAAAAAAATATATAATATATTTTTTATGAAAGATAAAAAAATTGTTATCAAAAAATCTCAAAATAGCTACTATACTTCAGCCAAATTCGATATGGAATGTTTACCAACAAACCGTTGCTTAGCAACCAACCATAGGCAGATGTTTACAGCCTATTGGAAAATAATTATAATAATTATATTTTTTAATATTTATACATAGTACTACCAGCTACATAAAACTTGAAATAAATAAGTCATAAATTAGATATATTTATATATTATCTATAATTATGTGTAAAATTTACTTGTTAACGTGGGAATACTAATTTCCCACTGAATGGTTTCTAAATATTTTAATAAATATGTGTATGCCTATATTAAAAATAGCTACACTATCACTGAATAGCATTCAAAATAAAACAACATTTGTTTTAAAACGGATTTAATATGATTAAAAATCTATGTTCAGACACTCATTCTCTTTTATTATTTATTTTACTTTACTTACGTTAAATAAACATAATAATTATAATATTTGAAATTGTGCATAAAAATCTATAACAATTTACCTTTAACAATATAACGACTCATCAAAAAAAGACCAAATGTTGCTTATCTGCGAAATTTTCCTGTCAGTGCAAAAACTTAGAGTTGTTAGATGTATATTAGTAATTACAAATTTGTTAATTTTTGTTATAAGCAAATTTTCTTATATATTACGTATTTGAGGGTTAAGTTAAGTTCTAGGAAACAATGTTAAAGTAAAATTATTAATGTATAACTAGGAAATTGGTGATAAATTACAATTTTTCATTACTAAAAGTGTGACAACCCTACACACAATGACATTTGGTTTGTTTACATAAATTCCACATCGAATTTGGCTCAAGTATAGCTACTTCAACGATATCTATCATTCCAGTAATGAAGTTTCAACCCTGAGTACTGTAATATCGTTGCACTGTATTACCGACGGTCACGTCAACATCCAATAAAATTGACTATAATTTCAACTGTTTGGCTACTTTTTATCAATACTCGCACGCGGACGAAGCCGCGGGCGATTGCTAGTTTATAAATAAAATAAAAAATACGAATGTGTGTAACCTTTACACGCGGTTGAAGTAGAACTTCTTTGACATTGTGACAGATGACGATTAAGTTAAAAATAAATAAATAATGTTAGAATTTTAAAAAGTAAGTAAGGTAATAAGTGTATAATTACTACTTATTTATAATATATATACTCTTATTTATATCGATCATTATACATAATAAATAATACATTAATTTAATTATCATTATACATACTTTTAATGTGATATCATTATATTTTAAATATTTAAAAATCGATTTATATTTAAACGTGATATCGTCGTATCGCATTACCGTTGCATTGTCATCGTCCAAAGCATTCAGTCACCCCTTAGTCACATAATAAAATAATACACCAAATAAATCGCCCTACACTCATCACTTCTCAGTACACGGACACCACTAACACAACATATTATACATCTGTGTAGCCTATAAAAACATAGTATGAGCAATGATCAAAAACCAGTCGCAACAGCCACTTTTTGTGCAAAGTTTCGACTCCTGGGGACTAAATCGGATTATATGTGATTTAAAACTCCGAGTTTAGGGATTTTCTATTGATATGTATATTTGATATTTTTGTAATATAAACTCTGCAAACAAGTATTTAAGTACATTAAACGTTTACCTAGTACAATTAAAAAAACTAGAGCGTGACAAACGGAAGGATGGACAACCTTAACAATAGGATCCTGTTAATGCCTTTTGAATTAGAAACCCTAAGAAAAGATCTCTAACACAACCAGAAATTGATAACTTACGTTAAAAAAAACTCAAAATATGGCTACATTTCTTATGCAGAAACTCAATATAAAATATTTATTGTGTTGTTTAGTTTATTGTGTAGTTTGTCTTATTCAATAATGAACGGTCTGGTGTAGTGGTGCGAGTAGTCGCCTCAAACCGCGCGCTGGCGGTCGCGGTTTCGATTCCCGCTCGGGACAGATATTTTGTATTTGCACAAATATTTGTTACATAATATATTGGTGTATGTCTTTGTGGGTCTCCCCACCGTGTCTCGGAGAGCACGTAAAGCCGTCGGTCCCGAATGTTATCATAGACACCTGGTAACGATCGTTACTCATGGTAAGGAAATTATCCGAAAACCCGCAGTGGAACAGCGTGGTGGATTAAGCTCTTCTCCTATATGGAAAAGAAGTCTTCGCTTAGCAGTGGGTTGTTTACAGGTAGATACAGTACGGTAAAGTGGTATATAAGTGCGATAAACTGACTTAACACCGACGGTCGCCCGACCGAATTCCGTTCGATGCTGATATTTGCATTTATACAAATATTATCATTCATATCTATCTAATAGAATTCAACATGTATCAATAAACGGAACGATGTCTTCTGGTTCTGTGCTAAAAATGGGCGTTCCACAAGGATCGATTCTAGGTCCTTTTCTTTTTTTAATATACATAAATGATCTGCCATTTTACGTTAAAGATATTTGTGATATAGTGCTGTTTGCAGATGACACATCACTTATATTTAAAGTTGATAGGAAAAAAGTAAATTATGATGACGTGAACAGCTCTTTATCTCGAATTCAGGATTGGTTTAAAACAAACAACCTCGTCTTGAACGCCAAAAAAAGTAAGTGCGTTGTATTTTCGTTGCCTAATGTTAAACATCCAAATTATAATTTAAAAATAAATAACGAGAGGCTTATTATCAATGATACTACAGTATTCTTAGGGTAAATTTGGACTCAAAACTTCAGTGGAATTCATACTTGTCATCCTTGAATGGTAGACTCAGCTCCGCAGCTTTCGCTGTTAGAAAAGTACGACAACTGACCGACGTTGCTACTGCGCGTTTAATATATTTTAGCTATTTCCATAGTATAATGTCTTACGGTCTGTTACTGTGGGGTAATGCTACAGATATTGAGACTGTATTTATTTTACAAAAAAGGGCTATTCGCGGCATTTACGACCTTGGAGCTCGAGTCTCCCTACGGGATGTTTTTTCAAAGGTAGACATATTAACGGTTGCGTCGCAGTATATTTATAACAATATTATATTTATTCACCAGAATATTCGTTGTTTTGAAATAAATAGTATTAATCGCGCTGTAAACACTAGAAGGAATAACAAAATTGTAACTCCAAGCTTCCGACTGCGCAAAGTAAACGTCTCCTTTCTTGGTTATGGTATTCGCATGTATAATAAAATCCCACAAACAATTCTGGAATTGTCTCATAATTAATTTTAAGAATTTATTAAGAAAAAGTCAATAGATAAAGCTTATTATTCGGTCCAGGATTATTTAGCTGATAAAGACGTGTGGACTTAGTGGCGCTGTATTTCATGCAAGATATTACTAATTTTGTACTAAAACACAGTTTATATATTATTTTCAAAAGAGTAACTGCGGAGTTTCTTGCCGATTCTTCTCTGCAGAATCTACATTCCGAATCGGTGGTAGCTTTACTTTTACAAAAAATAATAATAATCACTACAATATTAATTTTGTAAAATGACGATTCGAAAGTGCTCGTAGGGCCTATTTGAATAAAGTTGATTTTGATTTGATTTATTTGATTTGATTTATTACTAGTCTTTGTGGATCACCACAACGTAGGAAAGCATATACCCGTAGCCGTTTGTGTCGGTTTTTATTACACCTGATAGTGTATATACATAGTAAGTAAACAGTATAGTAAGTATCCACTAACACAGTGTAGTATACATACTACACTGTGTTAGCGGATAACAGCCTACAGGCTGTTTTAATACATCATATTATATTAGTGTATCGCCAAATACGTTAATTCGTTACGTAACGGTCCTTACAAGTTCATACACCTTTCATATTTGACCTACCGTGTGCATATATGAAGCTAAGACATTTGTCGACTATAACTGGGATATCTTCTTTCGTCAACTGTTGATGATGGAGATATGTGCCGTTGTTGTGAGCTGCTAGCTTAATCATGTACTTCCAACCCTGGAATAATTTACTATGTTTATTTATATAAATAAAAACTAAATAACTTTCATCAAAAATCAATAGTATAATATATTTTGAATATATTTTTTACTGAATATCCCTTTATTTATTATTAGAGTATAATTGGATCAATTTGACTTCTTTTTAAAATCAGAGTAACCGGAAAATATGGAATAAATTTAAAATATAAATATATGGAATAAAGTATAATTATGTTCTGTAAACCTGAATCAATTATTATTCTTATCCTTATGATAAAACCGTTTTAAATCAGCTGACCTCAAATCTAATCATCATTACTTAAATATTTATAAAATAAAGTAATACAATAGGAATGATTCATTATAGTAACTGACACTTGTGAATAAGCACAAATGTTTCAGAATTATATTTCACTGTCACGGTGTCACCGATCTAATTACCATGTTCGAAGACATATCTTTGTATTAACCGCCATTTTAAGCGATATTGAGTTATATAATATATACGGTATATACCGTTGGAATCAGGAGAATGAACTGTTTCGAACGGTATATATAACTCAATATCGTCTAAAATGGCGGTTAATACAATATGCCTTTCCACCGTCGTCACTACTTATCATATCATACCTCTACACATTTAACATCTCAATTTTGTAATCAAAACATTTAAGAATATACCACTAATCTTATTAAATAAAAGGATAACGTTATTTTGAATAAGTTTTGATTTTTTTTTAATATTATGAAAACAAAACGATTTTAAGATTGTAAAAAGTTCATACATTCTTTCTTTTTATGTATTATAATTATGAGTTTTTTAGTAAAACCTCAAAGTTAAAAATAAAATTCTTACTGCTGTTAAATAAACGAAAAGCTCATAATAAAACATATTTAATATTAGATATTTTATTAAATTGTTTACAGTAAATAATGTTTTCTTTAATTACTTAGAATACTTTTGTTTTGTCGATTTAAAAATTACCGTAGGTACAAAGTACTTAAATAAAGATAACTTATTATTATTTTTAAGAAACTCAAAGTAACATAATCAGGTTAGGAGGGTTTTGAATAGAGACAAATATTTAAAACAATCTCACCTTAAGTTCTCTTTCGTGCGGGAATCGCAAATATAAGGTTGTCTGTGGACAGTCTAGCAGCAGGTTAGGGCTTCCATCCGACGGACACGCTAGCTTCGCTTCATCGTCTGCCTCTTGCGTTACTGAATAGTAACAAAAACTCATTAATAATACATTGAGCACAATTCAAAACAAAACTTAGACAAAGCATTAAAAAGTATCAAAATTAATAAAACATAAGAAACTTTTTAATCGAAATCGAACTGTTATTATTTTTGTATGTTTTTTTATTATTATTTTTTTATTTTGCTATTTCACAAATAGATATAAGAGAAGGGGGACACAGGTAGATGCAGGTACCTACTGTGAAAAAAGTATATCTGTATTATGTATATCTTGTATCGATTAACGTGCAATCAAGATTACAAATGATAAGCCAATATAATTTGTAAACAATATTTTTTATTATTTTATATATCGTCTAGTAATAAAGTTATTTTAAATATTTCTACAATACAAAGTTTACAATTTTAGCACGTTTAATAATAATACTGATAAGACTTGTGAAATGATAGTTCGTTCATAAAGATAAAGCAGTTTCGAATCGAAACGTATCTGATTTCATTTAATGCCTCTCATTAACACTCTGTAGTATACTATATGCAGTTAACATTTGTCATGAGAAGTAAAAACTGAGCTACTATAAACAGATAACAGACAAACAAACAAGTAATATCGTCGCTATGTAGGTACTTCTTTTACAACGAAATGTATCATTGTTGGAGCACGCGCAGACCTCTAAACAAACATTACACGGATGGAGCGATTCATAGAATGAGTGAATCATTACCTCTACTCGATTTACTATTCTATATATCTATATGCGGAAAAATTAAATGCTGTCCGTTGATAAGCACATCAATTGAACGGCTAGACCTATTTAAATATTTTGTTTATTTATGTGCGAAATACCTTTACGATTTTCATGAAACCTAAAATATTATTAATTTGGAAGACGAAATCACAAACTATCGGGTTAGGTAGTAAATATGAATGAATATTATAGAAATTAAAATATTTTTCTTGTTTTGTAATTAAGAAACTCTCACACTAGAGCATCGATTTTGAAAATTAATTCACCATTGGATAGCTACATATAGAAGTAACATATTATGCTACAACATAATTATGTGTTATAAAACCTCTCGCTATTACTAAGTGAACTGTGAGGTAACCATAGATCGACATCGACGCGGGTGTAAAGCTAATCCTCAAATAGATAAAATTGTTCTAAGCATTCTATTTCCATTTTATTATATACTATATTATATTATACTATTTCAACCTTTTATACTAATTTCGGTCTTAATTCGTTATGGAAACCATTGTCATTTTCTAATAATAGAACCTACGGAACGGAAGCGTAAAAATTGCAAATGACTACATACTGTGATATTGCTTGTATCTGCGTGACATTGTGCGCTTCCGGTTGATAAAATTACCGGGTGATTGGTTCATGTTTGTGGCAATAATTTCATCCAGAAATATCACAAATTTACTACGTTCGTTGTAATTAAAAATTATTTTTTAACAAGCAATCGATTGACCACTAAGCTGTCCCTTTCACTTTCCATTTCATACAATATTGAATGCAGTTATCATTTAAAATATCAGGAAGATAGTACAAATACGCTTAAACTACTCGATTACTATTTTTCCTGTACCAAAATATACAAAGTTATTGGGTTTTGAATCATTAGTTCTACGCGAGTAAGGCTGCATTACCTAATATGTTCATGAAATAAATTATACTAACTACAATTTATTATATATGTAATTGTCCTGTTAGTAGCAGCAGTTTAATCACCTATATGCTTAACGATCGTGTTTCGAATGTCCACACATACATACCGACGCATCTCGTTTTCCTGAGGTCGACGGAACGCACGTCATCGCCGCTGCTGGAGTACACGAGCACGCGGCGGATCAGCATGACCCACGCGCCGCGCCACTCGCTCGTGACACCTTCCTGGCAATCAACAGTTCCCTTTGCCATTAGACACACACAACTAATACAAATATATTCTCACAATCAGTTAAACTAATATTATTTAAGCATTTTTTTTTTGTTCCTTATGTAGACATACCAGATCAACTATACATATACATATAGAGGAGAAGATTTTAATACGAAGAAAAAATTGAGATTCTTGGTAAATATTTAACTCAATGAAATGCGCATATTTGCAGAAAGCGTGTAAACAATTGCGCAGCAATGAGTACTTTATAATATTATTATTTATTTATGACTTTAAATAAAGTCATTATTTTGATACATCTATTGAAGTTACACTTCTTTGCGCGCGTTGAGGGTAAAATTTCATGGTCGTGTCACACGAATCATCATGATATGAGCATCAGAATAAAGGACGGATAGATGTACGTAGCCGCAGAGAAAAAGAGAAATATATAAAAAAAGCATAGTAAAATTAATTTATAACATTCGTCTCTTTTACATATGAAAAAAAAAAAGTGAGACAAAAAATATCCCGCCAGGCCGACATTTTAAAGATATTTGACATGGTGACATAAGGTTTTTTTTTAGTAGCTTATATTATTTTTATCTTTAAACTTTGTAGTAAATTGTTATTAAAAACTTTGATTCATCACCAACAGAAAATACTCTTTAAGATTATAATAAGGGTTAAACTTTTAGTTTAATAAGAGGTGCATAATTTTTTAATTATTCATTAGATATTGAAAATATAATGTAATGTTAACAATATTATTTATTTTTAAAGACCTATAAGCATCGATTTACTAGCTGATATCATTAATATATATATTTTTTTTATTTAGATGTTATATTTGTTTAAAATTTTTTCTATCACATATCTTTAGTCTCTGACATCTATTAACTATTAATTAAGAAATTTTAAATTAAGTTTGCCAAAGAAGTTTCACTTCTGACATGTGTACTCCGTACACACGACTTTTATTTTATTATTGTTAAATACTTTATAATTATAAATTTAAATAAACTTTGGATTGGCCTTGGCGTAAGTATTAGTTATTATAATATTAATTTATTATTATACGTAAGCTTATAATGATTGTCTACAATTACAGATACAGATGTCGAAACAGTCAGAGATTAAGATTACAAACGTCTTGATTGTTTCATATAGAAATAACAGTACCTACTCAATGTTTAATACTTGCAGTCACGTTTAAAATCAATACAACTAATTATGTGTATGTATGTTCAAAATTATGTGAATTTACATGCTCTGTATATATTATATAAATTTGCACCGTTATTTATAATAGTCTAACAAGTATTACATGTATATGAGAAAAAAATTAAACAAATATTATGAAGCTGATAAGATTGTTTGAATACGCAAATGAAATGTGATAGACGTCATTTAATCTCACAAATATTAGGTATTATTTAAGTTGGATGAAACCTTCTGAGTATATCACATAATTAATTAATATACATACTTTTTTTTTAGTTTAGTTACTCGCGATTAAAGGTTCTTATTTTTGTTAATTTTCTAATATCGATATCAATTACGAGTTTGAAAATAAAAATGTATTTTTTTTTTCAGGAATACCGATCATTATCAGGTGTCCACGATAACAACTAGGACAGACGGCTTTACGTGCTCTCCGAGGCATAGTGAGGAAACCCACAAGGACATACACCCAGACCGGAAACAAATATTTGCACAAGTAAAAATATCTTCCCCGAACGGGAATCGAACCCGCGACCACCGGCGTTGTGGCGATTACTCGCACCACTACACCAGAACGGTCGTCACTATGTAAAAAAAATTTACATATTTGGATAATGTCCAGAAAAGATAAATATTAATTTAACCTAAATTAATGAATATGTTAAATCAATACCTGGTAGGTTACAATAAAGTCAGTCGCATGTGCTTTCTTACACAACAATATAACCATAAAAGTAGTAGTAACAATGTATTTCAAAACAAACTTGATTGTTCTCACATTGCAAAACATACAAAATTTGTAATTTATTAATTGAAAATTATTTTGAGATAAATAATTGAACAAGAGACAAAATAAGCTTGAGTTCGTTAATAAACATTGTACATAAACAAAAAGTAAAGATAAACATCGCAAGCGTCAATTTCTCATAAATACATAATACAGTAATTACACTATCCTACAATGTTAGGACAATCACATTGCCTGTGATCCGATATATGTGTCATTATATAAATAGGTCAATGCAAGTAGCACATTGTGAGCGCATTAATCAATTGAATAAATGTCTTAAAGGGCTGTACATTCGCAATGCAAAAAAAAAACAAACAATATAGGAATTATAACAAAAATAAAAAATAAAATTAAATACGCATATAATTTCAACATATTGAAAAAGTGAATAAAATTACAACATTTTTATAATTAATGTACCCTACATCAAATAAAGCATATCCTGCATATGTATAGGTACATGTGTCAATATATTTCATGGTATTACATTTATTCACTGGCTCTACCCCACTGACGCCAAGATAAAATAAAAGAATCAATAAGTAGGTCCTGAAAATCGGTGTTAGGGTTTATTCCTAACTGAAACCGAGGACTTAACTTTTTGTGAGACATGCTGCTACCTTTATTAGTGTATTATTTTAAATGTATCTTTGTTGTCAATTTTGAGTTCAATTGTTTCAATTCTTCTTTTTTTCTATTTCTTTTTATTTTTATTTATTTAGTTCTTACACATTTATTTCGATGTTTTATTTTAATGTCCTAATTTTTATCTAATTTTATGTTCATTGTGTAGTATTGCAGTGTGTTATCGCAAATAAAGCACTTATTATTATTATTTTAAGGCAACTGTATTATTCGCAAGCAATGTTACTTTTGTCAGTTGAGTAGTTTCTCTCGCCAACTCTAATTTTTTTTAGTATTTTAAACACGTGTAAATGTATGTCAACTTATATATAAATTAAAACAAGTATTAAAATTACCGAATAACATAAAATATATTAATATTCCCATTTACATATTCGTAATTAATAATTATTATAATAAACTTGCATATAAAGTTGTCGCTATGTACGTTTTTTACGTGTTGCTTTCCAATAAAAACAACGTAACCAATAAATATGTAACAACGGTTAATTAAAATCCCTAATAAGTTATTAGGGAAGTGAACATCAGGTGCCAATCAAAATACCAAATTGTAAATTATGCAACGTTTCGATCTTATAATTAGATCTTCATCAGGCATCAATAACAATTGTTTCACATAAATGAAAGCGCTGAATGTATAATCTATAATATAAAGAAAATAACAAACTTTCTTTACCTTTACATACAGTATTTAATTAGCTTTTTTTATATTAATAAAACACTATCTCTTACTAAAAGGCTATATTTTTTTTGCAATAAATGCATTTATTACAACTGCAAATAGAAGTTTGATAAAACCCCCATACAAATTTATTTTTATCACTAGTTGAAAAAAAAACGAATGATATGTAAAATATTGCAAATAACCATTAGATAATAAATATCGGTGACCTCTACGTCAATAGAAATAACATTTTCAATCAGTATAAAAAATCCAATTATTTATATAAAAAAGATGAAACTGCTAAGTTATTAAGAGAATTACAAAATATCCAGTAAAGTATCCAAGGTGAGATCAATAAACAGCTTAACTTTAATTTAAAAATATAAAACGTAATTTCAATTAAAAAATTGGTAGAAAAGTATGGGTAAAATTAGAAACAAAGTTGAAAATACCTTAAGATAACACCAGCCACATCTAGTGTATTCTGCCATATATTTTGTAGAAAAACCAATAGTAAGATGTTCAGCAATTTTTTGAGCCCAATTTCGCCTTTCTGAAGCACTTGTACAACTAAATAAAATTTTCCTTGGTGTGTTACGAATACTTGTTGAGACGGTCAGTTCAAAGCTGTAAGAGTTGCTTGTTGTGCTGTGAAAAATTAAAGCGATTAAAATACTGATAACGAATATTTGAAAACTATTTTAAATATATAAAAAATATGAAATTTGGAACTTTATATTACCTGTAGGAAAGTGGTAAGACAATTTGCAAACAATAAATATTTTCTAATAAATATGTTTCTTTTACAACAGAAGTAGTAGGATCTGTATAGCAAGTTAACTTTTGATCTGACAGAACACAGTAACGACTTTGTGAATTTTTGAATAAATCTTCCACTACACCAGAAACTACTTTGTTTAAAATTCCACTATAATGTGGCACAGGTAAATTGTTTAAAGGTGGCCGCTGTACCACTTCAACTTTCTGTACAGTGGTCTTAGTAGACTTGTACAATACACTATCTAATTTCAACATATTTGAAAACCTCTGCATCATGGAATTTGGGGCTTTTGTTTCATTTTCTGTAGGTACTGTGGATTCGGAATCATACCAGTTAGAAGTCCTTTCCCGACCTCCTATCGCTGGTACTGTTTTTGATGAAGCTTCTTCTGGAAAGAGACTATCAAATCTTTCTGGTGGAGTAGGTGGATTAAAATAATCACTTTCTTCAAAATCATAAACAGCTTCTTCATTTCCACTGTCTGTTGATATAATTGTACCATATGTATCTCCTATCAAAAATGATTCCAATAGAAGTAATTCATTACTAACCCCCTCATATTTTTGTGTGGAAATAGAATTGCTTGTTAAGGGATCAAACTCATAAATAGTACTCTTACTAGGTCTTACAGTTTCTTCAATTACTGTCTTAGTAGAACTGGGTGATGGATGAGGAAGTGTCCAGTTTTCATATAAAGAATTTTGTCTCATAACTTCAATTGCACTTTCTCTCTTCTTTCGTCTCCCTGGAACCTCCGGTGCTGACCTAACACTAACTATACTATTAGTTCTTGAGGGTCTTGGAGTATCATATGTGTTTTCATGTACATTATTAAAACTAGCATCAGTGTATTCACTTTCCTTGCTGTCATGTGAAAAATTACTTACTGTATCTGCATTAGAATCAGAATTACTAGAAAACAATGATAGGTCATCAAGAGGAGAAGAATTTAGCTGAAGTGGAATGACTTTGTTTTGATCTACGCTGTCATTATCATTTCTATATCTTTTCTGTTCCAATAGAGGAGAGTGAAATTGAATGTTATCAAAAAAACTTACATCAACAGCAGGCATAGAGGTGCATCTTTGGCTCTCAACATCTTCATTACATTCAGATTTCTTAGACATTCGCAGTTTTAAGCCTGCAGTTTTTGTACCCTCTATAACGGATTTTGTGACAGAATCTCGAACTGCTCGCGATGTATTTATTGTTTTTTCCAATGTACCTTTAGCAAATTTAGAACTGTCGATTAATGATTTTTCAAATTTTTCGTTTGCAGTCTTAGCAGAGCTGCTTACTTTCTGAGCAACATCTTCTGTTATTTGTTTGGACACGGAACCGAGGGAGCGTAATATATTCGAGGCAGAGACCCTGTCTTGATTTACCGGTGCTTTTGTTCGGGGCAGAGGTATTGGTGTTTTTACATCATTTTTGGGCAAAAATGCGCTCCGAGGCTTAGGGACAGGCGGCGTATCCATGAGGATTAAGAATTACTTTCTGTGTATATATATATATATATATTAATATATACAATATTCTACATAAGAAACAATGACATGATTGAACTAATAACACACTTCACAAACAAAATAACTAATATGAGTCACATGTTAGGCTACACATTTCACATTGACCCGATTTTATAGTATTTAATATAACCAATTTCGTGACCATGAATAAACAAACAAATTCTAGTAAAATAATATTAACTGCAAAATTAAGACAAAAAAAAAAACAAAAATCAACCTATTGACAATAAGCTATTGTCTTATGGCAGAATCAAAAACTCAAAAGATGATGATCGTAATCATCGTATCGTATATAGGGATGTCGATCTAAGATCGATTACACGAAGAATCGATTTCTCAAGGCAAAAAGATCGATTTTTTAGATCGATCTTTAGTACTGAATCGATCCAGTGAATCGATATTTCACCGTCACTAGAACATGTACAAAACATGTATGTATACAAAAGGCGAGGCTAATGCTAAAAGCAGGGCCGGATTTAGGGGAGGGCCAGCGGGGCAACTGCTCCGGGCCCCCAAATAAGAGGGGTCCCCACATCCGCAAAAGAGGGGTTTCCACAATAGAGCTAAGGCAATCGAGTTGGAGTGGTCCGGAGTCGGGACGACATCTCTTTTTTTTTAGGAGTAAAGGTTAATATGTTTACCCGGCAACGATAATAATTATATTGACGTGAAATTGCGACCAAAATTTTTTTTAGGAATATGTCCACCTGGAAATGATAATATATTGGCAATAATATATTATATATATTATTATATAATTATATATAATAATTCTCAAAAAACAGCTGGTGGATAAACATTGCCCAGGGAACTTGTATTCCAGGGTGGCATCCTATTTACAGGACCGAAGAGTCATTGTCAACTATGCCAGAGCATCTATTGAGAAGGAAACCACGAAGGGTTGTGTCCAGGGTTCCATTGGTAGACCGACCTTCTGGAATCTTATCCTGGATTCACTCCTTAGAACAGTAAATGGCATGGGAGTATACTGCCAGGCATTTGCGGACGACGTGGTTCTTGTTTACTCGAGCCACAAAACCAGTGACCTGCAAGCTTCAGCCGAAACCACCTTAGCTGCCGTTCAGGACTAGGGTATTCGTAACAAACTGAGCTTCGCCGAGCATAAAATCAATGCAAAGGTAATAACAAAGAAGCTAAAATATGAAACCCCAATAGTCCACATGACCGGCACTCGGCTGAGGCTTGTAAAAAGAAATAAAACTGCTGGGGCTCATTTTAGATTCTAAGCTCACTTTTAATGCGGATTCATCTGCAATATGCAAATCAATGCAAAAGCAGCAGATATTTACAAACAACTAGCGTGCGCAGCGAGGGTGTCTTGGGGTCTGAACAGAGAAATCGTACGGACCATCTACGTGGCGGTGATAGAGCCCATCGTCCTGTACGCGGCAAGCGCATGGTCTCCTGCAGCAGAGAAGTTGTCAATAAGGAAACAACTAGACTCACTGCAGAGAGGCTTTGCCCAGAAAATTTACAAAGCGTATAGAACGGTATCTCTGACATCGGCACTCATCCTATCAGGCTTGCTCCCACTTGACCTTCATATCCGGGAGGCCGCCATACTCTATAAAATCAAAAAAGGTCACTGCGTGGACTTTCTGCCGCCGGGAAGGGAGCTGGAACGCAGGGTGGGTCCAAAAAAGAATCCCCACCCATCTCTACTCATACAAACTGAGTATGAGTGCTTGATGAGCCTGAACCCCAGAACCCTTGAAGAACACCACATCGTCGCCCCATTAATTTACACCGACGGAAGCAAAATAAAGGGCAAAGTCGCTGCGGCCCTAACGTGGTGGAACTAAGGGAGGGAAGTAAGGTACTCCACATTCCATTGTGGACATGGTGAAAAAGTCGAAAGAGAAGTCAGTCAATGTCCTGAGCGATTCAAGATCCTCGCTCGACTTACTCAAGAGCCCATCGGTGACTCACCCTCTGGTCATAGAGATGAAGAGATGCATCAGGCAGATCCAGGGAGAGAACAGATCGGTGCGGTTCTTTTGGTTGAAGGCCCACGTAGGAATACCAGGCAATGAAAGAGCGGACCATTTGGCTAAAAAGGCGGCTCTTATGAAAAAATCGGCCCCTGACTACGATAAAGTTCCAATTTCGTATGTCAGGAGGCAAATACGAGAAGAGACAGTACGATTGTGGCAGGACAGATACAATTCTTCGGAAACTGGTTCGGTCCCGAAAATCTTCTTGCCAGATGCAAAGACCGCTTATAAGCTGGTAAGAAAAGCGAAACTAACATTTGTCGATACACAGATTCTGACCGGCCACGGAGGATTTGCGGCGTATCTACACCGGTTTCACTTGAAGGATAGTCCTTCGTGTATCTGCGATCCGAATTGCGAGGAGACAGTTATCCACATTCTGCTAGAATGTCCGAGGTTCGGAAAAGTAAGGTTGGATCTGGAGATTAAGCTCCAGAGAAAACTAGACCAACCTTCACTCCGTACCATCCTAGAGAACGAGGCCGACAGAACGTCTTTTCTCGCATTCGCGAGACACTCCGTGGTGACAGCCGCGAAAAGAAATGGCCCTACCACAAAGTTCACGGTCTATACCACAGTCTCACAACACCACCACAAACACACCATCAAATACGGTAGATACAGGAATCGTCCAAACTCATAGACAACAAGCTGTACAACCAGTCGTGGCAGCCTCCTCTCAGTGGTCCCCGACCCGAGCACCGCTGTGCCATATTATCCAGGCCATTCCATCCGCTCTGCGAAAATTGATCCAGAAGAAGACAGATCAGAACGCACCGCAAACAACGATGTATGCCTAGCCATCTGCAAGAAAATCATGCTGAGCTTCCAGTACGGCCGCGAAAACTTACTGAGAGTGGAACTTGAAGAAGCCGAGGCAGCCATTTACGATAACGACACCTGGGAAATACTCAGGGGAAACATGTCGGGAAGGTATATGGCTGCTTATAATACCACAGTCGGCTTCGTGGGCGCGATCGACGCCAGAACGAAGAACCTAAAGCCTTCCATACACCTAAAGGGGATCCAGTGGTGATAGTGTCCAGGTGCACGAGAGTGATGCTAAGCGACCGGATACTCGAGATGGCAAAAACCATTACGCTAGGTCCGGAAGTCGGCAACGTTTTCGGAGCCTGGGAGTTGCCAGCACTGAAATGGATAAACGGGGTTCCTGGATACGTCAAGACGACTTACACAGAAACTTCGACGATGACAACGAGGTCGTAGTTAAAAACGAGGCACAGGGTCAGAAGAGCGAGGAGGTCCTTGTCATCCAAACGAGGGCTAAGAGGCTGCGAATACACAATAGTGTCTCGCATGCGGTGGTTGCGGTGAGTAGGCACACCAAGACCTGTGTCTACTACGCCGACGACAGGGATGACGCAATCGGCCGATTCGTGGGGAGGGCAGCGGAGGCCACTACAAAAGAAATCCTCGAGCACACCCTCAAGATGGCAATTCAAAAAAAAATATATATACAGGATGGTCAAAATGTCGTGGATCAAACGAAACAGGGAGATAGAGGAGGTAATTTCCAACAAAAAATCTTTCTACAGCATGGCCATAACTTCATTGCACGAAAAGTTATGAATATTTTTGTTTTTTCAATGAAACTACCGACTTTTTTAACAATTTCATCAATAAAAAATTAAATTGATTAAAAACAATAAAACAAAAAGTGCTTTACTATGACTCGATAATGTATCAATACTACAAAAATTGTATTGCAGCTCTTGGTACCAAATTTAACGAGCAATGAATTTTTTTCCGTAAAATTGGAAGCGATACAAAAAATTACTTCTCACTTTAAGAGCACGCTGTGAAAAAAAACGTACTACCGAAAAGTGACCCTGTATTAAAAATTTTTGCTAATTTAATGCCGATTCAAATGAGGTACAACACTTTACTGTTTGACCTTTAGTTTTGGTTTTATGGTCGTTTTTTCATATCAAAGTGCAAATTTCATTAAATTTGCCTTATTCAAAATAATTTATTAGTTTATCATAAACGGCTAGTTTTTGTACGTTAGAATGCTAGAACTGTTCTGTTCTTGTCACAATTAGGGAACCGCTCGTTCAAATGTCCTTGAACTGAAAAAATGAGGCCGGGCGCCGTCTTGTTGCAGCCACATTTCTGAAAAATCTTAACTTCGTTGAGTATTTGATTCAAATTATTTTATGAAAAATTCAAATACAGAGCATCATTCAGCCTTGGTGGCATTTCATGTAGCACAAACTGCTGGTCAATTGTTCTAGCCCACATGTTTATACCAAACAGATGCTGGAATCGATCATTTCTGATGAAATGTGGGTTCACTCTGGAGTAGAAGTTTAAATTGTGGATGTTAAAAATTCTCATTCTTCTAAAATTTGACTCATCAGTCCATAACACTTTGGTGAAAAACTTCGGATCCTCTCTGTTTCGTCTAAACGTCTTGCTGCAAAATCTCACCCAAGGTCCACAGTCAACAGGCAGCAAAGCTTGCACTCTTTGCACGTAGTAAACTTGATATTTATTTATTTTAATAATAAGGTGCACCGTCGATCGTCAAATCCCGAAATTTCCTGATATTTGGCGTTAGCTAATACCAGTTTCCAGTCTTAACTGTCTCAGTATTTGCTCTTCATTGTCAAATCGTACTACTGGTCTACCTATTCTCGCAGCATGCTCACCGAGTAAGGTTCCCCCATGTACACATTATGCACGCGTATAAAGACCCTGTAGTCCGGGAAACGGTCTCAGTTAGTGTAGCTTTGTTGATATCTTCGGGCAGTAGCTCGAGTATTGCCTTCACAATAGCCATAGAGATAATGCATTTCTACATACTCCCGTTGGGTGTATGCTCTCCTCGCAGCAGCCATCTTCCACTTATCTAGCCAATCCGTAGCGAAAGAGTGTCTGTCCATTTCATAAATCCTAAATGTGACAAGAACAGAACAGTTCTAGCATTCTAACGTACAAAAACTAGCCGTTTATGATAAACTAATAAATTATTTTGAATAAGGCAAATTTAATGAAATTTGCACTTTGATATGAAAAAACGACCATAAAACCAAAACTAAAGGTCAAACAGTAAAGTGTTGTACCTCATTTGAATCGGCATTAAATTAGCAAAAATTTTTAATACAGGGTCACTTTTCGGTAGTACGTTTTTTTTCACAGCGTGCTCTTAAAGTGAGAAGTAATTTTTTGTATCGCTTCCAATTTTACGGAAAAAAATTCATTGCTCGTTAAATTTGGTACCAAGAGCTGCAATACAATTTTTGTAGTATTGATACATTATCGAGTCATAGTAAAGCACTTTTTGTTTTATTGTTTTTAATCAATTTAATTTTTTATTGATGAAATTGTTAAAAAAGTCGGTAGTTTCATTGAAAAAACAAAAATATTCATAACTTTTCGTGCAATGAAGTTATGGCCATGCTGTAGAAAGATTTTTTGTTGGAAATTACCTCCTCTATCTCCCTGTTTCGTTTGATCCACGACTTTTTGACCATCCTGTATATTAGGATAAAAGCAGTCAGTATGGACTCTCGTCTCAGGGACTACAGATACTAATTCTAGTTTTAAGTTTTATTTACTTTTGTTGTGTAAAAACGCCTGTATGTAACAATCAAATATATGAAAAGAAAAGGGTATAGGCGCATGTAAGCCTGTAGATGTAACACTAACATATTACAAAAAATATATATATTGGCGTGAGATCGCGACGACCTTTTTTTTTCGTCGTCATTTTTTTTCTGCAAAAAAAAAAACAATTTCAGATCAAGAGACCTCCACTCCTCCATTGTCCCGGGCCCCCACACTTGTCTTTACGTAGATTATATATTTTTATGTATTTATATTTAGTGAATGAATGAAACGAAGCCGTAAAAAAAAAGTTTAATGGTTCCGATCCGAATCCGAATAACGAAAATAAATAACTAACAAAAAAAAAATCAAGCAAAATCTAAGAAAACAACAATTAATTAATTCGGAGCGAAAGCAAAAAATTACACGTACGTATCGGCTGCGTTGCTAGCGGTACATATCAGACGAGCGAGGGACGCAGTCAACTCCGGTGGGAGGGGTGGTCATCGGCAAACCTACGCATGAGTTATAGACATGTAATATATCCCTACCTCATTAAGGTTATAATTCTTGCATGGAATATAGAATGTCTATATTCCATGAATTCTTATGAGTATTACTTATTACAGCTAGCAACCGGTTGAATTAAAAGAAAAACTTATCCGTATGATTATTATTATTTTATACTAGCTGATCCGGGTGAAAATTTCGCACAATAGGAATTGTAGTCATTAATATATATAATGATGTATCTAAGTCGATATTTATTAGTAAATGTAGTATTAATAATTAAATTTAAAAAAAATCTTAATCTATTTTTCAATGACTTTTTTATTATTTTTTGTATAAATAATGTCATAGAGCTGTAATATTAGTAACAAAAACTATTCACAGATGGCACCCCAGCTACACAAATTTAGCACCTCATCGAAGGATTTTTGAAATTAAAATGACCTTAATCGATAGGTCTACATTAGGTCTGTGTTGGCCTACCAAAATTTGTATTAGGTCGCCTATAATTTTTCAATAAATATGTTTTTGACTTTTTAACTTTATAGTTTTTGACGTGATAACGTCTAGTAAACTGATGATAGGGTGCCCGTTCGAAGAAGATGACGTCATCATTGTCACAATTAGTGAGCGAGAGCGCGGAACAAGCGGTAGAGAGGTACGATCGGCTCGGCTTAAGCGTTCGGCTCACGATCGGCGGTCGGCCTGACTTACGACGCGTCCGAATAGAAATAACATCGGCAAAGGGCGGGAAACTGTTTTGTCAATACATAATATAACCTGATTTTTTTAACCGTGCGCCTGTCAACGTCAAAATATTAGCATGTTTATAGCTTTGGAAGCGTCAGCAACATCATTTTTTTTATTCTACATAATCTAGGCATGTATCTCATTAATTTAAGAAGTGTCTGTGCCTTTCATAACCGTGTTTAATGATAAGGACAGACTTTTATCCAACGACCAATCTAACGACTTTGACAGCTCCGAGCGCACAGTTATAAAAATCGGGTTATAAACTGTTATATCAATACGAAGTAACGTCAATTTATTATTTTTAAAGTTATAATAGTGACAACAATTGCAGCAAAAAAGGTAATTAATTCTTGCATTTTAAGATTTTGATTAGCGATATAATTTCATATATTTGTTATTTGATTATTAAAAAAGTTACATCGGTCGGCGAGTGCAGTAGGTAATATAAGGTTATATTACAATTTTGATTAAAAACTTATTAGGACTCATATAATTACGATCGTATAAAAATTTAGCTGCTTTTATTTAGTATATTTTTACTATTTTAAGTTAATTAAACTTAACTTCTTTATTAAACTTGATTATTTCTTGTATTACATATTTTCAAAGTATTTAACTTTATTTCGCTTTTATATTAAATACAATTAATTACCTGTAGCTTATATACATAGATATATATATATATATATATATATATATATATATATATATATATAAATATATGTTATACAAAATAATGATACTTCGGTAATAATAATTCAATTCCACTCATTTTTTCTTATGACGTTATCACGTAAAAATTATCGTCCTTAAACTGACTTTACAGACAACCAATTTTTTTTTTTCGTTAGAAGATTTCATATCAGAAATTTGATTTTTTATATCAGTTAAATTTTCTTGCATTTTGCAAAATCTGCTCATTTGACGATATATATTTTTCCAATACAACTTTTAAAGTTGTATTCTATCTAAAATATAAATAAAAATTTATATGAAAAACCACAATAAGCGATTTAGCTCAGCACATGAAACAAAATCTATTTAGAACAATATCCTTATTTTATATAAAATATAATATATTTGAACATACCAACAAGCGTTTAGAATGATTAAATATAAATTGGTGCTGTTTATAATTGTTAAAATGCTTTTAGCATTAACCTCGCCTTTTGTATACATACATACATGTTTTGTACCTGTTCAAGTAAATGTGAATTTTTTTTGACGTGATAACGTCTAGTAAATTGATGAAAGTTACTGGGTGCATGCAGGCCCGCCGTAAGCGGGCGTGCAACGCGTGCACCACACATGGGCGGCACGTCCAAGAGGGCGGCATGTCCAAGGGGGCGGCAAATCGAGTGAATCATCACAGTATTCAAAGTCATTGTCACAATGGGTGGGGTACCTACAGAATAAGAAATGTCATTGCATGGAAAAAAACATGACCGGCGCGCGTTCTCTTAGCATTATTATTATTTATGGCGGTGTCATTTATTGGCATCCGTTAAAACAAAGATGCAATACCAAACGCAGTCTGTCGCAGCAACCATCCACCTCCGCTCGGTGGCACCCCAAATTCGGTACAAGTATTCATAGTCGTACTCTGAAAGGCAGGACTAGCGAAGTTAGGGGAATTCCCTCTGAGCTTCCTTCTCAATCGGTAGGTTAGGCAGGTACTTGTACGCATTCGAACAGTAGCATGGTGGATGAACAGTAACGATCGCACATTTTATTTATTGACTTATCAAAATAATTCTTGTTCAAGGAATAATAAGGCCTTTTAATTCTTGAATAATAGAAGTTTTTAGTGTACAAAACTTTTCCTTAATAATTTTGAAAATTAATGAATAGATTGCTATGATTGAAATAGACTTAGTGTAGAAAATGTTACGTGAGTTCGAATTTATCAGAACTTTTCCGGCATGTAAAGTATGAAAAAAAAAACATTTTAAAAAATACTTAACGTTTACAAATAAAAGGAAAAAACCTTTCAGGAGCGCAATTTCGACAGCAAAAATAATAAAATGAGATACATAAAGAAAAATTGGCGGGTTCTTTAATGAAATTTTTAAGCAAGCCAGAAAATAAGGAAACAAAATGTCAAGAAAATTTTGACGTAGCTGTACATATCTGAAGAAAAAGATGGACGTTCTTCGTAAAGAGACTCCAGTAAAACAAGAGAAGGTACTACTGAAGAACCTGTAAGCAATTTATCGTCCTCAGTAATATGCAGCAATTTTTTGATTGTGATGATGATCCCGGTTTGTAGCCTGCCAGTATTACTAAAGATCTTATTAATAATTTAGTTATTCTTGGTCCTGTACAGGTGTCAAACTGCAACTTTGCTATAATTGACGATGGAAGAAAATTAACAGAGAGTGGCTTGTTTACTTTATTTCAAAAGATTTAGTCTATTGTTTAGTAAAATATTTGGTAAATCTGTTCGTAGTTTGTCTGCTTTGAATGGTTTTTCTGATTGGCAGCATTTATTATTAACATTCAAAAGACATGAAACAAGCATTCCCCACAGTGAAAATGTGAAATCGTGGCTACAATATAATATGTAAAAAAATAAAACCACTGTAAATCGAATGCAACTGAGACTATTAGATTCGAAAAAAAATTGGTATGATGTGTATATATGTATATAGAAAGAAACACGGCCGTTATCAAAAAAATTATTTCATCAGTGTCTCGCTTTTCGGGGGTCGTCAAAAACATTAGATGAACATGATAATAGTATTTTTTTAAAGTAATCGAAATTATAGCATCCTGTTATTCAGTCATGCGGGAACATATTCACAGAATTCAATTCTTAAATTTTATTTTAGATTTATTTTCACAATTAAAGAAGAGAGAAAGGGGAAAGCGCTGGCGGTTAGTTTAGACATAGCGAAGGCCTTTGATCGAGAATGGCATGAAGCACTTCTAACAAAGCTACCATCCTATGGGCTTCCCGAGAACTGTAAATGGATCACCAGCAGATTTTTTAGCAGACAGGAACATCAAGGTCGTTGACGACGGTGCACGCTCGGACCTCAAGTCTGTTAATGATGGTGTTCCCCAAGGCTGTGTACTATCTCCTACCTTGTTTCTTCTGCATATCAATGACATGTTGCAAACTAGTGGCATGCCTTGTTATGCAGACCACATCACCAGAGATGCCTTATACAGAGGTCGTTCTAATATCTCTCGAGAACAAGTCGATGAGTGTCGGAACAAACTTGTCTCTGAAATCAAGTCTCTTTTAGCCAAAGTCTCGCAATGGGGGCAACTTAATATAGTCCAATTTTACCCAAAAAAGGCACAAGTTTACCGCTAAAAAGTCACCATTCGTCGTTCCTTTGCAATTTGAAGGTGCTCTCCTAACCACCTCAGTATTGGAATACTTGGCGTTGACATATCAAGCAATGTGCAATTTCGTGGTCGTTTGGAAGAAAAGGCTAAACTAGCCTCTAAGAACTTGGTGTGCTCAACAGGGCGAAGCAGTACAAGTATAGTGTCAATTGACCATGAAATTTTAGACAATTTAGATACAAGAAAGTTGATAGAAGGTTTCACAAATATAAAGGGAAGAAGATGTAATTTTTGTAGATAAATATTTAAGTTTATGGTTTTATACTTCAGTAAACAAAAATAAGTACCTAATCAAAATAAATGTTTTATCTTCATTAAGATTTTGTTCCCACCATAATGAAAATAAATAATAATAATAACATTAAATAGCCTTTTTTTCACAAAACTCAGCGTGAGTGTCGTAGGGCGGCATAATCGGTATTGCACGCGGGCGATCAAATAGCTAACGGCGGGCCTGGCTGCATGTACAAAAAAAATGGAATCATTGTCACAATTAGTGAGCGAGAGCGCGGAACAAGCGTTAGAGAAGCACGATCGCACGTCACGGTCGCGTCCGAGTAGAATTGACAGCGGAAAATGGCGGCAAACGCACGCAATTTCTGTTTTGTCAATATTGAAGTAATGTCAAATAGTGAAAAGTAAATGACGTTAAAATGGTTACCATAGTTTATTACAACAACAATTGCAGCAAAAAAGGTAATTAATTCTTGCATTTTAAGAATTCGATTAGCGATATAATCTCATATGTTTGTTATTTAATTATTAAAAAAGTAGCATCGGTCGGTGCAGTAATAATAGGTTATATTACAATTTTGACTAAAAAGTTATTAGGACTCATATAATTACGATCGTAAGTAAACTGGTTTTATTTAGTATATTTTTACAATTTTCATAAGTTGTTAATGATAATCTAATTTGTTTTGCTAACTTTAAGTTATTATACTTACCTTCTTTATTAAACTTGATTATTTTTTGTATTACATATCAAAGTATTTAACTTTATTTTTCTTTTATGTTAAATACAATTAATTACCTGTAGCTTATATACATATATATATATTATATATTTATATATATATATATAAATATATATTATAAAAAATAATGATAAGTCAGTGATAATAATTCAATTCCATTCATGTTTTCTTATGACGTTATCACGTAAAAATTATCGTCCGTAAACCAACTTTACAGACAACCAATTTTTTTTTTGATCAGATCCTTTAACTTTTCTTAAGCTAACTAAAGCATAAAAAATCGAATGTTTATTATCGAGGGTGAAATATCGATTCACTAGATTGATTCAGTACTAAAAAATCGATCTTTTTGGCTCGATAAATCGATTCTTCAATCAATCGATCTTAGATCGCATCTCTAATGTGTAAACATGTGTAAACTGTAAACATGTCCGTTGTCCGACAAAATAAAGTGCACGATCTAGATAAAGTGAATGGTAAGCGGCAATAAAGCAGCAGTGTCTATTATAAATCATCTATTATATTACATGATTTTTTATTGAGCTTGTCGGTGGCCGAAACTTGTCGTCGTTATTATATACTCTTTGGTTGCCGTATATGTGCCGCGTTTGGTCAAGATGCTGTGAACGAAAAAACCAGCAAGGTGGTTTGATCGGTTTCGATCTGGAAATTATAGCTTGGAAGACGAGTCCTGGACGGGCCGACCGACGGAAATTGGTGACGAGGAATTACGACGTGTACTTGGGAGTAATTTCCGGCAAACAATGCGCGAATTAGCAGCGATATTAAACTGTGCTCAATTCACCATTGTGACACATCTAGCTTCGATTTGTAAGAAGAGTAAGTTAGGTCAGTGCGTCCCTTGCGAATTGACTGACCGTGACCGTGCTTGCCTAAATGCCGAGTAGAAGTGTGCACATCACTGCTTTCTTTTAGTCGAAGAAAGGACTGGCTAAGCACTATCATTAGCGGAGTTGAAAAGTGGGTTGTATACGTTAATTACCGGCGGAGACGTCAGTAGGTAGATGGAGATTTGAGCCCCGAACCAAAGCTGAAATTGAACCGTCACACCCGCAAAATCATGTTGTGTTTGGAGGGATTTTCACGGAATTTTATACTTCGAGTTGCTTCTAGAAAATACCCATATCACCACATTATTATTGCAGTCAGTTACAAAAACTTGCTGACCAATTACAAGAAGTTCACCCTCAAAAACGTAGTCTGTTTTCTGCACGTCAATGCAAGGCCACATGTCACAACTAAAACTCTTACAAGCCTATAGCCCAGATCTTTCACCGACCGATTTTCATCTTTTCCGGGCCCTAAAAAATGTTCTATAGGATAAAAAATTTAACACTCAGGATGAGTTTAATACCTTCTTAAATTATTATTTAAATCCACTGCCACTGAACTTCTACGCCGATGGGATCAACAGTCTGCCAGATCGTTGGCAGAAGGCCATAGATTGTGATGGAGATTATTATACTAAATAAACTCTTTTGTAAAACACAAAATGGGTCTGTGAATTTTTTTCATGAAAACTGCTATAATTTTCCGATCAACCCAATATTTTAATTAAAGTAATGTTTCTTGATATCAAAAGTGTTTTTATACTTTTTAGGTGGCCAATAGAAATGGTTTTATTATAATATAAATTTAAGATTAGGCAGGGTATATAGTAAAAGTCATCATCAGAATGCACGTTTATTAACTCATGTATCTGAAAAAAATCACAATTATAAAAGCGGTTACAAAGTCCTAACAAACTATCGTTGGTAATAAAGTAAAACATTAAATGAACAGGAATCTCATAAAAATCGTTTCCTAAAAGTTGCCAAAATCTTTACAATTTTGTGCGTAATTAAGTTGTATACAAATTTACTATTATTAATGTAACTGTAGTAATTTAAATTATTTATAATTTAGATTAGATTTTAAATAGGTTAATGATGGATTTTTTTCTGTAGGACCTCGAACCATACATTATGCATTATTTTAGAAGAATTACAAATAAGAAAATGTTTTAACTAACTCGAGTTACATACAGCTACTTGTATACTTATTTGTAACATGACTACATATTAAAATATGACAAAAATTATACTTTTATAAAGTAGAAAGTTTAAAGGAATTTCGAATACCATATACAATGATTATTATAAATCACTTCATTTATTATTAACCATCTATTCTTGTTTTCGTCCAAATATTAAAAGTAAAATTAAACAACAAAATTATATGTACAATTTAGCAATAAATAATTACAAAATAAAAGAACATCAGTAAATAATAAAATCTAATATGTAGAATAAAATAAATCGAATATTTCTTGTTGATATTACTGTTCATAAAATACACTATATTGGAATGGAGTGAACTAATAAAAGAAGTGTTATTATACTATCCTAAATCACCTACACTGATTTTCCTAAAATATGTTTTCGGTGTCTTGCTATGGAAACTTTTGTTACGTGTACTATGTTTTTTACATATTGGGAATGACCGAGCAATAGACAAAGGACTAGTTATATTATCGTCTCTGGTTTTATTGAGGTTTCTTGATAAATTTTTTACTTAATTTCTATAGTTAAATTCTCCGCTCATAATATGGTTGCTTTTTGTAAATGGTTATAAATAAGTTGCTATTAAGATAAAAATAATTCTAATGACAAACATTATAAAATAGGCTTAAAATCAAAGATATTACTGTTTATAACTATGCGGAGATACTTTACTTGCACTTTAAAATAAACAAAGTTTAGGGTAGAGTACTGCAATTTGATAGATGGCTCTCTATTATGTCCGTAATTTTATCACACATCTTTTTTCTGTGCATCAATTCAACAGGGCAACATTTTCAAACGCCGTTAGCCTCCATCATAACCATTACGTTTTGATCATTGTTTTAAATTATCTATATTGTATTCATAAATACAAATTTTAGTTACATTTAAAATTTAAATAAATTGTAAAATATAACCTTGTTTTAATTAAACTGATTAATATTACTACATGACATAAATGCTTTTTTCATTAAGTATCGAATGTACAGAAAACCTTTCTGATACATTAAGAGATTATTTTAATCAAACATAATCATCAATGTAAAAATAAAAATTGCGTTTATATGACACATTTGTTAAACATAGTTCCTAATAAAGAGATTATTGGCACAGATATTAATGCAATGTGCGAAGATCGTACTCGAGAGTGAGATGCTGATTAAGGTTACATGAGAAATTATGATATAAATACACAAATTGCTGTTACATAATATTTGATTCACTCCTTTCGGGTAAATACAGTCTTCAAAACGACTGAAAGGCAATCCAAATGCCAAACTACTTAAATACAAGCTCACTGATAAACCTACTTACTACCATTAAAAACGTGTTTTAGTAAATCATTTTGCATATAGCTTTTCAAAATTGAATGAAAATTGCGACTTGTGTAATTTATTGTCAACGATAAAATAAAATGGAACTAATCAACATATTAAATGCAATACAATTTGCCTATCCAATAATTACTAATGCTAAATATAATATTACCAGTAATACAATTACATATAAACTACAATTACAAATTACTTTTTCATAATAATCACAACAATATAATTAGATATTTGACTGATTAAATTCGATAAACAATATTATTAAAGGAGGCACGTTTAAACTATTCAGATTGAGATTTCATTATTAGAATAAAAAATTATTTCTATCTTATAAAGACATTATAGGTGTATTTAGCTTTGCCTGTGAAATAAATATTATTTATTTTACTCATTTATTTCTTAAAAACAACCAAAATATAATTTCAGATTTGAATACGCAATACTTTAACAATATGTGACACGTTCACAATCACATCATATAAACAAAACACATATTTTAATAATGTTGGTTGTTTAAAATATAAATAGTGTATTTTCAAACTTAGTAGATGCCACGACATAAAACTATTATGATGATCGAATTTAGAATCACATCAGTCTCGTGATCATAAATTAAGCTATAATTTATGAATATTCTAATTAGGCAATTTACATTGAGAAAAAACATACCGAAAATATTAAAAATTATTATGATTTTCGCAAAACATTTGATACTCTTTTATACATCTGAATAGCCTAAGCCGCATATTGTTTTTATGTAGTAAATAAACTCCGTATAAAGCTTTGCTTTTAATATTTATCAACAATTAAAGAAATTATATATTGCAAAATATCAGAAAAAAATTCTGATGAAAATATTTAAATACGATCTATTGAATAATTAAATATATTAATAAAAAAAAATAACACTAAAACAGTCGAATGGGTAGACAGCGTTAAAAAATTATTTCAAAAATTCACCGCAAGCTATAATTTACGATGGGAACGCTCATCTCGAAAACTCGACCCCTACGCTTATGGGGCTTTAACCTACCATAAATATAGTCATTCGCGAAATGGTCAAATAATATCGATTTACATATTATAGGCGATATATATTGCGTCGATTTGGTCGGATAGGAATCCGTCTCGAAGATGCATCCGTTGTTTTTCGCCACGAGAGTTGATGGGGACCACACCGGGATCGACGACAACCACGACTCCCACAATTAGGTGATGTTCCTCGAGGACCGTGTTCGTCACCAGAGGCACGAGGTTCAGAGCTTCGCTGTCGTTGCCATCGAGCTCCACCACTACCACCAGTAAGTTTGTCCACGTGAAGACAGCACTGAAATTTCATTCAGACATTAAAAAAATTGATTTAAAAAAAATGCAATATACATTTTTATAATTAAATTCGTAACAATAATAAAATATTTAAAAAAAAATCAATGATATATAAGGGGGCGTTTAAGTATTACGTAAAGCAATTTTTGAAGATTTTTGACCCTCCCTCCCCCCTATGTAACGCGCCGTAACGTTTTTCTGTACCCCCCTCCCTAAGCGTTACGTAACACCCAAGTTGCCATTTTTACCTAAAAGACAATTATGTTACGCAAGGTACCGAAAAGTAGATAAAATACCTTTGTTATTGTTATAATAATAATAATTAATTAATGATAAATAAAACAAGAGATTTTTAACTCGTAATACATGGAGGACTAAATAACAATGACGTACAATACAATCGTAAAACATAAACGAAAAGGGTTGCACACATTTTTTTTTTTATGTAAGAGGGGGCAAACGGACAGTCGGTACACCTGGTGGTAAGTGTACGCGACATCCATAGACACCTGCCAAAATGGAAGAATTAGCAGGTGCGTTGCCGGCCTTTCAAATGGGCGTATGCGCTTTTCCTGAAGGTCCCTAAGTCGTTGGGAGACTACTTGGGAGACTTTAATTTCCTAATTTCTTTTATTTAAAAAAGTTATAATAATAATGTTACATAACGCGTTGTATGAACCCCCCATCCCGCCTTTGTAACGCATCGTAACGTATCACAAGACTTCGCCTCCCACCTAAATTACGTTACGTAATACTTGAACGCCCCCTAAAAAATAAAAAATAAAATAGTATTACAAAGAAGTTCAAGAATAATTAATATATTACGAACCATTCAGCAATCTTTTTATGGCACCTCATAACAGAGTTCTCAATATCAATGGGATGGTATCTCATCCCACGGAGCATAATAGTTTCGTCGAGGGCACCCACGACGAAAACTGCATCGTGAGTGTCATGGGAATCATTTGAAGCGAGACCGGACATGCTTCCACAGGCAGAAGCTAATGATTCCGTATCACTGTCGCGAGCCATCAAGGAAGTGTCATCTCCTCCGGCACTCGTGGTACTGATCTCTGTTCGTCTCAAGAATCCTAAGTATCCTGTCCTCGCATAAACCTCTCCTGTATTTCCAGTGACTAACTGAGCACTGAAATGGTCTGCATAATCGCTTTCATCGCCGTATATTGTAAAGTAACCGCTAGCATTGTGCGGTGATTGCACCCAGATCTCGCCCAAATGAGAGTCGCCGCATTGTCCTTTAGTTTCTGGATTAGCGGTTATCACTTTTACCCCCGGAAGTAATTTGCCAGACTCCATCAAACAGAGCGAGTGAGGACTACCGCGTTCCACCAAAGACACGCGGTCGTTTCTTAAAGCTCTAAGGTCTACGTATACGGTAGAGGGCTCTGGACTCGAAGCGCCTTGTAAACAAATTGCTATATTGACGCGGCAGCCGAATGATGTGGACACCGCTCTTGGACTCAGACCGAGAGCGGAAAAAAGTTTTGAAAATGAATTGGTTAAATTGATTCTAGGTCGTTCCTCAGCGACAACGACGCATGTTCTAACACATGCTAAATTTATTCCTTTACTTTTGAGTTGGTTAACTGAGCTCCCTAAACCTTTTGTGCACAATTCCATCACACCGTAAGAACAGAAAGTGTCGCGGACTTTATACTGGGAGACTGCACTTAACCAAAGAGCTGGATTTATTTCGACTTCGGAAGGTGGGATTAGAATTGAATGGTGTCCAGAATATATACTACTGAGGCACCAGAGAGCGAATCCGAGACCGCAATATGGGTCTAAGCACAAAGCTATGTGTCTTGATGGGTAAAGTTCGCAGGCGATCTTCATAGAGCGGCAAAGTGAGGTGACTGCCGCATGTGAAAGCTTAATACCGGCCAACATGCCTGTGGTCGACACGCTAAAGTCTAAATATGCGAGCATCTCCGCTGTAGGTGCTCTGTACAAAATGGGTAATTTTTTCTTAGGCATATCGTCAGTATCGAGAATGATAGGCCAAGCTTTGCTATCGAGGACGTTACTAGCTTCTTTAGATCTGAGCAATTTTATCACAGATTGGTTCGATAGGACTAGCGTCGCTTTGCTCACGTCGACGATCATACGGACTGTTGGCAGTGTTGTATGTAGATTTTGAGGATGAGGTGGTCTAATTGTGACCGGAACTGCGCCTACGTACAGACAACCATAGAATGCACAGATGAGATCTAGTCCCGGAGGAAATATCAAAGCTACGTGGTCCCCTGTATTGACACGCCCTTTTTCAAGCAACAAATTGCCGATTCTTTCCGCTTTCTTATGTAATTCGGCGCATGTAAGCACTTTTGATACAGCACCTTTTGAATTGAGCAATGTAAATATCACATGATCTGATGTACTCTGAGCTCGCCATCTCAATATTTGTGATATAAATTGATACTGTAAAAGATAAAGATATTTCTATTATAATCTTAGTATTTAATAAAAAACAATTTTAAATAATTTGAGATTATAAAATAATCATTTTACCTTCCTAGCCGCATCAGAATCATCTGTATAACCCATATCGCGACCCTGAGCGGATGCAAGGCGATTACCTTGAACCAGATTGCCAACTATGACCGAAGCTGGGCCGACATCTGCGGAAATTATACTTTAGCAAAACAACATTTTAGTTATGTATCACAAAAATAACTTTAATTGTACGTACCCGAATGTATTTCCCTCGGTTTGGGTAAATTTGTAACACAAGTGTGAGGACACATCAATACATTAGCGGGATGTAACGTTCCTTCGAGAAAACGCCTTTTACATTCGCTGAGATGTATGCCTCCAAGCGGCGTTTTAGGCAGATAGTTCGGTTGAACCAGTGCCAAGCAATATATACCGACTTGATGGATAGAATCGACGGCTTGCAATACACGCGACATCCATTGGAACGACTGCAATTAATATCTTAATAAGAATTACTTATTTTCAAAATAAACTAGAATATATAATCTCATTTTAGTGCTGTAGCTAGCAGATATGAACTAATAAATACGATGGTGTATTTACTTTATCTACGTAAAATTACTATATGGTGCTTTTTTAACATTTAACACTAACACGGTTGATTGTTTCTAAGGTAGGCAACTTAATGACTGTGCTTTACGTGGCAGCCGACTGATATACTTATTAATATATTTATTAAAAATTGCATATAACCTTGAAGCGAGCCTACAGCTTCGGAGCGGACAGCAGAGTCACTACCAACTGCTCCAATGGACCAGTCATTTTACTTTTAAAACTGCAAATCTAACACGATTGAGTGCTGGATATGAGTATACGACCCTCGCGGTTTCAACTGTGTTTACGTTTATAGTTACTACTAGCAGAATATGGGGCTCATTATGATCTTTTGTAGAATTTCTAGTGTAAGAAAATCGGATACAGTAGATCCTGAAATTATGGCGTACAAAAACAACTCAAATCTATATATTATATGGCAGATATATATTCCATTACCTCTTCCTCCCCGCAGTCGGGTCGTTGTTCAGCCACGATGCAGATTCTCTCATCTCTCAAGACTCGTACAGAAAACACGGCTATTCGTCCTCTGTATATAAACTTCATAGGCTCAACGGCTAACACGGTCGCTATAATGTCGTCCATATTATGCTTCCTGCCAGTTACAGTCATCAATCCGTCGCGGGAACCGCACACGAATACTAAACCTGTAACAAAAGTATTCATTTCAGTTCCATTAAACAGATACTGAAAAAGATGTAGTAGAGTCGATATTATAATATGTATCTAAATTTAATTGAAATTTATGGTCTAAGATCCTGCAAGATCACAATGTTCATCGAGTATGTATTCAAAATGTATTTTTTTTGGTTAATTATAAATGGGGGAATGTATGTTTGCCAAGGTGCAAATCAAAATTTGCCCGCGAGTATTTTTAATTAAAATAATATGAACTGGCTTATTCCAAAAAATTTCATTCACTTCTTATGAAAATAAACTACAATCCACTTCACAGAAATATATGTAAATAACTTGAAAAGGTATGGTTGCATTTGCGCACTCAGCCGCAACCTATTCGCAGTCAGGTGTAAACAAGTAATACTTTGCTACATTGATACGTTCATGACGTATATTCAAGTTTTACATAATTTATATCAAAGTAAAGTCAATTTTTTTTTGTCTGTGCATGACAAAATACCTCTGCCTGTGTAAAAGTAGCCGTAAATAATAGTAGTTACTAGCTGTTAAAGGTAGATTAAAGTGAGGGAGAGCACATTACATCGGTAGTCAGACAAGTATAGCGACTGCCAGCTGTACGAGTTTTTAAAGCCATTGCGCATGCGCCTATAACTGGTGTTCTCAAACAACGGCCCAAACAGGAGCAGGAAATATTTTTTGTTATTCCGAAAAAAAAAAATAGAAAAAAAAATTAAATTGCTATTACTTCTTATGTTGGTACATAATAGTTTGTGTATATATATTTTTTTATATGTTTAACACACACACACGGTCGTCTGTTCCTAACGTAGAGAACTTAATGCCTCTTTTTTAGGTAACAGCCGGCTAATATATAACTTATAATTTGTTTTTTTTTAAATTAAATATACATACATATATACAAACATTATATACAATTATTATGAATGAAACGGAAAGCACGGAAGGACAATACTAACTGCGCCGATTAAAATAAAATATAAAACAAAGTACCTATATACACAATAGAATTTAAAAAAAAAAATGTAAATAAATAGATATAAGAAAAAAAAAAACATTAAAAAAAATATTAAGTTAAGTTTATTTTTTAAGTAAGTTAAGTTTATTTTTATATATTAAATCAGCAAATTTGTGGTCAGTGCAAGGACTCGCGATAGATAGAGATCCTAAGCTTAGCTTAAGTTTCGTTGTCTAAATAAGTACGCATGAAACATAACAATAACAATATAAAAATGTAAATAAAAAAAGGCATGGGCAAATAAAGCCTGTGGAAGTATAGTAAAAAAAAAAAAAAAACTGCGCCGATGGGTCAATCGAAGTATTTATTTCAAGTGTTTTCGGAATGGGAAATTTTTAAGTATAATTTTCAAAACTTCAGCCATAATTATAGCTACAATAATAAATATTATTTTTACCTCCTGGTCCAAGGAATCCTAACAACCCGCTTCGTACATAGTGTTCCTCGCCAATGGGTTCACCATCAGCGTCCAGCGGCTGCACTCTAAAGACAGTGTTAGTGAGGCCCGGCAAGCCCCAGTAGCCTGAACCTGTCGCCCCAGAGAGCACGCATATCTCGCCCACTTCGTCTGTCTTGCAAAGATACGCGGGACCCTCCATCTTCACTACCACTATCACACCTGATAAACAAAATAAATAGATTAATAGAATAGAACAAATTCGTTAAATTGATATGTGTGTGCATGCGCGTGTACGTGTGTGCTTGTATGCGCGCGCGCATGTGTGTGTTGTGTATGTGTGTGTGTGTCATATATGGTTGGTGGAAAAGAAAATTTTCGAATATATAAGATCGGAACATATCTGAACGATTATTTAGGGCTTTTCTGAAGATATATGTTCCATATTAATCTTATTTGTAGCCTTTATCTTATATTTGAATAGCAGATCACTTTCAATAGATACTGCATGAAGGGCACTCTACGCCCGCGACATATTAGCACAAACACGCCTATATCTCTCGATGCTTAGATTGTCAATTTTGTGTCACTTAGATTATAGACCTGTGATCACGTATACGGTTTTGAATAACAATATTTAAAAAAGTCGTTGTGGTGAGAGTAGTCACCTCAACGCCGCGTGCCGACGGTCGCGGGTTCGACCGCCGCTTGGAACAGATATTTGTATTTTTACAAATATTTGTTTCCGGTCTGAGTGTATGTCCTTGTGGGTCTCCTCATCGTGCCTCGGAGAGCATGTAAAGTTGGTCCCGGTTGTGATCATAGACAGCTGATAACGATCGTTACTTATGTTAGGGAAATTATTCGCCAATCCGCAGTGGAGCAGTGTGGTGGATTAAGCTCCAACCCTTCTTCTATATGGAGAAGAGACCTTCGCTCAGCAGTGAGTTGTTTACAGGCTGATACAATATAGTACGACAACAGTAATTATCTACGAATGTCGTGAACAAGACATTCGTAGATAATGTCGAAATATCGAGCTCCACCAAATGAAAACAAAAAACATGGTAAATATCCCGATTCGAATAATTTTAGTTATAAAAATAACCATGTTAATTTAAAAAATGTTGTAGTATACTTACACGAGGGCATAACTTGTCCGCAGTCCTGTAGTGTGAGCGACGTGAGCGAGTTCTCGGCGTCGACGCGCACGACGCCATACGAGAGGCCGGACATGGAGAGCACGCCGCGGCCGGCCGACGAACCGCCGCGGCCCGCGCGCCGCACGCACACGGTCAGCGACTCGCTGCTGCACGCGCACGGACATATCGCGTCGCCGCGGACACCTGCGCACGCGCACGTACATCACAACGTCAATATCACGAACCAGGGCTACAGCACAAGAGTTTGAGCTCTCGCCGAGCCGGTATAGGCCGGTTTCTCTCCGTACGTGACGGAGCTTGTAGTAGTGTACCTATCATAGCACGCTCGTATGAAGCTTTGTCTCTGTTCTTTACTCATGTGGCTGCAGCTCAAAAGTGGTACAACTTTTTTTCTAACGTTTTTTATCATTAACAAATGGTCCCCCATGTAATATCATGGTGGGAGACGCCATGAAATCTCACAAAAAAAAAAAACTAAACCACCTAACTTATTATTACTTTATTGATTTTATTATTACTTACAGTTTAATATAATAATAATTAAGGTAGGTAAGGTATTTTTTTTTTTGATTTGCAGCCCTTCCGGTCTAGCATGCTCGCACGACAAAATTTTGTCTACCCCTTTTCTCGTATTATCTCTTTATGTCTATAGTAGCTAACACGCGTGCACGTGATACTCTTCTCGTTACGTCAATAGAAGAAATAACAGGATATATCATTAAGTTTTAACTTAATGATCAATAATAATAATAACTTAATGACCAATAAAAGTTTTAACTGCGGGGCAACTGCCTCCACAATAGAGTGATGACCGAGATGAAGCGGTCCGGAGTTGGGACGAACTTTTTTTAGGAATATAGATAGCCCGACGGAGTTAATACCAGCGGTCGAGAGTTGCAACGACCTTTTTTTTTCGTCATCATTTTTGTCTGCAAACAAATATATTGGGAAACAAAATTTGAGATCAAGGGGCCTCCACTCCTCTATTGCCCCGGGTCTCCGCACCTCTAAATACGGTCCTGCACATATTATATGATAACCATGTGCTAATAAGTACTAGTCGAGCCCCGTGAGTTGTGATTGTAAATATAAAAATAGAAAATTGTAAACCATATTCACAAGACACTTGCATTGAATTGTAACCATCATTTAAAATCAAAGGTAACAAAATCAAAGGTAATCAACAAAACAGACATTTGGCGGATATTAGGCGTGAACTTGGGGAGGTCCAGCAGTGGACTGCGATACCTAGGCTGAAACTAAGCGAAGCAACAAAATAGAAAATGATACAAACGATCGATAGCGAAGTACACGAACCTTTGCTCTGGAATACGGAGAGGAATTGATCGCATGATGACAATGACCAAGGGTTTGCTCCGTCAGCCACCAGCAGCATCCTCAACGAGCTGAGCGAGATCTCCTTGTGGTCGCGTGTAGCCAGCAGGCCCCAGTGCAGGTCACGTGATTTCACTATGGCCACTGAAGCCCTAGCGAGCGACACACATAATTAATTAATAAGTCCGTTTAAATGAATCACTAAGAAATATAAGTCATGTTTGCTATTACAACATCGCGAGTCATCTTTTATCATTTTATGTTTTGTGAATTTATTTCAATCAAAATTCTTTACTTAAAAGAACTTCAGGGAATATTTTCTAACAATTTATTTTATTAGCTTACTACGATTGTATTTAAAACTATTATTACGTAAACGGAATAGGATTTTGTAGATCAAGTTATTATTCACTGAATAAATAACTACAAACCTGTATTTCGTGATCATATGCATCCACGAGGCAGGGCTGACTTTCATCAAAGCATAGGGAATGAATATAACGTGCATTCCATTGAGGACACTCGCGAGAACCGCGTGCCACAGTCCCGTCTCCCGCTTGAAGTCGAGCACGCAGACCATGTGTTCTCCTTCCGTGTAGTTGCAAGCTACCGATAGCATTCTACAGTGCGCCAACATTGACGCTCTGTTATTGAAAAAAAAGTTTTTTGTTAACAACAAGACTATAGAATATTACGTTACTAGGGAGGGAAGTGATACTTTGCAATCCGGATCTTTGTTATAATAATAAAATAAACGTTTCACACTCAACGGCCCCCAGTAGGATGTGAATCTAGAGTCGGGGTCCGGATATACACACGATACACAAGCACAAACGCCCAGACCACAACAAACATCTGTATGGCCTATACAGATATTTGTCATGTGCGAAAATCGAACCCGCGACGGCTAGCGCATCAGCCATATGCTGTGACCACTGCGTCAACGCGTAGTCGCTATGTTGGTGAAATGCAATTTGGAGCTCTAAACTCCGTTAAACGCGTAAACCGAGTTTAGGTCGAACTAATCGCGTTTATTTTCAATGGTGAAATCGGCCCTCAAAAACAATATATTTGCATCGTGACAAAAGTTGACGCATACGCTCTAAAAATTATTCATCATTTCTAAAATTACAATCGAAAATCGAGCTTTCGATCCAGGTATTATAAAAAAATATTAATAAAGAAAAATCAAGACACAGGTCAAATTGAAATATATATTTTAGTATAGACATGACATTAAGCTTTTATTGACCATAACTCTATGACGTTCTAGATATGTAGTAGCACAAGATTAATGTTGCACAAGGATAATTTATTTTTATTTCCAACTCAACTAAAATCAGTTGAATCATTTTAATTTGACTAAGTGATCAACATACTCAATAATAAGTTTACGATAGTGTAATGTGTGTTTAATAAAAAAAAAACATTTCTCTGATAAGATATAATATTAAAGTTTCAGGTATATTATTATTTATAAGAGTGCCAATTGCCATTTATTCCCGAATGCGAAAATCAATAAATGATGCGGTGCAGACTTCAGTGTGTCTCAATTTGGATATCTATTTTTCTCTATATGTCTGAAATGCACATCGAATTCATTTACAGACATCCGCCAGATGGCAAGTGAATACAACTGAATGAATTGTCAACCTTAGATAAAAAAGTAGATCAAATGCGTAGAACTCTCAATAAAATTTACTCTATATAAGGTAATTATTTTTGGGGATTGAAGTAAAATGGTGGCCGAGTGAAGATAGGAGTTAATTGGTAAGAATTTACAATTTAAGGAGATCATTTAAATATGCAAGAGAATATTGAGTTTTTAAATGAAAAATGTATGTCAAAAAAGATATATTATGAAGTTTAACGATATTACCATATGCTTGATTTATGTACATTTTTTAAACATTGTGTACTAAACACGTAACAAGTGCAAATAAATATATCCCGTAACATAAATATTTTTTATATGTTTTTTTTTTTTTTTTGATAATTTTGTTACTATGTCTGTGAAATATCAGGACACGTGCCAGTAGCCTTACAGTTGCCGTTCAAACTAAAACCGTGTTAGTATACTAAAAATGTTTGCTCTTTATTTGGGTCACACCGCTAATTTTACTCTACTAGTACGTAACAAATGCGATCTTCTTAGCGACGATATTTTCTGAGTAAAATGTGTGACTGTCGCTTTTTCTTTTATTGCTATTCATTTAAAAATTTTATTATGAATATCAACTAAATAATATGATGTGGACGCTTCTTGACGATGTTTTAGAAAATTTGAAAAATATTAAAATAAGAACCAAAAAGAAAAAAAAAACACCTTTAAACCAGAACTTTAAGACAAATTTTTCGAGATAATTTTTCCTTTATTTTTCCAGGATGCGAAAAAACAAAAAAATACGTCGTTTTATGTCAAGTACCCCATAAATGATAATTTTGGTTTAGGAAATATATTTTTTTACTCTTCCAATCAACACAGTACCTAACATTAGCGCCCGTGAGTCTATAAGGCTGAGCGGTAATCTAATACGTTAACGGTCTGGAAAGTTCCTTTGTAGAAACCATTGAAGACTTAGAACAAATAGGTGACATATGAACATTTGATCCTTTTAATAAATATTAAACTCGTAAATAACTTAACCCATATTTAAAGAAGCATGTAAGTACAGTATAATTGCTTTGCTTAAAATTAATTACTTCTTTTTAAAGCCAACTTTGGAATGAAAAATTTTTGTCGTTTTTGCTTTTATTAAGGTAACATGCCGAAGTGAAACTATTAGCTATCATATCGTTAAAATGTTTAATAACTTGTTCGATGTTTGTAAACAATTCCGATGCTTCATCGCTTTAATAAAAGTTGTCAAGTATTTTAATACTGACGAACTATGGATAACTAATAAACAGTTTTCAGTTACAGTTTATCACTACGTAATATTCGGAAATCAGAAGAGTTTTTTAGACATTTATATAGAACAAATACATTTTTATTATTCTTATTTTATCCTGTCTTATAATTACGAAAATACATTTTACAGTTTTCTATAGATTTTAACACTTTAGGAGAGTGAGGAATAGTATTTTTTATTACTTAGCCTGTTTTCGACAATATACAAAAACAATAATAAATTATACAAACTATTATTATCGTGTTTTAGATCTAAGTAGGTTTAATTGTAATTATGTTTCACAAATACAACTGTTATAAATCATTTTAATATCTGCTGTTTCCTGTAAATTAGTACGAGTTATTACAGCCTACCTTGTGACAATAACGCCCATAGCAGACCCGTCGGCTGCCGAGGTATGTTCGATGTGGGCAGGGCTATCTTCAGCGGGGCGTGGGGGTGGGATCCAGTCTCGAGGCGGTCTTGGAAGTTTCTCAGTGGACACCCATTGAAGCGAGGGCCAGCCTCGGAATGACACGACATCTCCTGAGGACGTCTTTGGAAGTCCTATAAACAATTAATTTTCAGTTTACAGTCACTTACTTCTTTTATTTATTTAATTACTTATTTTAAATTTTATTAACGAAGATAGATAAATAAAAGGTTGGAACAACATATGAACTTCATATATATAAGATGTTATTTTAAAATAAGTACATCTGTATTGTTTATTTTTTATAGGAAAAATGAATGTTTTCGTCGCCATATTTGTTTTTGTGTTCATTACATATTTATTTATTCTGATTCTTGAATAAAATAAGCATATCTATTAATAAGATTGAAGTTTAAAGAAGAAACATTTTTTACGTCGCTTGATATACTTAAAAATGTCACTCTCGGCACGTGTGTATTTCGTCCCTTTTTACATTATTCCAGAAGATTTGAAATCAAATTAACACTCACCTTTGTACGCTATAAGCTAAAAGGGTGGTCACGGAAATGGACGTATGTGGGTGCCAACATGGCGTTATAAGTAATCCGATCTGAGATAAACCAATAAAGGTGTACGAAGGTGTAAATATCGAGCTCGGCACGAGCGGTTGTGTTAGCATTTCTAGTGAAACAGAAACGATAATATTATCTATTCGCTTGGAAGTAGTAAGTATATTTATATTGTTATGAACATTATTTTCCTTATTCGGTGTTATATTTATTTGGTACGTATTTTAATAATATTACGACGCCAAAAATATACTTTTAAAAAGAATATATTTACCTACGATAACTGGGTATAAAACTTTTTTTTCAATAACTGAACTAAATGTTTTATGTTATACCACAATAAATAATAGTACAAGGTTGTACGTTAACTCTGTTTACTCAGGATTATTATTTGGAGCGTAAATTAATTTCATAGTCCTAACTTATAAAAAGGTAAAACGAGATAGGAGTCAAGTTAATAATTAGAAAATTTTGCATCGCCCGACGACGGATAATTTCCCTTAACTATAAACCATCAGCTGTTGTTATGAAGTGTGCCCGGCGCTGCGTAAAGTTGATTCCGACTCCGAACTGCCACAACATTGAGCAAGCTTGTTATGAAAGTTAAGAACTGAATTGATTGCTATAACTAGGAATTTAATTTTAAATTTTTTATTATTTTTTATTACAAATATATCTATGTTTTAAGTATAATAATATATAATAGTGTTAAAAACAAAGAAGTAATTGAGGAATTCCTAAGACCGTGTACTTTAATAGATACTTGTGTAACTTTTATATGAAATCGTATGTATATCGTAATTTTTAATGTCATTCAACAAATAAGAAAAGATGTACTTTTCTATTAGACTTCGGATGCATGTTTTTACAAAATTCACATTAATTAACATTGATATGTGATTAAAAATGTATGTGCTGCTTTTGTCTTTTCAATATACCTCATATCTCTTATCTATTAATTCAAAATAGGTATTATTTCTGCGTTTACTATTTAATGTAAATTTTCATATTACTATTCTGTGCTAGGCCTATAAATGACCCGTAGTCGGCAAAAGGGTTTTTCTCTTATAAAGTAGGATTGAAGCTAACGCGCTACTTCACTACAATGATAGATACCTAATACATAGATTTCTTCAAAGTTTTTCCGAGAAATATAGGTATCCTTACTGTGAATTTTACAGACAATATTATAAGCAATTGAAAGTTTACGTCAGCAATTAGTAGTAAGGCTCACGGCTAATAACAATACCAGGGGAGTAGCTGCCATATCATCTGCCTTATCAATTATTGGGCCCTTGAGCTTTAGAAGCCTTCGGCCTAGCGCCCATTCTTGGAACATCTACTAATCTACAAATCTATATCACATATATTTTGTTCATACAAGGTTTCTTTTTTTAAATTTTTAAGTTGAATAAAAATGAGAAGGGCACCGATGTAAATTTTGCAGGGGTCTCGTCATTTACCACGAAACTAGTTAAGCTACTAGACAAAACGTATAATAAATAATTAAAGATTTAAAAAACAAAAACTGACTTGAAGATTATACCCTCAGGTACAAAATTTTGTTTGTTTTTTTTTTGTTTTTCCCTAAAAAGCGATAAATTAATTTCGACAAAATTTCTATGGGACCACCTCTGAAGTATGGCCGGCCTACTGATAAAAAAAAGAATCATCAAAATCGATTCATAATTGACGGAATAATCACGTAACAAATATACAAAAAAAAAAAAAGTTGATTCGAGAACCTCCTCCAAAGAACATTTTTGAAGTCGGTTAAAAACATACCTTTCAAGCAGGCGTCCGACGTGAGAGCGTATTGGATGCCGCAGGAGCCTAGCAGGAAGCCGACCTGCTGCAGGCCCGCGTCCCGTCTCGTTAGCGGCACCTCGATCGGTACAGGTACGATACCGGCTTGCAGGCAGCCGTAGAACGCACACACGAAGTTTATCGGATCGTTGTTCGGGTACACAAGCGCCACCCGGTCGCCGGGTTTAATAGAATTGTCGCCGGTCAGCGGACCGCCGCTACTGCTCTTCGATGTGAAAGTTTTATTCAGTACCGCGTGAGCTATTTTCAACGATCGACTCAATAGCTTTCCTGTTGAACGAGATTTTTTTTGTATTCAATGTCTCCCGTTCCCTTATTCTATATGGAGAAGAGGCCTTTGTTCAGGAGTGGATTGTTTACAGGCTGATACAGTACAGTATAGTCCTCGTTAAGGCACTCGATGTTCTAATCGGGAAACGAATTTTTTAAAATCGTAGTGTGGGAATTTAATTGTTAATTGAAAAATTGGGACATTTTCTGTTAACGCATTCTGTTTATCTATATAATATAAACATTATATATTGTATTCATATTCTGTTTGTAGATTCATTGATGTCAAGTAAATGGAATCAAGATATTAACAATCACTGTAAACGGATCAGCCACTGATGCAAAATAGAGCCTACGTGCTCGATTTAAGCTCCTTTTACAGTTCAATAGCTCTGATACGTTATTTATGTTACCTGATAATTTTATAGCTTTGAAGTTGATTAATTACATTCGATACTCAGGTAGGATGTGGTACAAATAATAAAAAGAAAAAATGCTAATAATTGAAATTAACTTTAAATATCATCAATATTAAGTTGAACGGGTTATAATATTTTAAATATACTCGCACTTACCATATGTGAGTGAATTGCTAAGTTTTCCATTGGGGTCTAGTACTGTGGCCACGTTTGCCTTAAAGGAAGCTGTGCCGTATCTCTGCAGTGCCGCCTCCAAGTTCCGCGGCAGGCCGGCGGGCACGACCAGTTGTTCCCCGACCGCGGGTGTCATGGTTCCCCCCTCTGGTTTCGGTGCGTTCGGATCCTTCGGATTAGCGGCTATCTCCAACTCTATGTCATCGTCTTCGTAAAACTCCGGCAGAGGTCGACGTTTGGGTCGCTTTAGAGTATTAAGTAATTGCTGTATTTTGGCTGATACCTATAAAAATCGCAACTCGCTAATAATTCAGATATGAATTTTGAACAATTTCAATGACAATTGATTCCAAATAAATTTCCGCAAAATAAGATAAAAACTAAAATAAATTTTATGAGAAACGAATTGTTATATATTATGAAAAATATTTTCGTAAGTAAATAATACAAATAAATTATTTGAAGTTGCGAGTTTATTGTGTAATACTTGTTTATCTAGCTTTTCTACATTTTTAGAATATATTAAAATATAAATCCCAGATATAAATAGATATTCGTAGGTGGAAATATTGATTTTACTTAATTCTGTAAGCCATCAATCTTTTAAGATATAGATATTTATGTCTGTATGTTAATTTGTATGGTATAAAATAATGCTATGGTTAGGTTACGGATATGTGTATTTTAAAATACATTCAAAAGTTTCTGAATTAATGACGTACACATAAGGTACTAAGTGTATTTTTTTATTAGTGCATTATATTGATACTCCATATTAATATAATTAAATTTATAATATTTCAAAATAGATCTAACAATGACAAAATAACTCTTGCCTGACATTATTTAAATAAATATAATTTGAAATAAATGAATTAAAAAGCTTGATCGTCGTGGTATAATAGAATGCAAAGCAAAAATATATCGGCTACATATTATATACTATACACTTTTGTTAATGTAATGTGGTGAGTGGGAAATTTTTGGGCAAGAGCACACCAATTTAGATCTCACCTCGGTTCATCATCAGGTAAGATTGTTGTCAAGCTCAAAACTATTAGCATTAAAAAAAAATTACCTTCCACCTGCCCGTGCCCGTGCCCGTGTCCTCGGGCTGCGCGTAGCACTGCACGCGGTCCGCGACGAGTGCTCCGCCGCGCCGCGCGCCCGACGTCGTGTGGGTCACGTCCGGCTGGATATCTAAACGAGACATTTTACTGTGTATCTACTGTTGAAAACGCCATATCAACCGTTTTGATATAGTGGTGCGAGTAGTCGCGTGCGTACCGCGTGCCGGCGGTCGCGGGTTCGATTCCCGCTCGGTACGGGACATATATTTGTATTTGTACAAATATTTGTTGTCGGTCTAGGTGTACGTCTTCATGGGTCTCCCCACCGTGCCTCGGAGAGCACGTAAAGCGTCGGGCAGTCAGTTGTTATCACAGATACCAGATGGCAGATAATTTTTCTACTCATAGTAGAAAAATTATCTGCCAACCCGCAATGGAGCACACTACACGCAACTAGCGAAACACTGCACAACAGGGGCAATAACCTAACTCCATCGTGGGTGCACTGCGGGTTGACTCAGAGGTACTGCGATGGTTTGTCGAGCGAGGGTTAACACCAATGGATTCCCAACGAACCACCTAATCACCAACCTTTTGTTTGCAGAGTTACTCAGATAAAAAGGCGAACGTGGCGAACTGGGCGTAAAGACGCGAGGTGAAAATCTTTATGAGTGACGGCTAGACGTATCAATTCGGGAAACTACAAAAAAAAAACGTGATTGTGCTCTTTAAATGGGGTGAGAAGATCCATTTTGCGAAAGTTTGATCGATGCTCTCAAGACTCGTCGAGGGGGGCCACGGTAATAGTCCACGTAAGCTAAGTGTGCACGCCATTAGGATCGACTTTGAAAAGGGCGACATAGCTGATCATTACGTAAGCCTAATGGCCTCGGTTAAGCACGAGGTCATAGCAAATAGAGGAATAAAAACGGAAGTGAAGAGCCAAGCTTCTTAAAACCAGGGGTCCAACCTACACCCCCCTATCCTATCCCTCCATCTACAGAACCGGCCTTCATGGAGCCCCCACTGAGTGGATTTGAAAGACTCCAACTCAAAATAGCGACACAAAGATCTGCCGCAGTCACTTCGACGAAACGAGATAAAGTGTTAGTCGCGAGTACCCGCTTGATGGCGCTGCAGAGTCCCAGCCATCGTATAATTTCTCCAGCAAAAATAGCGTCAAACTCGCCTTACATTGTCCCTAGGCCCTTGACATCAACGGAAATATAGGCGAAGGTACTAAAGGAATTCTTTAGTGTTGACAATGCGGGAAATCCAGATAAGCCGAGAACAACTCGGACCAGGGCTGACAATGAGCAAGTAATTCTACCTAAGCTGAGATCAGCGTCGAAACCATTAGACCACACTATAAACGTATTAATCGAGTTCTTGGCCATGGTTGCTGGTTGCCAAGTGCACGATAGGAATGCTTGAGATGGTAAAATCTATCTTAGTCGATCTTGACGTCAATGCGGACCTCGTGGGTTGGCAGTTACCAAAAATAACGTGGGTAAATGGGGTACCAGGATGTGGAGACGCCTCATATCGTCGGGAACTTCGATGAAAATTTAGAAATAGTCGAAGCCACCAAAGACTTAAAAGAAAAACTGGCCCGCCGCTTTAGCGAAAAAGTCAGGTTTAGGGTGCGCACTGTTGCCTTCATTCTAATATACGGTTTCAAAGAGGGCACGAAATGCAACCGTTTAATGGTGGACGAAGCTCTCATGAACCACTTTAGAGCCGTAGTAATGGCGGCGAGGCTGATGGGGGCAGGCAAAGTTATTCACATCGGAGATGTTAATCATTTACTTTATATCAAGAGAGTAAATCTGTTCGAAATGTGTTACTAACCTTACTCGATAAATATCATGCGGATCTAACCCCATCGACCACTCTTTGACCAAAAAGATAGGTACACTGGCGCGCAAGTACCGATGATTAAACGAGAAACCAAAAACGAGGAACTGTACTTGTTGGATGCAAGGAAGGAAGGAACCGGTGACGGGTCGCGCGTCTAGCTTTTCTAGGCAGTCCTTAGCACTACTGATCTGAAGTTTGATATAAAGCGCACATGGATAAGAATATAGAAATTGTATAATGTACTCGTATAACAAAAGGTCACGGGCAATTCAGAGCCCGCTGATGTAGTTTTAATATTTAAAAAATAATAATAAACTCTTTTGCAAAAAAAACGGGCACTTAAGCAAAGAACTATTTTATAGTTACTATTAGTTTGTTTGACAATTTTAGGTATTGTTATCCTCAGAATTTTATAAATTAATTAGGAAGGAATAATTTTCATCAGTTTTATCATAACATTTTAATTAAATTATTAAGAAATAATGTTTAAGCTCAAAACACTATGATTGTACCTGCTCGCTAAATAAAAATGAAACGCGTTAATTTCTTTGTTTTTCTTGAATACATTAAAAGCAGATAAAAGTTTAGTATTGAGTGTGACCCCCTCTTGCTGAAATCACAGCTTGCATTCGTCTGGGCATGCTAGTGAGTATATCTTTTATGGTTTCTTGGGGAATACGTTCCCACTCCGCGGTAATCACATTCTTTAGCTCTCTGATGGTCTGCGGAGCCGGCTGCACTGATCTCACTCGTCGCTTCAGAACGTCCCAGACATGCTCTATGGGATTGAGGTCCGGACTTCTAGCTGGCCAGTCCAAACGACGAATTCCGACTTCTAGCATATACGCATCCACACCGCCAGACCGGTGGGCGCGAGCGTTGTCGTCCATAAAAATTTAGTTTTCGCCAAGAGCGGTTAAAGCGGGTTGTGCATAAGGAATTAGAACTTCCGTTATGTATCGGTGTCCAGTCAGTGTACCGTTTTCGATGAAGACTAACTCCGTACGATCCATAGAATTTATTCCTGCCCAAAACATAACAGAGCCCCCTCCATAAGGTGTGATTTCTTCAAAACATGCCTCTGCAAAGCGTTCTCCTCGTCTACGTAGCACTCGCCGACGTCGGTCTTCACCATGCAGAGATATCCTGGCTTCATCGGAGAACAATACCCTATCCCAGTCTTCATGAGTCCATGACACACAATTTCGAGCGAAGCTAAGCCTGGCAACTCGATGTCCACGGAGTAATTTAGGGCCGCGTGCCGGAAGATGACTGTGTATATTAGCAGCGAGAAGCCTTCTCCTGACCGTCCATAGACTAATTTGCACATTTCTTACTTCTTCGAGGGTGTTCTTGAGGTCCACATAAGAAGATTTGCGATTTCTCAACGCTTGACTAACTAGAAAACGATCATCCCGTGGTTCGGTACATGTCTTTCTGCCAGAACCAGGCCTTCTCTTGACGGAACCGGTCTCTTGATAGCGCTGCCAGGTCCTTTGAACTGTCGACCGACTCACATTTAGCCTCTGAGCCAGGAAGCATTGACTGCAACCTTCTTCAAGCAACGCAATAATTTTGCTCGCTTTTATCACTTTATCTACCATTTTCGAGATTGCTAAACAGCAATAACAATACTTTTAAATGTCAAGGACACCAGATAATTTAATAAAAATTGACAAAAAGTTAGTTAGAGTCGATATTAACTATAGGGAATTCGCGCCACAAAATGTAGTTAAAAGTTATTTTCTTTGAAAACCAGGCTCAGTCAAAAATTTGAATTTGGAATGTACTCTTATAAACATTATGGCACTTTTATAACTGGCCAGTAACATGTTCAAATGATTAAAACCTTTTTGGTATTTTATTTTTTTCAGCCAGGAAGAAAATCGAAACCGCCCGTTTTTTTTGCAAATGAGTGTAGGTATATACACATAATTATGTGTGTTAAATTATGCTATTTTAGACATAGTAGGTTAAATCTGTACTTTTTTATTTGTCACTCCGTATAATAAGAATGACACTGACACTTACAGGCTGGTAAATGTGTGATATCAGAGAAGTCGATATCAGTCTTTTCCCGCGGCGTTTGCTTCTTATCTCGTTGATGATGCAGTTGCGGGAGGGGTAGTGGGTGTCCACGGGGATGGGGAGCAGCGGCACGGCGTGCGGGGGGTGAGCCCAACTCCGGAGGCGGTGGCAGTTCCGAGTCACCGGCACATGAATCCTCATCGGAGCTTGATGCTGTTAATGCGTTACTCGTGTATACTAATATTATACACATTTTATAACTTGTTTGTTTATAAAAGATATACACTGAAATTACTGACGAAAGTTTAATATATACTTTTTTTATTATAGAAACTACTCTCAAAAATTATGTTAACCATAAATGTCAATAAATCAACGGCTATTAAACCCTAACTCGAGTGAAAGCGTTAGGACGTCTAGTTCGATTTTATATTATGAAGTTGTGTAGGTATGGTGTATGCACCCATTAGAGAGGCAAGCCATTAGATAGTAAAAACATGCAGTTATTGGATGTAAAACATTTCATCGCATTTTCATCCTAGAAAATTTTATTAGAGGTTTTTAAAGATATTTTAATCGGCAAGTTTGAAAAAAGTGTTGCTATAGTATACTTACAAAGATCATGTCTCTCTCTGTCGGGGCTCTTGGCCATCATGGATGTACGTTTTGAAGGCATTGGAAGAGATGGTTTTGGTCGGTTTTGCATCTCCGCTAGCGCCTGCTGCACTGCTTCCTGTCTGACTTCTGTAAATTTAAATAGAATTTTAATAATCAACTTTTAAAAAACTTAAAAATGAAATGCAAACCCAAATGTTTTACCATTAAAAATTAAAGTAGCAAATTCAGAAGTATCTAATGTCTAAAAAGCTCTACTTTGTACATGCTAGTGCAATAGATGCTGGCGAAATAAATATGTGATCTAATTTAGATAAATATTACGTCATGTAGATTTATACTAATGAAAATGTTATTTTAAAAACTACAATATATTCGTCGGAAACATTGTTTAATTATATTTTAAAAACTGTTTTTTTCAAAGTAAAGGTCTAGTCAAAGTAAAGTATTTTTTTTAAATCATGACAAGAGACTAGACCTAGATATACATGAAACGAAATGAACATAATTATACAGAATAGGTCACGTAGTGTACCAGTATGACGATATTAATTGACATACAATAAAAAAAAGAAAAAAAAAAATTACAAGTCATTGCTATATTATGTATCGAAAATATTTCATGGAAACATTTATAAATTAAGATCAAAAACTCATTAACTAGAAGCGTTCAAATTAATTAAGTGTATTTTTCTACGATAATATTTTTTATCGTATAGCTTTAATAATACTTTATATAATTTACATATTTATTGGAAAACTACAACAATTTCAAACGATGCACAAGCTTTAAAACATGCATTACATTTTACGTAATACGATGAGCGTGTTCATAGAAATAGTGTCAAATTAATAATAGTAATTTAACATGCAAAACTCAGCTGTTGAACATATCATGATCAAGTTAAGGGCAATGAGAGATATGTGGGTTTTTTAAACATAAAATGGAGTTATATAGTGTACGAAAAGAAAGCTTCATTGGCGTATCCATGTAGTTCGTAAAACATTGTTATAGGTACCTGATAGCTCATATCTTTTGTCATATCATTCACAGATATTGTGATTAGATTTCTTGGGACAGCCTATAAATTGCACCAAATATCATCCCAAGCATTACAAGGTTATCACTACGCAAGAGTATTGTTGTACATGCATATCCTTGTTACAATTTTTTTTCAATTCAGGTTTTTTGAAATTGTGTTTCAAAATATAATTCAAATAATTAAGTTTCAAAAATTGTATATATTTATAGATATGGCTTTTGGGTAAACAATTAAGAACAAAAATATTGCATGATTTTTCATGTTTTGAAGAGTTGTTATTAATTAACATGTCACATTACGAGTATAATGCATTATTCACGTAAGTACAATTAAAACTGACATTTCTATTTGTATGTAGTGAGACTGAAGTGGCTTATGAAAACATGTGTGTAAGCTTTTATAATTATAACACATGTAATTTTATTAACACAAAACTCTAATCAATTAAGTTATTTTATACCGTACATTAAGAAATTTTTAGAAATTATCCTAAATAAGAACTACAAAATATTTTCGTAATATATGCGAATGCTAGACTGGTTTAAATATAACATTCTCCTTTCAATTTTGTTTTCCTATTATTAAATACTTCGTGATCAACAAAAGAAACATCTTTTAGAATTACTTAAGGTCGAAAAAATTACACAAAATAAAAAATATAAAGTCATTCTTAACATTCACTGCAGCGAAGGCAAGAAATCCAGTAACTGTAAGCAATAAGCCTTGAATGTAGGAACGAGAGTTCTTTGTAAGGGAGAACCCAGAAAGCCACACAGGCCTTACAAAAAGCCACACATGCCTTACAAATCCCATTGCTTTAGAAGATTACTTTTGTGTTCACTTTGCATTTTTATTGATAACTAATTTTACACATACTTATTTCTTTAAATTGAAATACCGTTAATGAATATGAATTACAAAATGTTGTATGTGAAAATTATGTGTCTGTTACAATGAAGTCACGGTATTTTGCTTCTTCTTATTATTATTTAACATATTATCTTTCTTACAATTGTTATAACACTTCGTTAAAAGTTGCATAATATATCAATAATATTGTAAGTACTTTTAATTCTTTTTTTTTTTGTTTTCTTAAAGGTGTAATCTAAATGCAGAAAAACAAAAATTAATATTGATTTATTATTTAATTGTATATCGATGAAGGTAGCAATATTTTAAGGCGAATATTGCGTGTACAAGCTGAGGAATTTCTCTTGCACGCACGACATCTGTCCAACATTTGTTACTACAGTTAACTTATTATATTTTTATATATAATAAAATCAACGAAACCTGCCACTGCCTATCGATAGACAGAACAGTGTATGTTTTTAACTCGTTATATTTAAACTTAGCTATCGTTATTTATTTATCGCAATTATATCTAATATCTTTAAACGAGCAATTTTTGTATATATAATTATATATGTCTATATAATCTGAATCTCGACGAAATCAATCGAAACGGCTCCAAACATTTTCATGAAATTTAGTATGCAGGGGGTTTCTGGGGCGATGAATCAATCTAGCTAGGATTCATTGTTAGAAAATGTCGTTTTATCCATGTTTTTAGGCAATGAAAAACTGTTACAATACCATTAGAATACGACGGTAAATTTTGCAACCATCTACAAGTTTATAATAGCTCAGGTGGGGGAAACCGGGCGGTACCGAAATCAGAAGACCCGAGTTCGAGCCCATATTATGTCTCCAGTCCGATTATTTTTTTATCCTTTTTCAAGTTTCTTCTTGTTCCCTTTGTGAGAAAAACTATTATTGGGAGCCTTTTTTATTTATTTTTAAATTTAAATAACCAGTTCATATTTTTTTATTATTATGTCGGTAAATCGAAAAATATTATTCATATTTCATCAGTATGTAATTCGTATCTAATATAATTTCCACACACGTACCTATGTAAAAAAAAAAAAAATCAATGAAATAAATAAATAAAAAATTAATCGATCATTGAGGTAGGTACTCTGAATCAAACGAGACCGGAATATGTTATTTGTCTATCTATTTAGATATTAGACAAATATCAATAAGAAATTTACTGTAATGTTGTGTATAAATAATTAGAATAACATTTCGAGTATGTATAATATATAGCAACGTGATATATATGTAGATAAAAATTAGAAAACAGATAAGTTAAAGCAATTGAAGAGACACGTGTTCTAGCGGTTATAATGCTGTCTCTAATTAAACATAATCCAGTGTTCTAAAATATGCAAAGCGGAGCACAAAAATTGTATTATAAAACGTGAAAATCATGACCTAAATTTTTATATCAAATTAATTCTGGTATATAGTTCGTGTTAATAGAAAACCTGTGATTACAGTTTATTTTTTATTCTAATACATGAATTAAATATATTTTTCAAAGATTTCTTATAATATGTAAGAACTTTTAGGCAGATATTTGCCAGCTTTTTATTCTTCCTCTATTAATACTAAAAATAGCTTGTGTTAACATAATGTCCATTTGTGTAATTAAAATAGATTTATTACAAATCTCCCACGCAGCCCGAGATTTAACGTCAAAACCGAGTAATAACCAGAGATTGGAAGCTAAGCTGAATATATCCAAAAGTAGTGTGCATTACGAGCTGACCTATTAAATCTGTTCAATTGTACGACTCTAAAACTTAGCAAGGCGAGTTAAGTATTATGACGAAAACAAACGATAAATTCATAAATAAAACTCTTCGAAATAAGACAAACAAAGACTTTATAATTAATAAAATGATACAAAAAAAAAATGTAAAATTTGAATATAAGATTTCAAAACTTAGTCTGAAATATGGTATATGGACACAGCAAAGGCAGGTACACACACTGTGCTCTCTTGACTTTCATAAGGATATTACGTATTACAATCACAGCCATTTGTATCAATTTAACATTTAGAAAAGTATGTCACTTGTTAGACTATTACGGAAAAGATCCTGTGTTAGTACACGAGTACTTATTATAGTTGTACAGAATGAATTAATAACCGATTAAGCTAAAAAGATTTTTGTTTGTTCTCTATAATTTTAGATTTCAAAAGTTAGTATCTTGAACATAAACTTCCTGAAAACTCTGACAAAACTCTATAGGTAATATCTGAAACCGAAGAAAATATTCAGTGAGAAATGGGCCATTAAAAGCAGTACCTACATTATAAAAAAACCTGACTTATTAATATAAATATTATATGGCTCAATAACATGTTATATGGATTATGTATTACAAAGCTATTCTAATCTCGGGATCTACGTGTCTGATTTAAAAAGTAATTTTAAATTTTGTTTATTTGAAAATTTTACAATATTATAAATATTTACAATGCAAAACTTAAACTAATTATTTACAAACAGTTTAGGTATAAATTTGAAAAGTTAAATTTGAATTTGATAGCATTTTATTGAGTATAGTTACGTTCAAGTAGAATAACTTCGAGACAATCAGGAAGTGCGGTAACCACAAATTTTAACTAATCTGACAAGAATAGTTGAAATTCATTCATGGCAAGTGAAACTGCGAGAAATGTCATGTGTCTAAATACACTAATTTGCAAAAAAAACGGGCGGTTTCGATTTTCTTCCTGGCTGAAAAAAAATAAAATACCAAAAAGGTTTTAATCATTTGAACATGTTACTGGCCAGTTATAAAAGTGCCATAATGTTTATAAGAGTACATTCCAAATTCAAATTTTTGACTGAGCCTGGTTTTCAAAGAAAATAACTTTTAACTACATTTTGTGGCGCGAATTCCCTATAGTTAATATCGACTCTAATTAACTTTTTGTCAATTTTTATTTAATTATCTGGTGTCCTTGACATTTAAAAATATTGTTATTGCTGTTTAGCAATCTCGAAAATGGTAGATAAAGTGATAAAAGCGAGCAAAATTATTGCGCTGCTTGAAGAAGTTTGCAGTCAATGCTTCGTGGCTCAGAGGCTAAATGTGAGTCGGTCGACAGTTCAAAGGACCTGGCAGCGCTATCAAGAGACCGGTTCCGTCAAGAGAAGGCCTGGTTCTGGCAGAAAGACATGTACCGAACCACGGGATGATCGTTTTCTAGTTAGTCAAGCGTTGAGAAATCGCAAATCTTCTTATGTGGACCTCAAGAACACTCTCGAAGAAGTAAGAAATGTGCAAATTAGTCTATGGACGGTCAGGAGGAGGCTTCTCGCTGCTAATATACACAGTCATCTCCCGGCACGCGGCCCTAAATTACTCCGTGGACATCGAGTTGCCAGGCTTAGCTTCGCTCGAAATTGTGTGTCATGGACTCATGAAGACTGGGATAGGGTATTGTTCTCCGATGAAGCCAGGATATCTCTGCATGGTGAAAACCGACGTCGGCGAGTGCTACGTAGACGAGGAGAACGCTTTGCAGAGGCATGTTTTGAAGAAATCACACCTTATGGAGGGGGCTCTGTTATGTTTTGGGCAGGAATAAATTCTATGGATCGTACGGAGTTAGTCTTCATCGAAAACTTATTATTTATATTATTTCTTAATAATTTAATTAAAATGTTATGATAAAACTGATGAAAACTATTCCTTCCTAATTAATTTATAAAATTCTGAGGATAACAATACCTAAAATTGTCAAACAAACTAATAGTAACTATAAAATAGTTCTTTGCTTAAGTGCCCGTTTTTTTTTGCAAAAGAGTTTATTTAATAGCGAGAAGTTTTTTAAAGTACGGAACCTTTTCTTTTTTTTAAATTCCCTATGGACATCGTCTCTTTAGTTATTGTTAATGTTTTTGATAAAAAATAAATTAAATTTGATAATACCTACTACAAAAAAAATATGAGAGCGAAAAAAAAAATTAAACGAATTTTACATTATTTATTGAGGTAGTAGTAATTTAAATTAAGCTTATCGTAGATATATATATATATATATATATATATATATATATATATATATATATATATCTTATATATCTTGACGGCCGGCTGGTCGAGTGGTCAGGCAACTGGACACTACGCAGCGGTCGCGGGTTCGAATCCCGCCAGGTGCAGATAATTTGTATGACGAATATAGATGTCTGCACCGGGTCATGGATGTGTATTTATGTATATATGTATTTATATCTTAAATTTATTTCCGTTCCTAGTACCTGTAACACAAGTTCTTACGAACTTACCACGGGGCTAGGTTAACGTGGTGTGATTGTTGGTTAATATTTATTTATTTATTTATTTATATATATATATATATATATATATATATATATATATATATATTCATAAGCTTAATGTAATATATATAAATATTTAGATTTCAATTGCTTAAATAACGGAAATATTATATTCTAGCGATTGAAAGCTAATAATTTGACATCGCTTTTCTATGTTTCTTGCTATTTTTCGCTTTTCTATGCTTTTCTTTTCTTTCTATTTCTATTTGCGATTTTTTGACCAACCCCCCTCCCCCCTCGGTGAGATTTCGTGAGATTTTGCTCGAATGGTAATCTGTTGGAGCAAGGTCCGAGGAGTACGGTGGATGTCTTAGACATTCCAATTGAAGCTCCTCTAATTTGGTAGCCGTCTGTTGTGCAGTGTGTGGTCTAGCGTTGTCCTGTAGCAGCAGTAGCCTAGAGCGATGGACTAGCCTCGGTTGTTTAGCAGCTAACTTTTTCAACATGGTTTGCAGTTGCTGACACTAGACATCTGCCGTAATCGTCTGGCCAGATTTAAGAAAGATGTAGTTAACGGCACCGGCACTAGCCCACCAAACGCTCACAAGTAACTTTTTTGAGTCAATTTTCGCTCGGGGCAGAATTTGACTGGCTCGCCAGGGGTCAGCCATTGCGATGAGCGCTTCCGATTATCGTACATGATCCACTTTTCATCACATGTAATGATTCGATTTAAAATTCCTTCATTATTGTGCCAGTTGAGTAATGTAATGCAGCAGTCTAACCGCGTTTATCGGTTTGCTTCACTCAATTCATGAGGTACCCACCTTTCAAGCTTGTTTTACCTTCCTTATTTGCTTCAAGTGGATTAAAACAGTTTTATCATTAACAACGCTGCCTCCAGCTAACTCGGACGTGGTTTGTGATGGATCCGCTTCCACAATAGCCTTTAATTCTTCATTATAAACTTTGGTCTCCAGCCGTCGAAGTTTCCAGAAAAAAAACGTTGGAACCAAAAACGTACTGTGAACGTTCTTTTGCGACACCGCAGCCATACACATAATTAATTTTTCGAGCCATTTCTGCCACGATGGAACTCGTACTCGTAAATAACACGATATTTCAAGTTTTCCATTTTGTTAACTGAGTGACGCAAAGATGAAAAACAAAAGAGGAGAAAAAAAGGAAATTAATTACGGTTTTGGAAACGCAAATGCACGAGTAAATAGCTGTTTAACCGCTCCTATGTCCGGGCCTCTCAAGCCATGTTGGCTTAAGTGTCCCGCCGTTTTTTGATTTATTGCTCGTCTCTTCTTTTGCTTATGATACGTGAGTATGAATGAATATATATATATATATATATATATATAATTTTACGAAGAAGCGAGATAAATAATATTATATAATCGGCCTTAGCGCGACAAAGGTGGTTATTATATGTATAACTTTGTTCGAGAACATCCGGACCGCTTTGATCTTGTCAACTAGTAGTCGACGGGCCATTTTAGGGGTAAAATCTTGTCGACTAGTAGGCGACAGGAGCAGCCCAGCGGATAAACTTGAATTTGCAATTCCTAACCAAAGAGGAAATGTGTGAGATCAAAGTGGCCAGTACCTACGACAAAACGCCAATTTCATATGTAAGGACCTAATAATATAAAAAATAAATAATATTAATACGATATTAAAATGTTGATTTTTGTTTGTATATTTTTTTTTTTTTGTAAATTACAGAGTATTAAGAAATTAATAAATGAAAGATTAAAATTATATTGCGTTTTTTTACAACAGCAGGGGCGTGGGCTGATTACCCGCACCCCGGAATATGCTTAAGACGGCCCTGGTTTGTACCGTCCTTACATTCGAATTTGAATAAGGTAAGGTTGTGTATATAAAAAGTAAGCATATTCATATTCGGTTAAAAACGCAATCAGTATTGATTTTTTTTTGTATTCACAACGCAAGACAAACTTAAATGTCACTTCAGATTTACTTTTAAACGAGTAGGTTTGCAATGTTTTGAAATTATTGTTTTGTCGAATTCTTGAATCTTTAATTGGGGTTATGATTTTGACTCACCAGATTGGGGTCACAACACGTCGACTCGCAGAGAACTGGCTTTCAAGTTCCACGCACTACCACGGTCCAACACCAATCAACCAATATATTTACTAACCAGTAAATTAAATGTAATTTATACCTTGCTACACAGATAGTAAGACGCTTTTTCGGTTACGTAGACCCTAGCGTATCAGTGTTTTGAATAATCAGGATACATTTTGGTCCTTTACCAATAAGTTATACCAAGTTTACACAACAAATTAAGATCGTACAAGTTTGATATCTGTGCCGCGAGAAATTGCGATGCAGTTATTCATTTTATAATATCATTAAGGTTCTATTTGCGAATATAATTTATTATAATTCGACACCTGTGTATACATTCAAGGCAAAACCATTTGGTGAGCAATGATTTGCCACTCAATTGATTATAAATCTGCATAAAGATATTTCCTTATGATATCAATAAAGTCCATTCATTGTATATGACTATGGTACTATGACGATTTACAATACTTTAAATTAATAACTGAAATCTGAATAATTTTAATTACTCCAATAAGCTGAAGGTCAACGAGTGTAAATGATAAATAAACCAACGTTTCCCCTAGTAAAGTAAGTATTAACACAAATATTTAAATGGAAATAGAACTGGCTCAGCCTGATATTAAACATGTTTTTCTAGTTTAAAAGGTGTACTGCAATTTTATTATATCAGTGAATTTGCCCCTAATGTCAATTATTATGTTTTATGTAAAAACCCATATGAGGTCATAGTAGATAGATTTATATTAATTATAAATTTATATTATTATTTATTATAATAAATTTATATTAACGTTTTTTAATAGAGCTTCCTTTAACTACAATAATTGATTGTTATAATTTATTATGATTGATGAAAGATACTACATGTTAAGAGCAAACTATGGTATGTTTTAAATTAAAAATAAAATATATAAAATAACACGTTATAAATATATTGTAAAACTTGTGTTAGTAAATACAATGAAAACAAAAATAGTTTTTCCTTGATAGACCCAAAACAAGAGACCGCCAAGAATGACATCACACAGAACATAAATAATATGACCACCATGTCTATAGACAGCTATAGGTTCTTTATAATGTTGTGACTCACCCGAGTGGTAGCGACTCTCGTTGCGCGTGAGTCGTCTGTTGGTCCTTCCAGGCGGCGAGCGAAGCGCCGCGGCCGATCTCACTGCGACGCGATAAAGAACCACAAGTACACGTAACCACACTCACAAGTATGCGTACGTCACAAAAAAAAGAACCAATTTCAAATTCGGAATCGAGACCGTTGGCAGGGAAATTAGTAAAAAATAAAATATGATAAGGACATGCAAAAATATTTAATTTACAAAGGATAATTGAGATTTAACCACCATAATGGTCTACAAAAAACCGAGGCAGAATTGTGGATTTTATTAAATAATATATTGTTGTGTGAACTTACCGTTGGTTAATAACTCGACTAATAATTCCCGGAAATTAAATACTTATGTACCTAGTGTAATTTACACGGACTCTTTTATATATTAAAGCAGACCCAATATTATAATGCAATCAACCACAGTTTATCGAACACGAAAGTTTTTAGTAAAAACACTTCAAATATTTTTTTTTCAAAATTTAGTTTCATATGAATACCACACCAAAGTAAACATTTCTATTTAAATGAATCTAATGAAACGTATTAAAACTTTTTTTTATTTTTTATTTAGGCCTACTTAGAAGTGACATTAAGCGACAGTAAAAAAAAAAAATAAAAAAAAAACTATTCGTATTTTTTTTACGTTGACATTTCGCGTCTTAATTACATTTTAAAAATATTATTAATAATTAAAATGGATATTGTCGTCGACGTTGAACGATTAGATTCTGAAATTATTGACGAACACCTACGGTCTTCGACAGCTGTTTTACATGACATATTAAGTGATGAAAACAATCGTAAGGTCGGAAACTCCTCGCGTATGTGTCAACAATGCGGGAAACTTTACAAAACTGCTATTTCACTAAATATGCATCGACAGTTAAAGCACCCAGAAGATGATATCGTGGTTAAATGTGCTTTATGTGATAAAGAATATTCGTCACTGATGAGTTTACAAAAACACGTACGATACATGCATCGCTACAGTCATCGGTGCAAAGCTTGTTATAGAACCTTCTCGACTATCGAGCAATTGTCTGATCACATGTTAAGCTGCAGTAAGATGGAAACTCCATGTGAAGAATGCGGGAAGATATTTGATTCGACTCTTGCGCTCCGCAATCATACTAAATATAAACACCCGGAAAGCATGATCAACTCTTGTGAATTTTGTCGGCGTACGTTCACGAGTAGCCGTAGCTTATCGAACCACATGGCAGCTATACACCCACCGAGCGCGACAAACTGTAACTGGTGCTGTCGGTCTTTCAACTCGCTGCCGGCCCTACAGAGCCATATTTTGTATAAACATAAGACCGATGGACCGAGATGTGTCCTCTGCTGCAAAATATTTGTTTCAAGAAACGGACTCTACCGTCATTTACGTAAAATTCATTTTACCAGTGAAAATAATTATTATCATTGTGGTATCTGTAGGGAAAAATTCAAGAGTTCTAATGCTGTCGTTAGTCATGTAATGACTGTACACACATACAGTAACTTAGATAACACAAGTAATAATTAGCAAATAACACAAACCCATATTTGAATTTTATTATTACAAAGAATCGATTTATTTTGTTTGTAATTTAAAGTAAATATCTTAATTCGTTCTATTATTCCACAAATACTGCTGCTAGCTTATTGCTGCTCAATTTTTGTTGCTAGCTTTTAAAGATTATTGAATAAATTAAATTTCCAATATAAAGATTTTTAATTGTTTTATTTCAGTAAGCTCTTTAAAATAGGAAATGAAATATATTTATATAGTATTATGGTAGGTAGATGGGAATATATATATATATATATAATAGGATATTATTTATTCAAAATAATAATAATCAATAATCAGTTGGTTCATTGTATGTAATTTAAAATATTGTTATTTAGTTTGATATACGTATTACGTATATTACTTTATTCAATACTGACTATTAAATATTTTTAAAATCCAATTCGAGTTTCCTATACTAGTGACACTGTAAATTAAAAAGTGATTTTTTTTTCAGTGATATAGGATTTCCGATATCTTATCATTTAGCCTTTATAATGTTAAAAATATTACGCAACTGTTGTATAATAAAGGGTATTAAAACACGAATGTGGGTTTATCACGCGAGGCGAAGCCGAGTGTGATAGTAGTATCACATGAGTGTTTTAATACCTAATTATCAACAGTTGTATAGAAGACTTTATCTACTCCCATTCTTTAAATCCAAACAAAACATTAAAAATTCGAAGAAAAATGGGATGGCCGGGATTCGAATAACCTTTTACGTTGTTGTTGTTTTAAAACTTATCGCCAATATGGAAAGGCAAAGGAATATATTCCATACAGCCTAGTCTAAATTTCCTTCCTTTTTTTTACAGCGCGCGGCTTTCTGGTAGTGAAACGCGCATGAATGACAATGTTCTTTTTTTGAAATTCATACAGATACCATGCATCGAGCAGTAAGAATGTGGCTGTCTATTGTTGACCCTTTGCGCAGAAGGGATCGAAAAAAAAAGGAGTGTTATTATGAAATCCAGTACAACATTATATTATCCAAACGGATTATTATGACATTGGGTGTTTTAATCTTGGCAATAAGCTAACAGCTTCAGAGTCTTTTATAGAGGATTTAAAGCATAAGGGTAGATAAATTTTATTAACCAACATTATATAGAAAAAAAACAACAACATACAATTCTAGAATATAATCTTGTTTAATGTGAAAATAATATATTCATACTCGAAATTGTTAACCCTTAATTGGACTGAAGGAGAATACGCCCCACATACATTTTTGATGCTCTAAAACAGTATAGGGTAAATGGTACCCACAATATGTCAATTTTTAAAAAGGCAATAATATTGTCTATGCTTAGGATAAAATACGTAAATAGGGACGGAAATATTTTTTTTTTTTTGTTATTTTGGGACAAACTGTGATTGTTTTGTGGGTGAATTTTAGAAAATAAATAATTATATCGCGGAAAAATATGGTAAGTTTATTTGAATTAATTTTGAAGTAGTTTTTGAGCTAATTTATGGATACAGATACTGTTTTTGTGATTTACAGTGATTGATTCAATATTTCTCTATTAATTTCGACTTTGAAATATGTGGGAAATATAATACTTCAGACCGTATGGTTATCCTAATTTTAGCAATGTGGGAAATAGTTTTCATTATTGTAATCAATTCTCTACTGAAATTTGAACTGAATACTGCCCCATGCTTTGAAAACTTTCATTTATAAACAGCACTCCCCATGGAAAAGTGAAAATAATTTACCACGTTTTGTTAAATTGTATGAGAAACCCGTTCTGAAGGTGAATATTTTCCACATGTTTTTTTATATATATAATAAATACATTTATTTAAACTAATTTTATTTTTTATTTTTACACCTTTATTAAAAAAAATCCTGACCTCTATACAAACTAGAAGGTCTTACTTTGGTCATGCCCAATTAAGGGTTAATTAATTCGCTAAAAATGCAATTGATGATTGAAATTCAATCAATACGCTTTTATTGTTATTTTTTGCCACATAGATCGAGACAATTAATTAACATGTAAAGCTAAATACAACTACGAAGTCGTATTTAATATACCAAAACATAGCAAATTAATATTTCGATAGCAGCTGCTAAACAGTACACAGCACAACAGCAACAGCTAAAGCAAGTTTGCGATTTGTTTAGCGTAAATCAGAAACACGACTACGATTTCCTCGCATGCGGCAGGAATAGTTATTACATTTGGATATGAAATAGAAAGTTTCAAAACAAGATTCAGATTTTAGATTTAAACGAAATCTAAATATGTACTACGTCGTTTATTCAAACTGAATGTCATTTCCAGATTATTTATGATTTTTAGATTAAACAATCTGACTGTATTAAAATTAAACCCAAGCAATTTTTTTTTTAATTTCACATTCTTTGGATAGCAGTAAACATCTTGGTACATGGTAAGTCACCCTAAAAACTAGTATGTGTACCAAGAAGTTGATACGTCTGACATCTCTGGTCTACTGTCTACACTGCCCGAATCGATCCCGCGCCGCCGCTACTGCCGCACCGCTGCCCGCAAGATTCGAGGCAGAGGCCTAATAGTATACAGCTTATATTACTCGTGCGCAGAAGGTTTGCCGATGACTACCCCTCCCACTGGAGATGACCGCGTCCCTCGCTCGTCTGATAGGTACCGCTAGCAACGCAGCCGATACGTATCTACGTGTAATTTTTTGCTTTCGCTCCGAATTAATTCATTGTTGTTTTGTTAGATGTACTTGTTTTTTTTTGTTAGTTATTAGTTTTCGTTGTTTGGAACCATTAAACTATTATTTTACGGCTTCGTTTCATTCATTCATGAAATATAAATACATAAAAATATATAATCTACGTAATAACAACAGCGTTTTTTATTTACTATTTACGAGTATAATTACACTTTATATTAAATTTATAATTCGACCGAGACTATTTTTTATTAGTTTGATGTAAAATATATACATACAATAATAATTTACTTTTATGTGACCTTTTTTTTTCAACACTACTTACTATCGACGCGTGACATCACAAGGCTATCGGCAAAGTTTCTGAGCACGGATAGTAATAACTGATACGAACATGAATGTAAAGTTATTGTCATTCCTCTACCATGAAAATAATGTGCAATAGATCGATGAACGAAATCAAGGTAGAGGGATTTTTTTTTCAAACTAATTTTATTACAAATATTAAAATAAATTTATTACTTATGAACATTATACCCTGTTTATTATCTCTACTTAGGATACAATGAAATAATATAAATTACAATATTTATACCCGATTCCTATACTTAACACAACAATAGAAGATATTTGCAAACAATCCTATACGACAAATATATTTTCTATAGCTCTGATAATGTCTGTGGCACGCAAAGCTTGACATCATATGTAGTTAAAATATTTCATTAATCACTTATTAAATAAAATAATAAAAATAGAAAAATATTTTCATTTCAATCAGGAAATAAACCTTGCAGTTTTTTTAAAGATTAAAATTTATAGATTGCATAATGTGATTACTTTAGATAAAAATAAATATACGTTAGAATATTCGACGCTATTAAAAATAGCCTTGATTTAAATTTAAAACGTATGCATAACAAAATATCACGTCCGTGAAAATCTCCACAAAATTGCGGAAATTCACATCCGCAGTTACAAACACAAATTCCAATTTCGGTACAATTTACATTGATTGTTATTTAATCAAATTAAAACAACATTTAATAAAACAATCTGATGTGATTATTTACTTTTAATTAATTAATAATTTGCTTCTTAATACATAATTGCTCATTCAAAAATCGTCCAAAATCGATTATTTTTTGTTATATATGTATACATATATATACAATTTATTTGTTTTTTAATAAAATGAAAATTGTCATTGTTAGATCTTTTGATTTTGATTATAATATAAACAAGATTAGCCACATTCTAGCTGTGATAAGCCAGTCCTATAAATAAAATATAGTATATAAAACATATTACTTATACATATTTGCAGAGTATTCATGATTGTGCAGCGTTTCTAAAAATGGTGAGTTCACATGCGGTAGTTGTAAGTGAACATTGCGAACCTATAAAGATAAATCGTTTTGTATCTCAAACTCTTTACTACTGACATACATAATATATTTAATGTTCTAATATAATAATGTCTGCCGTGAAAAAGCATTGCGCGACTGCAAATGGACTGAACTGAATTTCTCTTTTATAGATTTATATCTTTCCATCGAGATCGAATGGTCGTACTAGTTTACTTTATTTTAAGTCTACTCTCGTCGTAAATAAACAAGATATTGATATTTTTTATGTTACTACCGATAACACTCAGAAAGGAAGCGACCATAAATATAATATCTAAAGTAATTTATATAAAACTATATAATAACATAATTCAGTGCATTTTATGTAAAAATTATATTATTTAATTCATGTGTATAATTAAATAGTAGCAAATAGAAAAAATAAAAAAAATATTTCGTTATGATATCACAAACGCATTAAGTGTTCTAAAAGCAAAACCAGAATAGAATCTGTAAATCGTTATAAAACATTAAGACACAAGACCACTCAAAACTTCATGCCAACTAAGTATAATACTGTAAAAAATACTGAACGCCAACTACAAAACGAAAGTAATATAAAAATGAGAGTCCAGTTTAACTACGTGCTTCAATCGGGTACAAAGCTAAAAGGGAATCGTTAGATTGGTAGTAAGCCACATTGCAGTGTTGTGTGATTTATTTGTTTTTAAATTGATTTATTATCCGATTTTTTAAAATATTTTTAATATAATTGTAACGTATATCATAAACCAACACAAAACCAAAATAACTAATTATTGAACCTTTTATTAAATCTTTAGTTTCTAATATAAGATTAACCTAAAAATATTCTAGTTTAACCAATATTTTATCATTTGATAATAAGTTAAATAATATAGGGGTAAAAAAATATTTCAAAAATATACAATATTAAAAAAAAAAAAATAACTTTTATAATTGAGTATTTTATTCTAATAATAATATAACCATTTCTCAGACTAGTCAGGTCGAGTTCTGAATTTAAAACTAAGCGTTTTAGTACAATCATGGTGACAAACAAGCGTAAGTTTCGCCTGATGGTAAGAAGTTACCATAGCTTATAGACGCCTGCAACATCAGGCGAATCACAAGCGCGTTGCTAGCATTTAAAAACCTATACACATTCCCCTGGATAATCCCATACTATAATCCTGAGGGAAATCTAGGCAGAGAGAGCAATCCACATCCGAATCATTCCCGAAAAGAACGTTCCTTTAAAATATAAATATACGCTATAATTCTGGTAACAAGGTGTGACAATGAACATGACGACCTGTCGATGGCGAGTGGAGAGATGATGTTGAAGCCATTGGTATCATGTCTAACAATTCTTCAGAACACAATCCATTTTACAAGCTGTAGATACGCATAAAGAGATAAAATCTATCCGAAGGCTTAAAGGTTCCATACCACTTGTGATTTCGGGATAGTCGATGATTCTCACAGCTCATCGTTGAACCGTGTCAACAGGGCTAAGATGGTATACGAGTGCTATCTCCCAGAGGTGACAGCAGTACTCTATGTGGGGTCCGACCTCGATTTATACAAATGTAGTCATTGCCCAGAGGTGAAGTGATTCGCTATATTAAGCACACCAAGCTTTTTGGATGCCAGCCTGGTCCTTTCTAATAGTAATCGATCCCGGAACTGTACATCACTAGAGATGTTAATTGATCGATCATCGAGGATCTCAATACTGATCGAGATGGTAAGGTGTGTTTCCTGGAATTGTGGAGCCATAGTAAATGGTTTGTTTTTTAGCAGTGAACGCACAAACTTGTGTCTTGCTAGGATTGAATCGAAATAAATTCTCCCGACACCAGTCAGATACTCTGGAGAGAGTGCTCTCGATTTTCATCTGGGACTTTCTTCCACATTGGAATGAAGGATGTTCGCACGGTCCGTATAAGCTGCATCCTCGGTACCATCATCCGCATAACAATGAATGCCATAAATAGATAGCATATCGTTGACATACAGCAAAAACAACTCGGATATAGAACAGTACGGGAGCCATGCAGGAAGCCACATTTAAATCCATGCTCTCGAAGCAGCTACCGTTTATGATCGCTTATATGTGTTTGCCGGACACAAAGCTAGCGTCCCATTTGCACAGTCTGGCAATGTATAAGCTGGCCTTTCGATAGAAGATTCCGGTGCAAGACAAACGCTTTCACTGTGTTTAGGCTAACTACCAAAGTCTCACCTTGACTCTCATTGGCTAAAGTTCATTAGAGGGTGAGATACACAAAAAATATCACCTTTTCTATCATTAAGCGTGGCGAAAGCCATATTGATGGTTACTGATCAAATCGTGCTCGTCTCATCTCAGGAGCTTTGTGTTGATCACACGCTCCATTATCTTATAGAAAAGGGAGGTAATAGCGATACGTTCTATATAGATAGATTTGATCCATCACCCGTTTTGGGCACTAGGTGTACATGGGCAGTCTTCTACGAAGAAGGTACTTGCCTAGTGCGGTAAAAGAGCACGAAAAGTCGCGAATATACAAGGCACAACTCAAGAGACAGTTTGAGGCGGTATGCCGTCTGGCCCACACACTCGACTTGTGGATATCAAGACAGAGCTCCCATCTCCCCTCGGTATTCTCTTTGTAAGAAGTTTAATGTTAGGCATGGAGTATCCTCACTATGGGATCCTAGGTGGTGCATCCATCATCTTCCAAAGTCAAGTTTGAGGCAATGAGAGTTCCCAGTTGATTGGTTTTCTGTTTAGCGCTATGGGCCAAGCTACCATTAACATTTCGCAGTAGTGATAAGGATGACTGACAGAAGTTTAAGATAGCTTTGGCAAGCGACCAGAAGGCACGATTCCCAGAGGGGAAGCTTACGAGCCGCGTCAATTATGCCAAAGAAATTGAGTTGGTCCCTGTCAATTGTTGTTTAATTGGTTTTCGAGGCATCGAACTCAATGTTCAAGCAGCGTTTCACAACAGATATGTCTGGATCCTTATTAATTCGGGCTGTGGTCCAAGCCCTGTATGCTAGCAGAGTTGATTAAACTACGATATTTTTTTATATAAGAGGGGGCAAACGGACAGTCGGTACACCTGATGGTAAGTGTACGCGACATCCATAGACACCTGCCAAATCGGAAGATTAGCAGGTCTTGAAGGTCCCTAAGTCGTATCGGTTCGGAAATAGCGGAGATGGCAGCTGGTTCCATAATCTGGTCGTACGAGGCAGGAAATGCCGTAAAAATCGGGTTGTTGTAGATCGTTTATTTGCACCGACAATAATAATTAGTAATTTGAGTATATAGCACTCCATACCCACTAGTATTGTCTGAGCGATGGCTATCGCACAGGGATCAGGATTTTCTGATGTGAAGCAAAGCCGTCGCCACGGGTATAACTGTACTGTATCAGCCTGTAAACAACCCACTGCTGAGCGAAGGCCTCTTCTCCATATACACTGATAGAAAAAACTATTTGATTTAAAAAAAAACGTTTTTCTTCGTAACGTCATTCTTGTTTTAAGTTATTCAATTATCTTAAGAAATTGACTCTCTAATCAAGAAACTTGATTGTTTCCAAATAAGATGTACACAACTTCGCCCAAGAATTTCTTTCTCTTGGATTAAGATAGACGGTAACAATGGTTCAAGATATTACCGACTTGTTCCAAGAATAGGGCATATTTTGAATTATGATGATTGTTCAACACGTCCAATACTACATCTGTACTACGGGACATACAAAATAAATACACTGTTGCAACGTGAAATGTCTTAGATTTATGAAAAAACCAAAGTCAAAACAATTTTTGATTTGAAACTTTGATTTATTAAAAAAACCAAAGTCAAAACAATTTTGTATGGAGACCTATATATTGATTATGTATAACCAAACGTTAGCGCAATTTAGCGGCTGACCGTCGTCACGCGTCGTACGCTACTTGCGTCGTTGTATACATATAGGTTTGTTAGTACAATACACTAGCGCGATTCATCAGTGACTCGCGTGAATTTTAATACATTTTTTTTTTCTTATTATTTATGAATTACTTTTATTACATTAATTATGGTTATATTATATCAAATTATTTTATATATTGATACAGTATTGAACAATTATTATTGAGTGAAGTTCTTATTTCTCAATTATATTCAAATATAAAGAATAAAAAAATTGTTATTTTTTTGGGCGGGATATTCAGTTATAAGCTCATTTTATATAATTTTAAATGTATTATTTTGTATTTTTACTTTATAAAAAACAATAAAATAATACTGAATTTGTTATTCTCTGTATCGTTGAAAAGTAAAGAATAATATTTTTCGGAATATAGTGAAACAAAAATTTCATTACTTTAAATTTTTATTTTTAACTTATAATATTCTAAATAAATAAAATTATTGTTGATTGGAGAATTCAGTTGTATCGATCAAAGATAATATAGTCCTGAACCAAGTGACAATGTTATCGCGAAGTAATTAGGTCTCTAAACCTACAAAACAAAAATTCAAGACTAGAACTTTTTAAAGCAAGAGAACTAGTTTTCTTCAAAATAATTTTCTTGGATCAATAATATTTTTCTTGAATGAAGGTAAATTTTTTTATCAGAAGAAGGGTTGGAGCTTAATCTACCACGCTGCTCCACTGCGGGTTGGGGGATAGGTAATTTTTCTACCATGAGTAATTATCGTTATCAGGTGTCTACGATAACAACCGGGACCGACGGCTTTACGTGCTCTCCGAGGCACGGTAAGGTAACCCGCAATGACAGACACCCAGACCAGAAACAAACATTTGCACAAATATAAATATTTGCTCCTAGAGGGACTCTAGCCCGCGAAAGCAGAAAAATTGATTCATGTTCTTCATTTTTTTCTTTTTACAATTATAAAAAGTTAATCTCCTAGTTCCATTAATATGTATTAGTGCGTAATTTTTGGAGTTTACTCCTTAAGAATCGATTTTCATATATAAGGCGCCCGGTATGAGAAAAATATGAGAGGTAAAATCTACTGATGAATGACCTCGTTACTTTTTATTTTATTTTATATTTAGTATTTTAAACATTAAAAAAAAACTATTTTTTATGAGTTAATATAAATAAATAAATAAAAAGAAAAGAAATCTTAAAACATTTAACATTAATTTTATTGTATACTAATATTATTCATGCCATCACCTATGACGTTTGTTTCCATTTACTTAGTTCTGAAAATCTGATCATGTATTCCAATCTGTGGGGGGACCTGGTGATCTATAGTACAGGTATTGTATACCTTTTTTGGGCACCAGTCCTTCACTAATCAAGTTGTCATATTAATAGTAAGATCTTAATTAAGCAGTGGATTTATTGTATCAGCCTGATTGTGATGGAAAAATTATTATTATTATTTATCGTTCGGTTATTGCAAATTCATAATCAAGACATTTTTTTTAAATATAATAATAATAAATAAATAAGTCTCACGCTCAACGGCCCCCAGTAGGATGTGAATCCTGTGTCGGGGGTCCGGAAACACACACAATACACAAGCACAATCGTCCAGACCACGAAAAACATCTGTATGGCCTATACAAATATTTGTCATGTGCGGGGATCGAACCCGCGACCGCCAGCGCATCAGCTAGTTGCTGTAACCACTGCGCCAACGCGTCGTCATTATCTTTGCTCAGTTTTAAAAATTGTAATATTTAATTTTGTTGATAACTATATTTGTGAATAATTTAAAGAAAATATCGATTTATCTAAACATGTATATGTATATTACAAGTAATAAAACCTTCTCAAAATCAATGTGACAAACAATATATTATTCAAAAATAATCTGTTATAAATTGTTTTTAAAAGCGAATCTATGTATACAACCCTATTGAACTCTAAGCTCACAAAACCGTCAACGCCGCGCGCCGATCTCCCCACCCGTACAGTAAACTACTCACTGATGAAAAACTGCCCCGGTAAGTCCGTAATAATATTAAGCTGCTAATTTGATCTTATCATTTCCGTACGATAAATTTTAAATATTTATAAAATAATTATTAAAATTTTATTCACTTTTGCCTCACTCTTGCATATCACTATAGATTCATTCTGGTAATCACAAGTAAGTTGTGTCGAAGCGAGACAGGAATAGATAAGTTGTATTTTCTTATGCACTATTATTATTACATATATCATATATCATACAATATTATTTATTGTGATGTGATGTAACAACACAAGTGAGAACATTATTATAAGCTAACACACATTCGAAAAATATTTTCTGTAGGAAAAATATTAACGTTAGTATGTTTAATCTCGAATCGGTATATATACGTTTGTAACTTTGAGAAAAAACTAACAGCTTGAGGGTATTTTTATGATCTTAAGCGTTTGACGACCGTTCTGGTGTAGCGGTGCGACTAGTCGCCTCAATGCCGGCGGTCGGGGGTTCGATTCCCGCTCGGGGCAGATACTTGTATTTGTATAAATAATTGTTTCCGGTCTGGGTGGATGTCCTTGTGAGTCCCTATCGTGCCTCGGAGAGCACGTAAAGTCGGTGGTCCCCGTTGCTATCATAGATATCTAATAACGATCGTTACTCAGGGTAAAGATATTACCTGCTAACTCGCAGTGGAGCAGGGTGGTGGATTGAGCTCTAATCCTTTTCCTCTATAGAGGAGAGGCTTTTGTTCAGCAGCGGGACGTTTACAGGCTGATTTAGTTTAGTTCAATATTAAGCAAGGATAGAAAAAATGTTTAATGCAATAGAATTTGACGTATTTTGCGAAAGCACAACTTATTACTATACTATTAAATAGTCAAAAATATAAACACGAGACGTTTTGATGAAAGAAATTAGAAGAGAAACGTGTATTTAGGTTAGATATATTTTTTTTTTCGTTTAAAGTCTATGAATCGATGGCAAGTGTGTTTCACTTCTACTGACATACAAAACATAACACAAAAACAAATCGAATAGACTCGTAATATGAGCGTGGATGCGGTTGACCGCGTCGTGTTTATTTGTCTTGACCATTAGCCACGATCAATTATATTTTATCAGAGAAATCGACCGTTATAACTATTCATATAAGTGCGCTTTTTTATTAGTTTCTATACTTTCTAAAGGGAAGGTAGGTAATTAATGGGCCGTAGATATTTTTTTTTTTTCCTATAACACAACCATATAAGTCAACTGGCGAAATAAAATACTGACGTACTACCCACACGAATATAATTTTCAAAATAAAAGATAATTATTATGTTTATCTGAAACTGGTTGTGTTTTTCTGATAAAATTTAATTATGTACGATAGCAGCAGGAATATATTTAGATTAAAAAAATATATATTCTCAAAGAGCGTTCGAAGCGTTACAGCAAAATACTCTTAACTGATTCTAAATGTAAAACGGATTAGGAAACCCAAATTATCTATATGTTAGAGAATAATTTATAAGTAATTTAATATATAATCTCGTAATAATAATATTCTTTATTGTGTCCACTGAAATATATTCTTTATTGTACACCATGATACAAACTTACACAGTAAAAGTACAGAAAAGATTTACAAAGGCAAACTTATCACTAAAAGAGCTATTTCTTCCAGACAACATTTGCGCAAGCGGACAGCTATAATAGTAAAAGAATTAGAATAGAAGGATGTTGCATCAGAAGGACTTTTTAAAAGTTAATTTAATTTAGACCTAAGAGAACGTTCTTGGGAATTGCAAAGAAACGTATACCGTTCCTTAAGGTATTGAGGAGCATTAGGATTAAAAAGGACACTGTAAAGTAGTGAAAGTACGTGAATATTCCTGCAAAAGCGAATTGGGAGCCACTTGAGTTTATTGCGAAATTCGGAGACATGGTCATATTTTCGAAGACCAAATATGAACCGTATACAGAATTCTGAAGACGCTCAAGCTTATTTAGTTGCTCCTCTTTAAGATCCAGAAAACATGTATCTATATAGTTAAGAATTATTGGTAAAAGGAGTGATTGTGCTACAACTGTTTTGGTAGGCAAAGGAAGAAAGGATTGAAGTCGACGAAATGAATCGATGGCTACAAACAGCTTCCTACTCAGCTCACCCAACTGAGGTATTCAAGAAAGACACCGATCAAATATTCCTAAATTTTTTACGTTGTCCCACAAGAGACCAGTCTATGCAAGTAACTAACTTAGGACTACCTAAGATAATGACTAATGACTTTGAGGGGTTAACTTTTAGCCCGTATGAGTTACTCCATTTAGAAATTTATACTTGTGGGTAGATTAGTCAGCAATTATATATTAGAATGGGAGTATGGAGTTGGAGGTCGTCTGCATACAGGTGGTAGAGAGAAGACATTTTTTTACTTATTGAATTGATAAATAACGGAAATAGAAGAGCAGACAACACACCACCTTGCGGTACGCCAGCAATTACGTTAGCCCAGTCTCAGTGAGTATCTTGGACTTGCAACTGCTGCCGACGCCCATACAAGTAACTGAAACCAATCAATCACTGGTGGAGATATGTTAAAGTAACGTAGAACAGACAACAATATGTCAAAGTGCACAGTGTTAAAGGCATTACTAAAGTCTAGTAAAACCGATACCGTGAGCCTTTTATTGTCGATTGGATTTTGAATGTCATCTGAAATTTTGACGAGAACTGTTACCGTGCTATGTGACCCTTACAGAAGCCGGATTGATATGGATATAAATGATTGTTTGAGGAAAAGAATAATAAACCGTAATTAAATCGCAATTAATAAATCTCAATCTAAAGTACAAACAACATACCAATTCTACACTTTTATTAAGAGAGCGAATTTTTTGAGTTTGTGGATGGTTATCTTCATCACCATTTTACCTCTTAAAAATATACTTTCAATATTTGAAAAGTACATTACTGCAGACAACATCATGTATGCAACATATGTTTACTATATATATGAAATGGTACTAATACAACATACGAGTGAAACCGCGACGTTTATTATTAAGATTTAATATATTATAAATTGATACGAGTACGTGATATGTAATATACATTAGTTTTTCATATCAATCACAAGTTATAAATTTATATAGGTACATACGCGTAGTTCAAGTTGTTTAAAGATATGTATAAAATATATTTTATAGTTTGTGAAAGGAAAACAAATAAATATAATTTCAGATAAAATACCTTTATCGATCGAGATTAAAGTTTAAACTAAGTATAAAATAGTAAACAAAGATTCACTATTGAAACTGTTTGAAGATGATATTTCATTGTTCGAAAAAACCCATAAATTGAGTTAAATCTCGGTTCAATTTAACAAAGCAGTTAGGTGACAGCATGAGGTCAGCGCACGCTATTGAATAGAATTCAATAACTTACTCAGAATACCTAGGATAAGTCAAATATTACTGTGTGCCTCTTTTAGGTTTTTAATGCTACTTGTAACTACATTTTTGTCATCAAACAAAAGAGATAGATTTTCATCTAAATTATTGGAGTAAGAAATGATACTGTACACTAATCGACTATAATTTTTTAGTTCAATGGGTTGACAGTTCAGATAATTGTACGGTGAGATATAATGTTATCAGGTTATTTAAACTAGGGACATTACGGTGTCATCGACAACAAGCATTACTTCATGTGATCTACAAAGTGGAACGAATTTGGATGCGACAATTTATTGTCGATACAAAATACTGTATATCCAAGGTCTTATTTTAACGTTTACAGCAAGTTTAACCATTGTAGAGTACATCATAACAAAATATTTTAATACTTTTTTAGTTAGTTATTTATATTAATAAGATCTGAAAAATGGCACAGTAAGGGATTTTATGCGACGAAAATAAATATAACTCAATAATATTATATTTACCGTTAATATTTAATTATTTAAAAATAATTCGGTATTTAATTATACCGTTAAATAATGGTCATTGCAAATACAACAATAATGCCATGGTATGTATAAGCATACCGGGGCAGTAAATTTTTTAACGCCTCAGCAACACTCACAATGCTTTGCAAGTCGTTGGGATGTCAATTGCATTTTAATAATACACACATACTCGTATAATATTACCGTACAATTTTGTAATTGTTCCGTAGTAGAACGTCAACTGTAGTCAAAAGAGGAATGATTTGTTTTGGAGTGCTTAAGGATGTCGCTACATCCCAGGACAGTCACTGTCCGAGTTGCTTGATAATGAAGATGCCGAAAAATGGAACCTGCTGAACGCCGTGACATGCCACCAACGCGTGCATACCCTAACAGTGTTTAATACGCTTATTGTTAGCTTGTTAGTAGCTGTTATCATTTTTTACTGAAACGTTAATTAATATGGAAATGTTTTAAATTGCTGTTTTCTCCCGTATTTAATTAATTGTAATGAATAGTTATTATTATTATTTTTTTATTAACGGCCCTATCGATTACGTTTTGTTTGTCAAGTGGTATTTTTATTTTAAGTGGCAACTACCAAACTATAGATTCCCTTCGATACCTGAATGGTATCTCTTCTCATTATGAGTGACTCGTCGATGCGTCCGTCGGTTTCTTGTATGTTGCCGGCTGCTGCCGCCATCGCCGCGGGGTCCACGGGTCGGCTGATTGACTGCTGTATAATGTAATATGATAACGCCTGAACATCATTCAGAGAACCTTTCCAAGAAATTAATCTTCTGCGTTCAGCAACGTTGAAACTACGTGTTTCAATGCTTAGATGATGGGTCAAATGTCACTCATATTTTGTGTAAAATACCTTTAATGAATATTAATATTCTATTTCTGAATGTAGATCAGTGAAATATACTATGTACGTTGTTACGTGTATTTCATTTTAATGTACTGCGACTCTTTTATTATTGCTTCAATTGTAATATAGTACAACTTGGTTTGTAATTATTGTGCAACGGATTATCAAAAAGTTCGTTGACCTCGACGTCTGATAAGGGCCGAGGTGAGGACGTTATCAGGTGGCGCAATGCAGGCCCGAAAATGCCATTTTGAGAGGTGGGCGATCAATACGTGCTGTGTTTAATGGCTTGTCCCGTTCATCTACTTGAATTAAAATACAAAAAGTATAGTTTCCTATCAAATACTTTCTTGACACTGAATATATATTTTTAAAATAAATAAAAACATTTCTTATTTATCTTGTGCGTAACACAACTTACATAGATACACAGTAGTTCGTACAATAAGTCTCGAATGGCAGACAAAATGGCGACTACAATAATGCACTGAATAACTTTAAATAGGCAGACAACTCAAACAATGACACTGCTATGACTCAAGTTCTAACTATGAGAAATGAATTAGTTTTATACTATTTTCGTCAGAACAATGATGTACCTTTTTAAAGAATAATCATTTCTTTTTAATTATAATTAAATATTGAAATACATAAAAAATATTATTCAACATTATCAAAGATTTTTCTTAAATTTATTATAGATGAAATTGTCTTTTTTTTTAATTTTTATTATATTTGTAATTGAAAACGCTATCAAAAAGTATGCTGAAGTCACCACTCAGTAAGTCCCACCTTGTACTATTTCATTTTTTTTAGCTTCTTTAAATAATTTGGTAATAAACTGTCGAAATAAGCCTTCTTTAACTTTAACATTCGACAAATATACAATCTGCAAAAACAAAAGGTATTGTTTAAGATAACGTTCACTTTCCATGATTGTAAGCTTCACGTTCGCCTATGTATCTTCAAACACGTTTATCACAGTATTATATCATAAATTGAATAGTTTTGGAATGTGAAAATATCGCATACCTACAATCATACGCGAACAGTCGGAATAATTGTATACGCACCTCATCACGTTTCACCTCGGGCCAAGGTTTTAACAATTACGGTTCGAATTTATACGAGAGTTGCACCGCAAGCACAAAGCTGAACCATTAATGAGTGCCAGGTATCTAATGTAAAATTACGTGCCATTACGATGATACAGTATCGTGGTGATAAAATGTGGTTGACGTGCGTGTGGGGTCACCTTCTATCTAAACAATTATGTAAAATTAAAATGAGTACAGTATATGTATAACATGAATATAATATGGTAATCGACGAACGCTGGACCTCGTTTGTAATTGTTCAGATTTCCACTGGTTTATTTTTTATACCGAGCGAGAGCGAAGGTCGACCTTATTATTTTAATGATTTCTGCTACCGAAGCATTAAAGCGTCAATGTAACAATGGCAATAAACGCTAGCAAAACGAAACATAATATATAAACTTGTCTATACTTTGGCAAAATATTAAATATGAATTCAAATTAATAATATTTATTATAGTATGTTATGTTTTGTTAAATATAGTTTATAAAAGTTCAACGAACGCGTGTTCTAAATTCGAACAATCGGAGAACAGATTCAAGATGGCCTATTCGTTTGACCCTCGTTGGTGAAATAAGACTTGAGACGCTCTAAGGTCCCGATAGTTTTGCGAGTGTCCAGCATTCATCGACGGCGGCCAATTGACATTTGACCCCGGCAACGCTTCTGTCGCGACCTTGGACTCGTAAGTACTGGGGATATTTCGATTAACGTGTGACGTCATCAATTAGGTACAAATAATTAGAATTTAAAAGCGAAACCAGTACTCGCGGGTCGAGAATAAAATACCTATTCGATTAGTTCAGGCAACAGTGTTAGAAGCGATTATTTGCATCATTGAACTTCAATATCGTTACCTTGAGGCTGATGTTGTACGACGTAAGGTGCGAGAAGTCGTGTGCGCTTCTTCTCATATCCTTTTTGTGTGATGTCGCCTGTGAAAGATAACAAATGCATGAGGGGTTTGCCATTTCTCATCTTATTTATCTCACATTTGAAGTTTACTGTAGTAGTTGTCACTACATAACGTTATAAAACAAAATCTTCCGCCACGTCTGTCTGTCTGTTCGCGATAAACTCAAAAAGTACTGCACGGATTTTCATTCGGTTTTCACCTATAGATGGAGTGATTCATGAGGAAGGTTTAGATTTATATACATAACCCGGGCGCGGTCGGGGCGGGCCACTACAAATTCACTGCAGTTGTTGTTAATAATAAATAATAAACGCCTCACTCAACAGAAACCCTCATAACAAAAACGTCCAGTTTACGACAAAGATATGTATGGCTATTTATTTATTTATTTTAATGGAAACAAACAGTATATAATAATTTTTATAAATAGCACATATTTTGAAAATCATCACCAGAACAGTTTCCAAAGATTGTTAAACACATAATAAGTACATAGCGTAGATGCGCCTTACGAAACCAAGCAAACTATGATGAATTACTGAGAATACCTACAGAGTATGAAAATCATTCTATTTACCGATTATAATAAAAATAATAATAATTGTATCGATCAAAATAACTTTAGATTATTAACTAAAATTTAAATTAAAAATGATTATAAAATGATAGGAATAATTAAATATTAGATAATATATTTATAATATGACAATTAAATTTGGTTAATGAAAGATCAAATATATCACAGTCTAGAAACAACTTGTCGTACTTGTAACACCTTCTATAAATAAATAAATTTCGTGCGAAATTAGTTCGGGTTGCAGGAACGCAGAATGTCTCCTTACGACTAGCACTAATTCGTGGACAGTGGAAAAACAATCTCGAGAGCAGATAAGGCGAATCAAGATTACTTTTTATGATTTTACACAGTAGTACCTGATCTCATTGGACACGACGGTCAGCGGCCGTCATCATTGTAACAAAATTATTCTGGTTAAAAGTTGAGGTCAGGTGAGCCCTGACAAAAAACGATTATGAATACGTTCTATTCTAGAGATGTGAATAAATAAAAACATTTGTCATGAGCGGGTATCAAATCCGCGACTGTCGTTCAAGATTTATGTTATTAAATTATTATCTTGTTATAAGTTTAGTTAAAATTTAGAAATGTCTCTAAAACACTCGTTGAAATCTATTCCGCTGTTTCGACGATTAGCTTAGAAAGATAATTAATAGATGTAAGTACATACTTTAATTTTTTCATAAAATGTAAACATATAAAATGGTAAAACGGTTGATAGGTGACACACTGCAGGTAGGCAAGTTGTTCGTTATTATAGAAAACTAGCAAACCCGTCGAACTCCGTTTCGCCACCAGATGGCTTCGTTTGATATATATTGGTTTGTAGTATATGCTATGTATCAGAGATGGCGCTGTATGTGAAAAATGATTTTCCCTGTTTTCCTGCTTTTCTGTTGAAAATTTTCCTGAATTTTGTTTGCCCTAAACTTCAAGGAGCCCGAGACCTTTCCAACGAATGCAAAACCGTGGAAATCGGTTCGTGCGTTCTGGAATTATAGCGTCAGGAAGGAAAACCCGACTTATTTTTATATTATAGATTATGAAAAAATGAATACAGTATATTTAATATTGTGACATTATTTGACATAGCACGAAACAAAATAAAAAATGCAGTGAGTATCCTTTACAACTGTATTAAAAACATTTATAATAATAAAAAAATATATATTTAAAGAACGAATTTAAATTATTATCTTATTTATTACTATAATAATTATTAATTTCTAGTTTCTAATCTAGTTTGTAATAGTTCATAATTCAAATTTATATTGCATTTTAACTATGCGAATTTTAGTGTCCTTGTATTATATTGGTATTATATCTAGAGACAAATTAAACTGAGCGCTGAATTATATTTACTTACAAAATTTAAACGTTTACTTTCACTGCACTGCGTTGCCTCATATCGTAAGGGCACTGCAATGAATTATGACCGAAACATAATATATATAATTATACATATACTATAATATTAATATTATATAATCATACATATATTAAAATCTAATAATAGTTATAAAAAATGCAGACCTTCGTCATACAAGTTTTAATTTGCGTATTGTTATTCAAAGTTTGCGGGATTTTTAGACACTATCTGAACAAGCCTTTACCTACGTAGTTTATATTAGGGGCGTTCATAAATTACGTGAGGCGTTGGGGGGAAGGGGTTCAAGCGAAATCTCTCAATATCATGTACCCCCGATTACTCTTTCTTTGGGTGCATTTATATAAAAAAAAAATCTCACGTGAGATTAGGGTAGGGAGGAGGGGGTTGAGCAAAATCCCACGAAATCTCACCGAAGGGGGAGAAAGTCCAAAAGTTAATCCAAAGAATCACCAAAATTATACGTTGTCACGTAATTTATGGACGCCCCCTTATGATACTACTACAGTGATATATGTTATGTTAACAGTAAGACAAAGATTTTCAAAGTTTGTTTCCGTTCTTAGTAGTGTCTTAATTACAAATCTCGTGCGTTTAAAATAAAGGAAAAATTCTGAAAACTTTTATCAAAATGTTATATTCACTTTAGAACTAACAATAAATACTGACAATTCATATTATAAGCAAAACATAATAAATCAGTCTCTCTAATACGTGGAAGACAATGCTATGTATTGTTTATATAAGTATTACCTGTGATATAATCTTAACAACAACAAAAAATAACTACTATATATTACTAGTAGGTGTAAGAAAACACTTCCACAGTTGATTTTAATTAGTCACTATACTGTAGCAAAATTATAAATTCTATTAATTGGAATGTTTCTGCAGTACTGCCAACTTTCACGATTTACATGTAACTATAAAATAAACATAGAACTACACATCAAGAATTTATTTATGTTTATCGCGCACATCTGCTTCATGTTATAAATCTAGAATAGCCAATCGTTTTTAAAAATTTAAAAAATAATATGAGAATATATCTAAAAAAATTCAAAGAAAAGTTTTAACAGTGTTTTGTAGTTTAACTAAACCGATTCGTATTTAACGGTTGTCATTGTTGTCATCCATCAGTGAAATGGGAACACACGTTAAGATCGAGACAGCCCTATCAGTGGATTAGTTAAGTAAATGCAACATGTTATCGCTGTAGTGTAAATATCAACTGTTTGTGTGTGAAGAGCCCGCGTCGGATTTAAACAACATTTTAACAACTTTTCTTTATTTTTAACCCGACAAAAAGACACTTTTGAAGCTTAATATGTATAATAATTATTGTTAATTTCCGAAGGATTAAAACTTAGTATCCAACTCACACAAAACAAACGGCATCGAGTGCACGTATGATGTTCATAGCAGTTGACCTGAATTTAAAACCGATTTCCGATTTTATAGCCTCATTATATACAACTGTCGCCTGTCCATTTAATTATTATTCGTTCATACCCGAAATAATGAAACATCGCTGTTTAAAGTATTGCAACCATAAACAAAGACATAACATGATATGAATGTTCTTGTAGTTCATTGTAATTTAGATCGATGTTTTAGTAAGAGTTTTTTTTTTAAATAAAAAAAAAATTAAAAAAAAAATACTTACTAGATCTCGTTCAAACCATTTTTCGGTGGAAGTTTGCATGGTAATGTACCTACATCATATATTTTTTTTAGTTTATTCATTCTCTTATTTTAGAAGTTATTGGCACATTTACCACTTTGGAAGTGTCTCTCGCGTTTCATTCAGTTTAGAAAAAAAAAATGATATTAGAAACCTCAATATCATTTTTGAAGACCTATCCATAGATACCCCATAGTTATCCATAGATAACCATACACGTATGGTTTTGATGAAAAAAATTTTTGAGTTTCAGTTCTAAGTATGGGGAACCCCCAAAATTTATTTTTTTCTATTTTTGTGTGAAAATCTTAATGCGGTTCACAGAATACATCTACTTACCAAGTTTCAAGAGTATAGTCCTTATAGTTTCGGAAAAAAGTGGCTGTGACATACGGACGGACAGACAGACAAACATGACGAATCCATAAGGGTTCCGTTTTTTACCATTTGGCTACGGAACCCTAATAACTTACGTCGTATGTATGTAACATATGATGTATTTAAGTACTGTATGTATGCGTATACCTACTTATTACTATTTTCTAAGTAGTCAAGTTGTAGATTATCAGTTTTATGTTTTTATTTACCGATGATGCTATTATTTTTAAACAGTTTTTTAAGATGACGAGTTCATACTCGTTTACATAACAAACATTTTTGCACATGCATAATTTTTTATCGTTATGTATGACAAAACAGTCTAGAATTATCGAGGCTGGTCGATAAATAGTGATAAGATATTAGTCAGATTGAAATAACTTTGTAATAATAATTTAAAAGTTGTTGATAAGTTGTTAGTCATGGCTATTAAATAATTTCGTTTGAATTTTAAATTTATAGGAGCGAACATACTTGTTAGGTATGTTTATTATTACCCGACTGCGACAGAAGGAGGGTTGTTTGTGTTTTTCGAGCGTATGTATGTATGTATGTATATATGTATGTATGTATGTATGTATGTATGTATGTATGTATGTATGTCCATTTCTTTGGCACGCCCTACAGCCCAAACGGCTGGACGGTTTTTGACATATGAGATGTCGTTGGATTTGTTTAAATTGTAGTAGTGACATAGGCTATATAAATTTTCAAAATGGCGCCCGCAAATGGCGGAATGAGGGGGGGGGGGGAGTTGAATTTTTTTTTCTTGCTGTAGCAATATGGGTATCAAATGAAAGCTAGTAAATTGTTTTATTCTTTTTAGTTTATAATAAGAGTATTTTACGCAGTCGAGTTTTTGATTTTTTTAATTAAGCCTACTTGTTTTTAGTATTTTTTTTAACAATATTAAAATAACTGTGGACATTTTACTCTATAGATAAATTATTATGATCATTTATTCCTTACGGTTATATTGCGACAAAAAATATGAAAAACGTATTTAAAAATAAATCTGATTTCAAGCGTGCTTGAAATACATTTTTCAAGTACACAAAAACAATTATTAGCAGAGCGTAACTAATGAAAATAGCATGGATCGGAGGAAATATTAGTGGAATACTAGTGATTGGAAGCAGCGAACTTTCTATATATTTCTTATTTTAAAATATAACTATCTTCATATTTTAAAATATAACTATCTTTAAAATATATCTAATCTATATTTTAAAAAATCCGCATTTTTTAAAATATAGATTTAGAATATATTTAATAATTTAAATAAATAGTAGTTGTATTTTTGAAATAAAATTTTGAATAAAGTTCCGCTGTTAACTATTGTTTCTTTTTATTTTATAAAAGTTTTTGCCGCAAATTTATGATATTTTTGAAGATAATTTAATAAATAAATAACCACCTCACACTCAACCGCTCGCATTAGGGACGTGAATCCTGTGCGGGGGTCCGGAAACACAAAACACACAGGCACAAACGCCCAGACTACGACAAACATCTGTATGGCCTATACATATAATTGTCATGTGCGGGGATCGAACCTTTGACTGCTAGCCCATCAGTCAGTTATACATTATAATAAACAATTACGTAAGTTGGCCAACTTGTGTAAAATAATTTTTATAATTAGAAACCATGGAGAAATCCCATTGCATACGAACCAAAATTCACTATTAGTCCATTGAAAAGTTACATTTGGGGTTGCGTTTTTTAGAGGACGCAATTTTATTTTTTTAATGTGTAGGGGGGGTCAGTGTAAAGCTAAAACCAAGTTTGTGGGGTCGCCACTCTTGTCCCACGGCCGCCATCTTGAAAATAAGGGTTGAAATGGTTTTTATAATATATCTCTTAAACTTTTTATCTGATAAAAAAAAAACTTAACATTTTTTGTTACAAATTAAATTCTCTACAACTTTGGTCCAGTAACTTTTTGTCGTAGAACTATAAATAAAAAAGTTATAAGCGAAAATGTTCAGAAATTCGAGAAAATAATTTAAATTTTTCGATATAACTTTTTTTTAATCATTTTACGAAAAAATGATATCAGACCATTTTTGTAGATCGTTTTTGAGGAACAACTTTTATATAAAACATTTTTTCATTAAGTCAATATCTAAGGTTTTACAGCGCCCCGAAGTGAGTATTGTTTTTTAGTACTCTTAACTATACATGTATTATACGTGTGTACTTTTTTAGAAGCTCAGGGGGTGCTGGAGGTTTAGAGTTCTGCACTGGCATCAATAATTTTTCAAATTTTTTCCAGCCCCAGTCTTCAGGATCAATATTATTACCAAGTCACGACGACCTGATGGTAGACTCGGAAAGCATGAAAACGAACTGTGTCTCGTGTTGGAGGAAGTGAAGATAAGTTAAATGTACTTTTTGTCACTGACTTGGCGAATTGTTTGTATCTAAGGCTGTCAAGAGAATTATCGTCTTTATTACCACCGTATACAGAGATAAAAAAACGTTCTCCAATTACAGTGAGCAAAACAGGGTCAACTCTCTTGTTGAGAAACAAAGCCGTTCCAATTGCAAACTCTAAATGTTTTTCCAGGGTTTTCACAAATTTCATTTTACCGATATTGTAAGGAGCTGAAGTTGTGTCACATCCTGAAAAAGCATGAAGAAACAGCAAGTTATCCGTAATTACATCTCCGTACATAAAACCTGAAGCACTATATAATTGTTCTGCTGTTCGTCCTTTTGATGGTTTAAAAAAAATACATTTGCTTGTTTTCTACCAAGTGCTGTGAGCAATATCAGTATATCAATATCTTCAGCTACAACAGTAACGGTATTGAATAATGGAGATGCAGCAAGAGCAGAGCGAACGATAAGAGTGTCTGCATCTGATTCTGCTTGGTCAACAGTGAAACCTGCTTCCGAGAATATAGTTTTAAGAAGTATAATAAAGTTAGATTTGTTATTGTATCGACTGGTGCTTTTTCGTGCGGTGCAAACGCTAATAATTATTAATAATTAATTATTAATAATATTGCAAAATTAATAATTAAAAAAATTATAACAAAAAAGAAAAAAAAAAAACTGATGACACATTGTTAGTACACACGTATAATATAATTATGTATAGTTAAGAGTACTGAAAAATAAGTAACTTCGGGGCGCTGTATAACCTTAGCTATTGACTTAATGAAAAAATGTTTTATATAAAAGTTGTGCCTCAAAAAACGATCTACAAAAATGGTCTGATATCATTTTTTCGTAAAATGATTAAAAAAAAGTTACATCGAAAAATTTAAATTATTTTCTCGAATTTCTGAACATTTTCGCTTATAACTTTTTTTATTTATAGTTCTACGACAAAAAAGTTACTGGACTAAAGTTGTAGAGAATTTAATTTGCAACAAAAAATGTTAAGTTTTTTTTTTATCAGATAAATAGTTTAAGAGATATATTGTAAAAACCATTTCAACCCTTATTTTCAAGATGGCGGCCGTGGGACAAGAGTGGCGACCCCACAAACTTGGTTTTAGCTTTACACTGACCCCCCCTACACATCAAAAAAATAAAATTGCGTCCTCTAAAAAACGCAAGGTAAGGCCTAAAAAATGTAACATTTCAATGGACTATATTTTTCATTTTCTGAGGAGTTTCTTCAACTTTATTGACATTTAGACTTTAGGGGCCATTCATAAATTACGTCACACGTTACGACGACGACGAAGATGATAACGAAGTGTGACATTGTGTGACAAGGGGTTCTAAATTTCGTGACATCACATTGCAAAATATAATCTATCTAATTAATGTAGTGTAACACCAAATTTGAACAACATACCTATTAACGAATAACAAAAATTCTATCTGCATATCTGCATTTCCAACTCTATCTGCATGAGCATAAGCAAGGAAGCAAGTTCCGTATGATAGTTATTGCCCCAGTGTCGAGGCATACTTTATTAAGCGATCGTGTGGCATCTGTGGTCTATATGTATTTTGCACTACACTAAGGCTAAACTACAGAAAGAAACACATAAGAGACAAAAATAAGTAATTTCTAGGTGTAAAAGTGCAGAATGTGTGACGACACACTAGGTAGGGGGGGGGGTCTCACTAATGTGACCAGCTCCGACAAGGACGGGGTAGGGGGTCAAAAATTACGAAATTCGTGTGACGTAATTTATGGATGACACTTTAGGAGGTTCCTAAATGACGAGCATAATATATCGAAGAAATAACAAAAAAAACCTACAGCCGAACATAAAAACTCTCTAAATTTAACGGTACAATATTATATGGTAGATATTCTCAACCTCACATGCACTATATTTAATTAGACGACAAATAACATTATACCCGACAAAGTGTTTCAATAATGTTCGGATGTAATTACAGTTACCACAAAATATAAAGTGTGGTATGATATAATTAATAAATTCGATTAGAGTTCGAAAGGACCTGTTTATTATCGTAGTACTATATCGTTTAAAGGTTTAAGAGTGGCGTCTAAAAATAAAAAAATAAAAAATTGTAATGGAATTTTAGTTATAGAGATATTTACTACTCTTTATTATTTTTAAGTCACAATCGTTATGCACAATATAGCAAGGGAGATGTTTTTCATTTACATAACCGTCGCAGCCATGTAGGTTAAAAGGTTGCATTTTATGACAATTGGTTTCTTTGCGTAAATTCAAAAAAAAAAGTAAGAATAATTAATTACCAAAACTATATACAAAGTATTTAATATTTCTTTAAGACAAGTAAAAATGAAATACGTGGCAAATTATGAATGTATAAAAGTATACTTTGATAGCTGTATTGAAGAGAAAGATTGTATCTTAATCAATCAATGCAAGCAAGCAACACATGCAAGTTTTCTCTCAATGTTTTCATTCATCTCCGAGTATGAGACGAATTATTTGTATAAATAATTCATCTCATACTCGGAGGACATATTTAGTACATTAAAATTCAATGATTCTAATGTTTAGACCCGCATCCTTTCAGTTGAGATCTACGTATACTAATACTATCCACCAGGTTATTTTGGCTTCTAAATTTTGTTTATAAATTTTAATATAAGAATTAACGAAAGGCTGGTATCAAACACACTGCTATAGTTAAAGTACTTGTTGTCGCTCAACCTAATTGGGCATTAACCCATTAACACAATAGCATAGGGGGTCTGAATCGAGCCGAATAATACGGAATACGCATCACACATGTGTACTATTGCTTCAATTTAGTTGAAAATACAAACTAGCTGTACTAGTACAAATTGCAATATTACAACTCGTATGACAATACATAGGCATGTACTCTTAGGTAGGTAGAGTGGTTAATGCTTATAACGATCTTCCTAATAAATTATTTGCAAAACAGGTACTATCATCTTGATTAGAGGATAGTAAATATTTTTTTGAGTTAATTTTAGTTGACATAAATTGAGATATAATAAAAATTAAAAGGTTTTGACACTGAAATACTATATTTTCTGTCAACGTAGTGTAGTGTCTGTAAACGTCCCACTGCTGGGCAATGGCCTCTTTTCCATATAGGAGAAGGGCTGGAGCTTAATCCACCACGCTGCTCCACGGCGGGTTGGAAGATAATTTCGCTAACATGAATAACGATCGTTATCAGATATCTATATCTTATTTTAAGTTATACGATTTTATATAAAAACATTTGGCTTTAACGATATTTTAACATAAATGTGTTAGCAGAATATTTTAATAATTTATTTTTTAAGTGCTCAAATGAAAAACTCATATTATGCGACACCTTTTAAGATTATAATTGTATGTAACTCTATTAAAGTGAATAAATAAATAGTCACTACAACATATTTAGGCGATTAACACACGGTACCGCGCACCGCCGCGGAGGGCGATGGCGCCGATGCAAGGGCGGTAAAGCGGATTTCGTAGCGGAGCACCGTGCGGTAAGGCGGTTTACGCGCCTGTACGCGCGGATCGATTTAACACGGTTTTGACCAGTTTGATCACAGACATTCGAAAGAATGGATGCTGAAGTGGTGGCAGCAATCTGGTTTTTATGGCGTAGAAAGAAAAAAAAAAGAACATATTGGGTTCATCCATTCATCACGTCCTGCACCAACGATGATTCGCGCGTTTATACGGGGCGGCCCGTGTGTGAGGCGCCGCCCCTCCGCGCGGACGTCAACGCGGAGCTGAGGGGCGGTGGCGATGGCGCGGGCGGTGAGAACTGAGAACACCGCTCGACCGCGCGGTCAGTCGTTGTACGTGTGTTAAGAACGGATTTATTAGACCCCAATACGCCATGAATCCGCTTCACCACCTACCGCGGCGATACACGGTGCCGTGTGTTGATCGCCTTAATAATATTAAACGACTTTTAATTTTTGATATAGCTACATTAATAATAATAATAAGCAACACTTGTTTGGATCCATCGTGTGAAAGAGGCACAGATGAAACACAGCACAAGCCGATAGTACGCATACAGTGTAATTACGTCACACATTCTTTATTTTGGTCGTGTTCCGATATACATATGAATACTGCGAACACTGTAACGTATGACGTCATTTCAGTATACTGCGAAGCCGATTCCTTTTTAGTTTGCTATACTGTGCTATGCTGGTAACTGTTTATAACGAAACGCAGTCCAGTATACTAGACTAGTACTATCAACCTCATTTTACAACTTTTTTTTTTCAAATTACAATATTTATCATGTACACGTTTTATATTCAACAAGAAAAAATATTATTTGAATATTGTTGACATTTTTTAATATAAATATTAATTAATAATAATAACAATCATTCACGCTGTTATATTTTTTTGATCACGTGATCACAGTACTGAGAGCATCTTACCTCGAAAGCGCCAGTGGTCTCAGTACAAAAATGGCGGCGATTATGACGTCATACATTTATTTATGGTACTGCGGCAGTGTACTGGCAGTCTATAACGGAACGATTTTTCACCAGTGACATCACTGGAGAAGTGCTCTCAGTGTATTTCGGAACACTGCCTTTATTAGGACGTTATAATAAGGAGCATACGTGATACCGACACTATGTTAGCGATAACTTGTTTCAAAAAACCGTGTCAAAAAGTACTATTTGTGTCAATATTACATTACGCTTTGTTTATAATGGTAGTAATCGTGTGGGTATAATTATTATAAAAACTGTTAATTTCTCTTGTAAGCAAGTTCGGTTGACGAATGAACGATTAAAAACTGCATTGTCAAATACCAACCTACTTTCGTCAAATCATAAAATAAGATTTTTTGATATTTCCTTCAAAATATTATTCAAAATATCGTTGCAAGTCATTCATTGCCATCATGATCATCACCAGACATTTAGCATCGTGGCAACCCCTTGCCAGACACCCTTAAAGTTCATTAAATTGTAATTATAGTTACGTTATAGTATAAAAGCTGATTTTTGTATATAATACTTGAGTAATAATTAGAGGATGTTTCCTCATCAACCAGACAGTTTTGACAGTTCCAACCCCTTGCTAGACAAGCATATAGGGTAGCGGTAGGTGGGAGCGCGAGCCAATATACATACGGGTGGGTGCGAATGAAGAGTGAATATATTTATGAGTATAATAAAATTTAAAAATATATATATATTATTTTATTCATTATCATCATTCTACTCAGACGTTGGCATCGTAGTTTTTTTTAACTATTAAACGCTTCAATAATATCTGAGACTTGATACGTATTAATGAACAGTTAAAGCCGAGCTGCATCACCAACTATCGAACTGACTTTGTAAACCTCACATATAAACTACTGAATAGTATCAAAAGTTTTTCGTTCCTCATCATTATTTTCAAATAATTCGTTTTCACCGAATTTAATCAAAACTTTTTGATACTCTTTCGTTGTTTTTGATATTTTAAAAAGAAACCTGATAACTACAAGTTGTTTCCAGTGCCTATCAGCATACAAATAAGTGAATCATTTTGTAAATGGTGCACATGACCAAGTATGATAGTTGCAATGTCCGTGTCGACACTGATGATCATAATATTCACTTGATTTGGAATACTACACGCGTGATAGACTGTTTTGGTATCAGCCTCTTCATGTTCTGGACGTGATAACTTTTCTATAACCTTATATTCTTTCTAGAGTTGCGGGAGTCGAGACTTTTTTTAAGAATTTTTTTTTTAAATCTTTTTTTTAATTTTAAAAATCTTAATTAGTTTATGAAATATTTGCAAAAAACTAAACCACTTTTTATTTTTTAGTTATTTGTTAATAACTTTTACAATTTTCGCTAGCGGAACTTCATTTTATTCAAACATCATCTTGATGCTGATGATGAAAAAAGTTGACCAAAATGGCACAAGTTAACTAGACTAACAAGCGAACACAAAAAAGCATAGAATCAAAGTTTAAAAACATATGGTTAGTCATAAAAGTTGTGGTGGTCTTTAATTATAACATTATTCATATTTGATTATTATTTATACCGCTAGTACACTCGTCTATGATACTAGCAACTTTTTCGGTTGCTGCTTAAGTTATACATATTGGTTTGTTAGTTCGTACATGCTTATTTATAGCAAAGCAATGTTTGTTAAATAGCAGTAACAAAGTTTAAATTAGATTTGCTCTAACGAGCACTCGAATGAATGGTAGGAATAGTTCTGACAACTTTGAAGTTTGACTGGTGGTAATGCAGGAAAGATAACTTTTATATCATTAAGCACTACTTATACTTACTATATTAGCATAGTTACAGATGGAACATTGACTGAAAAATGTATACAGGTAACGATATATATTATAAAAGTTCCTTGTTTGACTTAGAGCGTAAGCACACGGCGTTTTGTATAGTCCGAATATCAAGATATGTATTTGGATTTAATATTGAGGGTTATGATGTAATTTCCGAAGTAGCAAGCCATAGTTAAAATATTAACCTAACAATCTTTAAAATGTTCCCTTTCTAATAAGAAATAATGAATGAAGTCGGACTATGCGTTAATTAATCACAACTATACTTAAGCCAAATTCGATGTGGAATTTTTGTAAACAAACCAAAAGTCACCGTGTATCGGGTTGTCACACTTTTATTAGCGAAAAATTGTAATTTATGACCTTCTTCCTAGTTATACATTAAAACAGCCCTAAATTTTAGCACTGACGGGAAAATTTCGCAGATAAGCAACATTTGGTTTGTAATTTGATCAGTCGTTATATTGTTAAAGATTAATTGTAATAGATTTTTATACACCACTTTAAATATTATAATTATTATGTTTATTCAACGTAAGTAAAGTAAAATAAATAATAAAAGAGAATGAGTGTCTAAAATTAGATTTTTAATCATAGTAAATCCATTTTAAAACAAATGTTGTTTTATTTTGAATGCTATTCAGGGATAGTGTAGCTATTTTTGATATATGCATATAAGTACATATTTATGAAAATATTTAGAAATTATTCAGTGGGAAATTATTTATACCCACGTTAACAAGTAAATTTTACCTTTATAACAGATAATTATAGATAATATATAAATATATCTAACTCCCTGACTTATTTATTTCAAGTTTTATGTAGCTTGTACTACTGTGTATAAATATAAAAAAAAAATAATAACTATAATTATTTTCCAACAGGTTGTTAACATCTGCCTATGGTTGGTTGCTAATCAACGGTTTGTTGGTTAATATTACATATCGAATTTGGCTTAAGTACATATTTTTTAATTTCAATCCCCTCTCCTAAAGGAATCGTACCGAGTTTCGTTCGTTTCGAGCTAGGGTTCGTAGTATGAATTCAAATCATACCCAGTTTTATTTTAATTTCATTCAGTACTTCAGGCATGATGTGCGATCAAGATACAGACAGACAGACAGACAAGAATGAAATAACTGACAGTTTTGGCTTTTGTATCGGCAGTAAATCCAAAAATGATTTTCTAAACATTTTCAATTTAGTAATAGCTTCTTCTATTTGGAGGCCATGACCCAGCAGTAGGATGTTTACAGGCTAGTACAGTTGGTTTCTGTGCCGCACTTTTTAACAGACCAATTACAACAAAAAAAGCACTGTTTTTTTTGTGTAAAAACGTGCTTTTAATAGAAGATATCGTATAATTTCGAACTCTGCTCTAAATAACAAATTCATGTATATTTTTCTTAATTTTTTAGTTTAATATGCACGATAGGACGGGAACATCGGCGATTAAAATCCTCAACACAATTTTTAAAGATTATATTTAATGAATTGATGCACTATTTAGGTTATAGATTCAGATTTTCTTAAATGTTCTCTTTAGCTATGACTATTATTAACTAGCAATTTCGCGGGACTTTATCCGCGTTGAAGTATTTACTTGTTTTAACTTTCCCTTACTTTAAATCAAACAGTGCCAAAGATAGAATATAAACTTGTTCTTCTACTTTAAAATATTAGTACAATTATGCATAGATACGTTATTATAAACGATATAAAACGTTCTCAAAGTCATGCACATAAACATAACAACTGTCGTAAAGGTATGGTACGGAAACAATATTAAAAATGCAAATATTCAAATGCAGGTCGCATACGGTACGTTCACGTGGAGTGTTGTTAAGGCCACTTGCAAAGATGTCAAATCAATTGGATTGATCCGCGTTCATACATCAGTAAGTAGATTCAGATAAGTACATCGTACTTACGGCGGATTAAATGAAATTTGAGAAGGAAATTTGTTCAAACCTATCGACAGAATCCTTATTTTATTGAAAGAAAAACAAGTTTTTTTTATTATTAGTATTTCATCATAATGATAATATTGGCCGTAAAAACTCATAATGACCAATGCCCTTCCAATCCCACCACACAGCATCACTTTATTGCGTGTATTTATCCGGGTTTGGCTACAGTATGTGGAGTTTGACTATCCTTTGACCATGATCTTTTCTGCACGTTCTTGATATAGGTGATCCACTATTCATCATCAGTAATCAATCTTTTCAAAAATGGTTCAGTTTCATTACGTTTCAATACAGAATCAATGCAAGCAAATCAAGCACACGATTCAGAGGTTTCTTTCAATGACACGAGCTCACGAGCACGCAAATATCGAGCTTTTTTGTATAGCCAGACTTTTTCAAATGTGTCAAAACTGATTTGTAGTCAATCCATAGCTCCTCGGATCTGCTCTTGCTCCCTTTTTTTTTAATAGCACCAACTTTATTCGAATGTTTGTATGATGACGTTCAATTTTTTTAAAAGTACCGAGGGGTTTTTTCCTCCGCCTTTTTTTCCCTCTCGGCTAACACTAGGGACACTAGTTTAAGTTATTTATTGTAATATTTAATAAAGCCGATGATATAATAGTAATAAGATGTCTACCGAGACATTAACATGTAATAACTTGACTTATTTATTTTAATTTCTTTTTTTTTTAATTCGTTAAGTGTGTAAAATTATCTTATGACGAAATAAATATTTTCATTTCATTTTATTCATCTTTGACATCAAAAATCTCACACTGAAAACACTTGAACTAACTTTGAGCTTAAGTCTAGTTTTTCTCATTTTTGTAACTTTAGAATGAATCGAATTTCTTCGTTCTTAATCATGTTCATAAACATTAATATCGCTTTCATCGCCACTTTAAGAATTGTTTAAAAAGGATCAGTGTTCAAAAAGCAATTACATTTTATGTGATGTTTCGAAACCTTGTAAACATGTTGCCGTCTAACAAGGATGGTAAACCTTACAGTCACATCGCTGTTAAATGTGAAGCTGTTTATTTCAAATGTTCGTACTTCTAGCAACCGAACAGTTAAATATACATCGATTTAATAATAATTGTAAATCTCCGAAGATAGGTGGTGGCCGCAAATATTAAAGAAATATTTATATTTTTATCTCTTGTTAAATGCAAATATGTTATAAGTTAAAACTATCAGTTGATACGAAACTGGGAACAGCTGTATATCCACAATATTTGAAAGATACTGACATTTCAAACATTTACTGAGTGGCGCACAAACACATAATATCGTTGTAACCGTATTTGAAGTGTTTAATATTTTTATACAAATAGTTTAGCATACTAGGAATTACAAATTTCAAAACATATTTTTAAATACTAATAGTTAACGTTAGTAAGTAACTAAAAAATGTTTTAATACACGTTTTCACATCACACTTCTTATTTATTATATAGTTTCTAGTTTGCCGGTTATATTATTTTTTACGATCTGTAATTTTAATTATTTAGAACAATACCAGTAGGTACGTATTCTCAATCTATTTGATGTCACAAGTTAGGTGAGGTCACTACCATATATAAATAAGAATATTAATATGACAAGCATATTGTTTATTCGAACTATATAATATAGGGAGTTATACTAAAAATTACCACTACTTCGTTAGTGTATTCTTGGTTGTAAATAATTATTTTTCCTTATCCTGTGTAAATTTTAGAAATTAAGAACTAACTATACTAATATAAATTTTATACGGGTATATTGTATACCGAGTGTAATCGTTAAGTGTGCGAAGGTAAAATAAAAAATGGGGCACCTGCATATAATACAAACTTTGTAATGATTTCTTTACGAAATCATTTTATACCTTGCTCAACCGTTTATTATTTTTTTCACAGCTTACGTTTATAAATTAGTTTTTGTATTCGGAATAATGTACTACAGCAATGTCGTACTTTATAGACGAGTAGTGAAGTGCATAATAAACAACCACAGACTATAAAACAGTTTTTGAAATATATCGATCGATAAATCGATCATATGATAAATATTATTTGACTTCATACAAACAATACTTACTATTGTTTCTGTAAAATTAATTTAAAAAAAGGAAATAATAGTAAGATTGATTATTTGCAAGGAATTAAGTCAAAATCTTGGAATTTAAGTTCAAACTAAGAGTAAACCTCAATAACTGTCCATTCGTTTTTTTTTGACGGCTCTCTTAAAATGTAACTAGCAAGCGTTAACAAAATGAAAAAAAAAAAAAAAAAAAAAACAAGAAACGAATAATTGATATTTAAACTAAAAATATTTCATTAAATCGATTGAAAGTTCTTCTTAAATAAAATCGATTATTATTTCAAATCGAATCGGTAACATGTGAGGGTGTCACTAATGTCGAACTTCCTTGAACTGTCTAAAAGACAAGGTAGTGGCTTAATAGCCAATTATAATGCAATCAAATGATTTCCTCCTATGGGAGCTTATCAAAGACAACGTGTAAAAGAGAGCTTTCATAGCCTAGAAGAATTACAGAATAGAGTTTATCGTTCAATTGCTTTAACTACTCAGCAAATTATAAAGAAAGTTCATTTAGACACTGTAAATAGGGTTCGTCAATGTATTGCACAACAGAGACGTCACTATGAACAAGTGCTTTAAAAATTCTCTACCTAGAAATTATTATGTTTAACCTCGTTTTTATGTCATTAAAAGATATATTATTTTATAATACCGATAGCGGTTTCATTTGGTATCAGTAAGGGTTTTATTTATCTTTTATATATTACAATAAGGGAACCTAAACCTCCTACTAATATCATAGTAAGCCTAGATTCGAATCAAAATTTTAGAAAAGTCTCGAAAAGTTAATAATGTAATTTTACTTTTGGGGTGGCTCACTTTCAAAATTAATTTAAAGTTTTTTTAATTTTATTTCTTACATTTACGGAATAATATAGGTACAGTGCACATTTAACCGGCATATAATAAGGAAAGGGTCAATTACGATACCATAATCAACACATTAAAGAAACTTTTATTGTTTACTACACACCCAATGTTAACTATCGTCATGCATAAATTACTATAAGTTAAATGCCTTGTAAGGGTACTATGAACTATTCGATATACACACTTTTATATCTTATTTATAAACTGAAATGCCCTAACTTTGTAGGAATTAAAATGAAGTTATATCCCTCCGAGGCACTTTCTAAATGCAAGTCTTATGTTTAAATTATATAGTCTATGTTTTATTATATAATCTTCCTCGAATAGCTAGTTGTCGAACTAATATTATGAATGTGAAAGTTTGTATTTTTGGATATTTGTGACTAAGATACGCTTTAAGCAGAATGTAATTTGGTTAATGTAAACCTAACAACCTTTCCTTTTATTACCGTAGGAAAATTCGGTACAATTCGAAGTCTATTCTGGCCAAAGCTTCTTCGTCATAAATTTAAAACAGATTTTAGTCAAACTTGTAATCAATCGATCAATGCATCGAAAACATCAGATTATCGATGCATGCAGATCATAAAGTCGATTCACGTATTTATTTAAATATTATAAATAAATAATAAATATACACTATAACTACAAAATTGTAGAAAATTTAGTAATTGTCTTCAATTACAATTCAATAAAAAACATTATACGGTTTATATGAAAAATAATGCATCGAATATTTTTGTGATTTTTTCCCTTTTAGTCTGAACATTTATTACAATGTATTACTCGGAAACGCTGTTGGACACAGCTCTACCAAAGTGTTAGTCACCGCATCACGACGTTAAACGAGTTTGTGTTGATACGTCATACCTAATTTACAAAAGGTTCTAAGCGCCGCTTGGAATATTATCTCGCCAAAACAACCTAGCTGACGAATAAAAAAGTTATGCGTACAGTTCACTGAACGTACGTTAAGGACTTGGTACTTAGTAGGTATGGTATTGGTAGTGTAAAGGTTTGCATTGTGCCGTATGGAGTCTAGTTTCACTACAATTGGTTTAATGACGCAAGTTGAAATATAATTAAATAAACGAATGTAAAACCTTAAAGCATACTAGACGAGTTTTGCTAACGTTTTTAAAGTTGAAAGGAAAAGTAATCAGTAACAATTGGCTGCAAAAGTATTGGAAACTTTCATATTTTTAGCGGTAGTATGACAGAAGGGAAATAGGAAAATATCTATTCAAGTAAAAATCGAATTCACGCACAGGCTTCTAACAATCCTAAATATTTTTAAAATCGATCTCAACAGTATCGAACAAACCAACACGTTTCTTTTTTAGTTGTAGTTTGAATTTAAGTCTAGAGTGGACTTAATTAGGTAGTTTAACTTTCATATTATTTTTATTATTTATCATTATAATAACCATGAAATCACATTTTGTGGAAATTCAAGTGTTTAATTCTTAGTTCTAAAGGTAAGACTTACGACAGGTGAACGGACAGACTGGGACGGCTCGTTTCACACAATTTTGTTACGAAACCTTAAAAAAGTAGTTTGAAAACCATTATTTCTTTAAAAAATTATGCAAATAACGGTTTTTGATTTTTCAGTCAGTGGTACCCTCTTTCAGTCTATCCACGTAAAAAAGTAATTACGCTCGTCTATTTTATGTTATTTGTGTACTTTTAAAGATTAGGGAATTTCAAGAGTCGTAACTGTATAAGTCCTAAATTTAGCAAATAATTTTTCTTTTAATTTTTTTTTCTTATAAAAAAGTATGATTAAGTTTAAATGCACTTGTACTTACACAACAAATTTTAGTACGTTTAATCAAAACTTTCAGAAAAATATGCCTTTATATAAGGAAAATTATTACTAGCTGTGAAGACTTCGAGATATAAATCATGATAAAAATTAATTTTGTAAAATTTTAAATTCAATACAATATTAATAAAGGTGTACCGTGGATTGTGAGATTTCTCTTAGCGTTATAATTAATTTTCTATGCGACTACTACGTTTGCAGGTATATCTTCAGGTATTTTTATTATTATTTTTTTTGTCTATGAAGACTTTAATAAAAAAAAATCTTGCATTATTATATATTAATTATATATTTAATTTATATTATAAATATGGCTTTCACTAACATGGAGGAATAGTGTTTGTCACTTCGCACAGTCCACGTTACACAATAGTTGTCACAACTTTGAACGAAATTATTCATATTTACTTGTGTATTGATTGCCTAGGATTTAATTTATATTATGAACACGACAGCATAAGCGACTTCGTTGTTGTTATGATTCAAAGTACGAGATTGTAATACTCTAAAGGTACAGACTATACACATGCTACATACTAGCATGCTTATAGTCTAGTCGATAAATGTTAAAGCTATTTTAAAAAAATAAACCTCTTTTTTAGTTATTTGTTTAATAACTTTTGAAATTTTTGCAAGCGTAATTTCATTTCAAAAATCATCTAGATGTCATTCCGAATTGAAGGACACCTCAATCATAATTTTCGGAGACTGCTGACAAAAGTTGACTAAAATGGCACTTGTTGATGTAGAGACATCAGAAACTCACTCCCAAGAAAAATATCTTTGAAGATGGATACCACTGTTGATGAAGCCGGCCAAGTGATTGCTCTCAGACACTACTGCAATCAGACATGTGGCTGTGTATTGGCGCTCGGCAACTCAACTTGAGTCGTTTTTCGGTTCGAAGACTGTACCAGCGTTTCCTGGAGACCGGTGGCTACTTCCGAAGCATAGGTCTGGTAGACGTCACTGCACCTCGGAGAGAGACGACCGACTCATTGTATCGACGACGAATTGGTAAGATCCATGAGCGATTGTATGAAAGCCATCATCAGGGCACAGAGAGGGGAGGGGTAGAACTAGATTTTAGATTAGTTATAAGATCATTTCTGTTTCTAATAATTCGTTCTAAATCTCTTTGATGGTATGAAGTGAGGCAATGGAGCGTGGAGAAAGGAGGTCTTATCGTCGAACAGTGAAATTGGCCAATGCCAATCGCGCGACGTGTCAAAACCACCACTCGTGCGCTTTTCGCGTTTCCTTCCGTTCCCTTGCTCCACTTGCGTTACAAGTCGAGTGCAAATAATTAGCTACAATTTAATTTTCACCATTTTACTAACTTTACGAATAACCGAATGGCTATTACCAGGACTAATTAGTAGAGTTCGTGATTTTATGGATATAGATATTTAATGAGCACTAACTACTTTACATTTTATTTTTTATATACTAAAACTATTTTATTTCATTTTCTTACTTTTTATTTTAATTTTAATATTTTTTTTTATTATCCCTCGTACTTTGACATTGAGGATCGTATACAACGACTACGGTCAATATTCTCCATCCCTGACTCTGTTTAGCCTAGGAAAGTATATGTCTAAGGTACTGCTATGCTGTTTGACTTTCTTTGAGATATTTAATTCGTTATTTCATTAGTGAACCTTCCTAAAGGCTCGACCGAATATTGGTGTTTCGAAGGCGTTTTTTAAAAGTTTTTTTAAATTATTATTACCATGGTCGAATTCATAACTTACACAATATTAATAGTATTGGACGCTATTTCATAGTATAGGCACACTGATCGCTGCTTATTTGATTCGTATGTTTAAAAAACATGACTATTATTCAAAGAATAAAAATGAGTCTTCACTAATTATATCATCACCATCATCATTATATCAGCTATTGGATGACCACTATTGAACGTAGGCCTCCCCCATCGACCTCCAGAGCGAAAGGATCGAAGCAGCCTGCATCCAACAGCTTTCGGCGACTCTCCTCAAGTTGTCTGTCCATCTCGCGGACGGCAGTCCGACGCTGCGCTTGCCAGTACGTGGTCTCCACTCGAGAACCTTTCTGCTCCATCAGCCGTCAGTTCTACGAGCTATGTGCTCTGCCCACTGCCACTTCAGCTTCCAAATTCGCTGGACTATGCCGGCAACCTTCGTTCGTCTGCGAATCTCATCATTTATTATTCGATCTCGCAGAGAAATACTAAGTATTTTCCTCTGTCCATTACTCGATGTGCGACTTGGAGCATTTTATTTGATCGAAGACTTTCGATTTCAGGCACTGACGTATAAAAGATGAAAAGACGTATTTTAACTTCCTGAACGCTGCTCATCCTAACTAGAGTCGACGACTGACCTCTCTCTCGAAGTTGGACCTACCAAGTTGGACATCTCCAAGAGTAGAATTTCCAACTGATATCGTGGCAAGTACGACATGATTTTCGTCTTGTCTATGTTCATTTTATACCCCACCCGTTGGGAAACTCCATCGAGATCACTGAGCATAATGCTGAGGTTTTTCAGAGATTCTGCCATGAGCACGATATCGTTGGTAAATCGAATGTGAGTGATGTATTTGCCGTTTATATTGATGCCGAATCCTTTCTATTCCAGAAGCTTAAAAAGGTAAACAGTTTAGGAGAGATGACATTCCTTTGTCTTACACCTCGCTGTATTGAACGACTTTGTCAAAACACTTTATCACACACAAACTATATAGTGGTTACGTACCAGTTTTTAGCTTCAAAAGTAGCGTGTAACAGACGGAAATAATGTGAAATTTTAATACTACACTATCTAAGAGTTAGGTACTTGGTGTGATGTGACTCTTTACGGATGTCCACGAACCAGACAGCCACGAACTAAAATACGAGTTTGTCGACATTGTTTACTTTAAATTTCGTACAGTTTATTATCAAAAAAGCTCCTGAAAAGACACAATAACCTCAAAATTCTAAAAGCAAAACGTTCACCTGCTTCAGCAGAACTAGGGAAACTCTTTAATTACATTACGTCTTTCGCAATGGCATTACGCCGAAGGCATTGAGTGTGGTAAAACATTTTTTTTAAAAAGGTCACATCTTTTGATGAATTACCACCGCAAAACTTATTAAACATTGTATATAAATTGTTCTCGAGGCTTGAGCTCAAACCGACTTGCCCATAGTTACATTTTAGGACTTCCAAGCCGTTGAGCAGGTTGGTATTCGAAAAGGCTTTAGCACCGTGGAACACACTAACTTGAGCCTATATTTCAAAAGACCGAGAAATATAAATCAAATTGGCCGGCACAGTTTTAAGGAGGTCAAGAGAAGAATACTCTTGACCAGGCCGGCATTTTAACTGGTTTCGTTATATCGTCTTGCCCACACTCACTAAAGCTTTGGGCCTTTAACCAATGTTTCCTACCTGTTTTGACCTACAGAGCCAAAACTTGGGTACTCATCATAGGGCTGGTTCACAGGTTTAAGTTGCTTAGCGAATGTTCATCGCTCGGTGAGCAATGCTCTGGGTTACTCTGACAAAGAAAACCGATATTACGCGTAGAATCAGTTCACCGAAGTGGAAGTTGGCCGGTCATGTTTCCAGACGCATGATGACGATATATCACGGCGGTAGATGCCGACACGTACTTGTGTAAAAACTGCGTTTTGGCAAGCGTAGTGTAGGACGTCCGGCAATACAATTAACTACACCATTTAAAGGTGACAGGCAATAAACGTATGCACTAACTAGGATTGAGATGGTTGGTGCTCTAAACAGAAACACTCCATTCAGCCACTGCTGGCCAAGGCTACTAACTGAATTATCCCAAATATTATCTTTTTATAAATCCCAAAAAATAAGATTGCGCAGAAGAAACTAACAAGTGTTTTAGATGAAGATTGAAAAGGATGTAAACTTAAAATATATTATGTTTATCATAAAGCTAGTTGTGCTTTAAAGACAGAACTCTTATAATTTATGCATTTCTATCTATCACCTTTCTTTTCTTATATTTTCTAGTTTTTAATATTAAAATATATTTATTTTTATAAGACAATATATACTTTAGATAGTTTCAATCAAGTGTTAAAAAAACTTTGATTTCTATTTAAAAAAAAAAAGGTATTATAGGGTACATTTGGGCTAACTTGACCTATCCTTCTACTTATAAAATATTAAAAAACAAATGAGGCACCTGTCTTCGTCTAGATATTGGACCCAGTATACTTTAGGTCTTAATATTAGTTTAAGAAAAAAATCGAGGCAGAGGAATTAATATATTTTGAAATAGATTCTTGAATTGATTATATTTTTGCAGGATATTTTATGTTTACTCATTAAAAATAAGTAAATTAATGATTTTAGCTAATCTATACTAACTAATGGTCACCCAGTGGTCGAAATTCGACCTAATCTATAATTGATAGCATTGTCAACATCATAAAAATATGATTGCGCATAACATGGTGAGCATATGTAGCAGTCATTGGACCTAATCTTTGATTTAAAAAAAACGATAAAAAATTCGTTGCAAAACCTTTATTAAAGATCGTGTTAATAGACTTTGATAATAAACAAAATTTGTGTACATTTTTTGAGCAAAAAAAATATTAGCATTCTGCACTTCGTCTTCATATAAACTTTAACTGTGCCAAATTTCATACTTCTCCGTCCACGTAATTTTCGTAAGAAAGGGTACAAAATTTTTGCTTCACGTATTAATATACAGATATTATAAAGCTGAAGAGTTTGTTTTTTTGAACGCGCTTATCTCAGCTACTACTGGTTCGAATTTAAAAAAATATTTTTATGTTGGATAGTCCATTTATCGAGGAAGGCTAAATGCTATAAGACATCACGCTACGACCAATAGGGGCTGAGCAATAATAAGAAACATTACAAAAACGGAAAATAAATCTTAACGGAAACGGTTAAAGTTACGCGAAACCATGTACGACGGAATTGATTACCATTAAAAAGTAAAAAAAAAATAAAAAAAAATCAGTACAGTGTATATCTATCTATCTGAAGGATATAGGCTACTTTCTATCAATACACTACAGGGGTGAAGCCGCGAGCGAAAGCTAGTAATATATATACACTATCTTAGTGGACTATCCTTGCTAGATAACATAAAAAGTCTCACAAACCTCTGTTACACTCCAATTACTATACTATTTTTAATTAATGTAACTCTTATCGAGGAAATGAGCAATTAAGCTGCTTGCACTGACAAAGCTGATTCATTTTTTTATTTTTACCAGATACGTCTTTTTATTTTAGAAATATAAATGTGTATTTTTGCATGTATTATAGCCTAAGCTGCTTATGTATTTTTAAATAAGTATATGAACACATTTTTAACAAAATTCTCTAGTTTTGTTGAAATTAAGAAACATATTTGTTATATTTAGATGTAGATAAGTTTGTTTTTGTTATTGACCTATTTTAGTTTTTAATTTAAGGGCTTTACAAGAACACACGGTTTGTAAATAAAATACATTATATACATACACACACCAAGATTTGAAAAACAAAGAAGCTTTAAAAAAATATATTCGCTTTTGCAAAATGGTATATTTAACTGTTACACATAAATTCGCCTCGCATATTTTTGCAGCGCAATACACTTAATTTATATAATTATGTCTAAAGCATACCTATTGCCAGTCTCGACATTGTACAAATACAATTAAAACAATTCTAAATCAATATTCTCCTTAAACTGCTATGCATATTTAAATTAATTGATAACAATTGTCATAAATATTACTCTAGTCTAAAAGAAACATCGCACAGCATGTTTTATATAATGTTATGAATCCTAATATTTTCACTTGGATATAAAATATATTTTTTGTTATTTTCTTTCAGTATGTGAGAAGCAGTTTTGTCAGTGATTTTACCTCAATCAACAGTTTATATCGACATAGTAAATATAAGTTAAAAATGATACAAAAAAAATACACACAGTTCAGGCCAATTATTAATTTCCAAGCTATAACACTCATCACATATAACATGTGAGCCCTCGTAAATGTCTCACTGCTACATGCTATTGCGGTTGCTATTATATTATTATTATCGGTACTAGTGCTAAGTATGGGCAGAACAGAATATTCAATATGGTATATACTTATCTCTGATTTCACTAACTAAAGATAGAATTTTTTGACAAGCTCCTTACCAATTGTGTCAGGAAATTATTACTAGTAAGTAAAACCAAAGATTAATAGTACTCAAAGTTGCTAATTATTGGAAATTGCTTAAAATTTTACAGAGCTAGCCAGGATTTGAATTTGTGACACTTTAAATTCATTGGTGATTAATTTGAAGTTTTTTTATTATAACATTATCTATTGCCTGAACTGTTTCAGGTCAGTTAATATCGTAAGCCGACCCATATCCGACCACTGAAATTTTGTCTCAGTTATTTCTTTTAATAATTATGGTAAGGATTTAGCTTTGAATGATTACACTGACTGACAGAATAACTGTATCAGCCTGTAAGCCACCCACTACTGAGCGAAGCCCTCTTCTCCATATAGAAGAAGGATTAGAGCTTATTCCACCAGGCTGCTCCACTTCGGGTTGGTGGATAATTTCCCTACCATGAGCAACGATCGTTATAAGGTGGCTGTGTGTTTGTGTTTTACGTGCTCTCCGAGGCACGGTGGGGAGACCCACAAATACACCTAGACCAGAAACAAATATTTGTACAAATACAAATATGTGTCCCGAGCGGGAATCGAACCCGCGACCGCCGTCGCGCGGTTTAAGGCGATTACTCGCACCACTACACCAAGACGGTCGTCGATATCGTTCAATATCGTTTATCAATACACAAATATTTTTTTCTATAAAATTATATTAATAAAAAAATGGTGACTTAGATTTTTTTTTTTTAACATAACAACAAAGTTTAAATTCTTTTTAATTTATTAATGAGCCTAGTTTTAGGAATTTTAAACGTTCGTTGCTAATGCTTCGCGGATGCTCATAATGTAGGATTTGATCGCCATTAACGCCTGATTTAAAAACTGTATCGGAGTAACTGATCCGTTTAGAAGGTGCCATGATGTTACTACTTAAAAAATACAGAATTTTCACGATGGTTGCAAAAAAAATATAACAATAAATAATAATAAGCAAATAATTTTTCAATATCGATAAACAAAAGTCCGCACTGAGACGAAGGCTTGTCTAATAATGCCAAATTCTCAAAACTATCGATAATTGCTTTAAAAAATAAACAATACAACGCTATGTTAAATTTTTTTAAAGACTTCCATTCTACCTAGGTCGGTCGGAAATACACCAATAGCCAAAATTCGCCCTCTACCTAATCCGACCAGTGGTCGTAAATACGGTCAAGTGTATTATTCCGATGTCGTATTTCCGTCCACCATAATTTATTATTTTTTTGGAAGTAAATCGAAGAAATTAATAATTTCTATCGCACCTCATCAAAGTTAAAGATGTATAGGAACAAAAAAAATTAACAAGTATTCATCTGAAAGCCTAATAACCCTTTAAAAAATACTAAAACAGAATACTCAAAATTTAAGCATTTCGAGGTAATTTTTGGAGTTTACTCCTTAAGAATCGATTTTCATATATAAGGCGCCCGGTATGAGAAAAATATGAGAGGTAAAATGTACTGATGAATGACCTCGTTACTTTTTCGGTGCACGCGCACCTATGGTGCGGTGCGAAAGTAATGTTGCTCTAATTAATATTGAAAAATAATATTTAAAAAATAAATGATAATTGTCAGATAATAATAATTACATAATTTATCAACATTCCTAATGAAATATTTGTGCACATCTGAAATTGACTATTGTGAAAAGTTTAATGTAAAATATTTCGCCGATTAGTTATAATAAATGTATATAAAATGAATAAATATATATTTATATATGTATATTATTTTCATTAATTTGTTAATTTACCCTTTCATATGGTATTAATCTTATTTTCAGTTGGATAAACTCTTTTTGCGTATGTTTAGACAATCGTACTTAAGGAGTAAACTCCAGTTGTGCGTCAGAGCTGACATACACAAAATTTTTTTTCAGAGAATAGGTTTTTCATTATAAATCATTGCATTAAATTCAACATATGCAAGTGAACTGTTTGTAACTTCGCATATATTAGGATGAATATTTTTATTATTTGTTATAACAACTCTTAACTTGATTGCTTGTTCCAAAAAATAATTATTAACGAAAATGAGAATGAGAATCGGCTAGTTTACGTTAATGTTATTTTTTTATAAATCTATGGTTTATTCACATTTCTAAAGAAGGAAATTATTTCTATAGATAATTATGTGATTGTCATTTATTTCAGATATTTATATATTTATATTTCAGATAAGTAGCAATGTGTTTGTTTTCTTTCAAGTTTCAGTATTAATGTATGTTTTAAACAGTTGTTTAGTCAGAGATTTTTTATTTAAAAAAAAAAAGTTGATATTCTTGAATTCTGTATTTTAAACTAATATCAAATATCTGAAAAACTTTTTGATACTATAAATGTTTCATCTGATTGTATTTATAAAAAATATATTTGATTTTATTTTAATCAGACATTTTTAGAGTAAACAATCCATAGTTGATGTAACTAACACTATAATTTAAAAAAAAAAAAAATGTTTATACCTTCTAATATAAATTGATTTAGCAAATAAGTATATTATACTGCTTTATTATGATTATATTTAATTACGAAATGGTCTTTCTATACTACATAAACTTGAATTAACTTATATTATTTATAGACTTTACATTTATGTAAACATGCAAGTATTTCGTAAGAATTACCTATCCAAACATATAAAAATTAACACACCATTAGCACAAGCACGGCTTTTATGCCGAAGTCGTGTGCACAGAAGCGTCAAACAAAGTTGTACTTTGCAATTACGAAGTTGCTTCGTTGTTGAGCATCTTACTAGATAATAATAATAATAAACATTACTAACAAAAGTAATGCATTCCTTGTGAGATCATGTGTGACAAAGCGTGAAATAATTAATGTATATAACTACTATGTGAGCAGTACCTAGAATATGATTCGGTATCACACTCATAATATTTATTCAAAAACATTGTCTCATCAGCTGTCATTGATTACGTCAGTAAAAAGTGGAGATTGCTACAAGTCGATTATAACAAAAAAGTTCTTGATCTATAAAACTACTTTTTTATGTAACTAAAGTTTAAGTTATAGTAACAAACTCAATATTAACAAATTATCGATCTGAGATTCGCAGACTTGCTACACTCTTACCTTCCGATAATTCCAAGTCCAACTCGGCTAACTTATCTCTTATCTCGTCCGGCAACTTTGATATATCAACACTTAAGTCAGCCATAGTGAAAAAGCACTTTTTCACATAAAACAAACAAAGTTAACGACAAAAGTCTAAGACACCATCGTGACATCTGGCCATCTTGAATTTTGAATATTCTCTGTCCAAGTGTCCAACACCAAAGAGCAAATAGCAAAACTACTAAACTGAGTCAGATACAGTAGATATCATCACTAGATGTCGCTCGTGCAAAATAACAAGACAGTTTCCAATTACATTATATATCCATTATTTTATATATATAAAAATATTTATACACTTGTTAAGACACAATGAACATTACCGTTTATTTTACTACTTTACAATATAATTTTACTGTTTTTATATTTATAAACTTGCAGTTACCATTTACAAAAATATAAAATTCTTAAAAAACGTTTAATTTTAATCAAAAAAGTTATTGTTATAATAATTGTATAAAGAAATTATAAAATATTAAGTTTCTTTTTTTAATGACAAAGCCTATCCTTAAAAAAAATAATGTAGCACTGTAAAACTCAGATTTATAAACGCATTATCAATTTCATTTTTTATTATATTTTACTGATGTTCAAAATATTTTGAGGTCTCTGATGAATAATAAATCCTATCTTGTAGTTCCACTAATTTAATATTGAACAATATTTAAACATATATTCGAAGTCATTAACTAGATTTTTTTTGTACATTTCATTAGTATATCTATAATAAATATTAATATCTAATAAAAAAATCATAAGTTTTAATGGATTGCTAAGGGCTTATATATTAAATAATTATGTACATGTAGGTAAATGTATCAATATATGTTATTACATACATCATCTAAGGATATTAAGTTAAAATATAAAAGAGAAAAGAAGCCGACACTGAGTATTTACAGTACAACCTTGATATAACGAGCCTCAATATAACGAATTCCTCGATTAAACGAATTTTTCGAAATCCCCTAGAACTGCCCGTAAGAGATAATACAAAATATACCTCTACATTACGAATAACATTTATCAAAAACCTCTTTATAACGATTTTTCAATCATTGCAGAATATAGGTAGAAGGTATTTTTACACCTATTTAACGAATTTTTTCAACTTAAAACCTTGATATAACGTATCCTATTAATTATTTCCACTTAATTCCAAATTCTTACCTCGTTAAAACGAATCGCAGTCCAGTCTAACCTCTATATAACAAACCTCATTATAGCGAATTACTTGGTATAACGAATCTTATATCTTTAAACGAGCAATTCTTGTATATATATATATAATCGGAATCTTGGAAACGGCTCCAACGATTTTCATGAAATTTAGTATGCAGGGGGTTTCGGGGGCGATAAATCGATCTAGCTAGGATTTATTTTCAGAAAATGTTGTTTTATCCCTTTTTTTACGCAATTAAAAAATACCATTAGAATACGAAGGTAAATTTCGCTGTCATTGACAAGCTTCTATTAGCTCGGATAGGAATCGGGCGGATTCGAAACCAGAAAACCTGAGTTCGAATCCAGGATTCTACAGACCAATCTTTTTTTCATTTTTTTTTTTTTTTTAATTAAGAGCTCTTTTTATTTTTTATTTTAATAACCAGTTCCTATTATTTTACTATTATGTCGGTAAGATCGAAAATATTATTTATGTTTCATCAATATGTAATGTATCTAAATATAATTTAACCGAGCAAAGCTCGGTCATCCGGGTACTATTTCCTAATTCCCTTCAGTTTCGTTATATCGAGGTTGCACTGTATTTACTTTTTCTTTTCTTTATTGTTTCGTATCAACTAGCCTTACAATTAGTTTGTTTTCATCGTTTTATTTTTGTCTACCATAGACAAAATAACATTACAATATGGTAACATTAATTCCTGGAAAATCAGCCACTAGGTGACGCTAGGTGTTTTCTTCTTCCCGTCATTCTCATCCTAGTTTTCTTTTTACTTTTAGTATGAAGGTAGTTGACTGTAAATTTATTCTGGTAATGGCTGCCACGCTAAAAGTGTAGCTTATTGGTTATGTCATGTTCAAAGTGTCTTTCGACGGGTGTATAAACCGATAAACTCAACAAGTGTTTCGAACAATGATTGTATGAAAACTGTAAAAGTATCAATCTCCCTGAACCGTTTCTTCTTTCATGTTTCCTTTTTTGGCAATTAAGTTATGGACTAGGCGTTTGTGTACTGTATGTAATAAAAACATAATCTATGCAACGTAAAAAGTGGATATTGGGACCATATTGAGTGTCAAGTGTATTGAGGATACTTAAAATGACGGATCCGAGAACGTCGTCAGCTCTGTTCAAGAGAGCCGAACAGTTGAAAAGATGGGAGGAATCCGATACTAATAAACAGTCGTCGACGCCGAAAAGAGCATCTAGGATACAGTTTTCATCGGGTATCGTGTTTTTGGCGGCATGTACTGCTGGAGACAAGGATGAAGTGCAGAAATTATTAAAAATGGGCGCTGATATAAACACCGCAAACGTGGATGGTCTTACGGCTCTTCATCAGGTCAGTGTTATTTTAATATTATTTATAAATGTTAGCATCAACCAAGCTATCAAAGTCTTTCTAATACTCAATTTCCAACCTGTATCTGGAAGATATTTCCTTACATTATTTAACTAATATTTTAGGATTAAATGATACTCACTTTAAAAAGTTCACACAAATATGATTTTCAAGTTATTTAATCCTCCAGTTGCATATAGAAACTACTTCAAACTATAAATAATTTTATACTAATAGAAAAGTTAATAAGTAGTAAGTAGAGTAACTGCTGTAAATTCTTAATGGTATGCAACAAAATATTGTTATACTAAATTAGAAAACATAGAAAATTTGATTAAATTTGATTACAATTAAATTTTTATGAAAAGCAGATAAAAAATAACATACTCATTGAATTCTTGTACATTTTATTCTCTTACAGATAAAAATATATAATAAAATGTTTATTATTGTCAACCTCTATCATTAAAATAACTGCCATTTGCCTATATTTTTTAATACATTAAAGGCTTCTTATTTGGAAATCCTGTATATCCCATCTTATTTCATGACTGGCTGCCAGTTTTACACAGGAAAACTTTGCGAGTATAAATTTAATAAGTTACTTGTTTCTTTGAAGCATACTTAGAATTATGTTTATATATATCTCCACAATACTTCACTTCTAATGTAAACAAAGATAAATTTAATAAAGTTTAGTAAGTTATTATGTTGTTCAATTCTATCAAAGGTTAGTAGTAGTCTTAGGTTTTTTTTTGTGAACATAATAAGTATTTGAGTCTATTTTTAGAATTATATAAAACAAAAAAAAAAAAAAAACAAAAAAAAATGTTTTAATGTTATTTTTAAAATACATTTAAATTTTGATCTAAGAAAATTTTTGACTAAAAATAAGTATTCACTTATTATTAGTAAAAAATTTATAACTAATAAATATTCATCTATGTATGTATAGATTATTATAAACTAACAATTAGTATTTTGGCTTATAACTATATACATATTAAGTAATAATTTTGATGATAAACAACTTATTACTTTTCATATTACTCGAATAAGTGGTTACATATTCGATTTATAAAAATGGACAAAATATAATTTTTTTTGCACTTTAGTGTATACCACGACATACTACTAACATGATTATAGTAATAATATAGAAAACTTTATGTAATTACAAATTGTGGATAATATATAAAGTATATGAGGCTAGTTTTATGGCTAAAGTCATATTTTTTATTAAACGAAGTAAACTGATGTTTACTGGGTTGTCAGGTTTTGATGAAATAAAAATAGTGTTGTGAAAAAGTGAATGAATGATCCAATCATATTATTATTCTATGTATTATTTAATAAAGAGAATAAAGTAGCGGCATTAGCCTATAGTCATCAAAATATAATAGGCCCGTTTTGACAGTTGTCATCGCGATTCAACTAGTAATGTAACCATACGACTCGGTACTCGATACTCACGATAAATCGATTCAAGTTTGTATGAGTATTTGATCGATTTGATTATATATATTGTAAAGTGAATTTTATTAAAGTTCTAATTAGAAAATATTAACTTAAACTTTAATATTGTTGGTAAAATCGTCAGTTATCTAGCTATCGTCACCTGTAAATATAATTATTTTATTATCAATTATAATATGTCTTGGTATTGTCCGTCCACGACTGCAGCGGGCTATGATTCGAGTTCAGCCGAGTCTCATTGATAAATATGACATTGTCCCAATTTGTGATTTTGTTCATCTCCCTGAAGAATGGTACTCTGTGCAAAATTAAATCATTTCGTTCCATCATAATTTTCCTTGTGTTGGTTTTCTTATATTTGAATCCAATTTACTTCATAATTGTTATTAAAGACATGGAACTTCCACTAAACATGCCACCCTCTCGTAGTGATATGAGCAATTTACTTACAGTTGGGTTATTCATTTCTTATGTAATAAACATACACGTGATTTTGCGTTACGGGCAACAAAAGTCCACCATTAACTGATTTGCGTTCGAAGTATTCGTTTAACTTCACAACCAATTCGCATCTCTGGCTGTTGATTGTACATCCTCTTTTACGATATAACAACAAATACCAAAATTGAGCTCAAATCACTAAGTTTAAATCAATGTTCAAAATACAAGAGCCAAGGTCAACGTGATAGTAAACAGAAATAGTCCAAAAGCAAAGCCGAGTCGAGAAAAAAATATCAAACATAAACGAGCGCACAGTCAAATTCACAAAATGGCGAACTAACGCATATATCTATATCTATCATCTATAGAAATCAATTTCACCAATTCAAAATTTTATTTACAGCTTTGAGCGCCCAGCTCATTCTTTTTAGTAAAGATTACTACACAATATTTAATTACTATTAAAATCGAATGAATCTCAGTAGTTAATTTGTAACAAAACTAGTATAAAAAAAAAAGACTTCGAACGTAACTGTTTTTGAGACGTTTCGTAATACTTAGAAATTGCATGCTACTATAAAGTAAGCTTGAACAGAATACTCGCAATATATTCTATCGTATTATTTAACGCGCCAAAAAAATTTATATATTTTTTAAAAACACTTTATATGATTAACTGTTCTTTTATTGTTTCTTTCAGTTTCGTTGCAAGTTACATTCTAGGGTCTTTCTCAAATGTCAAAACGGGCCTATTATATTTTGACGACTATAGTGAGTGGTTAGAAGCTGGACTGTGGATATCGGATCCCGGGGTTAGAATCCTACTCTTCGTGTCTCGTAGGTACCAATGACTTCTTCATATTATTCGTTGACTACGTATGTTTACCTAATAACGACTGCTCTAACTATGAAGAAAAACATAGTGAAAAAATCTGTAAATCTGAGATGATATTAATCATGAATGATATTATTAATGAATAATAATTCAATATCCTCCAACCCACATTAGGACAGTAGTGAGGATAAGGTCTCACTTAGGTAAGCCTAATGCTGTGTATCCTTACATACAGTGTAATGATAAAGGTATAATTATAATAAACAATGAAGTTAAAAAACTACACTTATTATAATTGTTTTTGTTTTGAATAGATAATAATAAAAAAAAATTATTATAACTACATACCAGTAAATAGTTTCTTTTTTTGTTTAATAAGATAATGTTAACTATGTACTCATTCATTCCTGTGATTGAACAAAACTGAACGCATCACTATTACATTGATCATGGCAACATTATTTCTCAAAGTGACAGTAGCCACTGTCAGTTTACTTCTTTTAATAAAAAGTGTGACCGCAAATAGCGATCATATGCCAAAAATAAAATAAGAAGAAAAAATATGACTTTAGTAAGCCATTTCTTCCACACAACCCGAAATAGGATTGAGTATTTATTTGAGAGATCGGGTAGTTGGTGCAGTTATATTATAATAAACTTACATACAAATATCTACACGATAATACTTATAAGCAATACATATATACACTAGTATAATAAACTAATATACCAACAGTCTCTCATAGCAATTATAGTCAATTATGGGACAAAAAAGAACAAATAAATTTAATTTGAATCATCCCTAGTATTAATATAAATTTTAGTATAATTTTTTTTTTTTGGTAACAAAAGAATATATATAATTTTATTTTATTTTTTATTTTTATTTTCAACTTTCTTGCATAAGTATATAGTTATTTATTATCCTATGCATTTTGTTTCACTTGAATGGAAAAGACAAGTCATAAACTTTGCCGTTTAGTGATACATTGCTATATAACTGTCGATTCAGGGTAACTACTAAAATAAATTTAACTAATTTTTATTAACTGATCTATTTGTATTTTTATAGTACATGTGATTGAGTTTAGATTTGGTATTCTTAACACATGAAAATTTAATACAAATATTTCTTTCTATAAAAAGGAAAGTATTCAATAAGGACAATAAATCCTCGCTTCAGGGTTTAACAGTAACTAAGTGATAGAAAGAATAATAATTTTATATTATTATGTAAATTTAAACTTTATTATTACGTCAGAGTTTCTAAAAGCGGGTGGAACACCAATACTCAAAGCCATTCAGAGGCTCTTTAATGCCGTTTTACTTAAGGGTGTAACATCGGAAGCCTGGAACAGAAGCGTGGTGGTGCTCTCCTTCGAAAGGGCGATAATACCTTGTTGAAGAATTACACGCTCATTTCACTTCTGAGCCATGTTTATGAGCTGTTCTCTAGGATCAGTACGAATCGTCTTGACGAGTAAGTTTGATGACTTTCAGCCTGTCGAACAAGGCGGTTTCCGAAAAGTCTGTAGCACCATAGATCAAACACATATGCTGTGGCAGATTATAGAAAAGACCGAGAAGTATAATCGGTCATTGTGCTTGACGTTTAAGGCCTATGAGAAAGGCTTCCATTCGATCGAACTTGGGCGGTGCTGCAGTCTCTCCAGCGGTGCCACATTGACTACCGGTATATCGAAGAGTTTCAGTGATTGTACAATAACGCTAATATCTAGATTCTAATGCACCGAGCCGACAGGGAGATATCATCTCTCCGAAACTCCGTTTACCGCAGCATTGGGAGACGCTTTCAAGCTTCTGGAATGGAATTCGTGCTCAATGTAAACGGCGAGTATATCACTTACCTTCGATTTCCCGACGATATCATGCTTATGGCAGAATGTTTGGAAGATCTCAGCATAATTCTCAGTGACCTAGATGGAGTTTTCCAACGGGTGGGCCTTAAAATGAACATGGACAAGACGAAAATCATGTTGTACCTATCCCGATATCAGTTAGAAATTCTACTCTCAAAATTGTTGACGAGTACATCTACCTAGGACAAAAGGTCCAACCTGGTAGGTTCAACTTCGAGAGAGAGATCAATCGTCGAATTAAGTTAGGATGGACAGCATTCGGGAAGTTAAAAAACGCCTTTTCATCCATCATACCTCGGTGCATGACGAAAAGTCTTCGACCAATATTTGTTGTCAGTGATGACATACGGATCTGAGACGTGCATGAGACGCACAACGAACAATGAAAAGGACTATGCTTGCTATTTCTTTGCGAAATCGAATCAGAAATGATGAGAACCGCAGACGAACGAAGGTTGCCAACATAGCCCAACGGATTTGCAAGATGATTTAGCAGTGGGCAGGGCACATTGTTTGTAGAACTGACGGCCGATGTAGCAGGAAGGTTCTTGAGTAGAGATCACATACTGGCAAGTGCATCGTCGGGTGGCCGCCCGTGAGATGGACAGACGACTTGAGGAGAGTCGCCGGAAGCCGTTGGATAGAGACTGTCTGGAACCGGTCGCTCTGGAGGTCTATGGGGAGGGGGGGGGGGCTACGTTCAGCAGTGGACATCCAATGGCTGATATGATGATGAGAAGATAACTTAAATATACTTATTACATCACAATGTTTGAATGGAATTTGAAAGGTTTTTTCATATTATTTATTTTAAACAATATAATGAGCCAGCCTTCATAGATGTATGGCAATTGTATTGCAGCTTCTCCCATCTAAATGTATTAATTTGACAACTGTATCAAAGACTTGTCTAAATTGTTCTAGTTGGTTTAAATTCGAACGTGAAATAAATGATTGGCAAATTTTCTAAATACAGTTCATGAGTATCAAGCATAAGGCAAAAATGTTTAAAAAAATATTTATATTATATTTGTGATAAGTATAAGAAGTGTACCATGCTCCATTTCTGTTAATATAATAAACTCTTTTGCAAAAAAAACGGGCACTTAAGCAAAGAACTATTTTATAGTTACTATTAGTTTGTTTGACAATTTTAGGTATTGTTATCCTCAGAATTTTATAAATTAATTAGGAAGGAATAGTTTTCATCAGTTTTATCATAACATTTTAATTAAATTATTAAGAAATAATGTTTAAGCTCAAAACACTATGATTGTACCTGCTCGCTAAATAAAAATGAAACGCGTTAATTTCTTTGTTTTTCTTGAATACATTAAAAGCAGATAAAAGTTTAGTATTGAGTGTGACCCCCTCTTGCTGAAATCACAGCTTGCATTCGTCTGGGCATGCTAGTGAGTATATCTTTTATGGTTTCTTGGGGAATACGTTCCTACTCCGCGGTAATCACATTCTTTAGCTCTCTGATGGTCTGCGGAGCCGGCTGCACTGATCTCACTCGTCGCTTCAGAACGTCCCAGACATGCTCTATGGGATTGAGGTCCGGACTTCTAGCTGGCCAGTCCAAACGACGAATTCCGACTTCTAGCATATACGCATCCACACCGCCAGACCGGTGGGCGCGAGCGTTGTCGTCCATAAAAATTGAGTTTTCGCCAAGAGCGGTTAAAGCGGGTTGTGCATAAGGAATTAGAACTTCCGTTATGTATCGGTGTCCAGTCAGTGTACCGTTTTCGATGAAGACTAACTCCGTACGATCCATAGAATTTATTCCTGCCCAAAACATAACAGAGCCCCCTCCATAAGGTGTGATTTCTTCAAAACATGCCTCTGCAAAGCGTTCTCTTCGTCTACGTAGCACTCGCCGACGTCGGTCTTCACCATGCAGAGATATCCTGGCTTCATCGGAGAACAATACCCTATCCCAGTCTTCATGAGTCCATGACACACAATTTCGAGCGAAGCTAAGCCTGGCAACTCGATGTCCACGGAGTAATTTAGGGCCGCGTGCCGGGCGATGACTGTGTATATTAGCAGCAAGAAGCCTCCTCCTGACTGTCCATAGACTAATTTGCACATTTCTTACTTCTTCGAGGGTGTTCTTGAGGTCCACATAAGAAGATTTGCGATTTCTCAACGCTTGACTAACTAGAAAACGATCATCCCGTGGTTCGGTACATGTCTTTCTGCCAGAACCAGGCCTTCTCTTGACGGAACCGGTCTCTTGATAGCGCTGCCAGGTCCTTTGAACTGTCGACCGACTCACATTTAGCCTCTGAGCCACGAAGCATTGACTGCAACCTTCTTCAAGCAGCGCAATAATTTTGCTCGCTTTTATCACTTTATCTACCATTTTCGAGATTGCTAAACAGCAATAACAATACTTTTAAATGTCAAGGACACCAGATAATTTAATAAAAATTGACAAAAAGTTAATTAGAGTCGATATTAACTATAGGGAATTCGCGCCACAAAATGTAGTTAAAAGTTATTTTCTTTGAAAACCAGGCTCAGTCAAAAATTTGAATTTGGAATGTACTCTTATAAACAATATGGCACTTTTATAACTAAATAAATGATTAAAACCTTTTTGGTATTTTATTTTTTTCAGCCAGGAAGAAAATCGAAACCGCCCGTTTTTTTTTGCAAATGAGTATATATTCATTTATATTGGTACACTGTTAAAATTTTTAACAACTAGTTTAAAATTTTAGGTAAAGAGAAAAGTATTATTTTGCACATTTATTGAAATACCCATTAGTTAATTAATTATGTACAATAAAAACCGGCCAAGTGCGAGTCGGACTCATGCACGAAGTGTTCCCTACCATTATCTATAAAAATGGTAAAAAAAATCATGTCCATTATATGGGAGCTTAAATATTAATTTTTTTTTAAATTTAATTACTTATTTTTAACGTGAATAATACATAACTCAATATTCTGTGAATATTTTAAGCGTCTCTATCTGTTATTGTTATTAATATCGTGCAAAAACGAGCCACAAAAATCACGTTTGTTATATGGGAGCCCTCTTAAATATTTTTTGATTCTGTTTTTTAGTATTTGTTGTTATAGCGGCAACAGAAATACATCATGTGTAAAAATTCAACTGTCTAACTATCACGGTTCATAAAATACAGCCTGGTGTCAGTGGACAGACGGACAGTGGAGTTTTACTAATAGGTACGGAACCCTAAAAACCATGCTAAGATCACCATTCTCATAAATAAATATGTATTTATTAATGTATCTTATTTTACGAGAAGAAATTAAAAGAAATGTGATAAATTAACAGTTGGAATTTCAGTAGGAAACACAGGGGCCGACCATAAATTATGTGAGACAATTTTGGCAATTTTTTGACCCACCCGCCCCCTTGGTGAGATTTCGTGGGATTTTGCTCGACACCCTCCCCCCTACCCTAATCTCGCGTGTGATTTTTGAAAATGCGTTTTAGGAAGAAGTGTGCAAGATGTGTACACGAAAAAAAAGGTAATCGCGATACATGTAAACTATTTCAAATTTTTAATGAGGGAAAAAAATTACGTGATATTTGCCGAGACCAGACCCCCCCGTGAGATTCTGTAAGATTTCGCTCTTTTAACTACTTTAAAATTTATTTGAGTTTTGGTTGGAATAGAAGTAGCCGCCGAGAAGATATTTAATAAACCATTTCTAAATAGGTAATTATCAGTAAAAAAAAAGTTATATTATGTTGAATTAACTTTTCATGATATTCACTGTTTAAGTATAAATATTAAGTTTAAGTATCAAAATTATACTTAGCTTAAAAGATTTTTTTATGAAAAACCTTACAAGTTTCAATTTTTTGTTTTCATATCGACGAAATCGAAACGACAAACTAGAAGTTCCGAGTAATATCTAGTAAAATATATCTCAATGCAACCCACTACATTTGGCAGTAACACTTGTAAAATGTGATGCTTAAGGATAAGTTTTGAGAGGGTTATAATATTTGAACGACTTCCGCCAATCAATGTTTCGCAGAGAATGCGGTACTGCATGTCACGTGTGTTGAGTTTAGCACTCGGAATAACTTTCGATTGTTTCGACCGACCACTAAACGTCAGCAGTCCAGAATTAGAAGCAGTCCACGATTATCCGTATAGTAGAACACATTACTACCGTGTTCTGTCTTCTTTTATAATTCTTTAAATGTGGAATGGGAAACTGATCTTACATTCGGGCGATAAGATAATTTTAATGGTTATGCTTATGGCTTAAAATAAATAGATACATAAATATTAATTGTATTGTAAACGTTTACACCAGCTACTAGAGTAAACGTATTTTTACTATATCCACTAGTATCGCGGAAAGGATCATCTCGTTATAAAAAAAAAAAACTTTTTATTACATTGTAACTGTGATACGACTAACATCGTTGTAACCGATCATTTTAATGTTTTCGAAATACATACAACTATAATATAATCAACAAAAAAAAAACAGGTAATATGCGTGACAGAGCCGCACATAAAGGACTCGGTACAACGGACATGTTTGTTAATTTTATAGTGTTAAGAAGGATGCGTGAATTTTTATGTTTATTTTATTTTTATTATTTGTCGTTACAGTTATCATAGCAATGCATGTTCTGTGAAACAGTCAAAAGAAAATATATTACAGTTTAAAAGATACAGTTCTGAGACAGACGGATGGACGAACAGCGGAGTTTTAGAAGTAGGGTTTCGTTGGCATTCTTTAGTTACAGACATCTAAAAGTTTTTAAATCATAAGATTAGACCAAAGTAAAACATTCTTGTTTATAGGATTCTTATAACAATATACGCTTTTTTTGACGATAGGTATGCATACGATCTCGTCAAGAAATATATCATTCATTTATATTATAATAAAGTTATTGCTACATGTATTTATTTATAATGCTGTGATAGATAGATCCCAATCCATAATTCAATACGTAATTCAGATTGCAGACACTTTGTCAAGTGAGGATTAAAAACAGGTCGGCGTCGTAGGTAAGTGACGCGTCGCGACACGAAGCGATGCGATTTGATGAGTCATATTATTACGTACTCACACTCACACTAAACTCGTACCTCACGTGACGTGCGTTAAAACGACAGCGAAGGACAGCTTATACGTATAATGACCGTTTTCATACCACGTATTACATACGGCAACGGTTAAGAAGCTAAATTTAACATAAAAATTGCTCTCTATTTAGCATTAAAACAATTTTTTGTTTTACCACTATTATGCGATAGAAATTATATAATTTTTTTAATATTCATCATATATAAGTCGGGGTATTTTAACCCAAACTTTTTTTCTTGCGTGGTAATGTTCATGTATAACTTAGTCGAATAAGTTGAATGTCACTGAATATTAATTCCTCGTCGATTTCATTCAAAAGCTTTTATACAATCTTCTTTTATTACACCTTTTTGCGGAAGTTTTATACACTTTGGTGTGGGTTCCGGTTGTTTTAATGATAACACTATTTCACGATTTGTATGAGACATTGCAAAAAAGTACTTGTCTACTTTTATGTACTCTTTAAGTTTGTATTTATAATCAAGCTTGATTTTCTTAATCTTTATGATGAGGGAGTCCCAGGACCATCATTCAGTACGTACTAATACATCAGCTGGAGTAATTTTATACTGGATACAAAAAAAAAAAAAAAACGGTTGTTGTGTTAAAAGTAGTAGTAGTAGTGTTAATATACTATGGCATTTGAGGTGAACCAATAGAACTAACCTAATGTGTACGTTTTATCGCTTTAAAAGAAGCTCTTACAAGGTAACAAGAGCTTACAGGGTTACAAGAGCTTTGACGCTGTAGTTTTATCTACGTGTTTTATCTGGTTAAAACTATTTCTAATTATTTATATTTTTAACGTATTACCTACACGTGTAGACAAAACAAAGGCAACTTGTGTTTTGTTAAAAATACTTTTAACTTAATACGGATTTTGACGATAACATGTATAAATAAATTTACTAAATTATAGATAATTTTTACACGAAAAAACTAATCTTGTAAGATAACTACGTTAGCAGTCAACCGTAATAGTCATTCAGCAGTAGCCTACAGGAAAGAATTAACAAGTCTTGATAGACGTAATTAATATGACCCCAGATTGTTCGTCGAATAACCTGACATCTAACAGGGCAACAAGTAAGAGTTAAAGACGTCCTCGTTGATCGATTGAGTACTCAAAAACGATTACAAGTGATTTTAAATTTTTCTGTTATTGATGAATGATAGATGATGCGATTGCTTAAGTTTGTGATTTATTCATTTACTTTACATTATACATATTTAGAAGCTTGTAAAAATTCGATATACAAATATTACATCCATAAGCTGTTCTCAGTGTAAAACATTGAAGTTGAACATCAATATTATAGTAACTATTCGTGTTTCCATTTGCGGCGCTCTGTGTTCCGTATCCGATACACGTTGGATATGATTGCATCACTAGTTCGCATATAATGTACGATACGAAACTGGACCAACTCGTATAAGCGACTGTGCTCTCCAAATAACTACATAAAATCCGTTTTATCTTTCATGCTCCGTTTTTAGCAAATATATTTAATTATTATTATTTTTTACAAATATAATATGTTGTATAAAAATGAAATATACTTTCAAACGTCCTGTTTAATTATAGGTCACGATTATTAATGACATTATGTAACAGTATTAAAATAGTTTAAATAATCTTAATGCACATGATACAGAGCTAATGCAGTGTAATGTATGGACATCCCACCTGCCTCCAACTCCTTTTTTTAGCCTTTTTTTATCTATGTAATGCTTTTTTTATTAAGTATATTAAATTATTTTGCTTGTTTTTTTAACAGGGTTTTTTATTTTACATATACCTTTTTAGGCTTAGAAACTCGCGGTTTTAAAAATAGTTTATTTTTAAAGATAAAAAAAACGGGTACATACCGCGATATAGAAGTAACTTGTCCGATATGTCGGCAAAATTATCAAAAAACTATTCTATATATTATGTGTTAACTTTTTATATTGTAGATGCATGTTATTGCAAAATATTTTAGAGTTTTCGTTTCCGACGGTGACAAGTAGTAAAAAAAATAAAATAGATTTGCATAGGGAATTTTTTCACTACTGTTTAGAATAGAGAGTTTTTTATTTGAGATTCTTCAACAATATATCAGATTTTCAAAAAGCACATTAATCTTAATTAAGTGACCTAAGTCAAATATAAAAAAAAGATATATGTAGGACTAGTTTACAGTTGTAAAGTTAAAGATTTATTTTTTCAGTGTCGGTAATGTTTTTGGCACATGTCCCGCCATCGTAAAAGACGTATGTTGACCTCACAAAAGTCTCCAAATTCTAAACTATTATTGGTTACTGAAAAAGTCAAGTTTTAAACTGAAAAAAAAAATGTTTGTCAAAAGAAGACTTTTTGTATGTACTTATTGTATTTATCATATGTTCCTACGTAACCAAAAAGTTTAATTCAATGACGAAAAATCGTTATGTATCATTACATTCGTTTTGTGAACGCGTCACTGGGTGCATTAAAAATTTAAAGAATGAAAGTGGCTGATTTGGGTGACATTGCGAGGTTCAAACTAATGTTTTTCAAAACCCATCGAATAAATAAAAAAGTATCGATACAATTAATAGCAAATGATTACTTCTTACTGGGAATCATTTGCGTCACAAGTTATTTCTATTTGAACGGTTCGTGATTAAAACGAATCGTTTTCTGAATATAGGAACCGGACTTTCTTTATAAAAATGAGGGCCTTTAAAAGATTATATATATATATATATATATATATATATATATATATATATATATATATATATATATATATATATATACACATAGAACTTTTATGTAAATTTAACGTTATGTAATGTCAATCAATAAATAGGGTATCAAAATAATGGATTTATAAATATGATGTCAAAAATATCTACAAATTCTGTGTTAAAAATAATTTGCTATAAATTTAAATTATTATTATTATTACACCTGTATTACGTCGTTCTAATGAAGATGTGAAAAATCGACATTGAAATCGCGCCGGCTAAAACAGTTATAAAGGTCAAAAGGTCACGAAAATCATTTTTTCGCAATTATCTCGTGACCTGTTGCTCGGAGGTCAATAGAGGTCATTATAAAAATTGTTTGTCGTTAAGTTACCTACAAAAATCCCATTTGCATTTTTCTGTAAAATTAACCATGAATTTATTTAATCATTAAACAATTATGTGTATATAAGCATAAGAAAAGTTTGAAGTAGGAAGGAATTATTTGCAAGTATTTGTATCTGAAATATGTAATTATTAAACATAATTATAATTTACAGGGCTTTTTTGTAGGGGCACGTGGGGGCACTCAGTGCCCCCACAGAAAATTTTGAAAATATCGAAAAGTTGATAAAAACGTGGCAAGGGGTGGGGAGAGGATAAAAAATTATGGACTTACAACTTTCGAGAATTAGCGTGCCCAGCGTGCCCCGTGCAGAGCTCGCAGAAGACCGCTCCCACCTGTCTACCAAGATCAGAAGAGGGCCTCGTGGAGAAGGTGCATGCGGCGGCATCTGTTGGGCGCATACTTGACGGGCGCTACGCTGGACTAGAAGAGCGTCTTCTGCTGGAGAAGAAACTCCGTCCCCCGTTAGCGGCAGACAGACGGCATGAGGGGGCGAGAGCCCCCCGCTCTCCGGCTGTGCTCGTCACGCTTGACGAGTATGCCGAGAGTAAGGGCGTAACGTACTGCTACCTGCTAAAGCGGGCGACAGATACGATTGACCTGGCCGAACTCGGCATCGTCGGTGGCCTGAAACTGCGGCGCCCCGTGACCGGGACCAGATTGCTGGAGCTGCCGAAGGGGCAGACCCCGGAAGCGGCGGGATACCTGGCGGAGGCCATACAGGAGGCGTTGGGAAGTATGGCGAAAGTCGTCCAACCCATGAAACTCGCGACTCTGCGAGTTTCTGGGCTGGACGACTCCGTCTCCTGCGAGATGGTGGCCACTGCGGCAGCGGCGGTGAGAAAGTGCGATGCCGGCTCCATAAAGGCTAGCGCAATCACAGTCGGACCGGGTGGGTTGGAGTGCACCATTTTGCGATGCCCGATCCCAGTCGCCAAGGCCCTGGCAGAGGCTGGCAGGCTCCTGGTTGGTTGGACCTGAGCTAGGGTCCAAGTCTTAGAGCAGCGCCCCATGCGCTATCGGGCACACTCGCCCGACCTGTCCGGCTGCGGTTGACTGCAGCGGCGCGTGCTTCCGGTGCGGCCTTGAGGGGCACATTGCCCGCAATTGCGCCGGGGCACTGCGCTGTGCCGTATGTGCTGTTGCCGGCAAACCGGCGGCTCACTCGATGGGGGGACGGGACTGCCGCCCCCCTAAATCGAGGGGTAGAGCGGTCACGAAGACCACGACCGCTCCCCAAAGCCGAACGCGCCAGGTCACGGAGGAGACTGCGGCTATGTCGTCATGACCTGCCGCAGTTTCTTCCGTTCGCCGGTCCCTGGCGCAGAGGAATTAGAGTGCTCACGGTGCCCGCGAGCGCTCTATAAGTGAAGGCGGCGCGCATAGGCGGGCCAACCGTCGGGGCGTCACGGTGGCATGCGCTAGCGATCCCGTGGCGTCCTTGTACGACGATGAGGGCACCGCTGTGTTTTAGTGGGTATTCTGACTTCGCTGTCAGCGAGTTCCACATACCCGTCGCCTTCTGGTGGCGGGATGCGTAAACGCATTTCACAGCGTCAAAAAAAAGGGTACAACATTGCAAAGTTGGGTTCCTTATGATACTATATGTTTTTTTTTTTTAATATTTATGCACACGTTTTTATAACTTTAAATTTTTATCAGCTTAAAATTAATTGTATATCAATATAATCTTCTTTTAAAATAAGGAGTCCAGTATAAACATTTATTTAATGAATATAAATTTACTGAGTACTAATGACCACAAACTTTACAGTAGTTTTTTTTTCTTCGAATAATAGACACTAACACTTTATTAATGTAATCTCAGTTCATCGAGGACATTCAGTGTGTTACATTAAAAAAGGTTTTTAATTCAGTTAAGGCATAAGAAAAATATTTTCATCTATCAAAATCTGGTGTTAGTGGTATTTATTATAAATATCCGACATACCTCCTTTTGCCATCACAATTTGAATTATTATTTTGGCAGCGTTTGATTACGGATGCATTTTGTCTTCGCTGTACGCCGAGCGTTGTTTTATATCAGTATTTATAGTACACGATACTCCTCTCATTAGATAGTCCGGGAAATTAGGTCGATGACTTCGTGAACTTCTAATTCCTTAAATAATATTTAGTTGTAAGAATTGTTATATTAATTCCTGTAAAGGAATGCATTATCTTATCTATAATATAATAAAATGGTAGGAAAGTCAAAACTGTACATTGATTATTTTTTTTATAAGAATACTTGGGGTGTGATCTACAATCGATAACGAAGCCAAAAATATAGTTTTTAGAATTTTTGTCTGTTTGTCTGTATGTAAGTCCGGGATCAACTCAAAAGTACTGCATGTATTTACTTCAAATTTGGCACGAATGATATTAAGAAGTCGGGTCAACATATAGGCTACATCTTATCACCTATGGGGAACGAGCAGTGAACCTTTATTTCTTCAACGCATTCTGTAACAACGTGTAATCTAATAGCGTTCACGCAGACGACGTCGCGGGCAGCAGCTAGTATATTATATAAGTACTTTTTTACATTCAATTTTAATCGTTATGTATCCAAGCTGTGATTCGGGAACACTACTAATACTTACTAAGACTCCGCTGTCTGTCCCTCTACCTGTTACAGCTAGAAAGATAATAGTTAAACGCCCAGAAAATATATGTATTACTACGGCCGCTATAACGATAAATTAATATAAGACAAAAAAGTTAAAAGGTATAAAAACGATTTTAATTTTTTTTTTTTTGGAAGATACGTAGCGCTCAATATTATAAGTTCGACGGTAGTCATATGTGAATCCAACTTGCATTTGGCTGCTTTATAAATAGTTAGAAATTCTAGTTACGATAGTAAATCATAATTTGCTAATTTATACAATTTACTAAATAGTTTTCGGTGCGGAGCGTACTAACACTTGTTTATTACTGACGTTTTTGGATCGACGACCTAAAATTTACGATCACAAGAGAAACTAAAAACGCGCACGTCCTAATTATTGACCTAATGCCTGAAATCGCATTTTTATTAAAATTTGATGCTGTCATTGACCGACCCAAATTCTTCGTGGAGGAATGATGTATTACTGAATGACATAGCGAGCGCCACGTAAATTTAGAATCGGGCGAAGATTTTTTCGAGGTCATGTCAGAGACAGCAGAGAGATTCGTTGATATTAGTTACGTCATAGGCTGCACACGCGCCGTGAATGTTTTATTTTAGTGTTAATTGTAGACGTAGACGCGGAGCTTACTGACGGCAAAACTGTTTACGAGTTGCCAAGGGCTAAATATTTAAATAATATCTGACACGATTATTAAAAAACTACTTGTTTTTTTCTATGCATATAAACAAAATAATTTGATATTTGAACTACTCATTTGACTAAAGCAAAATCGATGACGAAACTGTCTTTGGTATAAATATTTCCAAATTATTGCGATTTTGTTGAACAGTTTTTATTTTTATTTTTAAAATCATGACTAAACAAATTCAATGGGTTGAAAATAATTAATATTTTACAACATGGCTGGAATACTCGACCTTTATTCATATTATAGTAAGAGCAAGTCGAGACTGCTCAGGTGATGTCACTATTAACAATACCGGTCCATGCATACGTTTCTATACGCAAATAATTTCATAATGTTTGTTAAAACAATAGTTATGACTTTTTTTTTTATAAAGCCTACTAACTACTACTAAAATATTTGAAATTATTATATAGCACATGAATTCGTTAAAAGTTTTATCGATTGGTCGATTTTCGATGTCGAGTTAGAGTACAGTCTCCATATCTCCATCGTCTCTTTTTGGTAAACAATTATAGAAGAAATATTGCACAGGAAATAATAAATAAAAAAATTTGAATTGTCTGGAAGAAATGACTAATTAGCCATAAGTTCGCCCGTTGTACTAGACATTTTGTAACTATCTTTGAGCTTTGTAATGTATTTGTGGTGTACAGTAAAACATCAAAGCATAGGTTAATTTTTAAAAATTAAAATAAAAATCTTCAATATTGTTGCAAATACAGTAGGTATATATTTTAAAAATATAAATTCTAAAGATGAATTTTGCTATCTAATTATTATGTTATTAAAAGTAGATGATAGTATGATTTTATAACCTTATGGACGAAGTAAGTCCAGGGAGAAAGACGATTTTGACGACTATAATCCTATAAAAGAAATAAAAAAATAAAAAATAAAAATAAAACAATTTTTATTCTTAATATGAATTAATAAATGTGTTTTTAAATATTAACTGCACAAAATTCAAGTAAAATTAGTTAAATTATATATATGTACTGATTTATATTTAAATTAAATACAAAATTAATAAAATATTAATTGATATGACTCCATATTATGTCAGTTCGTAGAATATTTAGATATTACATAAACATTAAACACATTTTAAAAAGGGTAGTGCAGCTTCATTATTATCGGAATGTTCGGATGTGACTTCCGTATGTAAAAGTGCCTGCAATTATTGTTCATGTTACCTACATGTCGAAAATAACATTATATATTTTATAACGTAATAATTCTTAATAATATATTTTAATACAAAATGAAGTTAATCACTTCAAGAGGCGAAGTTCTTAAATAGGCTAATATTTTTTTGGTTGCGTATACATTTTTAATGATTTGGGTACGTCTAAAGAGTACTGTACTGTAATGAAATGAAATGAAATGAAATGAAAATATTTATTTCGTCATAAGGTGATTTTACACACTTAACGAATGTCAAAAAAAATTCATTTAAAACTAATACGTCAAATTATTACAAGTTAATGTCTCGGTAGACATAACATTACTATTATATCATCGGCTTTATTAAATGTTACAATAAATAACTTAATCTAGTGTCCCTAGTGTTGGCCGAGAGGAAAAAAAGCCGGAGGAAAAAAACTCTCGGTACTCTTTTAAATAATTAAGCGTCATACAAAATAAATGAATAATGCACAGCCTGTAAACAACCCACTGCTGAACGAAGGCCTGTTCTCCACATAGAAGAAGGGTTCGCGCTTAATCCACCCCTATGCTCCACTGCGGGTTGGTCGATAATATCCCTAACATGAGTAACGATCTTTATCAGATGTTTATGATAACAACAGGGATCGCCAGCCTTACGTGCTCTCAAGGGCACGGTGGGGAGACCCACAAGGACATACACCCAGACTGGAAACAAATATACAAATACAAATATCTGGCCCGAGCGGGAATCGAATCCGCGATCGCCGGCGTTGAGACGACTACTCGCACCACTACACCAGAATGGTCATCTCAAAAGTGGTTTTAGTGTTTTTCAATTCGATTATGATCTCGTGTAAACCTGCAAGGCAGATTTCTTCAGGGGATGGAGGCAAAAAACCTCGTTCAGAAATTGTTTAAAGAAAATAACAAATGTTCTTAGAAACAACAAAAGTAAAGGTATATAATTTTATATACGAGTATATTTCCAAATATGTATTTAATATAAATTAGAATAATATAAAATATAAATATTTTGACAAACAATCAATTTAGGAGCTAATGAATTCTATATAGGTGCCAACTTGCGATATTTACACCATCATTTGTCATTTTTTATCATTTTAATGATTAATCATAATACTTAAAAAGAAAAAAATAGAATGTGCCAAATAAGAAAATGTCAACTAAATAATTTAAAATAATGTAAAAAAAAAGGATTTATAGTTACTGTTTATAAATGTTTGTATTCTTCTATCCCTAATTATTTTTATCTAACTAACGTACCTAAAGAAAATTCAATTCACATTATGTTATTTACCAAGAAAATGTCATAGACAGATATTGATTGTTTTGCTTATATGTAGTAGTTAGTAATCATAGTTATATAAATCAATATATTTGATGTATTATGATTTATAAACTATGACTGATATTATAATATTATAATACTTAATCGCTTTTCTATAACTAATAATATATATATGTATATTTAGGCAAAGCGAATTTATATATTTTGTGATAGCAAAATTATGCAAATGTGCTAAATACAATTTTTAACTTGGTGTGCTAGAAAAAATTGATTGCTGCCGCGATTTTATTTTGCAAAACATTATTAAATTAAAATTATTCGTAGAAATAAGATTAAGCGACCTTGCGAACTATTTTTTTTTTATTAGTAACCTTACGTGTTGTTTTCTGTTCATGTCAAAATGAGGAAGACAGTTACATATCACGAACATCTGTAACATCTGGGGGCGTGCCAATTTGCAGAGAAGGGACAATTTGGAAATATAACACTTGAGTTGAGAACAAAATTATTTATATATTCCGTATCCATATTGACATGCCAGTGTAATATTAGAACAGATTAAGACCTTTTGAGGTGATTTCATTTTGACTGCTAAGATCCAAAAAATAGGATTCACAAGTTAAAAAATAAAAATGCTTCATACATCATCAAAATTTTGCTTTCGACATAATGAAATAATGCGTGAAAGACTTAATTTTAAATATTTACTAATTATTAATCTCCTTATGTTATAAATATGTTAATGAAATAACGGTGAAACAGATCTTCTGCTATGCGTAACAATATGAACATTTAAAAATGGTTACACTACTCAATAGTTGCTTCTAAAGCTGCGATACGCGCCAGCGATTGTGGCACTGACCCTGTAGTGGTTCCGTACTGTTGCACAATGCACTTAATGTATTATTGAAATGCATAACAGTGTATGTTGAGCTTGTTTTTGTAATTAGCTGAGGATGGTTTCGAGGAAGACTTCGATTGTTTCTTGATTCGATTGTTGAATTTTGTGAGAAAAACCACACAGAAATTAAATCAGTATGCATAACGCATACACAATGAGAGCTATGCGGAAATTATTATAACTTTTTCTAGCAAATAATTTCATAAATTACTCAAATTTTTATATGTACGATAAGAAAAATGACTATATATATATGTTTATGATTATGTTTACCAGTAATATTATTATATATTAAGGCCGTGAAAACGTTTCTTCGTTTGATTGATTTGAAGACTTTTTTTCTTCAAACATTAATTTAATTATATTTAATTATAATATATGAGTGTTATTTTTTTCAATAACTTGTTTCCATCTTGTAGGTAGTGACATAATCCCATTACTGTAGAAATCTTGGGATTTTTTATAAAAAAAAATGTGACAAGTACTTTTGACAGTTCTCTTGATTTTAATCTAAGTGTTAGTTTGACCCAAAAAAATTTGAAGAGACTGAAACAGGTGAAAATCTGACTATATAACACTTCCCAACCAACTTTCTCAATATTTGATTAGTGGCTAAAGCTGTGTGTGGTCTGGCTTCATCATGATGAGAGACCACTTCTTTTCTGTTAAGCAATCCAAGCCGTTCTTTCTCAATTTCTTGCTTGATTTTCATTAGTTGTTGGCAGTAAAGACCTGAATCGAGGGTTTTGCCCGGCGGTAAAGCTCACAATCCCACCATACACAGCATCACCTTATTGCGTTTTAATCCGGTTTCGCTACTGTCTGTGAAGCTTGACTACCCTTTTTGGCCATGATCTTTTTTGCACGTTCTTGTCGTAGGTGATCCGTTTTTCCGTGATTCAGTTTTATTACGTTTCAATAGAGAATCGCAAACGAGTAAATGATTCATTACGTTTCTTTCAGTGAGCTCGTGTGCCACCTAATATCGAACTTTTTTGTATAGCCAAACTTTTTCAAATGGGTCAAAACTGTTTTGTGGTCAATCCTCAGTTTCTCGGCTATGTCGTAACTATTAATATGCCTATCTTGTTCTAATTTTTCAATAATGATATCAACTTAATCCGTATGAGGGCGATCAGAGTAAGTTCCATTTTTGACATCAAAATTCCTAGACTGAAAACGCTTGAAACAACTTTGTGGTACTCCTACTGACACTGCGTTAGGTCCATAAACATCACGAATGTTTTTCGGGGCTTGAGTCGCATTTTTCACTTTTTTGTAATAAAATTTTAAAATGTATATACAATATCACTGCTCAAACTTGCGACCTCAGAGACCCTAGAGAACAGCTTTTAAACGTGGCTCAGAAGCACTACTCTTTTTGAAGAAGAGCACCACTACGATTCTGTTCCAGGCTTCCATCGTTATGTCCTCAAGCAAGACGGCATTAAAGAGCCTCTGAAGGGCTTTAAGTATCGGTGTTCCACCCGCTTTCGGAAGTTCTGAGGTAATACCGTCCTTATTGTTTTTAAGCTGGCCCAGAGTCAAATTAATCTCGTGCGGCTGATGTCCGGGATATCTTTGGAATGATGTCAAGTAAGCTTGGCTCTTGCATCTTCAGCCGAGCTGCGAACAAGTTGGTTGACCGAGGTATACAAATGTCCGAAAACTTTTCGACCTCCCTCAGTATCTCGGCTCTGGTCGACGCTGTACCTCCATCCTATGACAATTTCGACAATAGGCATTGACCAACAGACGAATCTCTTGAGAACACTTTGGAGCCCAAATTTCGCTCTATTGTATCTTTAATACGTTTTTTATTAAAAACACGTATATAGTGTCTCAGACATTTCCATATCCGTCTGTTGATCTGCCTATAATCTAAATGTATTACCGTTACCAGAGGACTGCAAGCTTAATAACCGTCACTCTCCCATGAGACTGAGTTTGGTTAGAGAGTTTTCAGGGGCCGCTCTTACAGTCGGGTCTGTAAAATCGGCTCCCGACCGTGTGGACAGTGTTCGTGGTGAACACCTTTTGTTTATATCGTCCACAGAAAAGCAATCGTTTAGACAATCGAAATTATTAGATAATTTGAGCTGAAAGATCTCTAACACACATCCAAAGCGGATGTGTGTTAGATGGTCAGAGTGGGATGTGCCGAGGTCGGTGCGTATCGTATCATGTGCGTCGCCCTGTATGACCTTCAGCGAGTATCTGAGTATAAGGTATGGAACCCTGTTCGACACACTTCCGATGGTCGCAATGTTGCCAGTAAGGGACCCGCGGACCATAAACTCGACACCTCCGTGGGACTGATGGTTGGGCTCCCGGTAGTAGAACAGATTACCGGATTTCAGGGTTATCGTATCCTTCCCCTCTCTTCGGTTTTCAGATAAACCAATTATTTATCTGATAAACCAATTAATGTTCTTAATGTTTAATTTATGGGCCGGCGCCCCCGGGGAAGTACTTCGCTCTCACTTAATATCGACGTGAAATGATGGCACTGTAGTCGTGTTTCGTTCGGTTTTTTAGAGATCCGGTGGCCCATCCATAACCCCTCCCACTGATCCAGTGGAACATCCTTCCCCTCCCTGAAGGCCGGCAACGCATCGGCTAATCCTTTGATGTAGCGGGTCTCTATAGACATCGCGTTTACTTACCACCAGGTGAACCGACTGTTCTTTTGCCACCTATACTATTAAAAAAAAAACTCCTATATTTAATGATATTAAAACCAGATACAAAGAGTACAACCAAAGAGATTTTTCTTCAATTGTATACATACGAAATACAAAAAGACTTCCCCCGACTATTATAATGTGTTAAAAACAAAAACAAATTTAACAACTTATGTTTCTAAATTAACTTGTTCATAAGAGATATTTGTTTATAATACTGCTTTTATTTAAACAAATAGCACGATACTAATAATATATGTGAATAATTTCAGGCATGTATCGACGACAATTTGGAGATGGTAGAGTTTCTGGTCGAGCACGGAGCCGACGTTAATCGTGGAGATAACGAGGGCTGGACCCCGCTACATGCAACGGCTTCCTGTGGGTTTCTTAGTATAGCTAGGTAAATTAATATAAATATTTTTATCCTAGTCATAATTATTTTTACCAATCATGTTTTTAGACATCTTTTGATCTATACTTAGACAATGTGATGTCCGTTATTTTTTTTTTCTGTGACTGTTTCATCATCTCCGATAAAAATCCTTTTGATATTTTTGTAAAATCTACTATGCAAAAAAGCTGCAACCAGTCATAATAGGCATAATAGGTGTAACAAGGTCACAATTTATATATTTTATGACTTTTTACTTTTTTTAATCTCGTTCATATTCCAAGAAATAATACATTATTACAGCAAAAATGATTACAAATAGTCAAGAACAGCGGAATGTACTGACTCGTGAATTACTAGCAACACTGATTGTGTTGCCAGTTTTTTTATTTGCCAAGTCTGGATTTTGGAACTTTTTGAGTAAAATAGCGGGATTCTTTCGTCGAAAGCGGGACATAGTAAAAAAACGTATATAATAAGAAGTTTTTAAATATTTATTTTTTTATTTGAATTCAAATAACGTTTACGTGACAACAGATAGCAAAAATAGCCATAGAAAATGTATTTTAATAAAAATATAATATTTGAAATCAAGTTTACCCTATCGTTAAATAGTCTTCTGAAATTAATATTAATTTATTTGTAACTTAAAATAAAAAAAAATCAAAAAACCCGACTGCGTAAAATACTCTTATTATAAACTATAAAGAATATAACAATTTACTAGCTTTCATTTGATACCCATATTGCTACAGTAAGAAAAAAAAAAATCAACGCCCCCCCCCCGCCCCTCATTCCGCCATTTTCGGGCGCCATTTTGAAAATTTATATAGCCTATGTCACTACTACAATTTAGACAAATCTGATGACACCTCATATGTCAAAAACCGTCCAGCCGTTTGGGCTGTAGGGCGTGCCAAAGAAATGGACATACATACATACATACATATGTATGTATATACACTCGAAAAACATAACCCTCCTTCGGTCGCAGTCGGGTAATAAAAGGGCGGGCGGCCAGTCCATACTTGTCTGTGTCACGCTTCCTCAGAACGCTGCACGCATGGTCGAGTTATCCCCGAAAAGCGGGACTGAGCATGTCCCGCGCGGAACAGTTAATTTTGATTAAAAAATCGGGACGTCTCGCCAAAATCGGGACGTCTGGCCACGCTGCTATCAATATTTAAGGAGAACACTCAATACATGATTCTCATTTGAATTATGTAAAAAAAAAAAAAAAAAAATTGGTAAATATTAATAAACTTCTAAGTAAAGTTAACCAACAGTTATTTAATTAATTCCGCGTCGTCTGGACACCGTAGCTGCGCTGTCGATACAAAACAGGTATGTAGGTAGGTACATTTAGTTATCGTACGGTAGTTTACCTACGTCCAAATGCTGCCACGTGTTAACAGGGTAGCAGGCTACCTTTGATAAACAAGTATGATCCAATCCACCTTCATACTTCAATCCTGGCTTAGGACAGGCAAAAATACCAAGATATTTTACTCATTTAAGCAACAAATTTGTTGACTAGGTAAATAATGTGTACTTTGCTCAAAAATTAATATGAACTGCTACCTATCTTGGTATTTCCGGCATATTTAAAAACGGAATCACACTTATTTACAACGATCGTCAATCATTAAACTGCCTATTTACCTACATAACTACATTATACTACAAATGTTCAAAGTGAGCTCCTCTCGTGTGATACACAGTTTACGTTTACACATATTGTTTTTCACACGATTTAACACGAATGGGTCACTTTTAACAGTTTCGAAAGCACTGGTGGTTCTGCATTTGTGTATTGATAAGCATTACCTAATTACTAATGACGGATCACACTCATACACGACAGATTAAGTATACGCGTAAGATTGATCACTAAGCGCGCGAGCGGGAAGAAGGAACCTTACGGCGGCGCTCGCCCGACTAATCGATCTAATTAGCGAGAATTAGAATTAGTCGAGGGGCGGGGAGTGGCAAGCGGCAAAGTACAACACCACGTCGCACGCGCCGCCGGCATGACTGGAAATGTGTCTACGCTTCATTTATTTAAATATAAATGTAAAAAATGTATGAAAATTTGGTCAAAAATTAAGTATGGCAAAGGGAGGTTATTTGGTGATATTTTTAGAAAATTTGATGTTAATGTTTATTAGTATTCAGTTTAATTTACTGAAATAAGCTAACATTTTTATTTAGTATCTAGAGCAGGTATCCCATCCATAAATTGTACTAAATAACTACGGATAATATCATAAAATTTATTTAAAAAAAAGCAAGTTGAGAGAGGCTATTTGGTGATATAGGTCGGAAATTTGGTGATAGTGGCGGTAGGTATTTTGGTGATATAAAAGTTTTAATAGCATTGATCATATCTGAAGTACAATTGATCCATGAGATCCATGGAGATGATGCTTAGGCCATCCTCGTGATAAGGATAACTCCTTATATATAATTACTTATTATACACAGTACGAGCACTGGATCTGGAGTTACTCAGAATACCACTTGCCGCATGATCCACACTGCCAGTCGTCATTTTTTGGATTGGTTGTCTTCTTATTGGCTAGCTATGTGAGTGGTAATGGTGCTCTTGGTTGTGCTGCTGGAGATGATATATCGTGGAGATACTGCTGATGGATATCGTATAATTGATAAACATATTTTCCTTTGTCTGTAGTCTTTTTAACTTTAGTTGCTTTCGCTTTAAGAGCACTTGGTATTATTGGTAGTACTGATGGGGTTATAAAAGGAACTTCCCCTACAGATGTTAAGTTGATACTACAGATGTTATTATTTTTTTATACCTGGGGCCTTATATGAAAGTCGATTTTTAAGGAGTAAACTCCATAAAAACTTCATCAAATCGAGAAATCATAAATAACCCTCAGTTACTGACTTAATACACTTCCTAAATATGTACGATACCATATTGTTACACACCACAGAAAACCGTAATAACAAACTAAAATTGAACATTTCTTATTGTATAATAACAGCATAAAAAAACCTAAGGCATTACGTTCATGACCTAAGGAATAACTTTGGATATAGAAGTTATTGGACACCTACTCATAATTTAAAACAACGACAGACATATAATAAACTATTATTGAAAGTTTCGTTCACTGACCTTAATCAGTTCAGTAATTATTCAATAAAACAAATAACACTGGAAAGTACTTCACAATAGTGGCCGTACGAATGAACTTTTGATAAAAAGTTTTCTTTCTCGTGATTTGTATGACTTTAAAAAAGTTTTTTTTTATTTTTAAAGTCATACAAATCACGAGAAAGAAATGCGCAACATGTTATCATCTCTTTGGCTCTTGCGGCAGAGTGCTTGCATCATTTCGCATCACTGTGTATGTTAGTAACGTCGTAAAATACTTTTAAAAATCTATCACCAAATTACCTTTCTCACCAAATAATCTCCCTTTACCCTACCTGTTTATTTACATAATTCGAATGAGAATCTTGTATCGAGTATTCTGCTTAAATATTGATAGTAATTCACCAGTCACCTAGTATAGTCATAAATATACTACGACGGCTCGTTAGTATAAATATTTCTTTGAAATACGAATGACATGATTTCTGACGTCGCGTTTAATAAACGAGAGTTGATAATTTATTAGTATAACAAAAGACTGAGTCACTCGACCCCGTTACGTTAGGGAGTTCCTGTGTTTTGGTCATCTATTCATTGTATTTTGTTAATTGTTCACACACTGATGACATATTTGATGACAATAATATTTATTGTGATTTTTCACGTTCTGATGGTCATTTCCTATTGTTTAAAATAAAATAAATTATATTATCATATAATTTAAGTTGATATTTTATTTAATAGTTTTAGTTTCTAGATAAAATATAGATTTCCTAATTGATTAATCTATTGACGACGTGCCTCATTAATAATATAATAATAATTAAATCAAAGTCCATTTAAAATTATTAAGAACTCAATAAAATGGCCGAGACTAATATCATGGAAACTAGAATAATTATATTGGACATGTTCATAGATTACATTATATTTAAAAGAAAATCAAAAGTAAATCCCTGCCCTTAAAAAGCAAAATGGGGAAACAAAAGTTGTATGCGGGTTTTGTCATTTTTACAGCAAAAAGAATGGAGAAATTTATTTTCGAGTTTATGATTAGCAATAAAACGTTGCGTTTTTTTAATTTTATAGTATAATTTAAACTAATGCTTTTAAAAATTATGGTGTTAAGTTATAAGAAACAATGTACCAGACATGTCAATAAAAATTTTAAAAAAAATTTAATGAAACATTTTATAGGTATCTTCTTGAAAATGGCGCGGATATAGCTGCAGTGAACTATGACGGGGAACTGCCGGTTGATATTACTGAAAGCGACAAAATGGTTGAACTTTTGCAAAAAGTTATTGATGAAAAAGGTTAGTAATATTTTAAGTTTTAACTTTCATAAACGTTTTTTTTTTTTTTTTTTTTTTTATGACAAATAGACAGGCATTTGACCGCTATCTCACCTGATGTTAACTATATATTTATATAAATGTATTATATTGTAACATATTAGTTAGAGAGCTGGCTTAAATCTGACAACACATATTTTACGGTACCTGAAATTTCGTCCAGTGAGACTACTATACCCAGTAAACAAGCAATGAGTACTAGCTAAGCCCGGCCGCGGTAGGTTTGGGGTCCCTCGGGTTAGCCAGGTATGAAAATTAAGTAAATTTTTTAAGTATTTTACGGCATCTGCCGTTTAATATGTTATAATATACCTCTAGAAAAATTGAAAAATAACTATGGCTGCCGATTTTAAAGGTTGCAACATCACGGCAGCCAGTTTTCAAAATACGAAAAAAAAAAAATTAAAAGTATTTTACTGCGTCTGCCATTTTAATATATTATTTATTAAACTATTTTAAGCTAATATTGAAAATGGCTGCCATTTTGTCCAGTTGTAACATTTGTTGAAATATTATTTATTTTATAACTAGCTGTGTCCCGCGGTTTCATCCGCGTTAATTTGAGGGAAAAACTTACTTAAATATTTTTATACCATTACTCTACGAGTGCTCGCCTCGTTGATCAAGTGGTTGCAAGCGCTACTGCCGAGCAAGGGGTCCCAGGTTCGATTCCTGGATTGGTCAACTTATTCCTGTATATATTTTTTTTTTATTTTTTGACAATTCTCATAATAACACGTAAATAACACGAAGTCTGGAATGGTGCCCGGTGTATGGCAATAGGCTCGACCCCTTTTACATGGGACTCATAACTGGCGAAAAGTGGGTGTTACATTTAATATTTGCATCTCTGCCTACCTCTTCGGGGAATAAAAAGCGTGATGTATATGTTTACTTTAAAAGTTGATCTATAGTAAAAAAGTGTCTCAGGAAGAGGAATAATAAGGAGAGAACGCAATGGAAGCTCTCGAAAAAGATTTTTTTCCCTTTTTGTAACGTTTCTTAGTAATGCTCAGCCCCTTTTAGTCGTAGCGTGATGTTATATAGCCTATAACCTTTCTCGGTAAATGGGCTATACAACACAAAAATAATTTTTCAATTCGAACCTGTTATTAGTAGTAGTTATAACCTGTTATAGTTCCTGAGATTATCGCGTTCAAATAAACAAACTCTTCAACTTTATAATATTATCATAGATTAATACAATTATTTTGTCTCCTACATAACTTTGAAGTTATGTTATATCTATAAGTACTAAATAAATAACAGAGAAGAATAGTAGATGTAGTTCATGATTTATGAGGATGATATTTTGGTGTTTTATATTTAAAAATCGAACTATTTTTCCTTTTCTTTTATATTGTATATTATATTTTAAAAGTCTTTTAGTTAATAATATACATATAAATATATTTTACGTTTCAGGTATAGACTGTGAAAAGTCTCGCACAGCAGAAGTTGATACATTGTTGAATGATGCGAAGAACTGGGCGGCGAATGGTTATGTCGAAGTAAGGGACCCGAAGACTGGCGGAACCCCATTGCATGTAGCAGCAGCAAAGGGTTATATAGATGTTAGTGTTTTTTTTATATTTTAATGTTTATCTTTTTCTTTTATTTTATTAAAATTGTATATTGTACATTAAATTCAATAATACAAGTGTTTACAAAAGGCGGGATTAACGCTAATGTATTTTCTACTAGCCAACCACGGTATGTGGAAGAAAGTATAGTGTGTAGGCGTACAATAAAAATAATACATACGTATAATATTATATAACAATATAATACAATATAACATAACAATTATTTTAGTGTTTCATATCATTTTCAATCTTAATAATATCAAGTCAACAGATATTCTAGGTTTCATTAAATCATTGGTTTCGCATAAAAGTATTTAACTATTTATAATTAATTTGTTTTTATAATAAAATTTATTTTTATTAGCTGTTATCCTCAATGTAACTTTAGAAACTGCAGTGAATCAAAACATATTGTTAAAACTCTTCAAAAAACCTATTTAAATATTATAAAGACGATGTTAGTTAGGAGGGGATAAATAGATGTTTTTGTTCTATTATGCTAAAACTACTGGACTGTTGAAAATGAGTATCAACACATTTAAAGACTCATAATTAAATTTAGACTTCTTTTCACCCTAAATCCCAATTGTGGGAAAATATACATAGGTATCTCGCAAGCGACACTATAATTTGTTATAATATTATAGTCATGTGTATGTAAATAATACATTTTTTTGAAATTTCAAACACAGGTAGCACAGACTCTCCTAGAAGAATGCAATGTAGAGCCAGACTGTGTGGACTACGAAGGATGGACGCCGTTACACGCGGCCGCCCTTTGGGGTAAGAAGGAAGCTGCCGCTCTTCTACTAAAGCATGGTGCTGATCCTAACCTGAAAAATTATTCGGTATGTAATATAAATATTTATGTATTTTGTTTGTATAAAAGAGATGAAGCAAGACCATTATTAGTTGTTTCTCATGATTCAATTAGTTGGGTATAAACATAGAACCCTTATGTGTTATATTTCTTATTAACAGAGCGTCAGATATGACAAGACTAAATAGTCAGGTAGTCCAATAGGAGGTAAATAAAACTCAGTTACATTTTAGAGTTTTTTGTTACTTTGAGAAATGGCTAATACCCATATGAAAATTCACATGATTATATATTGTAATTATTTAATAACACCATTAATGGGTTATTACATTATTAAATTAATCACAAATAACAATGAATATAATTGTGAAAGAATGTGAATTCGTGTGAATGTGATACTACTTTGAAGTATCTTTTTTAGTAATTTTGTAGCTTCACCGACATTGAGATTCGATGCTTATCAGATTGGTTGACCTTTATGGCTAATACTGAAGTTATTTAATGCACCAAGAACTTTTGAGATCAGATCAGTTCAGCCCCTTACGCATAAATGCATCCAACCAGCAATTGAAAAAAATTCACACCAATATAGATGATATTTGGCTGATTCTGAAAAAAAATCGAAAATGGTTTTAACGAGTTGATCAGTTTTTTTAACTCGTAATCGATTTTTTTTTTTGCTCAAGTCGTAGTATATGCCTCGTTTGAGGAAAATATTGAAGTGGTCCCCAACTGTTTTGAGTTTGAATCGAATTTAAAAAAAATTTAAAAATTTTAAAATGAGGGAATGACAGATTCGTGAGCGAATGATTTTTAATATGATTCTACAATAATTAAAAACTTTATAATGCACCAATCATTTGTTTTATTGCAAAACTATAAAAATTAAAGAATTAAAGAATTTTAAACAATACTTTATTACTACCGAAAACATGTAAAAATATGTTATGATTATTAAATAAAAAAATGCTTATCTTTTGATAACATGACATGAGGAAATGTAATATTCGAAAAACTTATTGTCAAATTGATTTTAAGAAAACATCCTTTCTTCAATGGTCCACTCTAGTGTATGTTCTCAAAGGCAATGTTGCCAACTACAAAAAAAGTTAAAGTGGGACTTGGTAGGCCTTGGAGTATTGCTCCAATCACACTGTTACAAAACGGTGAGGGAATGATACTTTTTTTAAGGACAAATTTTGAATTATATTTAAAAATATTTCCATTCGCATTTGGGAAACTATGAACTCATATAGGTATAGTCAATATAAGTGAAAAATATGATAATAAACAATTTCCTAGGAATTTTACGTTTTAAGTTAATGATTATCTTCCAATTTAGCGCTTGGGACATAGTGAGGGAATGATTTTCAGGGTACTTTCTTGGACATATCTTTGCTGTTTATCATATAAAAAATAAACTTGTTTCATACATTCGTAGATCTAGCACAGTCCTATTATTAAAAAAAAAAAAAACTTTTCATAATTGACGATCCTGGTTTATAAAAATGATCAAGGACATCAAATTCGATTTTTTTTGAGAATCAGCCATATACATATAAAGCTGACTTTGTCTGATTCATCTACTATTGTTATTTCTATCTTTGTGTTTGGTTTAATTTTAACATTGTTTTTAATTTTTTACTTTTAGGGTCAAACTTGTATGGATTTGGTAGACCCGAGTATATCGACATGGTTAGCCGAAGCATCACTTAAAGCGCCTCGGCGCGTCAATAACAATAATAACAACAATAACAATAAGCGGAAGAGGAGTCCACCACGGCATGACGTTAAAAGAGTTGAACTGCAGATCACTGGACAAACAGACAACATTATTAATGGTTAGGTTCTATGGTTTCATATAAATTACTATTAATTTAAATAATAAATAAAGCGTCATACTAATAGGGGCTTCATATAATAATGAAGTAAGTTGGACAGTCCCCATGGAGGAGAAGCCTGGCCTTTTCGCCGAGGCCAGTCTGTCGCTGGAGGTATCCTGTTGCCTGCAGATCCGGGACCCTCCAATTAAAGCGGCTATAGGCTCCTCCAGGGGTCTAGTGGGGTATTGCACTCCCAAAGTGCCGAGTCCGGGCTCCATATAATGAAAATGTTAGGACTCTGAAAGCACAGAACACAAACGTCAAGACCACAATAGACACGTGTGCGGTGATCGAAACAGCAACCTCTAACTACTGCACCAACCCGTCTATTAAATAAGTTGTTTTGAAATACCTAATTAACTTTCTTAGAAAATTTATGCTACACAGATATATTTTTTTGTTGGGTATATTTATTTAGGTATATACCCAATGATAGCTACTATAACTATATCACTTCAACTTTATTACGGCCAATAAACACATTATCTCTAGCTATTTATTAAAAGTGCCTTACAGGTAATTAACTAATTGATAGAGTTTAACATTTTATGTAAATTTATGAACAAAATCGATATCTCTTATAACAATTTATTGTTATTATTACAACGAATTTCACTAGCAATTCTTATCACAATTAGTTGTTCTAATAGTGTCTAACGTGCAGTGATACTTGATTGTTATTTTTATAAATCAAAAGAATAATTACGCAGGTTTACTCGAGATAAATGCTTAATAATAATCTTTGGATGGCTTACTTCTATGAGTCGTCCTTGTATCTTAGTGTGATTTTGCTTAGCATATCTTGTCGCAATAGGCGAGAAGAAAAAGAATTTTATAATTTCGTACTTAAATATTCTACTTACTAGCACTTCGAAATAACTTAAACTTTAACTTTTTTATATTGTTATAGCCGAGGCATCGTTATCGGTGACTACATCTACTTAGATTTTTTTTTTCGCTATAACCACTTTTTTTTTTGAAAAATAAAACCAGCTTAGATTATTCCCTATAACATCAACCAAGCCAGTGAAAGTCTAGTCGAATTCGGAACATTTAAACATTTAATAAAAAATGCTGGCCGTGGCTTCGCCCGCGTAGATGTCGGTTATCGCGACAAAAAAAGTATCCTATGTTACTTCGAATACCTCCAAGAATATGTGTACAAAGTTTTATAATGATCGGTTAAATAGTTTTCGCGTCAAAGCGTAACAAACAAACTTACATTCACATTTATAATATTAAGTATGATTGTTTACATCAAATTATAATATAGGTGTGTTGACAGATAAGCCGCCCACAGCGCCTGAGATAATTCCTAAGATCTCAGACGGCAAACCTCCTAAGGGTCGAGCGCCATCGCCCGAGTCAACGGAACCCGCGGTTGACAATACTTCTATGGACGAAGCGCCATCTTGGAGAAGATCTGCCTCATTCCGAAATAGACAACAAGATAATAACACAAGTAAGTTATTCTACCAAATGATTCACTGCATATCATCGGCATCCAATGACCGTTCTGGTGTGACAACCTTTCTGGTGTAGTGGTGCGAGTAGTTGCCTCAAATCGCGCGCCGGTGGTCGCGGGTTCGATTTCCACTCGGGACAGATATTTGTACAAATATTTGTTTCCGGTGTTGGGTGTATGTCTTTGTGGGTCTCCCCACCGTGTCTCGTAGAGCACGTAAAGCCGTCAGTCCCGGTTGTTATCATAGACACCTGATAACGATCGTTACGAACGAACGTTACATGGTAGAGAAATTATCCGCCAACCCGCAGTGGAGCAGAGTGGTGGATTAAGCTCCAACCCTTCTTATATATGGAGAAGAGGCCTTTGCTCAATAGTGGGTTGTTTACAGGCTGATACAGTATAGTACATAGACATCACTTAAAAAGAGAAAGTATTAAAGTACTACACCTCTATTGTAAAATTTAGAATAATATTATTGAGGTATTAAAAAATAAATTAAGTTTTGAATGATTTTAATAACATGTCAATTAATCACGTATGTGAAATTATAGTCAAAATAATTAAATGTAAATAACTTAATTGTTTAATCTGCTACAATAAAATTGATAGATCGAATTTGACTCATCTTCATCTTATTATAAGGCTGTCCAATAAAATGCTAGTAATTTTTTTTTTGTGTAGTGCTTAAGTAAGTTTATAAACAATCTGTGTATACGTTTTTTATTTTTTCAATTTGAAAACAATTTTGTTGTTATTTTTTTTTATTCCAATAGATTTTCAGTGTACAGTTCTTACCACATACCATATAATAAGAGTATTTGATAATAAAGATGTTTTTTTTTGTTCAATTTTAGGAGACAATAAACCGGCTAACAACAATGTGGACAATGACACGATACTAAGGAGGACACACAGCTTTGAGAATGATAAGACGTGAGTTTTGTGTCGTATCTTCAAAGTTACGCTTAATTATTATTTTTTTTTTAAAGTATTATTTCGCGAGAAAGCTAGTTGTTTTTATTTACATTTGTATGTATTTAATAATCATCTTAATCACAATATCTCTATGCTTGACTTTTTAGTGAATATGTCTTTAGTTACGGTCTTTAAATTCAATGCATTTATCAGCAATATCATCCTATTTATGATTCTTACTTAGTATTTTACATTATTCAAAAAAAAAAAAAAAAACGTAAAATGATAAGCTGTTATTGGACACAATGGCTCATTGTAATGAATAACGATATACTTATTGTGATCAATGTATCACACTATACTCAAACAGTAAATAATTACATGGCTTATCTTTCTATTACGTATTTACATACATTCACATTGCTAACGATATATAAACAATACTGTCAAATTGCACATGAGGTATTAATAAAACGGTATTTCGTATAAATTCATGAATATAATGAATGAAATATCATTGGAAATGGCTGAAATATCACTATAATTGATGTGTATTGTATATTATGTAAGTTAGGTGTATTTAAATTATTTATAGGATTTTTTTTTAATCACAGAAAAGCTAGATGAACTAGTTAGATAGGTCAATTTGGAGAACTCTTAACTATTAAACTTAGTCATTTATTCTAAATTAATAACTATTGTTAACGGTCTTGTTTGCAGTACAACAAAACTATTTATCATTAATATTCGTCACGCGAACTGTAAAGCTAACTCAGAAGGTCAAATGATACTAATGCGACACTTAAATTACTCCATAGGAGGTTTTTAACTCATTTTTTTTTCAAACATAATAAAGTTCTTATTTTTTCCTGTTATTTTATTATAGGCAGAAAAATGCTAATTATTCTAATAAAATATACATCGCCGCCCTGGTGCAACACCGTCACTTTTGCAAAAATGCAATTTTTCCGGAAAAGCATTTAAAACTTTGACATCTCAAACTATTTCAAGATTCAGACAAGATGAACAGCTTATACTACAACGTCAACTTTTAACTTAAATTTGATTAAATAATTACCACCAATAAAAGGGGTGCTTTAGGATAGTTATTACGTATTTAACACATTTTTGCAATATTTGCATAAGTGACGGTGTCGCACCGGGCGTGCGAGTCATATCATTCATGTCATATAAATAATCCATCTCTAAGATCGCTCAATCATTAACTTGTTTCACGCCACGTTGTCATGTCTATGTGTATATAAGTTCAGTAGCATGCTTGTGTGTGTGTCTGTGAACAGTTTCTATCAGCGATATCGTGACGTGACGGCGCGTATAAAGGCCTCGTCGTGTCCCTCTATACCGCCGCTGCCGCAGTCGACTTTGGCTTCGATCGAACTGAGGAAAAAAAATCAGGAGACTACTAACAATGCGACTGAGAGTACTAACGAAGACATACAGACCAGGTGCTGAGTCCATTAAATATACATTGGTTTCGGATCTGGTTTAATATTCGGGATTCGTATGTGTTAATACACAACTGCAGGACCAAATTGTTGTAGTATCGACCTCTCAATTACTATTATATCACAGTACATTTTTGGGACTATTTATTATCAATATTTTGTTTATTGTTTGAACGATCATTCACTTCATGCCAAAAGTCACTACCTATTCTTTAAATATTTAATTTGCGTAGTTATTGTTATTTAGCTTTTTTTTTAACTTTTTTTTTTTTATTTGGTTGTTTAGTAGTAGCAATATAAAAAATTTATTTATCAACAATCTGGTAAATAGTTAAATATGACATTGTTTGTTTGTAAAATATTTTACCGTTATCCAAATTGGAAACCAATGAAAAATACACATCTTAATTCATCAATTTTAATTTTTACAATAAATAATACTATAATTATGTGTTCTAATATACTTTTGGTCTAGGTGTTATAAACATTCATAATTTTTTTTAACAAACAGTATTCCATTTACATTATCTTTAAAATATTTACGATCTTACCGAAGTAAACTTATTACTCACAGTTAACTAAATATTTTTCTGTTGTTTCTATATAGAATAAGCCCGATTGAACGAAGAGAGAGGGATGCAAACACATGGAACATTCCATCTACCACCAGCACTACGGCAAACACAACTAATACGACTACTACACAAACTATCAGAAGGTACTTAGATTTAATATTGACTTTATTAAAAAAAAAAATAATAATAATAATAAAGGTACTATTAAAGTGTGTTTCTTTTATTGTAATAAAATGTGTATAGAATGTAAGTTACAATGAATTGTAACTAATCGATCATATTGTATTCTAAGTAGTTGTAATTGAGTTGTTTTACAATGCAACTTCTTTAACTCCTTATTTTTTCGTATTTTCAAAAGCAACTGCTCGACAATTAATTGAGATGTTAGTATCATCAACGAAACTACAAGAAAAAGGGATCAGGGATCAAGGGATCAAAAAAGATAAAAGTTCAAATGTTTAGCAATATTTCAGATGGCCGTATCTTTGTGAAAAATAGCCCTATCGGAACCATAAAAAAAAGCAATTTGAAGCTTTAAGTCTCTAGTTTTAAGATTTTAGGACCAAAAGTTTTTTCGAGTAACGAGTATCTCGTATCTCCTTATAAATGAGTTAATGAAGAAAGAATATTACAATTATTTTTTTTGCGGTATTATTTTGACTAAACCTCTTATGGATTAGATGGGTAATTTATTCAGCTTTAATTTTTTTTTTTGTAATCTTGAATACGACAATTTTTCGCTGACTTTGAATTTAAATGGATCATTTTCATCGATATCTCGGCAACCAATGAACCCACAGAGAATTGAAGATGGATTTTCCAAAAAAGTTCAAAAGGCCTATTTTTTTCCAGACTTCAAAATTAATAATGAAAAAAGCATTAAAAAAAAAACGACAGTCAAACTTTCTAGAGAATTTATTCAAGTTTTTGAAATCTATCATCATTTTCCCCTAAGTGGCGGGCTTGGCCATTAGAAGCGTCACTTACCTTATACATATATTTGTAATGTCTTATTATAGTGTGAAAATTTATTCAAGTATATTTATTATCATTGTATAATTAAAGCATTTCATTTACTTTCATAAAATATAATTTAATATTTACTTTGGTGGTGGGAACTTGTATGCAATGCACGTTTAATAATATATAATTTATACTTACTATACGTTTAAAGCAATTAATTTTCTCTTTATTTGCTCGGGAGTATTATGAATTATATAAAGTTTAAGTTGTTATAATGTTTTTTAAATAGAATATAGTATCTCATATAAATTGAAAATTACAACATCGTTTAGAGATGTTGATATGGTTTCCGTACAGCTAACATTATTTATTAATTGAAAAAACGAAGTTAAAAATATTATTTACGTAAGCGATTATATTCTTAAACGTGCCATAGGAAAGGGTGCATCCATTAATTACGATTAACTCATTACAGATTAACTCATTTACATTATAAATACGCATTTTAAAAAATATCACGTGAGATTAGGGGTGGGGTTTGAGCAAAATCTAACGAAATCGCACTCAGGAGGTCGAATAATCGTCAAAATTGTCTCACGTAATTAATGGATGCCCCCAAAGGCTTTATTGTATGATTAAAGAATGCAGTAACTAAGTAAGTTGAATAAGTAGAACGGAGCGTGATAATATTAATAAGTTGTTGTGTACACGACAGCTCTTCGGAGAGTGTAGAGTCGAACAGTAGCAATTCAACACCGAGCTCGACAACGCCTACGAAACTGTCGCCTGGAAACATATTCAAGAATTTCTTCAAGTACCGACGATCTTGTAGTTTGATTAGAACGTTATTTAGACAAGAGATGTTCCTTGTGGTCGTCGCTGAGTTATTTTAAACTTTTCTTAATTTTTTTTTTAATATTTAATGTTTAATAATTTCTAAGGTGTAATAATGTAATAAAACATTAAAGTTTATATCAAATTTTCTCTTGTCTAAATAAATAAATTAGTGTGTTGAGTTTCGTAGCGCTTCGTGTAATAGTGTGCTCGGACGATTTATTTGCGGATTGCAGAGTATTATTTATCACGCATGACTTTTTTTTTAAACTATAAAACATACATGTAATATTATTTTATATATTATTATTTTGCATGTATATAGTAGAGTATTTTAATAACATTAGATTAAATTCGCTTTTGTCTTTTAACTCTTTTTGTTTTCTGTGGTAAGTTGAAGTGATTGAAAAAATGTATTTATAGATCGTTCGTGCCTCCGGTGAGAGATGAGGAGAGCGAAACGCAGAGGAAAGCGCATGCGAAGCGCGTTCGTGAAACAAGACGTTCGACTCAAGGTGTAACGCTTGACGAGATCAAATCTGCCGAACAGTTGGTTAAGAAGAAAGCTGGCAATGGCACCACAGAATCACCGGCTACCGTCAAAAAGACGGATGATAACACATCCGTTAATACGGACGCCACTCCAGTATGTATATGTGTTTATTATCATTTTAATGGGTTGAAAGTATTATAATATTCGGTTCTGGAAATAGCGGTGAAAATATAGATTATAATTATTTGCATCTCTTTTTTTTTTGTAAATAATATGTAACAATGTACATATGTTTGAGGTATTAATTATTTTAGGATATTTACCAAAATCTAGTCACGGAATTTTATGTTTTGCTTCTGTTACCGTATTAAATAGATATAATTTATATCCAAAACATAAAGTACTGATGTGTGATTTATATAAGAATACTCGACACTTGTATATAGACTGTTCGAATTACACAATGATTTTGTTCATATGGTTCGCTACTCTTGAACGGTTATATTATTATCAGTTGTAAAAAGACAATTCAGCTAAACTTCTACATTAAGTTATCTCTTTACAATATGTATATTAGGTTCAATATGTACCGTTTGAGGGTAGTTTTAGACTCATTTTATTTTACTCAATTAATCTATATATTTGTTCATGTGTAATAATAAATAATCCGTGCATCTTTGTACCAACATATGAAAGTCAGGAATATTAAACTACATTAAATGGCATTTATACCTTATACGAAAAAAAAAAATTAATAATTATCTAACTTTTAAATAATCTGTGTAGATAACAAATTTAATGTTGTTAATAAACAAAATTAACTAAGAACAGCTGAATCGATTTTTCTTTTTTTGTAATAGTTGCCCGAAAAATTTGAAAAATAAATATGTAACTAGTCTACAATTGAGATATATTTTATTTAGTCATTATAATATGATATATTATCAGAGGCGTCAAGGCTAGTTAGCTTTTTTGGACTCCAATTCAAAAATGGAAATACTTTGTCTATGATGAAAACGACTGTTAAGCATGTCTGGTAGTCGTAGAAAATCATTAAGTTCATTTAAATAGTTATGTTTTTAGATTACAACATGGCGTACAATTATAGAATTTTTTAAATATTAAGTAATTAAACTCTTCAAATTAGTAGCAATTAAAAAATAGGACCCTCGTCGAATTAAAATTTTGGATAAAAGAATCACTTTTGGCCCCCTTGAATCGGAGGTCCCATGCAATCGCATTGGTTGTTTTTATGTATTTATCTACTCCCATGCATTAAATCCTCCATAAAAGATACTGAAACAGTGAGCTTATTGTCAACATTAAAACACCCAATGTCCTAATAGCCATTGTATCATCCAAACGGATAATATAATGTTGTACTGAATTACATAATAATAACACTCCTTTTTTTCCCGATCCTTTCTGCGCAAAGGGTTTACTCAACAGACAGCCACAGTCTTACTGCTCAATGCATGGTATCTGTATGAATTTCAAAAAAAGAACATTGTCATTCACGCGCGTTTGACTACCAGAACGTAAAAAAGTAGGGTATTCGAATCCAAATCCAAATCGTGGACCCCCATTTTCATTTCATGGACCCCCAAATTTTTTTTTCGCTGACGTAGACCCCTTGCAGGTTGTTATAGACCCCTAGGGGTCGAATTGACCACTTTGGGAATCACTGGTGTAGATAAAGTATTATATGCAACTGTTGATAATTAGGTATTAAAACACTCATGTGATACGATTATCTGAGTCTACTACTGAGTCGTATGTTCGCGTAGTTTTACGGTATGGATATCGTAGGCTCGGAGCGTGGGCGGCGGGGACGCGGCGGTGACGTTAGCGCTGGCGAGCGCGACCGCGACCGCGACAGCGACCATCGCGGCCAACAGTGAGCGACGCCCCTCGTGGCGTCTGCGGCTCGACCCCACTAACAAGGTCTTAGGCCCTACGATACGCGCTCGACTATCAATTGCCGCTTTATGATATATACCGACTGTGTGACATGCTTATGGCCGTGTTCTGAAATACACTGGAGCACTGGGGGGTGTGATGTCATTTCAGTATACTGCGAAGCCGTTCTCTTTTTGTTTGCTATACTGTGCTATACTGGTTACTGTTTAGAACGGAACGCAGTCCAGCTTACTATCTTCCTCATTTTTCGACTTCTTTTTCAAATGAAAATATTTATCATGTACACGTTTTCTATTCAACAACAAAAATTATTATTATTTGAATATTGTTGACATTTTTAGACAACAATATTAATTAATAATAATATTAATTAATAATAATATTAATTAATAATTATAACAATTATTCGCGCTGTTATATTTTTTGATCACGTGATCACGGTACTGAGAGCACCTTACCTCGAAAGCGTCAGTGCTCTCAGTACAAAAATGGCAGCGATTTATGACGTCATATATTTCTCTATGGTACTGCAGCAGTGTACTGGCAGTCTATAACGGAACGAATTTTTCACCAGTGACAGCACTGGTTAGTGCTCGCAGTGTATTTTGGAACACGGCCTATATCCATCACGAATTCCATTTATAGATTTCGAAAAAGACGTCGTACTGTTTTATTAGATTTTGTTTTATTTCATTGAATTAGTTTTGGATTAAAATGACTTGATTTTATATGATTGTACTCCTCTTTCGTGAAATGATGCATTGTAATGCATTTAATTATAAATATCAGTATCGTGACACAATTGATAGTCGTGTTTCCGTCACACGGGCTCGAAAGCATTCGGAATACGCGCATGGTGTGGAAATATTACAGGACCTTTCAACATTGACGTTGTCACGTTCGGCACCCGTTGTTGCGTCAGTGATTAAAAGACTTTTTGAATGTCGAATCGTAACAAATAAAATTAAAATATTATTAATGTAAGGTGAACAAATTGTGAAAAAAATAATAATAATTTAATCATATTTTATTTGTAATTCAGCATTCGAAATGTCTTTTATTATTATGTAAAATTGTTAAGCGTATCAACGTTCTGTATTGTACTTTTATTTACTTCTTATTTTTACATTGTTTGTCACTTCAGCATGAAAAATATTTTCTAACCGTTGGAATGTATTTATTAGGAGCGTTTGTATGTTGTTCAAAAATGGTTTTAAATATGGTATGACAATTGGTGTTTAGTATTTATATAAAAAATATGTTTTATCATCTGTTTAAAACCAGTCGTCTTTTTATTAATATCATCATTTTCTGCTAACAATTTAAGTTCTAATAAATCGTTTTTATTTCACCTATTTGTCACATTTGTTCGAATGCTCTGCTTGAACATTGGAATTATATTTTTAATCATAGCATGTCATTTGCATTATTATGATCGTACGTTTTTGTGCTTTTTATGTGATTAGTAGTTATAGATTATTGTCTTTAATAGTTCCTTAAATTATATTTTGAAATAATCTGAATGTTTTAGTAGTAGTTGTTGTTGTTTTGTCTTGCTATATAATAAAATGCCATGTTAAAAATGATGCTACATTTTGTTAATCGTTAATCATAAACTACGGAATAATTGGAAATGTAAAATCTTTACTTTTGTCAGTATATGTATAATGAAATCTAGAACCCTGGACATACGTTAAGTAAATCAATATAATATGGCAATTAGAATTAAATGTATCTCAAAAGATAGGTCACACATAAATATATATTTTTTGAGGGTAGACATAAATACAAAGTATATAATTGTGGCAGTTCGAGCTGGAGGATGCCGGTCGGTCGTCGCCGCGGACGACGGCTGCGGAGGCGACGGTCACGTTGCCGCTTCGACGTCCCGCCTTCACCGCCAACAGCACTAGTCCAGCCACGACCATCACCAACTCCACCGTGAACTCGACCAAGGAGGAAAATCGTGCCGGTATATACGATATGCTTTTATGTAATATATTTAATTATAATTAACCTATTACATATGCTTTGTAAAATGACGATTAAAAAGTTTTTTTTGTCGCTTGATTTAATGAAGAAATTTTTGAAGTTATACTTCTTTTGGCGCGTTAGGGAAAAATGATGAGCTCACCGTCAAGAAAAACCGACACCCTGAACGCATAAATTGCCAACGTTAACCATATACCAAGAAAAACCGACACCCTGAACGCATAAATTGCCAACGTTAACCATATACCGGTTCTCGTCTAATCACTGAAGTTAAGCAACGTCGGGCGCGGTCAGTACTTGAATGGGTGACTGTCTAGGAACAGCGCGTGACGTTGGCTTTTTTGAAGTTATAATACACCCTGAAGTTAGCTAGTCGACATTTTAGTATTTATAAATTGCAGATTTATATTTACATAAAATAGGTATAATTAATTAATTTATTGATAAAATGAAAAGTTAAAAATTTAAGATAAAATTGTATGATATTAAATATAATTTTTGTGACTGCCATCTGTCGCTAGTTACTAACAGTTACGTTACGCTACAAGCTTGTAAGTGAAAATTACAGATGGCGCGCACTACCCATTAACTCGGCTTAACGTTAAGTATAACTTCTTACGTGCGTACATAAGTACTCACCCACACACACACATACACTTTTTTATTTACATTTTATTACGTCATAAAACATTTGCAAAATGTTAAGGTTGTTTACACGTTCAGGCGAGAAGGAGAAGAAACGCGAGAGCAGTGCGGAGAGCAAGTCGTCGTCGTCGCCGGCGAGCACGCAGGCGGCGCTCAACGTGATCCAACGCCGACGGCGACCGAAGCGACGCTCCACCGGCGTCGGACATGTTGACATGGACGTGAGTGTTCTCACTAATACTGTCTACTGTACTGTATCAGCCTGTAAACAACCCACTGCTGAGCGAAGGCCTCGTCTCCATATAGAAGAGGGGTTGGAGCTTAATCCACCACGCCGCTCCACTGCGGGTTGGCGGATCAATTCTCTAACATGGATACAGATTGTTATCAGGTGTCTGTGATAACAACCGGGACCGACGTCTTTACGTGCTCTTCCAGGCGCGGTTGGGAGACCCACAAGGACATACACCCAGACCGGAAATAAATATTGTACAAACATAAATATCTGTCCCGAACGGGAATCGAACCCGCGACCGTCGGTGCGCGGCGTTGAGTCAACTACTCGCAGCACTACGCCAGAACGGTTATCCAGTAATACATCCCTTGAAATAAGCATCGAAAAAGACGTAATTTTCACAATAAAAGTCGGTAGGATAAATGTTTTATTAATCTAAGCGATACGTTACTACTAATGCAAAACTGGTGTAAAACACCCACCGGCTTTGCAAAGTTAATACTTTGCCTGTTGGACAAAATATCTATAATACATTCCTATAATAAAATACCGAAACAGTTATAACATTTCCTAACTTTAAAATTTATAGGATACGTTAAAAACTCATTAACAAAAATATTATTTTATAAAAGATTAGATATATATTGCAAGTTAACTAAAACCCATTGGTATTGAATAACATAATATCAAAACGATTTTAAAACCGTAACAGTTTGCATAGCTGGTGATAATGATTGTTTTACGTATCACTGACAAACTGTAAAAAAGGTTTTAAAGCATATTTTAATATAATACATTTTGAGAGAGATAGAAAAAAATATATATATACAGGGTGACTAGTAAATTACTATCAATATTTAAGGAGAATACTCGGTACATGATTCTCATTCGAATTATGTAAAAAAAAGGTACTTAATTTTTGACCTTTTCATAAATTTCAATTCAAGTAAATGAAGCGTTGACACTCTACATTCATGCCGGTGGCACGTGCACAGGTGTTTTACTGTGCCGCTTGTTAACATCTAAAAATTGCCAAAGTTCACATCATTTACCTAGTCAACAAATTTGTTGCTTAAATGAGTAAAATATCTTAGTTTTTTTGCCTATTCTAAGCCAGGATTAAATTATTAAGGGGGATTGGATCATGCTTGTTTATTCTGCTACCCTGTTAACACGTGGCGGCGTTTGGACGTATATAAACTACCTGTTTTGTGTCGAAAGTGCAGCTAGCTGCTAGGGTGTCCAGACGACGCGTACATAATTGGATAATTGTTGAGAAACTTTACTTAAAAGTTTATTAATATTTACCTGTTTTTTTTACATAATTCGAATGAGAAGAAATATAAAAATATTTTTTGTTTTGTTTAGATAACTCAATTTTTTTAATCAGTGACTTCTGTATCGAATAGTTGTATTCGATGTTGCCTCTGATGATATTACTGTAACAATTGGTCGATGATAACTGGAGTATGTTATAAAAGTGTTGGATCGATATATATACTGATGCAATATCGAATATCTATATATCGGTATTATGAATTTATATATTACTATACATGGTCCATTGCGGCTTATCACGGTATCGATGTTATAGTATTATAGACCATATAATGTATACTCATGGTATCGAGCATAAATTATACAATACACACTTCGGCAATATCAATATCGACCGATATTTTGTTATTCTCAATTCACAATATGTAGTGACGATTTTAACCGAATCAAACATGATAGCGTATATTGCTTTCTCGCTTACGCCTATGGGAGATATTATGGAATTGAGCGAATCATGTTAAATTTTAGATTAGTTATTCAACATAATTATTCTTACGACTGTATTTATTGAAACGTAATTAACAATTTGATTTAAAAAAAAAAAAAATAACTATGATGACTTGAGGAGAGTCGTTGGGTAGCTTAGCTGTTTCAAACTGCTCCTTCTGGAGGTCGATGGGTTAGGTCTACGTTTAGCGGTGGACATCCAATGGCTGATATGATGATGATTAATTTTAGTTATTTCACTACCTATACTTAATCCAAAATAGATATGGAATGTTTACCAACAAATCGTTGCTTAGCAACCAACCATAGTCAGATGTTTACAGCCTATTGGAAAATAATTATAATAATTATATTTTTTAAATATGTATACTGATAATGTGACCATTTATTTTTTGGCTAAAAACGAGACATCGGTTTTTTTTTCTTTAATTAGCAGGTTTATTTACCTATTGTATTACGGCATGTACAGACGGCTGCACATAGCACGAAATACTTGCGCTCAAAGAGTATATACTTGCGCTGCAAGTATAGCGCCTATTGCTATTATGATAATAGCGAGTTCCAGGTCAACCCATATTATATCATTTGATGTGTGGCTGTATGTACTTCAACAGAAAAATTCAGAAAAATAAAAAATAAAAACAATTTTACTATGATTATACTAATACTTTTATTTTTCTTTATTTAGGAAGGTTAATTAGTACAAATTAAAAATTGTATGCAAAATATTTTTCGTTCTTATTTTTGTATTATTGAGAGAATCAAATTTGCTTTAATACAGCAGGTGAGGATTTTGGATAGAATAAAATTCTTGGCACGTTTTTTTTTAAAATAATATTTACTTTAACTATCAGCTTCGCCTTCAAAACTGTAATCCCCAGTTAAAACTGGGTTTTTTTCACACGTCCACACTTTTTTCATTAAGAAAAAGACTTTCCACTGGTGCGTTAGTAGCAGGCAGACATAAAATACATTCAATTAAAATACTGAAGTTTTCATGTAGTTTTCCGGTATAATTAACACAATATTTCATAAGTCTTTAAGATATTTACGACTCAACTACTGCGCGAATATCAATTAACACCAAAGTAATTGGATAAAATACGCGTCGCTATTAATCAGTGAAAAAACAAAGGTAATGTATTGCAATCTAGTCGCTTACACCCTCCGGGTGCAGGCAACGCGGGCAGAGCGATCCCGTGGCGTCCTTGTACGACGACGAGGGCACCGCTGTGTTTTAGTGGGTATTCTGACTTCGCAGTCAGCGAGTCCCACATACCCGTCGCCTGCGGGTGGCGGGATGCGTAAACGCATTTCACAGCGTCAAAAAAAAAAAAAAAAAAAAAAAAAAAAAAGGCAACGCGGGCAGCGTTGTTAGGACAGACAAATATATAGACAGTGCCCACGGGCGTATCATGACAGTCGAGACGGCGATGCGCGGTCCAACCGACGAAATTTTTTCGCCATTCGAAAAAAGGGACATATTTGCGTCCCGGGGCTATTCTTGGGGACACCGGGACACACAACCGAAAAACAGGACGGTCCCATTCAAAACGGGACGTCTGGTCACGTTATGTATACATCGTAGTACAAGCTACATAAAACTTGAAACAAATAAGTCAGAAAGTTAGATATATTTATATATTATCTATAATTGAGTGTAAAATTTACTTGTTAACGTGTATATACTAATTTCCCACTAAATAATTTCTAAATATTTTCATAAATATGTATATACCTATATTAATAACGTGCTATTAAAAAGAGGTGTAGATATAAGTGAAAAATTAAAAAACCCGACTGCGTAAAATACTCTTATTATAAACTAAAAAGAATAAAACAATTTACTAGCTTTCATTTGATACCCACATTGCTACAGTAAGAAAAAAAATTCAACTCTCCCCCTCATTCCGCCATTTGCGGGCGCCATTTTGAAAATTTATATAGCCTATGTCACTACTACAATTTAGACAAATCTAACGACACCTCATATGTCAAAAACCGTCCAACCGTTTGGGCTGTAGGGTGTGCCAAAGAAACGGACATACATACAGTCGAATAACATAATAACACAATAATAATTAATAATAACATAACATTCTATAAACATAACACTATCCCTGAATAGCATTCAAAATAAAACAACATTTGTTTTAAAATGAATTTAATATGATTAAAAATCTATTTTCAGACACTCATTCTCTTTTATTGTTTATTTCACTTTACTTACGTTGAATAAACATAATAATTATAATATTTGAAATTGTGCATAAAAATCGATAACAATTTACCTTTAACAATATAACGAGTGATCAAAAAAAGACCAAATGTTGCTTATCTGCGAAATTTTTCTGTCAGTGTAAAAATTTAGGGTTGTTAGATGTATATTAGTAATTACAAATTTGTTAATTTTTGTTATAAGTTTAATTTTCTTGTATATTACGTATTTGGCGGTTAAGTTCTAGGAAACAATGTTAAAGTAAAATTATTAATGAATAACTAGGAAATTGGTGATAAATTACAATTTTTCATTACTAAAAGTGTGACAACCCTATACATGATGACATTTGGTTTGTTTACATAAATTCCACATTGAATTTGGCTCAAGTATAATCACATTAGTTTATTTTTTTAATTTTTCGTATTTTAATTAAAAATCGACATATTTACACACTACGTGTAAAAAATATATGTGTAAAAAAACATATCTACAATATTTTAATGGTTTTGTTTTTTAGTCCTTTATCTGTAACATAATATTATAAATATGTTTTGATTTGTATTTTGTATCTTACAAGTCCATCATCATCGTCATCCATGACATTATTGTCAAGTTTCCATATATAGTTTCGGGAAACTAACTATGAGTCAGTAGCTGTGTAGGTTTTCACTCTAAAATTGGTATATTTAGATTTAATATGATAATCTGAAAACATCTTTGTTATTGTAAAAAATATAATTTTAGAGAAAAAATATTTTGTTTAAAATTAATTAGTTCGGGGAAAATGTTTCTTCGTATTATATACAAATTCAATTTTAATTACGTTTAATTATAATGTATATGCCATTTTGTTCGATAACTTCTTGCCATCTTTTAGGTAGTAACATAATCCCTTTATTGTTTAAACCTTGGGATTTTTTATCAAAAAAAAAAAACTGTCTTTTGACTGTCCTCTCTTGATGTTAACCTAACACTACCCAAAGAATTCCGAACACGTGAAAATCTGAGGGTGCAAGATCAGGACTAGATAGTGGATTAATTACCACTTCCCAACCGATTCTCTCAATATTTGATTTGTGGCTAAAGATGTGTTTGGTCTGGCGTTATCATGATGAGAGACCACTCCTTTTCCGTTGATCAATTCAAGCCGTTTATTCTCAATTTTTTGCTTGAGTCTCATTAGTAGTTGGCAGTAGAGATCAGAATCGATGGTTTTTCCCGGCGGTAAAAGCTCATAATAAATGATGCTATTCCAATCCCACCTTACATACAGCATCACCTTATTTCTCATATATTATCTGTACAGCTTGACTACCCTTGACCATGATCTTTTTCACACGTCCTTATCGTAGGTGATCCACTTATCATCCCTAGTGATCAATCTTTTCAAAATGGTTCAGTTTCATTGCGTTTCAATAGAGAATCGTAAGTAAGTACATGATTCATTAGGTTTCTTTTATTGAGCCCGTGTGACACCCAAATATCAGGCTTTTTGTGTAGCCAGACTTTTTCAAATGGGTCAAAACTGTTTTGTGGTCAATTCTCAGTTGATCGGCTATGTCGTAACTACTTATATGCCAATCTGGCTCCACTTTTTCAATAATGGTATGAACTTTATACGTATGAGGGCGAGCTGCATCTTTGATATCAAAATTTCCAGACTTAAAACGCTTAAACCAACTTTGTGTTACTTTTACTGACACTGTGTTAGGTTCATAAACGTCACAATTTTATTCGCGGCTTGAGTCACATTTTTCTCTTTTTTGTAATAAAAATTCAGAATGTATCGAATTTTTTCGTTAGATTCACTAATTTTGACGTACAAAAACAAGTTGAAAAATGGCGGAAATGTGTTTTTTACTTTTTATTTTTCGTTTCATGTCCTATATTTATTGATATTAAAATGAGGCAGACACAAACAGTAGGTAAAACCAAAGAGATTTTTCTTCAATTTTATACATACAAAATACGGAAATACTTGTTTCCCGATCTATTAATAATTCGGTGAACATGATGTACATACCTACTCGTATATTATCCATGTAATAAAAACTATTATTAGCGATCTTATTATAGCAAGAGTGGTAAAAAAATAGTTCTTCAGTTTGTTTATTTCAATTGTCTGCGTGGTGGCGTATGTTAAAGAGGTTTCATTAAATCTAGTAAACGTTTTTGTAATTTGCACGCGTGTGTAATTGCGGACAATAACATTAACTAGAAAGCAAAATGTAAGAAACAGAGATGTTCATATTACTTTCTCTATCTTTAAAATTAAATATATTTAAAAGTAATCGTACTGTTAATATTAGAAAAATAAATTTAATTATAAATTTCAAACAAAAAATGAGTTTAAATTAACTTTCATGAGAACCGATAACGCTGATAAATTGCTATGTTTATATAGTTTTCTTGTTGAATGTTTCTCCGATTTCATAAGCTAAGGTGATTTACTAAGGGACGTAATATATTTTTAGGATATCGTTAACGACCGTGGCGGGGGCGGCGAAGGCGATGCTGACTCAGAAAATATTCAGGTGAGTGTACCACTTAAGTTTTTGACAAAAGTCATTAAAATGTGAATGTTACATAATCCAAATAAATTCTTGTTTAGTTAATAAATATTAAATTATGAAAAAAAAATGCTTTGCCAAGTGCCAGTTAAGCAAAATTATATTTTATCTTATTGGAAAGAAGTATAAAAGAAAACGAAAATTCGATCTTTACAAAAAAAATACAGTCGAATTGAGAACCTCCTCCTTTTTTTGAAGTCGGTTAAAAAAAACTGCACAGCAGCGTGCAACATAAGTCTATAAGATGGCAGACGTACCCGTAAAATGTTAAATTTGTTTCTAAACGTGTGTCAAATGTTAATCTAAACATATTATTGGTTTCAATATCGTTTTTATGAAGATGTTAACAAAACGTATTAAGATTGGCATAGATTGGGCTAGGTTTTAATTAGAGATGCCGCGAATAGTTGTTATTGCGAATAGTCGAATAACGATTAATCGCCATTCCCTCTGGCGAATAGTCGAATAACTCGCCATTATTATTCGACAAAAAAAGAAATGTAAAAAATAATTTATTTGTTATCAAATAATAATATCACGCTTGTAGTATGAACAAACGAATCATTTATTTGTTACCGTAATCTAAAAATTTTCTAAATATATGATAAAAGAAAACTATCAAGTTAAAGAAATCAGTCTCATATTATACTCATTTTACACTTAACTAATTAAGTTCAACATGACGTAACTGATTTTTGGCTAACTTTTTATATTAATGATAATAATTAATACTAAGTGTGTTTTATTTTTTAATTAAAATTAAAGTTTGATTTTTTGTTTTTTAGTCTATATCTTTTTTAATCATTTTAAGTTTTTTTAGATAACTATGCGCCAACAGTCGAATAATACTGGCTATTATTCGGTATTCGACGAATAACAAAAAAATGTCGAGTAATGCCGAATACCGAATAATAGCGAGTATTCGCGACATCTCTAGTTTTAATATTAATGCCAATATTTAAGATTTTAAATTAACATGGTTATTTTTATAACTAAAATTATTCAAATCGGGATATTTACCATGTTTTTTGTTTTCATTTGTTGGAGCTCGATATTTCGACATTATCTACGAATGTCTTGTTCACGAGACTGAAGTTTGCGGGTAGATGTTGACGGTATTAGTCCGATATGGATACTTCTAATGCCGTCAACATCTACCCGCAAACTTCAGTCTCGTGAACAAGACATTCGTAGATAATGTCGAAATATAGAGCTCCAACAAATGAAAACAAAAAACATGGTAAATATCCCCGATTTGAATAATTTTAATGCCAATATTAATAAAATGAGATACACAAATAAAAATATCTATATTTATATTCACTAAAGTATTATAATATACGTTCATTCAATGTACACAACGGCCGCTCTTTAGTCGCGGTATATCTTTCACTACCCTGTGTTGACAAAATTTACCTTGAATCGAAATTTCCGACGATTATTTTTGAAAAACATTGACACAATTACTGTGCGTTCTTGAGCATTCAATGTATTCAGCTTCTGTAAACAATATTAATTTTCCAGCGCTTTTTATATTTACCTAAAGTTTTCATTTAATAAATTTTTATATCAAAGGTACAATTTATAGCTTTATTTTACATTTTATGTTAAAATGTCATGTTTGTTACAAAAGACAAAGTTATTATATCTCCTGGAAGCGTGTGGAAATATTACGTTGCAGCAATTTAGTTGTAGCTAGAGATGATCTCATTGACGTAAGCAAACAAAAGAGCGGTGTATTTTCGGCTATTACGCTGGCCGCGTCAGACGTCACCGTTGACGAATGTTCCCACATTGGGAAAACACCGTTTTAATGTCCGACAGACAAACTTAAACGAAAAAAAGAACGCTCTAATAAATAATAACTATAAATGTTGAGAATGTAAAACACAAATCAGAAAATTTTGAATATCTAACATACTGGTGGAATAATTGTGCTGATTTAAAGCGATTTTTTTTACAGTCAGAGATTTTTTTTTCTCTCATCTCTTTTTGAAAATGTAGCTAGGTTATATTTGTATATTTTTTACAATTCTATTCTAACCATTTTCGAATCAGTAACAAATGAAAGCGTATCAAGAAAGATTTTAGGTTGCATGATATCATCGTGCGACTTAGCTGCAAAGCAACAAAACTGACCAAACAAGTACTTTAACCGACAGCTATAAGTTTGGAAGAGTACCACACATGACGAGGGTAGACAATATAAAATAGTATTACATTAAAAAAAAAAACAATCGAATGATATGTTGCGGTCGTAACTGACAAATTGGATTTAATCCAGTTTTCTCAGTTTTATAAACAACTCATAAATTAGGGCACGTTTGTCGTTGTACACTGTGACACACTAATTTCTTTGTTACTGTAGCACAAATGTAAATAACCACTGGTGTTTAATAATTTAATAAACTAATGTGTTAACGTGCAGATGATTTAAATGATGTATTTTATATACTCCCATGCTTTAAATCCTCTATAAAAGATTCTGAAACAATTAGCTTATTGCCAACATTAAAACACCCAATGTCATAATAATCATTATAATCATCCAAACGGATGATATAATGTTGTACTGGATTTCATTATAATACTCCTTTGTTTTTTTTTTCGATCCCTTCTGCGCAAAGGGTTAACAACAGACAGCCACATTCTTACTGCTCGATGCATGGTATCTGTATGATTTTCAAAAAAGAATATCTGTATGAATTTAAAAAAAAGACGGTCATTCACGCGCTTTTGACTACTAGAATGCCGCGCGCTGTAAAAAAAAAGAAAATTTAGACTAGGCTGTATGGATAATATTCCTTTGCCTTTCCATATTGGGGATAAATTTTAAAACAACAACAAAAACGTAAAAACAAAGTAGGTTATTCGAATCCCCGCCATTTTTCTTCGATATTTTTATTGTTTTGTTTGGATTTAAAGCATGGGAGTAGATAAAGTCTTGTATGCAATTGTTGATAATTATTCGGTATTAAAACACTCATGTGATATACTATTATCACATAAACCCACATTCGTGTTTTAATACCCCTTATTAGTTGCTTAAACGTTGCAACAGTTGCAACAGTTGCTTAAATAACCATTAATAACAATATCCTAAAATAAGATTTGTATATTTAGATCAAATTTAAACGTTTTCTGGTGTTCTTCTACTTGTGTTTACCGGAGCAACATCTGTAAGAAATATATTTATATGTTATATACTTCTAAGAGCTCATCTAAAAGTACATCGTTATTTCAAAGTGACGCGTAATAAACTGTAAAATAAAATAATTACACATAGACTTTTTCGCGATTTCACTCTGGTTTAAATCTGTCTATCTGTAAATTTCGATATTCGACAGGTTGTTTTGCGTTGACGTTTAGTTCTCTGTATCTATGTATCGTATGGCGAATTTAAGATTTTTAGCAGCATCTATCCTATATACCAAAATTATCGCATTCAAACAGACGGATAAATAAAGCTATATATTATAGCCTAGGTACATACACATAATCACGCCTCTTTCCCGTAGGGGTAGGCAGAGACCACTTCTTTCCACTTGCTACGATACCTTACATACTTGTTTTGCTTCGTCCACTTTCATTATTCCCTTCATACATGCTCTTCGGTTTAGGATGCTCTTGATCTGGCCTTTTTTCAAAACGTCCCTGATTTGATCTTGAAACGTCCGCCTAGGTCTACCCCTTCCAGCACTTTCATTCACACTCGCCTTATAATCCTTCTTGTTTTTAGCCAAACACTTTTCGGCTATGCATCGCAAAGAAATAGGCCTGATCCGTACATCCCATTCCCTTTCTAAATCCCGCTTGTGCATCCCATATTTTTTCGTCTGTTTCATTCACAACCCTTTCAAATCCATTCAATCCCAATCAACACTTTTGCATACAACTTACCGACGACGCTGAGAAGGCTTATACCGCGGTAGTTTATGCAGTCCCTCCGTGACCCTTTTCCCTTATATAATGGCACAATTAAGGCTTTGCACCAGTCTCCCGGTACTTGCCCATTTCGCCACCATAAATTGAAAAGGCAGTACAGCTGGCTAGCCACCATGCCTTGTCCAGCCCTCAGCATCTCGACGGTAATCCTGTCATACTCTGCAACCTTACCTAATCTCTTACTTTTCAACGCTTTCACAATTTCATCCATGCTTATCTCACTTTCATCAACATTTATATTAGTTTCCATGGCAGGTCCCGGATGATGTACCTGCACTTCCTCTCTTTCAAACAAACTTTCAAAATACTCTTTCCATCTCTTTAACACACATTCTTCTTCTTTTATAATTCTCCCATTTTGACTCCTGATTGTACTCAGCTCCAAAGTAGAAATTTTTCCTCTGGCTGTTTTGATGGATTTCCAGAAAAACTTGATGTTTGACTGGAAATCTTCAGTGAGCCTCCTATCAAAATCATCCTTTCGTTCTTCTTTCTTTCTAGACACAACTTCTTTCGCTGCTGATTTCAGTCTTTTATACTTCGTTCTTGCTTCCTTTACCTCGACATCCGTTGTCTTTTCAACTTTTTAACATATTACTTCCATAAAATATTCATCTTTTAGATTTTTTGTGAAATTAATAATATGTCATTCTTGTACTAGATTAGCGATTTATATTCTAAAAGGATGGGTGTCAATAACCTAAATAATTTCCCCTTTAAATCAAGAAAAAATATATGATCTCACAGTACCCTGTTAATACATTTTTCAATACTAGACTATATACTGCATGCGTCTTAGATAATATTTTTTTGTCTCATGATTTTTCTCGTTTTTGTTTATAGTGTATTATAAAGAATTTTTTTCAAAATTTATAATTTTTGTAGTTTTTACACTTTCTTTTTTACATCAGCGCGATCTCCTAATCCTTTTACATAGAGTATGTAGCATATTATAAACAATAAAATAAACAAATCAAAGTGTTGGTCCATTGCGCTCATTTATTACGAACATAGAATCTGAGTTTGAATCTGAAAACTGGATGAAACGTCGAGTAGTATGGAAAAAATTGATGCTGATATTGTAGACGATTTTCCTAGAACAACTATGATATAAAAGCTCTGTTATATCATAATATAACTATTGCGTAATATAACTATTGGTGTTTATCAGATAAAAAACAGGCGCAGAGTCATACTCAAGAACATTTTAATGATTTAGGTGTGTGTGATTTAGGTATGATAGCTGCTGCTGCTGATGATGATGATGATGATAGATGTTGATGGGCATCAGGAAATTTGTGATATATAATCCGTGTTCAATTACAATCACAAAATAATCGTCAAAAATATATAACGAATGGATTCAATACAGGGGAAGGGGGGCAAGATGGGGTAGCGGGTAAGACGGGGTATCGGGTCTCGTAGGTCGTACGGACGACCAATTACAGCCACTCTGACTCGTAACGACGCGTAATAATATTGTTTATCAATCAGCGCTGTGACCAGCTTGTGAGGCCATGCGTTTTCGCCCTTCCGCCAAAAACTCGGTTTTTGCTAAGTTCGTTGTGATTTTCGTGTTATACATCACATGTGTTCTGTACCTCAACATCAGTTTTTTAGAACTGATTAAAAGTTATTCTTGTCTATCAATGATTACACCAGCAGGTAAGAACATGTTTGTTTCCATAGTTTGATTTGTTTTTTTAATGCATGCTATTTTATTGAAATGAGCGTGAGGGGGCAAAATGGGGTGTGAGGTACCCCATCTTGCCCCCTCGAAGAAAATTATGATTTCTCTAAGAGACTTTAAACTTAGTTGAATTTTATCTTGTTTAGGATGGTGAAACATTATAAAAAAAAAAAAACACGAAGAAGGGATTTGAGTAAACAGACTATGAAAAATACGGTAGATGTTGTAATTGAAGGGAAACGGGGTATAAACTAGCATCGAAAACACATTCTGTGCCTCAAATGGCCTTTGAAAGAAAAGTCAGAGGCTCTTGCAGCCCTAGAAGATCCCGCTGTTCTTACAACTTCGGTGAAAGTTCCTTTAGGCCCAAAATAGCGAACGTTTTCTGATAACGAAGAAAAAGAACTTTGCAATTATGTTGATAATAAAAAGAGAAATAAGAAGATAACAAAAAAAAGAAAAAAAGGGGTAAAAGAATAAAAAAGTTGCTAAGAAAAAGAATAAGAAGAAAACATAACAATAATCCTAATTCCTCACCAGATTGTGACAACGAAGAAGATAATATCCCTGATTTTTACTGCCATGGAAAATACTTGGATTCTAATGAAGTATGGTTCGCATATTCTTATTGTAGGAATTGGGCACAATATAGCTGTGCTGGGATAGATGACGAGGACGACGAGGCTGTATTTGTTTGCAAGTTTTGCAGCCAAAAAAGGGAATATGTCTGCCATACCCCATCTTACCCTACCTAGGGGGCAAGATGGGGTGTTGGACGTTTTTGACAAAACTGGTCATTTTTTTCTTTTTCTATGAGTGTAAAGTTTTTACAGTTCCTTATTTATAAAGATTGATAATGTAAGAGTAATTATAAATAAAAAAAAATATTCAAAATACTTAAAAACGTGCGTTTTATTACGCTCCAAACGTTAACTACCCCGTCTTGCCACCTCTTCCTCTAATATCTGCTTTTTTTCCACCAAATTGTGGGTGGTAATACCAGTGTAAAGTAGGTGCACAAGTGGTGGGCTATTTGTGCATACGTAGTTTCAGTTCTCTGATATTTAGGATACAATAGGTACTTGGAAAAAAAAAGATCACTTACAGTGACATTTTTATTGACAGTTCAGGCGTGATTGTGAAGATAAACGACCTTGAAAAACCTTGGTATTTTTTCTAATTGGTTAAAACTTTGTCATGGTCAGTGCGGTTAAAAGAAATTAGCAGCTATTAATTATGTTGAAAATGTTTTTGGCAAACACTCTAATCTTTCCTATTCTAGACTATGCAGATACGAGCTCCCACCACTTACCCGGTTTAGTTGTAGAACTATCCTTTTTCAATAGTTATCTAGAAGGAGTGACTAACTTACTTTTTTTTTTGCACACGGTTAATTATTTTTGAAAGAATTTCACAATATTTACAAAATTATTCGTAATGTTTAACAATCAAAATTACAACAGCGTGAATATTACTTCTAATCTAATTTATTTTAGGAGTTTTTTTTTTTGCTTTCCATGAATTTCAGAATTCTGAATGTTACGATATAGATATAAAGTGATGAGACTAAATCTTGTGTAAATCTTTATGCAGTAACAACTTCACAAATAAATACATTTATCTACAAAAATACGTAATAATGACTAAACATTTCTCAAATGTACCTACTCTGTGGAACAGATGTCAAAACTTATTTATAACGTTCACTCTCCGGTTGAGTTTATTATATGTATATATTCCGTGACCGCTAACCGCAAAACGTATTACATGATTAATAATAATATATTATACACAATTAACACAATATCTTTGTATTAAAATAGATGTTAGATATACATTTAAAGGAACATCCGAATGTATGTAAGGTAAATCCAAATTTCTAATACATTTATTAGTAAATAATAGTAAGTAACTAGTAGATGTTGATGATTTAACTCGCTTAATACATGTATAAGTTACATAAAAATTACTCTTCACATATGATCCGATGGAAAGTAGACAACAAAATATAACTATGAAGGATGATTCACATCACACTGTGACGGAACCGTGCAGTGCCTCGTAAAGTTGAATACGGCCAAAGATCAGTCAAAAAAGTTGAATATCAAGATGATTCAGATTACACCATGTTATATTTAAAACAATTGACTATAACTCGCTTATCTTTGTGTGATAAACTATAATTCGATATAGAGAAATATAAAAGTCAATACACACGAACGGATTCGAAATATCTGATCCATATATTTAAATCCAATATACAGATACCATTCGATATGGTTACGATATTGCTCGTACAACTATTGTCAACTGCCTCAGGCTCTCGGCATGTATATTCGGTGTGTTCCGGAGTCTTGCCTGTGCGGAGCCGGTTAAAATATCTGCCGATATTTCGAAGAGTCTCAACAAAAAACGCTCGCTCGGAGAACAGGCATAGCACGGTCTAATACGAATTCGTTAATACAAAAGAAGACTAAGATGTTTGGCCGGCTTCCGTCCGGGACGCGGCTGGCTCTGGCCATAGTGTGATAATAATTATGAATCATCCTTAAGGGTTTATTTTTGTTTTAAGAGGAACTCTAAAAAGAATTAAAAGAAATCCCTTTACAATATTTATTAAAGTAATCACTTTCACTGTTTAAGGTAGTTCCAGCGTGGTGAAGTGTAGTCCTACCTTAATACCTTCTGCCTTATATCGTTGGTTATAGTAATCTGACAACGTTGCTATGAGTGTTTTATATATTTTCGTTTATGTGGTCTTATTGTTAGTATATAAAAATAGTATTGCGCTTTCTAATAATAGTTTTATTAAATTAAAAAGATGAGAGCGTTGTGCAGTGTTGCCAGATCACTATAAATTTAAAATTAAAATTAATTGTTATAATTTTAATATCTCGATAACAAAACCGTGAAGTGCTGCTTTTATTTTTTTAGCTTATTCTAAAAACATTTTTCAACACTCTCCTAGTTTTTTTTTTTCAATTCTGTCGAGAGAATTTTTTAATATAATAAAAAATCGGACATTTTACATACATAAATGGGACATTACTCTCAAAATCACGAACTTTGTCTTTAAATATCTCGCGATCTAAACCGTCAAAAATTATGAAATTTTAGGAATTCATAAATAAAGCTATTCTGAACCCGTGAAAAATTTTTTTGCCGAATCTGTCGAAAAGTGGTTTCATGCTGGTACTACCTTAAGTGGTCTTTGGATATTATACCATGATTATAATTTTTTTAAATATATAAAATACTATTAATCACCTCGCGCTTTCACCCTCGTTGAGTTTCGATAATATTCATGCTATTTTAATGCCATATAAGATTTCTAACAATGGTATATTAATTTAAACGTAGGGTCCGGTAAACACTGAGATTAGCGCGTTTAAATAAGCTAAGACTTAATTTAATTATTATTAGTTAGTATAGATATGTGTATTGTTAGAATTTATTATATTATTAGTTTGTGTTTTGTTTTAGCGAAACAAAAGAGGGATCGGAAAATAATAATTATGTAAAGCAGTTTATAAACCGTTTATTATTACCCTTTCACAGCAGACAAAGAATAAGAATACATCATTTCGCGCTTCGAAATCATTTTTGAGACATTGTTTCATTTATATAAACTTATTTTACCCAAAACTTTCTGGCTTTTCTTCGATGTTGAAACGTGATATAACAGAAGTGTTTTGCTATATTCTGTCGTTAAATTTTTATAGTGGTTACCCTGATGGTAACTGGCCCTTGTCGCCCACTATAACGATTATGCGTGCCACACTGGTGTTGTTAAGTATTATATAATATAATAATGGAGTAAAATTGCTGTATAATTGAAATAGGCTTAGATTTTTTTTTAAATATTATTATAATTATAATTTATTGAACTAGTTTTGTTATAGATTATTTTAAACGTGGATGTGCAGAAGTATTCCTCAAACTAAAACAGTACCTTATGGGGACAGTTAATCTGTTAATTATGTTGCTAAAGGTAGCTCATTGTTTAGTTCATGGTTGAAAACGAGTTGAAACCTAACTCATTTATTTTAATCATGACATTTATTCAATATAATTCTACACAAGAAAATTCATCGAAAACATGTTTACTCAATAATATTACGTACAAATTATTTCTGAGAAATATTGCAAAATATATTTTTAAGTGACTATTAAATCACATACGGAACATGTAAAAATTCTGATGTGCTGTATAGAATTACAGTTTCGAAAATTTTATGGTGAATCTGTGAGATAGTAATTCAGTAGTATTGTATCTGACTGACTGATTTCGTAATAATAATATTGAGATTGAGACAGATTAAAAAAAAATTTAAATAGCTATATACATACATATACTTACTGTTGAACATATTTTTTTTATAATTTAATAGTTTACAAGCGAACGTATCATTTTTTTATGTGTTTGATCGAAGCTTCGCAAGGTGTGTACCGAAATAAAGTCTTTTGTAATATGTTTTCACAACTATTTCGGTGGATTTCAAATGCATCGTTGAAAATTCCAGTCAGTTATATTAGAGCTTAGTTAATATTTGGGTCAACGGAATTCTAAACCAGAGCTGCGTAAACTTGAAAATAGAATTTTATTTGTAGCGATTGAAATTCATTCTTTAATTTTAATTATTATATTTTGACGACGCGTTAGCGTAGTGATCACAGCAACTGACTGAAGCTCTAGTGGTCGCGGGTTCGATCCACGCACCAATATTTTTATAGGCCATACAGATGTTTGTCGTGGTCTCGGCGTTTGTGCTTGTGTATTGTGTGTGTTTCCGGACCCCAGACACAGGATTCAAATTCTGGGGGCCGTTGAGTGTGAGACGTTTATTTATTTATATGAACAATATCTGTATTCTAATTATATTTTTAAAACAAAAATAGTAAAATAATATTTGTACAATTTGTATTACTTTTATGGATTAAATTTTTTACTGTTATGTTTTATATAATGTATGATATGTATCTGTTCGAAGCGCTGGTTTTTATTTTTAGCTTGTGACTACCTGCACGAGCAGGGCGGGCGCACACATTACCGATATTTTACTACGACCTTCATTTTCTATGCTCGAACTGAGGGAAACTATTAATGCGTATAATATTTATAACAATAGAAATGTATATATTTTTAAGATCATTTATCGAAATAGAGATTAGGCACTCGTATTCGCTTCGAGTTGCGTTATATTTACAGGTGATAATTACTTCACGTGTTCACTTGTGAATGTAGTCCTCTAGTGTGATCGTTTCAGTACGTCACGGGCGTCTCGAGCTATCTGTGAACCGGTGTATCGAGTGGGAGTTAACAATATTTTTGCCGCGTGTAGATTTATAAACCTTGGAAAACAGTCAGTGTGTTTTGAAGTCGTGCAACGATCACTCGTTTTTTTTTTTTTTTTTTTCTTATATAAAGGTGCGATTGACATGTGAATGAAGATGAGTCGGAAACAGGACAGATATACGTCGCGACCGCGCAGTCTCACCTCACACTATGGGTCGTCACCGAGCGTTCTCAGCTCGATGATAGGCGGGCAGTACAATCCGTATACGAACAATTATTCAAATTCGTATAGTTCGGGCACATACAGAAATTACAATCCATACACGGTGGGCTTAGGGCGTCCGTCAAGTTTAAGTATTTACGGTGGTACGAGTTCAGGTTATGGCGGTGTTTATTTAAGTGGAGCGTCTTTAGGATCATTAAATTTGATGACTCCTGTCTTGAAAAAAATAGATAAAAAGTTGCTGGCGAGTCAAAAAAACTTTAAACCTAAACCCGTACCCTTATTACCTGCCAAGGTTGAGGCATCGCCTGAATCTCCACCGGAGACACAAGCGCAGACAGAGGAACCGCCAGTGAGACCAGAAAGGAAATCGCGATCAACTAGCAGGAGTAGTCTCAATAAAGAGCGATCGCGTTCTCTCACCGATCTTGACTCCGTTTCAGGGTTCAATTCACGGTCATTGAGCTTAAATTCAATCGCTTCAGATGGTTATTGTGTATGTATTTCTTACATTTTTGACTCATTGTCTTATAATAACAAGCGTTTCATTGTAATAAAATTATAACAATAGTATAAGCTACACGAGGTTGCGTTCTTGCGTTCGTTTTTCATTTTAAATTTTGCACTGAAAACCATGGAGGAATGTTGTTGAATTATTAAAGTTAACTCACTGGTAGAGAACAGAATAAACAACAATATAATTCAAGCAAGATTCCTTCAATTGACACCTTTAGCAGTAAGCTATTTTTATAGTTTAAACGAGGTTATCTTAGCCGCCGCGTGTTAATTTTTCTATTATTGATAGATCACCCTAATTATGTAAAAGCATGCCTATTTTCTATTTTTTTTTTGTCGAATTCATCAAATAAAAATTAAAAATTTATTTTAAATTTATTACAAAGCCAATACTTTTCACTAATAGGTTATAGTTTAGGAAAAGAATGAATAAATTGCTATTGAATATAAGTACGTAATAATGTACAGGTTATATATTTTTTAATTTAATACGAATTATATTATATATACAATAGTAGGTACTTTGTGTTTATAGTACTTAGAAAAGTTGTTATTTTACTGATAAAGCCTTTCAATTCACACTCAGTCAAATGCTCGAATGAAACTGATTAATTAATATTTCACTCATGTACCTAATTTATAGTTAGTTGTAAGACATAATATGCTTATATGATATTATACGCTACAAATCAGCCACATAGATCTATTCGGGATTGGCGAATATACATCTCCCTGCTTTATTTAACGTCAATCATAAGTTTTAAACTTTAGCACTTGAAAATATAACGGTAGGTGCAGTAGGTGCAGCAGCACGTGAACATGTGTCCGTATATTTCATCGCTTTATATTTGCTGTTCCATCTAAACTTATATAAATGAAAAATTATAATATATATATTTTAAGATGTACTCACACACTTCTTCACATCTCATGCACTATTAACGTATTTTACCATCTACTTGAACTCTAGATCCTAATCGACTAGTAGTGATTGATAGAAATCAATCAATAATTTATTACTAATATATTTAATAGTTTATAGTTCATTATTTTTAAATATCTAAATATAATTCTTCTTTTTCAGTCTGGCAGTGAACGTACTGATGATGGCGAAGAACGCGACTACAAGGCTCTATACGAAGCGTCGCAGAGTGAAGTACGACGTTTACGCGCTTTACTCTCGACCACAGAGCAACAGTTGCGCGACGCTCGAGCGACAATCACTAGGCTCTCACAAGTGGTATGAATATATAAATTGTACGTTCTTATCGTTTGCCTAGTGCGTAGAACTTTTTATTATCGTGTGAATAATGTGACAGTAGTGTAGCATAATGTATTTACTTTCTTCATTCAGGTTTGTTTTTGTTACAATTTCTGTTTTATTGTTCAGAGGAAATGTAAGAGTACCTGCAGTTAGAGAGATGTCATATCTCTTCTAATTATGAATTAGTGCGTAATTTATTGACTCGTGCCGATTTATTGAATATAAATTATAAAAACTTTAATATTATTGAAGGAAAGCAAGTGATGAGAAAGTTTATTTAACTTGGAAATTTATTGTACATAGATTACAGTAAACTAAGTTTAATTTCGTTTAACGATACACATGAAAAACGTAATATTTTGGATGTAATTTCTATAACAACTGGCAGATCTATATTTGCCATTTATCCAAGCTTAAAGTATATTAAAAAGAAAAAGAAAAAAAAGTATAATTGTGATCTAATTTCATCAAAATACAGTCCAGTGGCTGGCTTTGTCTATATGTTTGGCGCGAACAACACGACCGTGACACTCGCAACTAACATTTTGATACATACGTGTCCCTATTTAAAAGCGCTTGACTAATCCCCCGCCCACGACGAACCACTAATTATGCTCGCGGATGTCGTTTGACAGATTGGCTCGAGCTTTGCCTATTTCAAACTTTTTATTTATCTCTCCATCAATACCATTTTGATGCGAATGAATATTCATTACAATATGTACATAAAGTAGCTAGCAATTAAATATTGAAGATAGATGGCAGTAGCGAATTGTGACATTTAATTGTAGTGATTAGTAGATGTGGTGTACATTGCTTGTGCAAAATATGTTACTGTTTTGTTGTTTATGCAAGCTATGCGAATATATTTCATCTATAAATTTTGATTTAGATGATAATTTTGAAAACAATACCCTTTTCAGAATCAAAATTCGCTTTCTGAAATTGAGAAACGAGAAAAAAGAGCAATGGAAAGAAAATTATCAGAAATGGAGGAAGAATTAAAGGTGAGTTTTTAATGGTTACTGTCTAAAATGAAACACACATACATAACACTTTACATGAAACTCCGGAAAAACCTCGACTTGAGTAACCATACGATTAGACAGCTTCTTTTTTATTAAGCTAAACATGGCGAACATCAAGATGGCGATAGTGTCGCCGCCTCAGTGATATAATGAGTTATAATATTGGTGTTCGTTTTGTAGCAATTGCAAAAACTAAAAGCCGAGAACGAAAGGCTGAGAGCTGAGAATCGTGCCCTAACGCGGGTCGTCAGCAAATTGACCAACTCTGCCGCCAAATAGGTAAATGTGTGGGCATTCGCTCGGTGGTGACACTCAGCGGCGTAGTCGGGAACCTTTAAACATTTCCCTTTGTTATTATTCCTGATGTACATGTGTAATACGAAACGACAAAACACTTTCAATTTATTTAGTACCAAACATATATTTAAAAAAGTGTATATATACCTTGTTTTTGCTATTACATTATAATATCACCTATAATAAATAGAGTATAATCAAGATTGTATAACAAAAATCGACTTCATCCATTAATATTAACAATTGTAAAATTAAATAGTATTACACGTAACAACGAGCCAATAGCAAAAATTACAGTTTTAATAAGACGTACTGCGCCACTCCGTGTCCCACACACGCCACGATCCACCTTGTACAGTCTGCGCGCGAGCTCCAAGGAATTATAAGGAATGATGACGTAATGAGCTAGAGTTGTGATTTAGTCGATATTGCGTTATAGATACTAACACATCTTAAGCTTCCGCGCGAGTGTAAATTATGAAATAATTCTATGAGGGTATTATCGGGTCGGCACAAAAGTAATGAGACACTTGGTTTACGTTTTATATTATTTTACTATTATTACAATACATAAAGCTTAGTGAATGATGTAATCACCATTAGTATCTAAGACTTCTTGCTAACGATCCGGCAAAGATTGGATGCCTTTCGCCTAGAACTCTGAGGGCTGCGCCTCAAAAAATTTGTTCAACTCCGCCTCTACATCACAGAAATCATTAAATTGTTTACCCCGCAAATGTTGTCTCGGGGCTCTAAACAAATGATAGTCTGATGGAGCGAGGTCTGGGGAATAATGTGGGTGGGGTATCGTCTCCCAGCCCAAGTTCTCCAACTGTTGGCAAACAGTAGATGCGACGTGTGGTCGAGCGTTATCGTGTAGTAAAAATACATTGACTCGTTTTCGTCGTTTTTTCTTGATAGCAGATAGTTTGGTATTCAAACCAGCTCGGGTTGAATATTTTTCAGCGTTTATATTTCTATTGTGTAATAGTTCAAAAAATATGCCTTGCACATCCCAGAAACAGCAAAGTGGAATTTTTAAGCGGTTTTTTTTTTTACTCAGCTTCGGTTGAGTTGGTGGCGTTTTTTTTCGAGGTAGCCAAAAGGCACGATGTGTATCGTTATCGTAACGAATCTATGATTCATCTCCAGTAACCAGATCAGACGAAAATTCTTTACGTCGGGGTCGCAACAAAAATTATTGACAGATAGCGACACGGACTGCACGACTGATATCTGAAAAGATGTGCGGTATCCACCGAGCCAAAAATTTTCGATACTCTAGCTCATGCAGATGGTATCCCAAGGCGTAGTAACTGCATTTAAGTGCTTCTGCTAATTCACGAGTGGTAGCATCCGGATTCAACTGTAGTTCGCGGCACAAATCGTCATCATTCATTGCAAGTGGTCATCCTGAGTGTTTTCTTCAAAATACCTGTCTACTGATTTAAAACGTTCAAACCATCGGGACACCATCGCATCGTTTATACTTCCAGCGCCCAATGCAGTGTTGATATTGTCAGCCGCAGCCCGCGTACTGTGGCCTAACGAGTACTCGTATAAGTACAGTGTTCGAACTTATCGCTTGTCCATTTTTCTTCAAACTGACTAAACCCATAGCGAGAGCGGCTTTATATACGCCCTCATCAGAAGTACTTAGAATTTTTTACAACATTCAAGAATATTATCGAAAGCAATTAACTTGAAGAAGGAAATGTATAATTTTTTTAGAGTGTCTCATTACTTTTGTGCCAAAAATATATATAATTGTATCACATATGTATTTAATTTAAGTATGTTGTTATTCATATGATTGTCGTAAAAAGAAAATAGTTATTCGCACGACTTTAAAAAAAATTATATGATTATCGTATTAAAAAATATGATTATTAAATAAAGTCAAAAATAAATAAATGAATTAATATTTTTTAATTAAAAAAGACTCCATGAGCGTGCTCGTCATGTGTGGTCGTCACTAGTAGTGTGAGAGTGCGGGGTGTGAAGCGACGGTCGGGCGCGGCGCACACCTCCGCCCGCTTCCTCAATCCCCGATTCCTCGGAGCTCGCGCGTGGACTATAATATATTAACCGTGTGCTATGGCGAGCATGATTTGATACGTATCTAACAAGGTACGACTACTAAACATGAAGCTTTGTTTGGCGTAGCCGGACCACTTTATTGTTTTGTACCCGATAATGTCACATTGCATTGGTTTTAGTCAGCTGCAAATATCGTCACGACTGTCTGTACGTTCGCAGGTGTGCTTAACGATAATTATGTTTCCTTCATTGAATACACTTCAGTTAGAAAATCTTTGCAGCTGGATATACTTGCTCGATTGAAGTTCTTTTTCAATTATTCAACAATAATTCGTAAAATTATTAAAAAATAGTTAATTAAAAAATTATCATTCAAAGTTTAAAATGTAGAAAATTATTTGATTTTTTTTTTCTTTTTAAAACACAAAAGCTGTAAATTTTTTAGTTCGTTATTATGTCAAAAATATAATTACTAAAACATAAGGCAATGGTTTATAATAATACTTGGAGATACTTGTGTACTTAAAATATTGTAGGGTGTTGCATGTGTGTCCCATCCAGAACAAAGGAACAGGTTACACTTCACATCATCATTTCAAATCTAGTGAGTGTTGCGATATCGATAGCGTTGCCATTGAAGTTGGTTTGTACGTTGTTTATATATCTACATATATAAACAAATCGAAAACCATGGCTTACATCGGGACAGCAGCTATTTTGTGTACATAAAATTAAATAACATAACTTTTTCTTTATTTTAATTAAAATTAATCCAGTCGTATGTTCATAAGCATAAATAAAAATTATTTTTCACGACAAGTTTTAGTATTTTATGAAAATAAAAAGAAAGTAAATTACATTTAGTATTCTTTTCATCGTAACAAAACATATAGTAGATTCATAAAATCATATTCCCTTAACTACCTATTACCTATACAGATAAACGAAAGTATTACGAACGTGATGTTTCTCCAAATGTAATTGCAGTGATAAATTGATGATAAACATCTCCTATATGGAGAAGAGGCCTTTGTCCAACCGTGGGACATTTAAAGGCTGAACTGCTCAGTCCACATCATCCCACACACGCCACGAAATTCGTCGAAACCTTTATAAGTAAAAGAATACATACATGTTGTGTGACTTCAGTCCTTTATGTGTTATGGAAATAACATAAGGCAATTAGCCTACAAATCAAATCTACAAATAACTTGAATAAAAATATAATATGAATATTTGACTGGCATATAGTTATTAGGTATACAAAACCCTAACACCACATAAGCATACTTTGTAAATATTCCGACCTTATTATTTTTCATGTTTGCTCTTTTGCCCATGTTGATTTTGACATTGACAAAATTCATTTTTACGATTGTCAAACTTATTGCTTTCCTATTATGAATCTTAAATTTTTTGAGGAATTGCAATAACTATTAGTAGTAGTATGTATTTCGATTTTTAGAAATGTTATTTAACCGATTCATCGCCACCACAGATTTAGGTCATTATTGCCGCGGCAAACATTTGTTCGATGCCGCGCCAGAGGCGTCATTGGCCCTGTTAAACAATGACGCCCTAGTGGCGTCATTGCCCCCTCGTTATGTTTTCTTCATTGTTATTGTTAATTCGCGAGAATCTGAGAAAAAAAAATGTTTCTGTGTTCTTTCTTTGTGTTAGTGGAAATCCATAGGGATATTGCGTATCAAGGTAGTAATTCATGTTTTTAATAAAATGTGCCAGTGGATGTAAACATTTTTCACTAATTGATTATAATATTTTAATTATATATATATTTTGTTATATTACATAAATAAATGATATAATATGAGAGTTTACGCAACTGTATCTATTTTAGTTGAACATAGCGTAATTTTTTACATTGTTCTCCATCATATCGTTTTTATCTGACGATTCAACACAGACGCACTACCGCTACACGTAGTGCATGCACGCTCCTGAGGCACCACTTGCGCAAGCCGTGTTGCCAATTTATTGTGCGATTATTAATGTAAAAATAATTATATGATATCATGCAAGACGAAAAAAAAAGGATGAGAGATATTTAGTCCAATCTTTTTAAAAATAAACGCTGTAAGCAAAGCACGGTAAAATATAGTTACATTAAAAAAGTAAAAAGCATCGCTCACGTAAATTTACTGTAATGGAAAATTAACACTTTTATCACTCTTTAAAAATGTTTACACTATCTGACGTGTGGTTTTTATTTTTAAAACAAATGGCCACACAAAATTGACTTCAATATGTTTTATTACGGTATAACATTTTAGTTATATTGTTAATATTTAGTTTTAACATGTTTTTAAATAATTTATAAATTTCGCCCCTGGCGCGGCAGTGGCAACGAATCGGTTAAAGAGGTGAAAAGTAAAACTTTAATAATAAAATCTAACATTTTGAGACATATTCAAAAATTTGTTAAAAATGATTTTTAATGTTAAAATAACAACGTTTATTATTTGGGTATTTAAAATATTTTAACACACACTAACACGGTAATAACTTTCAGTTTCAGCAAGCGCTGCAAACTGAGAACCAGAGATTGAAGGATGAAAACGGGGCATTGATTAGAGTGATCAGCAAACTGTCTAAGTGAGGGTTGGACGCTGAGGCCCCCCGGCCCGTGTTGTAGCAGTAGCCGTTCACACATACACTTGTTTCCTAAAAACTATTATAATTTGTATATAACCTTTGGGAACCTTGATCGTGATATGACATTCAAACGCTGAAAACATTAAAAAAGTGGTTGTTGAGTAAGGGTTTTCAGGACACGGGACATTCGTATTTTGTGTATACAGATACACAAAATACGTTTCACATACATGTCCGCTTTTTCAATACAGGACCACTGTTACGTATAAATATAATGTGCTATGTATATTTTATGATATTTGTGTTCAAGATTAACACTGATTTAAATTATATATTTAAAATTTGTAAACTTAAGTCTTCTACAAAGTCTTATTAGGACTAAGACGGAGAATTATCTCAGCAAATGTACTTTAAATTCTCTAATATTTACATAACGACCACAAAAATATAATGTAATGAAATCCTTTATGAAGGAAGCTACTGGCCATGAGTAATCATAATATATTCATTATATGGCAGACAGTACTTAAGCATGAAGTAAATTATGTAAGGCTTAATCGAAACAGTACATGCGACTTCGATAAATGTGTCTTACATCAATATGTACAATATTTAAAATCAAGTTGTTCCCGAGGTAGCCTTTGTGTTGATATTTGATATATTCCTAAATGATTTAAGTGTAAAGTAGGTTAGCAGTGAAATATAGACGGGGTCATTGCCCATCATTATTATATTATTTAGCTATATGCATCTCGAATTATATATATATTTAAATATGAAATTACATGTGTAAAGAAATAATTGGAAATGTGATATATAAACTTACTAAACATTTGAATTCATTTTATCATTTATATTTTACTGAAAGAATATTAATTTTTTTTCATAAAACTCCGTGTGAACTATTGTTTATTTTTGATGTAGATGTGCAAGTTTGATCAACGTTTTGGCTGTCAAGCATATCTTGCACTTTATTGTAATGTAATAAAATTTATATGTAATTGTAAAACATTTTTTTAAATAATGTAATAATTTTTTATGAACACATAATGATGAATGTTATTGAGCTTTTATGATTAAAATAATTTATTCGTATTAACAATTAAATGTTACAGATGTGAATTAATTATTTTTACTGATATATATCAAATAATTACGCATTACCTTCGAGGGATCAATGCATGACGCATTGACAACTTCAGAAAAATAGTAGCATTGTCTTACGACTTTGACTTTTGTTGCTTCGTTATAAAATTGTGTTTAACTGTTGTGAACTGTCAGATTTTTAAAATTCATATAGTATTTGTAATAATTTGATAAATTGAAATATTTTTATGTAAAAGTAGTAGTCCTTTTTATAATTCTAAAATTTTGTTCATTCAAGCTATTTATTATCAGAGATAACACAAAAAGTTAAACAAAATAAATATGTTCATTAATTTATTTTTTCTGTTTATTTTTTCTTTCCTATTTTTGTCGTCAATTTATATTAACATAATTGCGGGTGTGAATTTGACAAGTGTTTATATACTCGAGTGGCATCTCCAAAAGTGCCTTAAGTTTTGTGTTCTCGGGTGGATGTTCTTTTATAAGACTCCACATTTACAATGGTAATAGTATAATTTCTTTTAATTGTTAAATGGGCTTCCATCAATAGTATATAAAGTTGGCTAAATTAAATATTTCGGTATAAACCAATCTAGACATTATATAACTACATCTTTCAATAATTTTCATACATAATTGTATAACTTATGAAAATTTAAAAAATTTAACAATATTGACCAATTCAAGTAACTCGTTAAGTTGTAAAATCCGAGAAATAGGTATTTTCTGTGATGGATTTATATTAACTTACATTTTTTGCAATATCAGCAAAGAATTCTGTAAGCCACTAATAAAGTTCACCGCGTCATATTTGAATATTAAAGTAAAATTAATTTTTTTTTATGTAACTACATATATTCATATAAAATTCCTGTTAAAATTACTTAGTTGCCAGTGTAACTGACTGGTAAAGATTTACTTAAGAATTTTAATATTCTTAGTTGAATTGACTTTTAAGTACTTTTAATCTTTACTTTAAAACTTTTCGTTTTATGTAAAGCTTTAGTTCCAGGCTTTTATATTATACAGACAACCAGCGACTTGCCACTCAATGAAAATTGTACTAATAGATAGGATTCTTATTCGACTATCTCATTTAACTATATTACCAACCTAATCTGTCGAGGAAGAAATAATTACCGTAAAACGGGATTAATAGGTACGAATACTATATTGGTAAAATAATTCATAAAAATTGGGAAGTTCTAAATGTAGTTAAAATCATAAGTGTTTTTTTTGTTGTTGTTGTTTTATGCGATCTCTATTCACCCCGTATTACGGTTCTGAAACTAGGGACATAAATCATTAGAAGCACCATCTGTCGGCAAAAAGATCCTGTAATTAGCCTTGAACATAATTTATATCATAAATCAATTCTACGTGTTATTGAAGCAAAAACATTTGAATTTAAAGGTTATAAAAAATTCTTTAGGGTTGTTATGTTGTTATTTAAATCAGTGATACCACAATTACCACTTCATTTGAATTTTTTTGTTTGTTGATGTAGTATTGTATGATGAATAGGTAGTCAAGTAAGACTACTAGAAGGGGTATGAAGTGGTAAGCCGCTGCAGATAGCTTTACAGTCTTAGTGAAGCTTAAACTAACATATTACTCATATAGCTTTGTTTATCACAGATTTTTAACGTAGACTTTAAACTAGTTTTAGTTAAAACATTCAACTCATCCGTCGTGTAAAACATTGCCTTCAGTATCTTTGGAATCATTAACTTTATTTATTATATATATTTTTAAAAATTAGATCAGTTTAACTCTTCGTTGTATGATTTTAAACTAGCGTTCACTGATCGATTAGTGTGGTTAAGTTTGACAATGACAATTATTATTTTAACACGAATGCACTAGTGTCACCACGGCCGTATACACACACAGGTCTTGCAACGAAGTCCAATTTCAGTAGTGAGAGATTAGTACGATCGTATTATAACTTTTCTTTTGTTATATCTTCTATCTTTCTTTGTTATATGGTTGAGTGACAAGCGACTGCTAAGCACACGGCGTATTTGAAACGTGCAGACGACGCGCGTTTTCGGCGCCGTAGATGCTGATTGTTGCGTTTGCATTGCTTCAAACGCGTAAAAAGGGGCGGTTAAGGGGCAGAGGTGAGGTGCGCATTCACCAATCGCACGGAAGCTACGAGCGACTACACTCTACAGCACGTCTGTGTGGCTGTAACTGCGCTTATACGTGCAATAGAGGCGCGTTTCATGCTCGCCCCGTGTGCGTTACTTACAAGGTTGCGTTCGAATCTCGTTTGAAGCTAGCGTCGTCTGCGCGTTTAAAATACGTCGTGCGCTTAGGCTCTAAGCGACTCGGTCTCATTCTCAATCATACGGCGCATATTTTTCTTTCCTAAGTATTGTGTTATTTAATAATTGTTTTGCGATTTTTTTTTGTTGATATTTTTGTTTTATTATTTAACTGTTTTTTTAACTTCTCGCAGTATCCGCATTTATAGTTACTGCTTCGCTGTCATCAGTTTATGACGTTTTATATCGTTTAATAGTCTTCAATAAATATTTTCTAACGAAAAATATTTTTTTAAATCGAAATGTCCTTAAAAAAATATCTTTAACTGTTTTTTTAGATAGAATAAATAATGTGTGACAGTAATTTTACTGTTTTATTAGAATATTACGTGCTGAATCAATAACAGGTAAAATATTTGCGGATATATTGTCTTCTTTATCTTAATATACCTTGTTTTTATAGAAAAAAAAAAAATAATAGTAATTTTAAAATCAATTCTTTATACTTTTATTGATATCGATTAATAATATTAATCCGTATACTTTTAATATCACCATTCTCATACTCATATCAATAAAATTTGACGTTTTCATTTTAATATACGTTATTCAATTATTTTTAAAATGACAGTATATCAAGATTTATAAAATTTTGTTTTCTAATTTATAAAGTGATTAGGTACATGATTATTACAAAAATTGTATGTTTAAAGGTCTTTTTAGCTTTAAGAAGCACTAATTGAATTTCGTTTTTATAATAGAAAGCAATTAACTATTTCCCTTTTCAACGTTTATATAGTTACTTTTAGTAACTATAATAAACTATAACTATAATGTTAAGTTGTTATATAATTAATGCTGTCACATTTTATCTATAACAATGAATATACCTAAATATAATTTATGTTACTATGTGTCGAGTGGTATATTTACTTGTATATCATCTTAGTTTGCTATTTTATACAAAATTTAAAATAAAATACACTGATAGTAATCTTGTATAACATTTTTTGAGATTAAAATAATAGAAATAAATTTATATTCATGTATACGTAAATGCATACTTTTGTATCATTATTTAAAAGTTAATATACACGAGTTTCGTTATATTATTTAAAGAAATAAATCGTGGTTGGTATTGTATAATATTTACTGTTAATATTCTTCTAATAATTTAATGATATTCATTTGTTGTACGATTCGTGTTCATAAAAAAAACTTATAGTTTTGAATGGTAAGAAATACTTATAAGGCAAATAAAGTAGCATCATAATAACGTTGTTTATATGACCGAGAGATTGTCAAAACTATGTAAAAAATAAATTATAGCTAATCGAAATAAATGTTACGTTCCTTTAACGGCGTTTATAATTAACTGCTTCGGTACTTACGTTGCCATGAGCATAATATATACACATAAATGACTAGTATACGTATATATATATATATATATATATATATATATATGTAAGTGATTGCTAGTATTTTTTTCTGTGTTGTTTCAATAACTATCGTATTTTTAATCTGTAAAATCAATTTTACTTAGAATAGCGCCTGTTAATATTGCTTTTTTAAGTCGTATATAGGCAACAAATTTATATTAAATTTAGGAATACGTAAATTATACATCTTATACTTTTCAAAAATTTACACAATATACTGTAGATCTGAAACTATCTAGTAATCTAAGATTTAATTTTAGAAATATGTTCATTCATCTGTTATTAACGACTGACAGACTGATGATAAATATAAAAAATAAAATTAACTTCCACTTAATAAAAATAGTTATTGATGATATATTGGTATATTATTGACACTTGCTCGCCTATTTATTACTAGCAACTTCTTTTCAATTCTTTATACTACATTTTCTCAAATTGATTTGAAAAAAAAGTAAACTTTTTTCAAAGCTTTTTCTTTATATATTTGTACAATGTGCATCGTTTTCTTGGATGTAAGGTACTACTAATAGTAGTAATCAGGATACATTTTGCATGATTTTTACGAGTTTCAGCCGTCATATTGAAGCCACCATTTTGAATTTTTAGGAAATTTGAAATAGAATATTAGTTACAGTTATTGAGTCAAATTATCAGGCCGAATACATAAAAATAACCTTTTTTTATAAGAACTTTACTTCCAATCTACATACATTTTTCATAATTTTACAAGTTTTAGCCGCCATATTGAATTTTACTGGGGTCTAATCCAACTGGGGTTTAATAAAGTGGTCTGAAACTTACTTTCTATCAAAAATCTAGAGTTTTTATGTCTTCGAAGATCTTTTTTTCCTACTTTTCTAAAATCATACGTATTTTTTCCAACTTTAAGTCTCCATATTGGACCCGCCATTTTGTTATATTATAAAGGCCGTGTTCCGATATACTGGAGCACTGCAAGTTGTGACGTCATTTCAGTATACTGCGAAGCCGTTCCTTTTTAGTTTGCTATACTGTGCTATAGGTACTGGTTACCGTTTATAACGGAACGCAGTCCAGTATACTGGACTACTAATATCATCCTCATTTTACGACTTTTTTTTTTCACATGAAAATATTTATCATGTACACATTTTTTACTCAACAAGAAAAATTATTATTTGAATATTGTCGACATTTTTGAATAACAATATTAATTAATAATAATAACAATCATTCGCGCTGTCATATTTTTGATCACGTGATCACAGTACTGAGCAGTACTGAGAGCACCTTACCTCGAAAGCGCCACTCGCCAGTGCTCTCACAATCAGTACAAAAATGGCGGCGATTCATGACGTCATATACTGCGGCAGAGTACTGGCAGTCTATAACGGAACGAATTTCCCCTACTGAGAGCACTGGGGAAGTGCTCTCTGTATATATCGGAACCACACTAATTTTAAAAGTACTATCCGTGCGCAGAAACTTTGCCGATGGCCTTGTGACGTCACGCGTCGATAGTTCGTAGGGTTGAAAAAAAAAGGTCACATAAATGTAGATTATTATTGTATATATTATATAGTATCATATATAATCTATTTTCTTCGTTTACCTTTTGAAAACTACTTGAATATCATTATAATATTCGCACCTAAGTGACCTGTCAGAGGATTTATTTAAATGAGTTTTAGAAAATTAAAAATAATTATATCAAATACCTTTATTAAACGAACAGATCAAAACAGATAATCTAAGTGTATAATATTGGGTACAGTACAATCGATATTACGATTAAATACAATACCTATTTTTACAAAATTATAACAAATATCCTTTGTAGCCGCATCCGACTCTAACCACTTACATTAAAAATCACAATAATAATATAATTACGAAAAAATTGTAAGAACGAAAATAGAAAATTTTACAATTAATATGTTTTATACGTATTACTAACAGATGAGTGTGACAATGTGTCTTACTCATTTCTAGGTCGTGGTAGTTCGTCGTCATATCCAGAACATTTTTTTTAAATATATTCAGAAGAGAAGTAGTGTTAGATTCCATACAACTGTATAATAATTGAATGTTTTATCGAACTAACGTATTGTTTGTCTTCTTATCTTAGTTATCTATTATTATTATTTTCGTATTTTATTTATCCTTTACTCATAAATAAATGTATTAATTTATTTAAAAGCATAATTCGTTCACTTAAATAAGTCCGATATTTATAAGGACTGGAATTTAATAGATACGATGTTTATATATTGTGTTTAGGCTTTCGGAAGAACAAATATTTTTTCTCTTAATAATAATAATGTAAAATAGCAATGTTTAAAAAAACGAGGAAATAAACTAAATGGTAATTACTTGACAAATTACGTACTTGCTAATTTATAATAAATAAATTTTGCAAAGAAGTTTAGCGTTTTATTTCAAACTTCTAAAATGAACATCTAAATGATTGTAATAATTTTTAAACACTTAATACTTATTTTGGCATTGAGATAAAGATATGAAAATACAATTTAAAAAAGTATTGCTTTTTTAACATTTTTACTTTTTTATTTCAACTACCTCATGATTAATATTTTACATAATTTTTTATTACAACGAACGAATAAATATAAATAAGCCTAATTTAAATAGGAAATTCCAATCGCCCCAGCACAAAACGACATTCGACATGACTTTTTGCCTACTTATGATAGGAGTAAACCAAAATTTTTAATTATACAAATATTAACCGGCTTAAGTGTAAACGAAATACAGCTTGAATAAAATTGGGTCTGTAAAATCAATAACGATAATATTGGTTTAATTTAAATTAAAATTAGTTCTCGATATAATTTATTATTACGAGTAAATGTATAGTTGGATAGACATTTAAAAAAGCAGGTAGGGGAGACTGAGGACACTTGATCCTTATGGGAGACAAGGTACACAGAATTTTTGAAACTACCAAGCATGTTAGATTAATTTGAGGTGGGAACAGTAAGGCGGAATTGCAGCAAACTTAGAAAAAAAAACTCTTATCTCAATTAGGGTACCGCGTTTGCAAATGGCGGCTGTTGGTTGTTTACGTGCGGATGAAACTAAAATTGGTGAGTTTTTTAAGTGTATTTTTTATTTTGTATACTTTACTGTACGAGTTATTCAAATTAATAAGATATTGTGTATTTTATATGTTTTTCGAATAGTCAAATAGTGAATGGCAAATCATAATTGGTTTGTCTATAATGAATTCTTTTTTTAAGAAATGTCATTCGGGAGACATGGTACATTCAGCCGAGGTATACTTGATCCCCGGATCAAGTCTCAAGAGTACCCTAAACCGAAGAGAAGTGGAAAGAAGTGGTCTCTGCCTACCCCTACGGGAAAGAGGCGTGATTATGTATGTATGTATAATGTATATATGTATAATGTATAATGTATATGTACAATGATTTAACTTTCAGATGGTTACTTAAATTTTTAAGATGCAAAAATTTAATTTTTTTTTTAATGTTTGTTTTGAAGAATAGTCTATTTTGTTGAAGGATTGTTTTTAAATAGGAAATAATAAAAACGTCGTTTATTATAAGATTTGACTGCATCCCTGACTGATTATTAATAAGGAAAAAATGATATTAAACTAATTAATGTTTCTTGCCAAAGCCAATAATAGGTACTAAAAGATTATTGTTTTCATTGTAAATATAAATTTTATGTCTTTAATTTTAAAGAGAAAGTTAAGAAGATTGTAGAACCAAAAATTAGAAGATAATGTACCTAAATAAAAATATCTCATTTATATTACGTATTTTATTTTGCCTCCACATACTTACATTTCGTACAAATTTTGCAATTATTAATAATGTATGAAGTGTTCCTTCTATCCCACATATTTTGGGAAGCTTGATCTGCATCATCAGGTCAAGTCTCCCATGCACATGGTACTCTTGATCATATTTAGTGTCACAAGTAGGTATCCCCAATGTGTAGGATATTTGATCCGGGCGGATCAAGTCTACCGAATAGGGGGGAACAAGTCTTCCACATATTGGGGACACTTGATACAAATCTATTGTTATACGTTTAGTTGAATTCTGATTAAAAATACAAACCTATCCATATTAAATTCATCCACGACATAGCTAGATAAATTTGGAAACCTTTTGTTGAAACAAACCCTTGAATTTGTTTCAATTCGAAATTTTAGGGCTAAAAAATAAAAGGGGGGATCAAGTGTCCTCAGTCTCCCCTACTTACTGGGGATATTACAGGATATTATTAGGTATATAAAAAACAATTCCACTTATGTCACTTGAGACGACCGACTTTTGAAATACATACTAGTAGGGACACATAACCGGCATGTGGTCGAAATTCAAATAAAATCATAAGAGAAACTGAAAACTAATATATATCGTCCATAATCTAGTATAAATATTAATATACATCATACAATTTCCAACTCTTTTTACATCTTTGGTTAAATACCTAGTAAGGGTTGGTGATCACTTTGAACACATACGTTTGGAATAATAATTAAAACTTTTAATACAATTTATTTTAACTAGACCTAAGTTCTTTGCTAAACGCACTTTAGATTCCATTATTGTACCAATATAACTTTATTTACAACTTAATCCAATAAATCTAACGTTTAGATTATATCAAATTGATGCAAATTAACATAATTACATGTTACCCATTAAAAATTAAATCCAAAGCATTTTAAGTATTTCAATAATGCTCTTCTAAATTAAGTAAATTTTTTAAATGCTAGATAATGTACTTTTTACATTTTGAGTGCTAATTAAATACATCTAAAGCGTGCTTATGTTTTAGTTTTCCTAAAAAAAAATGGTAACCATTCAGGTCACTGAATTTTTTTTAATACAAATATAAAAAGAGGTAACATTTTGGCAATAAAATTGTGTCTTAGCCAATTATTATTTAATAAAGACATGTACGTAAATGGACTAGGTTATCTTTGTAATGGCCCAAAAGTTTAAAATAGTTTTTATTACTGGTACCGGTTACCGAGTTTTTGCGAAACTTCTTGTACGATCATATAGCACTAATTTATTTATAGTTCATTGATCACTTAAAGCCTAACCGTTAAATTTTTCTTTACAATGAATCACTGCGTAACTTTTATAACCCTACGTATCAACCTATCAACGTACTGCGACGCCGTTGATAGTGACTACAGCACTGGGTCCAGTGGGTTCAGGTTCATACGCCGAGTCTGTGTCACTTCGTCTTCCGTATGCTGCATTTTCTGCTAGACTTTCACTGTATGGAGAGTCGTAAAGATTGTCAGACACGTGATCGTAGATATGAGTGCCATTCGTGTCATGAAGAGTAGCGTAGCTCATTACAGCTGCATTTTGATCCTCTTTTCTCTCAGCACCTTCGATGTTTTCCGTATTCTTGACTGGTGTCGCTTTACGGCTATAAGTAGATAATGGAATTATTGTAAAAATATTGTGTAGAAATAATATTACCTATAATACATATCAATATGTATTTTACTTTAAGTAGTTTAAAGGATTTTATTATATTACAGATCCTCATTAATGTTTATTTGTTGTGTAAACTGACAGATAGTACGTAAAAATATAATATAACATTTCATAAATTATTTTCAGTTGTTGTAATACGTACGTATAAAATAGGTTAAATATATTAAAGTTACTTACAGTCTTAAATAGATAACTCCAAGCAACATCAATAGAAATAGCACAACACCGCAGCCTACGCCGACGCTCAATGGTAATGCACCGCTTTCAGCTGCTTCATTAGTTGTTAATTCGCATCTAGGTTCTTCGCCGGACCATTTTCCATCGTCCAAACATTTGCGTAGGAATGGTCCGACACGCTGGTATTGCGGGAGACAGTGATATTCAATTGAACTTCCAAATAGCGTTGAAGTATTCGATATGATAATGCGTCCGTTCTCAATCGTTCCCGGTGATTTACAATCTATCGCTGAAAAATGTATTATAAAAATAGTATTTACAAATAATTGTATGTAATAGAATTTATATTTTGATTTTACAAATAAATATCACATAAAATATATAGAAAGAAATATTTTTTTTACTAACGTATGCAAACTGGTGGTGTTGCACTCCACTGGCCTTTCGCCAGACAGGTTCTGGTTTGATTTCCTTTAATGCTATATCCTCTTTCGCAGCGATAATGGGCTTCTCCGCCAATACTGAGAGTTGATGTAACGACTAACAAACCGACACTTCCTCTGATCTGAATTGACGGGTCCGTGCAAGTTATTTCTGCGGAGATTGATATGAAAATGTTATTTTTCTTTAAGTATCTTATTCCATTTTATTCTTATTATAATTAGTTTTTTTTCTTTTTATTAGTACATATTCAATTCGATATTTAAAAAAATATATTACTAAAATACTACAAAGATTTCGACACGAAACGTAGAAAAAAGAGAAAAATGTGTAAATAATGAAATTAAGATAATAATCGTAATTAAGAGTTCTAATTACGAGAATAATTGTTAATGAATATATTTAGAATAGTTATTCTAAATATATATTCATTAAATAAGCAAGCGAACCAACATTTTCTAAACAATATTTTCATTAATTTATGATTCAATAATTTTTAACACACTTTTATTAGCTTGACCTATATGTACCTATGTATGTAACAAAATCTTCCAACGTAATTTTCATCTTTTGCAAGAAATCTGCTTAACTTGAAAATTTGCACAGCGCTCAAGGGTCGATAATATTAATATTTCATAAATTTGTTCTACTGTCTTGACTAGAATTATCAGGATAAATAAAATTAATAAAGAACCTTAAAAACTTAATTTAAAAAAATAACGTTTTGGAGTGCTTGATAGTTGATATTAAATGTTAAAGTTAAGTTAAGTTAAATTAATTAATTAATTAAGTTTAAATTAAAGCGTGTTTTTTTTACTAAAATTTATGGTATATAATTTTAAAATGAACGAATGAATACCCTTGCAAACTGGTGCCTCCGAACTCCAAGTGCCGTTGTCCTGACACAGTCTACGAGACACGCCGTCCAGCTGCCAGTGTTCATCACATTCATAGAGTGCAGCGGCACCGTAGTAGGTGGCGTTTGTCGCAAGAGTCACTTTGCCATTCTGGATGCGCCCAGGGTTACCACAATCTACATCTATAAATGTAAGAAAATTATCTTAGAAGCTTTTCTTATAATTTTGTAATTGGTTAGTTTATAGAGAAGACGATTTTTTCTATTAAAATTTTTGTTTTATCTACTGACAAAATATTGATGAGTCTTTATATAATATTTTGATGCCACAGTTTAAGCCTTTTAGAGTAGAATTTCCAGAAAATCTGAAACTAGGTCGGTTTATTTGTTAATAAAAGCCCAATAATGACGTTCCTACTTCTATCTTCATATATAACAGAATGTTCATACAATGTTTAATGTTTATCTCCAAATTAACGCTCTTGATCTGTCAGTTAGTCAATAAGTAAGTTCGAAAAGTCATCTCTAATATAAAAATAAGTCGGGTTTTCCTTCCTGACGCTATAATTCCAGAAAGCACGAACCGATTTCCACGGTTTGCATTCGTTGGAAAGGTCTCGGGTTCCGTGAGGTTTATAGCAAACAAAATTCAGGAAAATTTTCAACAGAAAACCAGGAAAACAGGGAAAAATCATTTTTTACTCTGATACATAGCATGTACTACAAAACGGTATGGTTTTACAAAAAACGAAGCCATCTGGTGGCGAAACGGAGTTCGCCGGGTTTGCTAGTTTAGTATATACCTATACTTGACCAGATACAGATATCTTACAATATGACACAAATAAAAAAAAATCTTTTCAATCAATTATCAAAAAGGGTCCTAAAAAGCTTTTTAATTGATTATCAGCCGTGTTTAATAGAAGGGTTTGCCATTTAATTCAACGTCTATTTAAATTATTTGGCTGTAAGACATACATTGACATCTAGGTGTGACACCGCTCCACTGTCCGGTGTCCTCGCAGGTTGAGAGGCTCTCGCCCACCACCTTGTACCCGCGCTCGCAGCGATACTTCACAAGCGCACCGATGCGGTATGTGTTGCCGTTATTGGTGTTCCCTGATGTACGGATGAGAGTTCGCCCGTGCATGCGGTCGTTACCAGTCACGGAAACTATACTGTTTTCGGCTACTATTGGCTCGGGGCATCGAATTTCTGTATAAAATATATTACGTTTGATTAAATAATAGCAAAATAAAATTTCTTATAACGAACTTAAACACTTAACAATTTTCGTGTTATTGATTATTTGTATAATTATAAAAAAAAATAAAGCAGGCTACTAGGAAACTAGAGAAAAGTCAAACAACAATTGTGAAGAATTGATATAATTTAAATAGCCGGAAACCGTGTTGTTCAAGCCTATGTTACAGGATCTTTATGATTACCTTCGCATCTTGGAGAGGAATCACTCCACTGGGAGTTTTCTGTGCACACTCTTCTCACGGCACCCACCAGTCTGTAGTTGGTAGTACAAGAGTATTGTATGATGCTGCCCAAGTGCGTTGTGCCGTTTAGTAAATCCGATGAACCATACGGAAGAGGTGGTAGTTTTCCACAATCCACATCTACCAATTAAATAATAAGAATTATTAAAATAACTATATGTATTTATATATATTATCTAGCATATAGCAAATACAGTTAAAAATTATAAACTACCCCACCAGTTACCACTACTATAAGTATAAACTAATAAACTAAACTACTTACAATCACATTTTGGTGATTCGCCAGACCATTCGCCGTCTGTTTGGCATGTTAAATTCGGTTCACCGACAAGTTTGTGTCCCTTTTCGCAATGGAAGTCGATCGTTGAATGCACGTTATAGTCGTACGCCTCCATATAACCACCTGCTGGTACCTCTGGATCCGGACAGGATATCACTATAAGCACAATATTATGTGAAATGTGGCTACTAGACTGAATGAATAACTGATTTTATTATTTTTATAAAAGGTTTAAAAATATAAACGTAGCTATTTATGATTCTATACTAACATTCACAGGAAGGTATATCATGAGACCATTTTCCATCACGGTTGCATGTAAGCACCTCAGCTCCGGCTAACCAGTAATCAGGTTCACAGTTAAACTGCGCCACGGATCCGAATGTTGTGGTACCATTGAGCAGGACAAATGAGCCTTTGTGAACCTGAGCTGGTGTTCCACAGTCTACGTATTTGCAGGAAGGTTGTGTGCCAGACCAAATTCCACCAAGATTGCATGTTACACTCTGAAATTAAATAAATATTTATTGTTCTCAGTTGAATTTTCACTTATACAAATTTAAAGCACTAGTGTAATGCAATGGGGTGAAATATCAATAAAATATAAAATTATAGTTTTACCGGTTGTCCAAAGAGGATAAAGCCATTTTGGCAACTATATGTTGCCAATGAGCCGGCTTTATGGCCACTAACTGTTACAGTGGCCCCGGAAACTGGTGGAGGTTCTGGACACCAATCAAAAAGACACTTTGGAGCCTCGCCGTCCCAGAGACCCTCGTCTCCACAGCGTCTCTCTTCACTTCCCACAAGAGTATAATTTTCTTTACATGAATACACAGCCCGAGCACCATGCGTTGTTCGACCATCTACTAAGCTGACGTCACCATCTTGTATTGATGTAAGACCACCACAGTTGACGTCTATTGTATATAATGAAAACAAATGGGATATTAGTAATAAATAATATTGTATATATTTTACTGCATATCAAACAAAACATATAAGTTACAAATACGGAATTGATCAAAAAACAATCATAATCATAAATTGTACTGTCTTCATGCTAAAAAGAAATTTTTACCACGACAACGTAAGGGCAGGTACATATACTTAGGATTTACAATGCGTATTATCTTTAATATAAATCATTAATAATTAAATTTAATTCAATAAGAAAATAAACCGTGAGGGACGCATGTCCAATGAGAAACCACCAACAATGCTTTGTTAAAATCTGTGATTTGTCGTTGAAATTTTATTGTTCAATTTTATTTGTGTTTAGTTTTGAATAAAACGTCAATAGTAGTAATTTGATTATGTTTTAAATAAATAATTCGGAAATAACCATCTAACCATAATTTTTCAATATCAAATAGATACAAAAAAAATATTTATATCATAAGGACGTGACTGAAAAGACGTGTACCTAAGTGTGTTACGTAACTTTATAGATTCTTACCTAATACTGTAAACTTACTTTTACGTTGCGTAACATACTTGTTATTTAGTTGCTTATATTATATAATATGTCTTATATATAATTTTATTTAACATAAAACTTTTTTGAAAGTTATAAATAACACAATTATAATAAATATATAGATATAAAAAAAAACACAAATATAGCTAATCGTTAAAATGGATTTCTCTACCATTGCGCAAGGAAGTAAAAAGATAATAGTCATTGTGGTAAGTCGAATAAAATTGTAAAGTAGCTATAGTTGGTATACTAACATTTACAGCTAGGAGCAGCACCAGACCAGAAGCCATCTTTCTTGCATTTTCTAGTCTTATCACCGATGAGCATATGACCATCTGGGCACTTGTAAGCTATTGTGGATCCAACTTGGTAATTATTTCCTTCAATAGTTGTGTTTAATAGCTTATCAGGGCTCCCACAGGAAGGCGGTACTATAATGAAAATATTACTATTTCATTATTTAAAATTTATATATTTTTTCGTTATTTTTCTACCGATTAAAACTATTAAGCAAATGTAGTGCATGCCAGACATTACGTCGTGTCGGTGTCGTTAATAATAATCGACTTCGCTTTGCTTTTTAGGTAGTAACTTAAACATGGTAATTGTCTCCATCGCTAACGTACACAAAGTAAATTATTTCATACATTTTCCAGAAATAATCAATCGCATAGCAAGCAAATGAGACTACTGAAAATTATTAATTTATTGATATACATAATATTATAGATATATAATTACACTCGACATTATGACATTAGTAGTCAGTACCTGGACGACCGAGCTTTGCTCGGTTAAATTATATTTAGATACATTACATACTGATGAAATATAAATAAAATTTTCGATCTTACCGACATAATAAGTAAAATAATAGGAACTGGTTATTTAAATAAAAAATAAAAAGAGCTCTCAATAATAGTCCTTTTCACAAAAGAAGAAACTTGAAAAAAAAAGGAAAAAAAAATTGGTCTGTAGACACCTGGATTCGAACGCGGGTTTTCTGATTTCGAATCCGCCCGATTCCCATCCGAACTATTATAAGATTATCATTGATAGCGAAATTTACCTTTGTATTCTAATGATATTTTTTAATTGCGTAAAAAAAGGGATAAAACGACATTTTCTAAAAATAAATCCTAGCTAGATCGATTTATCGGCCCCGAAACCCCCTGCATATTAAATTTCATGAAAATTGTTGGAGCCGTTTCCGAGATTCAGATTATATATACTCGTATATATACAAGAATTGCTCGTTTAAAGATATAAGATACAAGAGAAAAAACGTGTAAAGAATGTAAAAATAACAATTCGCTTAAGCTTCGCTTTCGCGTGTCATAGGAACTTGCACGAGCGGTAAATAAAACAGATATGTACCTATGAATGACACTCACGGTACTGGCAGATCCAGTGCAAATAGTCGAGGTTGCAGCCCACGTCGTTCCAAAGCCAGGCGCGTCCGCCGTCCAACACCACACAGTTCTGTTCTCCATTGTAGTTGTTCGGTTGATCCTTACCCCATGTTGGTTTTGATACCATCTCGCCTACAAATTGGACTTCATTGTAATGTAAGTTTAAAAAGGGTAAACGAATTTTTCTTCTTTTCTTAAATATACTGCTTAATCACATAATTAAGAATATATATAGCAAGATTTTGATCGTCTTTTTTTGTACATATTTTTTTAATACGCCGTCGTTTCATAATGAAAAGAATATGCTGTTTTAAAATTATGACACAAATCCTTAAAATATCAATTTTATAACATACTTCGTAAAGAGTTATAGAAAGAAAACACTTTTATAATTACAATAAGGTAACAAAAAAAAAAAAATTAAAAAAAAAATTAATTATACAAAAAACAAAAAAAAACAATTAGAAATTGTAAGCTATGTAATTCGTCGTGTAAATTAATGTATATACTATTTTTATGAATTACTATGTGAAAATTTGAGGGGAGGGGGTGGGGGTCTTAACCAATAATACGGGTGGTCACCGATTGGGGGAAAGGGTAGAAAATTGTAAAAAATAGGACACGTAGTATGGATAATTTATACTCATCGGTCATTCATCTTAGTAATAACACTTTTTTCGATCTACGGTACCGATTTTATGACTTATAATAAGAAGACACAGATCTCCAAGATCACCTTCGCAACGTCGGCTTTTAACCTCGGTTTCTACAGCGCTTTTTTACGGCAGGTAAAGGAAACTACCTCTCTGCACCTCGAACCTTGTAAAAGAAACTGACAATCTAGGAGAATCGAAAAAAGTATCAGGTGAAATCGAAACTTGACTATTAGAGTGTTTTTGAGATGAAATCTAAGAAATGCCAAGTGAATGCTTATAAAAATCTTAAATAAACATTGATTATGCAAATTTATACCATATCAAGTTAGAAATGTTATGTTTTCTAAGAATAACGTAGAATTTATCAATATACGAGCTTTTATAGTAACATACGTTTATCTTTAAGATTTCTAAATATATTTTACTAAGCGTCTCGTCAACTTACCATTTACCCATTTCCAAGTTCTAGAAGTAAGTCCGGGTTCCTTTTGAGCACCAATCCATACGAGTTGTGTTTTTAACTGAGACTTGCGCCTTTCTAGTTCTTGAGTAAGATAGCTAGAAGTGGCTCCCTGTTTAATAAAAAATAATATTATACTAAAAGGCAAAGTTCGAATGCCCAAGATTAGGATTCGTATAATCAAAGTTAAATATAATCAGTCTATCAAAAAGATAACATTTATGAAATCTAGAGTACCTGCATTCGATCATGTATTCAGTAGTATCATAGAAGAAAAATAAATAGTGAATATGAAATGAATTTCTTAAATAAGAAGACAGTTATAACATAATATCGATAAAGTATGAAGTGTGACGCTATGTTGGACTCATCAAAAATAAACGTTTTATTAATAGTAATAACTAAAAACACTACATAATTTAACACAAAAGCCGAGTTTAAGGTGATACAAAAATAAAACAGGTTTTGAGGTTATATGAAAATGATACAGTAATAAACCTCTTATTTAAGTTATTTTTTTCAAATATTCCTTACGGTTAATGTCTAATTAAAAATAAATTCTTTACACGAATGTTTTTATTGTGCATGAAAATATAAATATTACGATACAAAAATATTATTCAATTATTTTTAGTGTATTTTTTCAAATAAGTAGTATGCAATGAAATATTTGTATCGTGAACTTCTTTTTAATTCTATCTAATAAAAGTTGTCGAAAATATAGTTGACTTCTTGCTTGTTGTTGAAAGTTAAGAAATGGAACTCAGTAAGTAGGTACAGCGCTGACCAATTGTTTATCCTTAAATTTAATATTTTTTTGGTCCACTTCCTTGCTGTGCCAGACTTTTGAGTAACTCTCAAGTTCATTTCAGACTACGCTATACTATTCTGCTATATTATTGACGACGCGTTGGCGCAGTGGTCACAACAACTGGCTGATGCGCTAGACGTCACGGGTTCGATGCCCGCGCATGACAAATATTTGTATAGGCCATACAGATGTTTGTCGTGGTCTGGGCGTTTGTGCTTGTGTAGGTATTGAATGTGTTTCCGGACCCCGACACAGGATTCAAATCCTAATGAGGGCCTTTGAGTGTGAGACGTTTATTTATTTATTTATTTATATATTACAGCATTAAAAGCTATTCACATTAATCGTTGGACATATAATGTATGGCAAGCTCGGTTAACCGCAATCTGTGAGAGTGTGCACACAATAGATTTGATACTGGACAGTATTGAAAGCCATCAAGGTTAGCAACAATATAATAACAAGAAAAAATTTGCTTCACCGTAACTCGTATCCATAGGATCATGTCCAGACATGTCGTTTCATCTGTTTGGTTGCGGGCAAGTGGCGCGAAATTTATAGCACAATGTATCGTTTATAGACTCTATGATATAGAGTATAGCAAGTCAATAATATATAGTATAGCTAGGTGTGCACGTGCTCTACATAAATGTATGGTAAACGATATTGCTGTGCAATGATCATCATCATCATCATCATATTGGATGTCCACTGCTGAACGTAGGCCTCCCTCATCGATCTTCAGAGCGACTGTTTGAAGCAGCCTCCATACAATGGCTTCCGGCGACATTCCTCAAGTCATCTGTCCATCCCGCGGATGGCCGTCCGACGCTGCGCTTGCCGTGACGTGGTCTCCACTTGAGAACCTTTCTGCTGCATCGGTTGTCAGTTCTACGAGCTATGTGCCCTTCCCACTGCCACTTCAGCTTGCAAATCCGTTGGCGTATGTCTACAACCTTCGTTCGTAGATCGATATCTTCGATTCGATATAATCGTAGATCTCATCATCTCTGATTCGATCTCGCAGAGAAATACCAAGTATAGCCCTTTCTATTGCTCGCTGTGCCATAGTCACAGACCACGTTTCAGATCCGTGTGCCATCACTGGTAACACAAATTATTGGAAGACTTTCGACTTCAGGCAATGAGGTATAACAGATGAAAAGACGTTTTTTAACGTCCCGAACGCTGCCCATCCTAGCTAAATTCAACGATTGACCTCTCTCTCGAAGTTGGATCTACCAAGTTGGACCTTTTATTCATGTTAATGTACTCGTCCACAACTAAGAGAGTAGAATTTCCGACCGATATCGGGGTGGGCACGACATGGATATTCGACGTGATTCTTGTCTTGTCCATATTCATTTTAAGGCCCACCCATTGGGAAACTCCATCGAGGTCACTGAGCAATAACGTCTTTCAGGGATCCTGCCATGAGTACGATATCGATATTAAATATTTGTCGATATTGAATATTTGTCGTCTGGTGGTCATGATGAAGTCTATTTCATTCCTAGTGGAACCATCAGAACTCATTTAGGTCCATTTCCTAGGAGGCGGCTTCTGGTAGAAATAGTTATCATACAGAGTCCCTTCTTCTCCAGGAAATCCACCTCTCCTCTTGGGTTCCCCTGCTCATATATAAATTACCCCACCTTCATTTTATTCACCACATTTCCGCGTTAAAATCCCCCATTACAACATTGAAGTAGGTTTTATTCGTATGTATGGCTCTACTGATGTCCTCATACATAGCCTCTACTTCTTCATCTGAGTATGCCGAGGTCGGTGCTTGTACCTTTATGACTTTTAGCGAGTATCTCTTAAATACTCACCATGCTTAGCAGGCGTGTTATGTCAGACGCTGCTGCCCATCCCATCATGCCCACAGTTGTTCGCACCACTATGGCCTTATAGTCGCCTTTTACGACACCTTGGCAAGAAAATGGTCGGGACTATTCTTTTCTGCCGGTTACCGCATGGCTATATACTATACTAGCGGCCTGCCCCGGCTTCGCACGGGTATTTGACTAAAATTTCAAAAATTATAAATTTATATTTTTTATCACCTACACCTGCGTCGATACTGGAAAATATTTTATAACAGACGGATTGAGTTGTCAAACATGTGTCAAAATAAAATGTAATTTAAATCAAAAGCACTAAGGAGTATTGATTGCAAATAAGATTTTACCCTCTTTTAACCCCGTTAGGGGATGAATTTCGATAAAATACGAAACACATCTTCAATCGATTCTGTTGTAGAATGTTTATGCAAAATTTGAAGTAGATTGGACCAAGGAATCACGCTGTCCCATACAAACTTTGCCCCCCTTTTTCACACCCTTGGGGGTATAATTTCGTAAAATCCGTACTTAGCTGACCTCTACTCGGTAAATGGAATATTCCTACCAAATTTCAAGTATCTAGGTCTTATAGTTCCGGAGATATCGTGATGAGTGAGTGACCTTTCGCTTTTATATATTAAAAAGATGCTATTATATTATATCGTAGTCTGAAATGAACTTCAATGATAAATTTAAACATGTGAGAAATACTCTGCCGTTGGGTAAGTGAACTAATTTGAGTGTTCCCGCCCTTCCGTTCAATACACAAGAATTAAATTAATAACATAAGTATACAATAGGTACTATCTTTCTTGTATATTAAGAGAGAAAACTGTTTAATTGCTATAAATTACAATTATTGAATTTTGCACTAATTACAAATAATTATCACTTTATTAATATGGTGATGCTATCTATCTTTTATATATAAAGTGAGTAGCCCATACGTACTATGTTCCCGAGTTCATGTGTGGTCGTTGTTATTAATAATTATCTAATATATTTCATGTAAATGTTGCTACTACTACGCATTTCAATATTTTACAATGAAGCGCAGAACTATGACGAAAATAACACTTGTTTGATGCAGAAGTTACAAATACCAGAACAGGAAATATTTGGATTAAATAATAGTAGAACCTGATACAGTACACGTGTACGTGGGATGTTATACTCGTATTATAAAAGTTAAATTCTCTATATGAAATTGAATTCCATATTTTACTGTTATAATATATACTGGTCTTTACCTGAAATCCGTGTATAAGGTCACCACCGTGTGCTTGGCATTGCTTCCTCGCATCCTCAAAAGAAGCGCCTTTCGCAACGTTGAACTCGTAACAGTTTCTAGAAAACGCAGCCAGTTCTATATCTGCAGAGGCACCGACGGGCGCACATCGATCGTTCGAGAATTCTGTAAAATATGTATTAAAATAATACTAGTTAGCTTTATTTTCATTATCATGTATTATTAAAATATAACATTATATTCTAAGTAATTACCTATGTATAGTAAAAATAATATTAATGCTTGTTAGCTAAAGCAGCCAAGACTGATCACTCACACTCGTAACATGTCATTTGGTCTTTCTTGTTAACAAAAGTTTTTTTTTTTTCTTTTTATAATTTAAATTTTAAGAGCAACAAAACATGAAGAAAATATTATTATTTTAAAGAATGGCTACTTTGATTTTATTTTTATCTTAACATGCAAATATTAAACATAGTTTTATAATTGAGAACTATATTTTTTTAATATAATAAGTCATATGAATCGATCTATGAATAGATTTTACTATTAGTGCTAATATTTTAAACACTTATTGTACACGCGTACAATAAATTGTACATATTTTTATGAAGATTGTAAATATGTAAACATTTTATTTTGAAACACGTTGATAGTCAATAGAGTTCAAACATAAATATTAGTTTGGTTTAAAAAATGCATTTCATATGTATAGCTAGTATATTATATTTGATATTTATTATCGAAAATACATATTCTTATTAATAACGGGAAACAATACTTTTAATACCTATATTTTTTCGTTCATTGTCAATCGTATGAGCTTATATTTTTATCAAGAACTACTTATCAAATTTAATTAATTTAACTTATCAAAATTTTTATTATATCTAGGTGAGTAGAATTTCATCTATGATTGATAGATAGTCACAAACAATAATCCGACGTAGTCCAACTACAGTTTCCAGATTGATTCCTAATAAACATCGACAATTCGGCTGTCCGTTCGATTACCAATAAATTGCACATAACATCTGTATTTGATGTTCAATATGCTTTAGTACTAGCCTGAGGGATAGTGTAGCCATTTTATTGCAAGCAAATATCAACTCTAATAGCTCTACCATTTTGGTTAATTATATAGAAAGCTTAAAATCGTTTCACATCGTACGATAATAGTTGCCTTTGATCAGCATCCATTATATATATATATATATATATATATATATATATATATATATATATATATATATATATATATATATATATATATATATATATATATATAATATGTTTTATAGTTAGCAGCCGTGGCTGCTACTAATTACTTACCGTTTAAATAAGGTCGAATAGTTCTAATAATAAACTACTGTATCACAATATACCGTATTAAGTAATTGCACTGACCTTCAGTAGTGAAGACCTCGACTTCGCATAACGATAGCGAGCCTTCGACTCCAACAAGTTGCAGGAAAACATGCTGTCCGACGAGAGGTCGAGCACAAGTGAATGTTTTCGTCACTCCTTCATCTAAGTAAATAAACAAAAATATAATTAAAGTAAGTATTATATAATATACACAAAATTGAAATTGACACAATTATTTCAGTATAACCTTTGTTAAGTAAAATATTGAATTTTTTTTTATTGCTCAGAATAAAGAGCATTAATGTTTTGTTTTAATGTTTATTTTTTTAGTTTATATATATAATATAATATAATAGGAGAGAACAGAAGCTCAAATACCTTTTAATTAAAAATTACGTAAACCAACTTTCTTAAGCTTTTAAATTTATTCTTTAGAATATAATATCTGTATATTCCTAAAATCTACGTCAAAATTTGTACAAGAATGTGAAGCGAAGTTTTTCACTAGTCCGTGTGACAGAGACTACAAAACAATAGTCTTGAATGATCACCGTTAATGCAGGCTTCAAATACCTTCGCAACAAGACTTTCTAGATAGATAGATTAAAAAAGAAAAGTTGTTACGATTTTTGTCAATACCTCAAAAATTCTGCGTAGTAGAAACGTTTTTATTGTGTGAGATACTGTATATTACACTTATAAAATTATTTACTTAATAAATAAATAAATAAAATAAATACACTCTTATTTCTGATTTATTATTATTTATAATTATTTATAATTATTTATTATTATCTACCCTAACATAATAATATATCTTGACAGTAGTTAGCGATCATAATATGCTTAAGGGCAAAGTGGCATACGAGACCACGGCACGGCTTCCACTGGAGATCACTATGAATATAAATAAAATTAATTAAAATACGAATTTTAAGTACATACAATTTCAGAATTATAATACGAGGATATTTTTGTTTTGTTTCATACTTTTTAGTGCTTGATTTTAACTTGCACTAAAAAGTATGAAACAAAACAAAAATATCCTCGTATTATAATTCTGAAATTGTATGTACTTAAAATTCGTATTTTAATTAATTTTATTAATATTATTATTAATTTTATTAATATTAGATTTTAACTTGGGGTGCTACTGTCGGTGACCTCCGCGTGGTGCACCCTGGAAACGTAGGCGGCAGCAGCTCCACAGTTGCGGAGCTGCTGCCGCCTACGGCTAACGACCGACTGGGGGGAACGCCGGATATGCGATTTGCGCTCCGGGTACTGCTCTGCTTATGCAGAGTCGACCTGTTGAGCGGCCGCATGGCGTAGTGGAACTCGTTTCCACGAGGGCTTTCCGGTGCCACTGCGCTTACGCGCGGTGACGCCGCGGATGACGGACGGGTCTGACGTGCACTCACCCTGCCGTCAGACAGAATGGGTAGGCTAAGGCTTACACGTTCACCGTCCTCTCGTAATCTCGTTACGTGGTGTCGTGGTCACGTCTCGCGGCCACGTGCGGGACCGAGGGTCTTGCCTTAGCCGGCCGGGCCGCGAGGAAGAAAACCTCTATAAAAAATTACCCCGAATCCTAAGCGGCGACGCAGCGCGAGGGGATGCATGGCTGATGGGAAGTTCAGTCTTGACTGCGATCCTCGTCCGGGTACCGGCCGACACCCGTGACGAGTTACGCTAGGCTTACCCAGGTACAGGGGGCACTGCCTGGGTGGACCTTCTTTTCCCCCATACTCGTGGGACTTACAATGGAAACAGGAAAACAAAATAAAAAACAATTTTACAGGTTGGAGATGGCGACGGACAGCATCGGCGTCGATACGGACGTCAGTGTGCAGTCAGAGGACCCGGCGGGGTCAGTAAGCGCCGGTGGGAGGCGTCAAAAGCCTCATAAACGGTCTAGGCCGAAATCTTTCTCGCCGGCGAGTGGAAGTGAGGGAGGTATGCTCACCAGAGCGAGAAAAAGAGTAGTAGCTGCCAGGAGGCGCGAAGATTTACTTGTTACGGAGGATGAAATCGTCGAACAAGCACGCGCTGCTGAGCAGAGCCGGAAGGCCCTAAGCTTGGACGCGGGAGACAGTCGCACTGCGGATGCCCTGAACAAGCAGGCCCTGCAGGACCTAGATCTAATCCTTCAGGTTGCCGACAGGTCCAGAAATTTGAAACGCTCCTTTGTGCACGTTATTAAGGAAGCGGCCGGGTCAATCAAGGCTGTTGTGGAGGCCCTCCATACGAGGACAGTGGCGGAAGAAGTGGCCAAACTCCAGGCAGAGAACAGCCGTCTAGAGAAACAGGTTGCAGCTCTCCAGTCCGAAGTCTCGGAACTGAAGGAGATGGTTCGCTCCACACAGACCTCTTCTCCTCCTCAGCCACCTAGGAGCGACGCTGACGTACTGGAAGAGTTCAAGACGTCCATAGTAGCATCCGTTGGTCGCCTGATAGACGCCCGTCTGGCAGGCATAGAGGAGCGGCTCTTGCCTACAAAGACGCTCCGTCCACCATTGGCGTCGGACAAAAAGCGGGAGGTAGCCCAGAAGGCATCTGCGCCAACGCCAGCACCTCGGACTCTTCGTGCACAGGATAAAACCCTGCAATCGTCGGCAAGTTCAACAGCCGCGAAGACGATTTCTGCGTGCCCAAACGACGGCGATGAATGGGTCACGGTCGTCAGGAGGAAGAAAAAGGCAAAATCGTACGCTGCCGCTGCCGCTGCTCCTGCGCCGAAGAATCCGCAGCCGCAACCCAAGAAGAAGTCAGAGAAGCCCAAGTTAATCGCCCCCCGCACTCCGGCAGTGTTAATAACACTAAATTCGGAGGCTGAATCCAAGGGGGTGACATACTGCCAAGTTATGCAGCGGGCCTCAGAAAAGGTGAGCTTGGTGGACCTTGGGTTTAAGGACGGTGTCAAAATCCGGCGTTCCGCTACCGGGGCGAGAATCCTTGAGCTGCCTAAAGGGCAGGACCCGGCGGCCGTCGATCGTCTGACACAAGAGTTATGCACGGCACTTGATGGAGTGGCGAATGTCGTCCAACCCACTAAATACGCGAGCATCCGTATTACTGGGCTGGACGACTCCGTTACCAGGGAGATGGCTGCGGCTGCGATAGCCAAGGCAGGGAAATGTCAGGCTGACCTCGTAAAGGCAGGGGACATACGATCTGGGCCTGGAGGAATGGGTACAATTGTGGCGAGATGCCCGATAGCGACGGCCAAAGCCTTGACTGAAGCAGGCCGGCTCTTAGTCGGCTGGAGCTCAGCCAAAGTACACATTTTGGAGCAGCGTCCCCTGCGTTGCTACAAATGCATGTTGGTCGGGCATACTCGCCCCGTCTGTCCCTCAGAAACAAACCGTGGAGGGTTATGCTTCCGGTGTGGCCTCGATGGGCACAAGGCGAGAGACTGCACCGGTGCAGTAAGATGCGCTGTCTGCGCAGACGCAGGGAAGCCTGCTGCGCATTTGATGGGAGGCCGGGACTGCTGTCCTCCCAAAACCAAGGGTAGAGTTGTTTCTGGAGCCCAGACCACTCCTAGACAGGGAAGCCGCCAGGCTCTGGAGGAAGCTAACGCCATGTCATCATGATCTGCCGTAGCTTCCTCCAGGCGAACCTTAACCACTGTGCCAGAGCTCAGGACCTGCTCATGCAGTCCATGGCGCAGTGGGAGATAGACCTGGCAGTGGTGTCGGAGCCCTACTGGGCTCCGCCCCTACCAAATTGGTTGGGAGATCTGGACGGCACTGTGGCGGTGATTAGGGGAAACACCGCCGGCCCCTCCCTCATGCTCATCGAACGTGGCTCGGGATACGTGGTGCTGGCGTGGGGAGAGTACGCTGTGGTTGGTGTGTACTTCTCCCCCAATCGCAGCCTGGCGGAGTTCGAGATCTTTCTCGACACCGTCAGAGCTGCGGTATGCCGGCAGTCGTCGAGGCCAGTTATTGTCCTCGGCGACTTTAACGCCAAGTCCCGGGCCTGGGGAAACCCAGCGACGAACGCGAGGGGTCGTGCCGTCCAAGCTTGGGCCCTTCTCTCCGGTTTGTCCCTCTTAAACAGGGGGACCGTACATACCTGCGTGCGACTGCGTGGGGGTTCCGTGGTGGACCTATCGTTCGCCAGCCCTGCAGTCGCACGGAGAGTGACAGACTGGAGAGTAGAGGAGGAGGTGGAGACCCTGTCGGATCACAGATACATTCGGTTCAGCGTCTCCACCTTGTCTTCTTCGGTGGATCTACCGAGGGGCCCAAGCAAACTTCCGCGCTGGGCCCTCAGCAAACTGGATGTGGAGTTGGCTCGGGAGGCTGCGATTGTTCAGCGATGGATCTCTCGAGGAGATGCTGAGGGCACCAGCGTGGAAGAGTTAGCGGGCCGCATACGCAGATCGTTGACTAACGTCTGCGATGCGGCCATGCCGAGAGTGCGTCGGCGCCCGCGGCAGCGACGTGCAGTATACTGGTGGTCGCCTGAGATAGCGGATCTCCGGGCGGCCTGTTCGGAGGCACGTAGGCTGTACGTACGCTGCCGTAGACGTAACGGTGCCGATCCGGCCCTGGAAAATGAGCTGCGGATCGCCTACCTTCAAGCGAAGAAGGCTCTGCAGCTCACCATTAGTCGGGCAAAGGACGCTGGCCGGGAGGAATTACTGGCGGGTCTCAACCGAGACCCATGGGGGCGTCCCTATCGCGCAGCTCGTAACAAGTTGCGCGGTCAGGGTGCCTCCGTGACGGAAACGACGCCGCCGGATCTCCTCCAACGGATAGTGTCGGAGCTTTTTCCACACCGTCCGGGCCACACTCCGCCCGCGATGGCGCCGTCCTCTTTGAACGAGTCCGAGGTGTCCATCCCTCCTATTTCCGAGGGGGAAATGGACATGGCCTTGGATCGTCTGAGGGCCAGGAGGACGGCACCAGGGCCGGATGGTGTTCCAGGGCGAGTACTGAGCATCGCCCTGGAACAACTGAGAGGGCGGCTTCGGGTCCTGTTCGATAAGTGCCTCAGCACCGGACAGTTCCCGAAGTCATGGAGGACGGGCCGGTTGTGCCTGTTACGCAAGGAGGGTCGACCATCTGACTCCCCCTCTGCGTACAGGCCAATCGTGCTGCTGGACGAGACGGCCAAGATGCTTGAGAAGATTCTCGCTGCCCGCCTTGTACAGCACCTCGAAGAGTCGGGGCCGGACCTCTCAGAGGCGCAGTTCGGGTTCAGGGCGGGCCGCTCCACACTGGACGCCCTGAACGCCCTGAGGTCTCTCTCCTCGGAGGCGGTGGCCAGTGGAGACGTTCTCCTGGCTATCTCGCTAGACGTGGCGAACGCCTTCAACAGCATCCCTGTTGAGACTATCGTGGAGGCACTGAAGTTTCATAAAGTGCCCCACTATCTCCAGAGACTGTTGGAGGCGTACCTTCGGGAGAGAGAGGTCCTCTGGGAGGGGGGCGACGGCCGACTGTATCGACGTCGCGTCGGGTGCGGCGTTCCACAGGGCTCCGTCCTGGGACCGACTCTGTGGAACGTCGGCTTCGACTGGTTGCTGCGGGCACCCCTTCCGTCCGGGCTGAGGGTCATCTGTTATGCTGATGACACCTTACTCACGGCCCGGGCGAGAAGCTTTGAAGAAGCAGCCCACCTAGCGGAAACCGGCACGTCGATAACGGTCGACCGTATCGAGATGCTGGGCCTGAGGGTCTCTGTATCCAAGACAGAGGCTCTCCTATTCCATGGCCCACGCAGAGGCCCCCCCCGTGGTGCGCGAATCACCGTCCAGGGTACGGAGGTGGAGGTTCGGGCCCAGATGAGGTACCTGGGCCTGACCCTGGACGGTCGATGGAATTTTGGTCCGCATTTTGCGGAGCTCGCTCCGAGGCTCGAGAGGGCCGCCGCTGCGTTGGGCAGACTTCTGCCCAACGTAGGAGGACCGGACTCCCCTTGTCATGAGCATGGCACTGTACGGTGCACCCATTTGGTGTGACGCACTCACCACTCGGAACAAGACCCTTTTGAGGAGGCCTCAGAGGGTCATAGCGGTGAGGGCGATACGTGGATACCGTACGGTGTCATGGACGGCGGCAACAGGCGGCAGGCGGAGGTGCTCGCGGAAGTGTACCGTTTCAGGTCGAGCCTCAGAGCTAGAGGACAAGTCCCAAGTGCGGACCAGACGGCTCCGATCAGGGCTCAGGCTCAGAGAGCCCTGATCCAATGGTGGAAGGAGGACCTGGAGTCCCCAGCGGCGGGCCTAGCGACAGTGGACGCTATACGTCCACATCTCCGTCGCTGGGTCAGAAGGCGGCACGGGGTGCTGACCTTTCGACTGACGCAGGTACTTACCGGGCACGGGTGCTTTGGTAAGTACCTGCATCAAATTGCAAGAAGGGAAGCCACCCCTGCCTGTCATGAGTGTGGCGCACCGATAGACACGGCGCGTCACACTCTCGAGGAGTGCGCTGCCTGGGGGCCCCAGCGCCATGCCCTGGTGGCCGTGATAGGCGGAGACCTCTCGTTGTCGAGCGTGATCCGCTGCATGCTCGGCAGCGAGAGGTGCTGGTCGGCTGTGACCTCCTTTTGCGAAGAGGTCATGGCTTTGAAGGAGGCTGCGGAGCGGGAGCGTGAAGCAGACGTTAACGCTGACCCGCTCCGCAGGAGACGACCGGGGGGAAGGAGACGCCGCTACGCGCTCCTTCACCCTCCGCACTAGAGTGGGAGGGGCACCTTTAATCCTCCCACCCGCCACTAGGGCAATAGAGCGCTCACGGTGCCCGCGAGCGCTCTATAGGCGAAGGCGGTCCGCATAGGCGGGCCAACCGTCGGGGCGTCACGGTTGCATGCGAAAGCGATCCCGTGGCGCCCCACTACGACGATGAGGGCACCGCTGGGTTTTAGTGCGGTATTCTGGCACGTTCTGCGTGCCAGCGAGTCCCACATACCCGCCGCCTCTCCGTGGCGGGATGCGTAAATGCATTTCCCAGCGATAAAAAAAAAAAAAAAAAAAAAAAAAAAGTGCTTGATTTTAACTTACTTTTTATAGGTCCATGAGTTTAAATATGTACGTATGTATATATGTCATTTCTAAGATACTCCCAGAGTTCTACAGGAATATCATATATACCACGGTACTTGTTGTATCATAAAAGCCTATTAACTTTAGAAAAGATAGATGGATTGTTTTTCATTTTTTTATTATTATTTATACTATCGAGAGCAATTTAGCAATGTAATCCTTGAATAATATAAATTTAATAAATAATCCTGTTATAATAACTTGCGTCTCTCGTTGTTGGTACCTAAATAGTCTTCTTGTTTCACAATAAATTGCTGTGTAGGCTATTGATGTCGGGATTTTTAAGCCCGTATAATTGTTTTATTTTTATTTTATTAAGAGCAAAAAAAAAAAACAAATTTAAAAATACGATGTAGGACTTTAGTATGTAATATTTGAATATGTTTTGTTATAATTGCGATAAGTATTACCAGGCAAGTAAACCTTGCAAATGTAATTAAGTCTGCATGCTGACCATTACAATGAATTTTGTATTCTAGTAATGATGTATTAAATGTTATATGCAAATAATCCAGTAAAATCTATTTCCGTATCAAAATTATAATGGATTGTGTATCCAATGTATATAAATAATAACTGTTAACAGAAATACTTTGCTAATGTGTATTGAAGTAATATATTATATAAAAGTAAGTAAGAAGTGTAGTCACATTTAATGTGGAAACTAATTTAGTTTCCACTAATGGTATTCTTACACTTCGTATCTTTCACTTATCAATTTATTGTAATTATTAGGGTTGACTTAATAGTTTATATTTTATTTGCGGTAAAGTTTCGCAGGATTCCTTCGAAGAATATCAATTGAGATTAACTAGATAAACATATTTAGCAGCGCCGTATCTAGGCTGCAGACCTTGAGGGCACGGGTGTCAACGACATCAATATTTCCCTATATATTTCAAACGATTAAATTAATTTGATAAAAATAAACACTATATTATCTCAAATTAACAGAGTTATCTATAGTTCTATGTGAGCATGTGGTTTCACGTTTTCATATCATTTAATAAATTCTGAACAATGTAAGAAAATTTCTCTATCAATTCGAAGCAGTGCTGAACAAAATCCTCTTCTTCTATCGAGACGAAATATTGGAGATACCCAATTGATTATTAATTATATTTTTGATACCTCATTAGTCAAGGGCTTGATTGACAGATCTTTTAAATAAGAGGCTTTTAACTAACATGAACATACTAACCCTACTATAATATTTCTAAGTTAAAACTAAATCAAAAATAAAATGAAAAATATAAATAAAAAATATTTATGAAAAAAAAAAAACAAAAAGCTAGAAATATAAAAATGTACATATAGTTTAAAAAAAAAAGCACAAGTAGATTTTTTTCCTAAAAAAATTTTTTTTAGCTCATGTCCGTATCCAAAAATATAAAAGAATTTTTGGATACGGATATCTTTGAAAATATTCAAAGTGCATAGTCGGATTAATATGGGAATTCTGCCCCCATGGCATTTTTTACTATGAATATTTTCAAAGATATCCGTATCCAAAAATTAAAGAACGCTTAGTAATTAGTTGTCAACTATAGTCTAGTAACGTAAAGTTGAGCAAGTCCAACAATTAGTCATGCAACTATTTTTCAACTATTGAAGTAATTAATCAAACAAGTATTTCGCCTACAAAAAAAAAAAAGAAAAAATACTAGTTTGGTATTTATATAAGTGTGTGGTATATTATCATTGCACTCTCATGTCGTCAAAGGAATTAATAATGATTTTTAAAGGCCATCCATGCCATGTTACATTACTGTACTTTATAACAGACAGCCATTGGATGTCTACTGCTGAACGTTTCCTCCCCCGTCGATCTCCAGAGCGATGTTAAACTACATTGTTAAATTTTTTGTAAATTTACTACATGTTTTGTAAGCAAATGCATACTAAAATTACAAAACCTTGTATTGTATTGCTATTTTAATACGCATTTGTTTTAATATAACATCTTGTTATAGCCAAAGTACTAAACAGGATGCAATTTCACAATGTTTTTGTATTTATCAGATACTTATAGTAATTTTATGATTCTGTGTAGTAGAATTGAATCTCAAATTTCGTAAATTTTATATACATATTCGGAATTTAATTTTACTAAGATAATAAAATAACTAACCAAAATTTGCTATTTGAATTACAATAAGTGTTAGGAAATATACTATATATTTCATTTAAATCATGTACGCTATGTGTTAAACAATTCTTCAAGCCGCTAAATCGCGCTAACGTTTAGTTCTACAAAATCTATATATAGGTCTCCATACAAAATTAACTGACTAAGGGTTTTTTATTAAATTAGTCATTTCACCTTGCAACGGGATATTTATAATGTAGGTCCCGTAGTGCAGGTTTGATTTTGGACGTGTGGAATGATAAACGTTTCATACGTATCAAATCGTTTTTTCTATCACTGTTGTAATATTTTCAAACTGTTGTGTAGTAAAATTACAATAGATTTCTGTATAATAACTATATTTATTTGATATATTTTGTTTAGTGAAATTACAAATAATGGATATTAATATTACTACACAAGGTTTTTATAACTGATTAGTAATTTTGCGAAAGATGATTTGTAATATTTTGAAACTGAGTTGTTGTAAATTGTGTAGTAAAATTACAGCACTTAGTTCCTTTATTCCAAAACTGTGGTGCGTAAAAACTTCCTACACAAATTATTAAAATTACTATAGAAATTTTTAATAGTGTATTGTAGTATGTATTTATCATAAAAAAGTGAGAACTATTAGATAATATTTCGACTTCGATTTTGACTGACATGGGGCGCCATAACGAAAAGTCCCCAGGGGCGCTAATAACCTGAGGTATAGCTCTCCGTATGATTTTTTTTTTAAATTTAAGACACTGATTTTCTCATATTATTATTATCAGTTTAAAACCGAGAAACTTTAAAAAATGTAATTCCTAGGATATCCTGTAATAATAGTAGTACATATAGCTGGTTCTAAATATATTCTTTCAAACTCTAAGTTTAATTTAAATTAAGAGTATATACATAATTAAATTTTAATATCGATTTAAAAGAAAATCCGTTATTAGATATACATATATAACTGTAATTTTTTGTCAAGAACTTGACCGAGTGGTTTAGAAAGTGAAGTTGTCTATGTATTGCTATGTCATAATTATTATATGACTATTTTAAGCATGTAGTATAAGTATCAGGTAAATTTAAATTCTTAAATCACGTAGTCATATTTCGTTGGTAAAACTTGAAAGCACGTATTCTTTTGTATGATTTAAATGTTGTGGCAAAATAAGTCTTGTAAATATTTAAAGTGCGAGACTATTATTTAATTGCACAGCAAAGGACTCACTATGAACCTCTATCAACTCACGAATAGAGGTGAAATCAAAATAACTACATAATATATAATACTACTATATAGTAATGGGTAAGTAATGTTTATAAAAACGGAAGAACTCTGTCAAGATTTTTTACATTTTCATAGAAATACACATCTGTTTAATTATTTGACTATAGACCATTATTTTTCAATAAACTGTTCTGTTTCTAGTGAAATTAGAAATATTTACGAGACTGCTATAGACTCTCCTGTTCAAAAATCCATGAACTCTTTAAAGATATTTGGATTGTTTTATCCGGTTTGAAATTTTTTGCCATGTTTGTATCATTATTTAATAACTTTGGTGAATTTTTATTGTCGTTATTGTTCAGTGAGTATGTACTATATATGTCTGTAGGTAGGTTTTTTCCAATGACTTGGTTACATTAAAAAAAAAAAAAAACATTTATTGATTTTTAAATTTGTCATAATAGATTTGCGCTATATAATGTTGTATTTTAATACCAAATGCCATTCTAATGCAATTTAAATAAAATTCCGATATCAAAATAGAAATGACGAAGAATAATAGAGCAACGTTAAAAAAAATAATCAACAGATTTTATATTTTTTTTTAAAAGTAACATGACTCTATATAAAATTCCTATTTAAATTGGCATCATAAATAAAACGATATAAAATAATTTTATAAAATAAAATAATATAAAATGAATTAAAAAGTTTACCTGGTGCAGTACTACAAATTACAATTATAGGAAAATACTTATTACCGTTCGAATGGACATGCTTCACGAATAATAAAGAATATGAGTACATAGTAATAAAATGTATTTTTATGTTTAATATATTGACTTCAAATGTTAAAAATTGTTTACTTTTTTTAACTTGAGCCACTAATCCTCCATAATGAATGTCAAAACTCGGGCAATAGCTTGTGAAATATTTATTTCCTACTACAAGTCATTAGCAAAATAGAACAATAACATATAAGTCAGGATGTTACTATCAATTTTGTTATCTTTTACGATCTTTACATTTAATTGTCTATTTTGACGAAAAGTTCTCGCGAGTACTTGGACTAATTAACTACAATGTGGAACGCATCGCGTATTCGGTTACGTAAAGCTATTAAGTTTGTTTATGATTATATAACTGGTGCTTGTGCGCTCTGATACACTTCGTTCAGCATTCATAACGCGACAAGAAAATAGCCGCCCAGTTGCATTCTCCATCAACTGTCTAATGTATGCAACCATTTCATTAAGTTAAATTATTTGATCTTTTTATAAAAAAATATCTAAAAATATTTTAAAAATAATTTTAAATACATTTATAGGTAAAGAATAAAGAAGCTGCAGACAGTGTTGTATTTATTATTATTATTTTGTTTTATATAAGACTGTTTTTGGAGACAAATCAAAAATTGAGAGAGCTTGTTTGGAAGTGTTAATGCGTCCACCATATAGTCCTTACTTTGCATCTTCAGATTTAAACTTGCTTCGGTTTCTTCAGAATTGTTTGGGTAGTATTAGGTTAACATCAAGAGAAGACTGTCAAAACGACTTGTCGCATTTTTTTTATCAAAAATCCTAAGATTTCAACAGGAACGTCATGTCACTACCTACAAAATGACAACAAGATATCGAACAAAATGGCACATATTATTACAATTAAATGTAATTAAGATTGCAAAAAAAGTCACGAATTTGTATATAAAACACGAAGAAACTGAAGTATTTTATTTCATAACTAGTATATTGCTTAAGAGTTAAAATTCAAAGAGATAAAAACCGTGTGTAAATGGTATTTTACCCGGTGATGCGGTAATAATTTAACTGACAATCTTACGCAACAATTTAAACTGATTTTCTTTCTCAAATGCTTTAAATAAACGTTACAATTGAAATAATTCTATATAAAATATTAATGTAAATTCATTACGTCAATTCTTATGATTCATTTTTTTAAAATAAATCAATATCTGACGACCGTTCTGGTGTAGTGGTGCGAGTAGTGGCCTCAATGCCGGTGGTAGCGGGTTCGATTCCCGCTCGAGGCAAATATTTGTAATTGTACAAATATTTGTTTCCGGTCTGGGTGTATGTTCTTGTTGGTTTCTCCACCGTGCCTCAGAGAGCACGTAAAGACGTCGGTCCCGGTTGTTATCATAGACACCGGGTAACGATTGTTACTCATGCGATATTATCCGCCAACCCGCAGTGGAACAGCGTGGTTATATTAAATATATACATTTAATTTTAAAATTATGCATAGTATATTGTAAATTCTAAAGCAGTCCGTATTTATATTGCTTTTTTTTTAAATTATTTATACCCACTGTGATTGGAAAAGTCACGGTCTGTGTTGCCAGATTGGGGGATTTTCCCCTAAATTTAGTGGAATTTAGACGGCCTGGTGGAAAATCTAGGGGAAGCATTTTCCTAGGGGATTTGTTTAGGGGATTTAAAAACTCCGTTAAATTTCAATCGAAAATAAAGAACGAAGAAAGATTTGAGTTCAGAATATAAATTATGAAAATAATTTATTACTCAAATATTAATGAGAATGATTACATGCTTAATTTTAATTACATTTATAAATTGTAATTGAATTTATTATTTATGTGGGGTAGAAATAATAGTCATAGACTCACTTATCTATGGATTTTTATTTTAAAAGAACACCTTAATCGCCTTGTAACTGCCTACGCTTCCCGAACCAAAATCCGCCATTACATACATTCGGTACATAATACATTCCTCCCCGCTCTCGACCAATCACAAGCAGTTTCCTTTTCCAGACTATATAAAATTGTAACATTGCTAGTAGCTTATTTAAGTAAAATAAAATTATACATCTGTATATTCAATTACACAAAATAACAATCCTACATTTATATTATTACATTAATTTATTATATTTTCTTTAAGAAATATTTTAAATTTATTTTATTATCAGTTAAACTAAAAAATGTTTTTTTTTAAGTTTTAAATTATAAATAAACAAAAATTTAATGTATTTTAAATTATTATAAAATATTATTTTATATTAAACATAAAGTGTATTAATAATAAGATCTTTGACAATTTAAAAAAAAATTGATAATTACAATAATTAAAATAAATTAAGAAAAAATTGATAATTTAAAAGTTAGGGGATTTTTTTTTAATCTAGGGGATTTTTGAGTGGCACTTTAGGGGGAATGGATTGAGTTCATCTGGTAACACTGGTCACGGTAGAGTTTTTATCTAGGCATGAAAATGTTCAACTATTATTAGTAATATATATATGAATATTTAAAAAAAATGTGTTTTGATTTTTTCTGATTACCTTGACAATTTTTTGTTGTTATTATGTCTAAAATTCTTCTGTAAGTAACATGTCAAACCTTTATTGAGATATTAAAGTACGACATCTTATCGTTTAGGTGTTGCAAAAAATAGTATAATTGCAAAGAATAGAAACTTTGATATTATAATTATACAAATGTTATGATAATATTACTATAATTCAGCTCACAGATAATAATTAAGCCTCAACCATCAGCGGTTCCCATGCAGCGAGCGAGAGCTTGTGAACATTTGTGACACGATTTCCACTTTCTTTGGATTGATTAATAATGTAAGCGTTAGAGAACTTAGAGATTCTGTTTATTGAATTGCGAATTTTAGTACAAAATGTCACTAATTTCTAGTTAACCAAAATTGATTTTATAGAATTTATTTACAATAGTTAGAGTTATACAAATAATTATCGTATAAATCATGTATATTCGTGATTGGATCCCATAAAAATGTCTGTTCCTTTTCCAAAGACTAATGCCAGAAGGTTATAAGTTAATAGGTATAAGTTATTAGGTATAAGGGCAGAAACCTCAATGGTGGCAAGAGCTCTTTTAATTTGCTTCATGAAACGAAACGGGCGATAAAGCCAACCTGAAAACATAACCAGAAAGGCCGAGTAGACTAAAAAAATCTTATATCTTTAAACGAGCAATTCTTGTATATATAATCTGAATCTCGGAAACGGCTCCAACGATTTTCATGAAATTTTGTATACAGAAGGTTTCGGGGGTGATAAATCGATATAGCTAGGATTTATTTTTAGAAAATGTCGTTTTATCCCTTTTTTTTTGCATTTAAAAAATTTCATTAGAATACGAAGGTAAATTTCGCTGATATTGATAAGCTTAAAATAGCTCGGATGGGAATCAGAAAACTCGGGTTCGAATCCAGGTGTCTACTGACCATTTTCTTTTTCCTTTTTTTAAGTTTCTTCTTTTGTGATTAGTGAGAGCTCTTTTTATTTTTTATTTAAATAACCAGTTGCTATTATTTTATTATTATGTCGGTAAGATCGAAAATATTATTTATGTTTCATCAATATATAATGCATCTAAATATAGTTTAACCGAGCAAAGCTCGGTCATCCAGGTACTAATAAATATACGATATACGATAAAAGATTGCTTTCCATTTTTGATGTCTATTTCGTTTTAGACGTCTCGGTACGAAAGCCATTTAAAAATAAATTCTATGATATACGTCTGAACGATAATTATATAGTACTAGTTATTTTGGTATCTATTTACCGTGTAAAATAAATAATGAAAGAATTTTTGCAACAGAAAAACATTCAAAAAGTAATGAATAATATTCAACATTTTATAGATATTTATAGCTCCTGTACAACCAAAGAGTACGAGATATTTATTATTTGTAGCATTTTTTTTAAATATTAAAGTATTAAAAAATTGGGAGATGATTTTACTTTATTTTATATGTTTATTTTTTCTATCGGATGATAAATCATTGTTAGAAAATGTGTGACGATAACATGATCAAATAAAAATGTTATACGGAATATTACGCGGTGTTACTTGAAGTCTTTATTACGCTCCAGTACTCTGCCAATTAATGGCAAAGTACTGGAGCGTAATACCCGGATGAAGGAGCAAGTCTTGATGTGTCGGCTATTTTTGATATGACGTATAATTTCTAATTAAAAAAGGTAAACAAAAACATTATCATTTCCTTCAGACATTTATAAACCATTCTGTAGTAGTTCTATTGTTATTTATTATTTCTTATTATGGAGAAATTTTTACTAATAATAAAATTATAAAAAAAAGAAAATATTCCTAATATTTGTTATTTTCAAATATCGTTGACTTCTATGAACAACTTCACAATGTATCTATAATGATTAACCTCAGTAACCAAAAGTGAGCGAAGCCGACATATTTTTTATAATTCATATGTAAATATATACTTACATATGAATATTTTAGTACATTATAAAAACAAAACTCGATTGCCACAAACATATTTAAATCCGCAATACAGCGCCGCTACCCAATTAAAATCGGCGATGCAAAAAAAAGTAAAAATAGGTTAGGAATTCGCTGGCAATACGAGTACTAGTATAATACTTTTGATACTTTTGTACATATTTAGGTAAAATAACACGTTTTAATAAACTTCGGGTGCAGTCGTAACTAGAAAATATTTGCTTCTTTTAGGAATGTTTATTTCTTATCTCAGGTCAAGCATTTTTTTTAACTTTACATACCTATGAAGTTCTACTTTTGTAAGGTATGGCCGTAAAAATAGATTTACTTTCAACGAGACTAAACTAAGCATGCTGACTACGGCTCTACATGTAACATTCATTTGTTACGAGTACGTATTTCGAAAAACCGTTGCTTTTTTTATTAAAATGATGGCCATACGTATCGCGTAGGTTAAATTGGCTTTCATAAATGTTTCAGTGAGTTGGTACATTGCATGATTTACCGGTAGAACCTGGGATTTACCATTGTTCGGGCTTTTATACTTACGTAAATAATTAATTTAAATATTATAAATATTAAATATTATAAGTTGGGTTTTCAAAGAAATATTTTTATATATTACTTAGGAAAGACTTTTGAATGTGACAGCACTTACCCATAGTTCCGGGAAACCACGCACATAGAGGATTTCTTTGCAAGTCACTGCTGCTGTTCCCAACTCGGATTTCAAGATCTTGTAATGGTTGGTGACCTGAGAAATAGGTTTAGGACTTAATTTATTTTGCACACAACTGCATACGCTGACACGTGTACGTGTGCTTTCACTGAAAGATTTAATTATGTGACCCGATGAACAGTCGATACTACAGAAACACATCGGTTATGTTTGGATAAACTTTTGTATCTCATAAAAGAAAACTTAAGCATGAATAACAAAATAACAAAATATCTATTCATTAAAAAAATATTAACGCAATTAACGTCATTATATATTATTATTATATTTACTATAGAGAAGAAATGACATGACCGGTTCTTTGAATACAAAGATCACTTTGTTATAAAATAGTGTTCGTAATAAAGCTATACCTGATAATTAAACTATATCAGTACAAAAAACTATAGAATAATTTATTGTTAATATATATTGATAATGAGACTCGAGACATCACACGCAGCGTTGTGCCACTATAATTGTTGTTAATTTCTACGCAAAGATTATTATTAGTTGTGTTGTTAAATTTGGTACAAGCAGGTATTTTCATAAGTTTGGTATATATATTACAATATTTAAAAATACAAATAGATAAAATTACTTATGTTGAAATGGTACGACATACCGGTATAATGAATTGCTGAACCGTTACAGCTCATGACATGCATATGACCACGGTCACTTTTACAACATGTTGGACACAAGTTGCGACATTGTTCTATCAACTGTGACGAATTACGAAGATAGTCGCATATTATAACTACTTTTACATCAACCATGCTGATCAAATTAATAAGGAATTTTCTAGTATACAGTATTTTAATAAGATAATAAAATTTTATGTAGAGTTATAAAAAAATAATAAAGTCTAACGATAAACAAACAATTTATATATATATATATATATATATATAAAGGAAATATATTTCCTTCTAATTTAAATTTGGAGCTTATTTGTCAATAGACATAGTTGACTTTCTGTGACATAATTTATAAAATGGCAGATATGAAAAATTGCTTATAATCGATACATGTTGAAATTACTAAAAGTTAAGTGAATGGTTAAAATAGTGAGGAATAAACATTAATTGTCGTTTCTCTATTTTCAGGTATAGTTTTTCTAAAGTTAATAATGTTTTATTGTATTGTTGATTGTAATCCAAAGATGTAATAATAAAACTCTATTTTCAGAGCAACACAAGTTTATTCTTACCTAAACCATTAAATAAACGTATTATAAAACGACAATTGGTTTATTAAAAAGGAAAAATAATGGAAAAACTTCATTTTGAATTTACTCTGTTACCTGGCAGTGATGGAAAATCTAATATTTTATGCATAACCTCGATTGGTACACCGGACAACAAAGTATATGCCGTACCGGAAGAATTACAGGAAGTTAGTCATCATAAAGCTATAATTACTACAGCATCCTATACGAAAATTAAAAATAGTCTAAAAAAAAGGTACCAAAAACGAAAAATATGGATAACAATGTCAAAAGAACTATCCGAAGCTTATTTAGATACAGATAATAATATTCAATTTAATGACCAGTATCTGTAGGAACTGTGTAAGGATGAAACTGGTAATGTTAGTACATTGCAAACAGAAACAGATAGATTAGAAAAGTTATTTGTGAGATTCATGGAAAATACACAAACTAGTAGCAGTAAGCAACAGAACTTAAAAAATATTGCAGAAAAATTTGTGATAGAAAAATTTACAACAAAGAATCCAAATGCAAGTCAATGGATTGAGATGTTTGAAAAAGAGTGCACTCGCTGTGATGTAAAAACCGATGAAAGTAAAATTGAAGTACTCAGATTATTCATGGATAAAAATTGTCTCGACTGGTATAATTCAATGCTTATTAAAATTTCAATAAATGCAGACTGGTCTGTATGGAAAGACAAGTTTTGTCATTCGTTTGTTAATAAGGGATGGAACCCAGTGACCTATGCATTATCTTTTAGATATAGAGAGGGTTTATTGGTGGATTATGCCATGAGAAAGGAGAAATTATTATTGGATATGAGAAAAACTATAGACACAAATACTTTAGTAGATCTCATTGCAGCAGGTTTACTAGAATTTATACTAAACAGGATTGACAGAGAGACTTTAAAAGACACAGTAGATTTATTTAATGAACTCAGTAAATATGAACACTTGATGAATAAAAGAAATTATTTTACCACAAGAAAATATGAAAACCTGAAATATAAGAGTAAAAATGAAGAGAAAAGCCCATGTAAAATTTGTGAAAAGTTAAATAAAGGTACTCGTAACCACCCGGAAGCCACTTGCTGGTTTAGGTCTAATGAAAATGAAAATTTAAAGAAAAGAAATTATAAACATGTCAACAATTCTACAATCGAAGCCGAATTGATGACTGAGCCAAAAAACGAGTTGTAACACCATTAATATATGTCAAGCTACTACTGAACGATAAACTTGAAATATATGGAGTGTATGATTCTGGATCAAATGTTTCATTAATCAATTCAAAATTGTTGAAATTAAAAGGAAAAGGGAGCGATAAGAATAAAACAAGTTTAAAAACAGTTAGTGGTGTTACAAAAACAAGTGGCTTGGTTAAATTGAAAATAAAAATGTTTGAAATAGAAAAGAATGTTGATATTTATGTTATGGATGAGAAAAAAATGAAATATGATTTTTTAATAGGTTTAGACCTAATAAAAGAGTATAAATTAATTCAAAATGAAAACTTAAAAATTTCACAAAATATAAATATACAAAAAGAAATTGAGGAAAAATCTATAATTAGACTAAACAGAAAGATAGAAAATGATAAGAAAAAGAAAATACAGAATAAGGTTAATTTTAATGAACATATAAATAAGGATTTTGAAATAAAAATAAATCACTTAAAGGAGAAACAACAACATGAAATAATTAAATTAATTTCTAAATATAAAACAGTTTTTGCGAAAGACAAATATGATGTTGGCACAGTTAATGGGTATGAGTCAAGAATAGATTTAATAATGGATAAGTATTGTAGTAAGAGACCATACAAATGCACGATGGATGATAAGAAAGAAATAGAGGCACAAGTAGCTAAGTTACTTGAGAATAAACTTATTGAAGAATCCTACAGCCCATTTTCTGCACCCGTTACCCTGGCATATAAAAAAGAAGAAAATAGAAAGTCCAGACTGTGCATAGATTTCAGGGATTTGAATAAAATAGTGGTACCGCAGGCTCAACCATTTCCACTCATTGACGATCTAATGGTAAAAACTAGAAACTGTAAATATTTCTCCACCTTAGATATAAATTCTGCTTTTTGGGCAATCCCTCTACGTGTCGAAGACCGGAAGAAAACAGCGTTTGTTACCCAGGAAGGGCATTACCAGTGGACTTGTTTGCCATTTGGACTCAAAACTGCACCGGCTATTTTCCAAAGAATATTAAGTACAATTTTAAAAAGATACAACCTAAGTGATTTTGCAGTTAACTATATTGATGATATACTGATATTCTCAAAGACATTTGAAGATCACATGAGCCATCTTACACAATTACTGGAAGCAATCACAAGGGAAGGTTTCAAATTAAAATTTACAAAGTGCATATTCGCATCTGACTCTGTAAAGTACTTAGGACACATAATCCAAGACAATTCTATTCGACCAATTAATGATAATATGATTTCAATAATGGAATTTCCAGTTCCGAAAACTCAAAAAAACATACGTCAGTTTTTAGGCAAAATAAACTTTTATCATGAATTTATACCAAACAGTGCTATAATACTGGACCCTTTGCATAATTTGCTTCGAAAAAATCAGAAATTTGTTTGGTCTGTTAAATGTCAAACAGCATTTGATACTATAAAAAAATTATTGTGTTCAAAACCTATACTAGAAATTTATGATAAGGATCTACCCATCAATATATACACTGATGCTTCATTAGAGGGCATTGGAGCCATTTTGAAGCAGATACAACCAAACGGAGAAGAAAAACCGGTTGCTTATTTCTCGAAAAAACTTAATGATGCACAGAAGAAAAAGAAGGCTATATACCTAGAATGCTTAGCCATCAAAGAGGCCGTGAGATACTGGCAATTTTGGTTGATAGGAAGATCATTTACAGTCTACTCTGATCACAAGCCACTAGAAAATTTAAATTTAAAAGCCAGACCAGACGAAGACTTAGGTGATTTAACATACTATCTGTCTCAGTACGATTTTAAAATAAAATATGCACCTGGAAAACGAAATATAGAAGCAGACTGTCTGAGCAGGAATCCGGTATTAGAATCAGATAAAAATACAGAAGAAACATTAAAAATTGTTAACCTAATTACTTTGGAGGATATTATGTTGGATCAAAATAAGAATGAAGATATTCAAAAAAACAAAAGTAAATTGATTGAAAAACACAACATTTATTTAAAGAAAAGTAGAAAGAAAGAAAAAATTATTATATCAGAAGAATTCAGTATCAAATTTTTAAAAAATATACATAACGAGCTGGGCCATATCGGAATGAAACAGATGCAATATACTATAAGCCCATACTATGTGACAAGGAATTTAATGGAAAATATTAAGAATATTTGCAGAAACTGTGACACATGCTTAAAGAATAAATCAAGAGGTCAACATAAATTTGGTATGATGTCTCAATTGGGACCAGCTAAGGAACCATTTGAAATTGTTTCCATAGACACTATAGGAGGTTTTGGAGGTTCCAGGTCAACTAAAAGATATCTTCACTTATTAGTTGACCATTTCACAAGACATGCATTTATTCTCACCTCAAAAACACAGAGTTCTAATGACTTCATTAATTTAGTGTCTAAAATACCCGAAACTTTTAATATTGGTATGATACTTTCGGACCAATACCCAGGGATAAATTGCAAGGAGTTTAAGAAATATTTAGATGAAAAACAAATACTTCTCGTGTTCACAGCTGTTAATGCACCTTTCTCAAATGGTCTGAATGAAAGGTTAAATCAGACCTTAGTAAATAAAATTAGATGTAAAATTAACGAAAAAGGAAATACAAGAGCTTGGACAACCATAGCCCAAGAATGTATAAAGAAATATAACGATACACCACACACGGTCACTGGCTACACACCAAGCTATCTATTATTTGGGAAAAATGTTGCTATTTTACCGAAAGAGTTAAAACAAAACAAATCTGAGGATGATTGGATTCTAGACAAAAATATTGCATTTAATAATACTATTAAATCACATGATTATAATAAGAAAATATTTGACAAGAACCGAAAACTTCATGAATTTAAAGTAGGTGACCTGATATATGTTGAAAATGGAAATAAGCTGAACAGAAAGAAATTAGACGAACTAAGAATTGGTCCATATAAAATTTTGGAGAAAATATCTAGCACTATATATAGAATAGATACTGGGCACAAAAAGACAGAATCTAACATTTTTCACATCACTAAACTAATTCCAGTTCCTGAATTGTAGAAATAGTAAAAAGATTGGTTATTTGAAAATTCTTTGTAAAATTTTCTTTACTTGGGGGGGGGAGATATAAAGGAAATATATTTCCTTCTAATTTAAATTTGGAGCTTATTTGTCAATAGACATAGTTGACTTTCTGTGACATAATTTATAAAATGGCAGATATGAAAAATTGCTTATAATCGATACATGTTGAAATTACTAAAAGTTAAGTGAATGGTTAAAATAGTGAGGAATAAACATTAATTGTCGTTTCTCTATTTTCAGGTATAGTTTTTCTAAAGTTAATAATGTTTTATTGTATTGTTGATTGTAATCCAAAGATGTAATAATAAAACTCTATTTTCAGAGCAACACAAGTTTATTCTTACCTAAACCATTAAATAAACGTATTATATATATAGACTTGAAACTTGACTATGAACTATATCTTAATTTATCCACAGGAAGATTTAAAAAAAATCGTTTCGTCGAAAACAGTTTCCGGATAACATAATCACAGAAAATAAATCCTCAGTTTTAATAAATGGAAAACGCCATCTAAAGGTCAAGTGTATCTGACATGTTTTTTTATTAAAATCTTGTAATTTTAATGCATATGAAGTTACGTGTAAAGAAGTCTTATCCTAACTCTGAGAAACTCATCACTTTAGTTCCTCTTTACTTATACCGGCAAAGTTATAATATTCAGTGGCGATATTCCAACCAAGATTTAATATTATTATTAACGTAAATATACTATCAGAATTATTAAATAAAACCGGGAACTACCATAGTCGAGTGGATTAAGTATATGCATCTCGATTCTCAACTTAATTTAAGGTCCTTAGACGCATTCAGGTTTACGGGTTCTAATTCAGGTTTGCTTTACTAAACAAATAAAAATAAATTTAAAAATAAATTTATATATATTAAAAATGTATTCACCAGTTGACAATGACAACGTATGGTGGATTAATTTCTGTATACGTCACATTTCCAATCGGAACTGTTACAATGACAACCAATTATTCATTTAATGTTGATATTAAATTATTTATAAAATAATCATTGTTTAAAAGATAGTATTTAATATTATATGTCAACACGCGTATTGGAAGCTTCAAATCACAATTTTAAGGCTCCGGCGTATGTAGATGCAATTAAAATTTAATTAATTAGCCAGGACGTGTTCTAATTATATTGAAAATATTAAAAGCTTTCGATAATGTTATCCATTTACACTTTTATCGTTGTTATATGAGAATATCGTATTAAAAAATGAGTATTCCATACGGCTTTTACAATATAAATACCATATCGTTGAGAAATAAGTATGCTGTTAATACGAGTATATAGGTAGTTGTTTTAAGATTTAAAATTTACCACTTAAAAGTAAATTAAACTTAGAACAAAGGACTTATTATGTTCTAATTCTGTTAAGTAATTTGCAAAACTTGTTAATTTTTAGTAAATAAACTTAACTTTAACTTTCTCATGGAATAATCCTAAAGTAATAACGTACATAACCTTTTAAATATCTATATCTGTACTAAAAGTATCAGGACGCAAATCAAACTACTGGATGATTTTAAATGAAACTGGTATGATTGAAGTTCATACTAAGATTTAGGATGCTGAATAATTTTTATCTCGAAATTCAGCACGGCAGAGGTATGAAATTCAAAACGTGTAGGTACTTAGTTGTAATTTATTACGGTGTCATCGGATTTCATTCTTTTTTTTTTGCTAAAAAGGAGATATCTTAAAGATTTTGCCCTAAATATTTCAAGGTCTTTGATTTGTTAGTACTGTACGACTTAAATTAAGCTGGCGCTCTTCCTTTATCTTATAGGCGAAGTCGCGGGTACATCAAATCTTACATATAAGCTTATTACCCTTTTTTTTAATATTATGTATATATCGATCGTAATTTACGACAGTTATGGTGTAGGGTTGCGAGTAGTGGCCTCAAAGGTGCGCGCCGGTATCCGCGGGTTCGATTCCCGCTCGGGACAGATATTTTTGTATTTGTATAAATATTTCTTTTCGTCTTTCTATAAGGAGAAGAGGCTTTCGCTCAGCAGTGGGTTTTTTACAGGCTGATACAGTACAGTACAGATCGTAATATATTAAAAAAAATACTGTCAACTATAGAAATCTATATCAGATTAGTAAATTAACGAAGTACAATATAAAAAAAAATTACCACAGCAGCCTCTCGTCGTGACTCTGACCACTTTGACAGCGTAATGGCGAAGCAAATCAACTTGCCACCAGGGGGAGGCTTCACGCTGAGTTTCTGTGCAGCGCTTGCCGTCGTGTTCTGTTGTCTTTTCACCATCGTTCCCGTTACTGGCGCTGCCCCCTCTCACTGTTGTTGATTGATTCGCCGGTTTTCTAAATGCGACATTTGTTCCTGTGATAGTACATATTGATTTAAATATAACCGTGATAATGATTTTTATTTGTTTCTTAAATATTAATTCGGTTTTATAATATTTAACGACTTATCTACAGTTTCACTCGCGTCTATGGTTACTTCTTAGCTCTGGTAAGTCGTAGCGTATTTTTTATAGCCTATGTCCCTTTTTATTAACATACCTACTTTCAAACGATATATTTTTTTTAAATTGGACTGGTAGATCCTCAGTTCAAGGCGTTCAAACAAACAATAATATATATAGATATAGTAGGTATAGAAACATAAATTATTTAATTTAATTTATCTTTGTAGAAATTGCAGAACAGAAATGTTTTTTACCACAAAAAGGCGGCTCTGCGGTCCAGTCGCCTCTCAGCGTGCATTCTCGTTGATGCGGCCCGAATAGCTCGTAACCATAATCGCACTCGTACGTAGCCACTGCACCCGGAGCTATATCCGTGTCGGAAGGCAATGAAACTCTCGCATTAGCCGGTACAGCCGGATGGCCACAACGTCGGTCGCCTAGAAAAAGAATTAAAAAAGAACAATATTTGAATACGTAATAGTAAAAACATTTTTGACTCATAATTTTCGTACTAGTGTGTGATCGGTACGCTTAAGAGTTATTAATATCGTTCTTTTTTTTTTTTGAAAATAATTATTATAACCTGAAAGAGACTTAAAAATTATCTGTAAATAAGTGTAGCAAACACAAGTACAAATAATTTACAGTAAATGACAACAAAGTAAATTGACCCCGAGGTCTTAAATCGAATATCTGTTTTTAACTACATATAACCAATTATAGTTTATTTTTTTCTCTAAGGGGACGTATGTATTTTTTGTCACTCATGTATAGATTGGTCTTCATATGTTATTTTATATAATTTTTTTTTTTATAATTAGTGTACATTTTCTACGTAAAGCAAAAAAGTTTCAAAGTTATACTAATATATTCGTTAAAAAATTATGTAAACTGATACGGATAGACTAGAAGTTTCAAATTAACTAAAAACAACTAAAGTAACTGAAGCTCCAGAATGGACAACTTTCGTTAAATCAAGTGAAGTTTTGAACTTGAGTTATCGATACGTAAATTTTCAAACATTTTAACATTCTGTTATATACCGGCAGTTACTGGTATATTAGTCTAGTCAACAAGTTCAAAAACGTGTTAAATAGAAATAAAGCTCCTAAAAATATGTGCCATATCTCATTCGATTCGGAATGACGTCTAGAAAAATGTTTTTTTAAGGGTATATTAGCACATAAAAAATTGCGATTGTTATTATTATTATTAAGATTAAAAAAAAGGTATTTAGTTTTTCGTTAATAACTTTTAAAATAGTGTTATTTAACGAATTTTGAAAAAAGATCCTGAAAGAGGAGAAAATTTAAAAATTTAAAAATTATTAAAAATTTAAAAATTATTTTAGGTGATATACCGGCTTTTTAGGCGGCGCGCCTATGCCTTAACGCCCTCGTGGAGCCCTATTTCCAGCGTTAAAAAAATTTATAAATAATATAGATAGAGTTCCGGGAGTTAAAACTTTTTTATTGGAAATTTTCTCCTCTTTCAGGATCTTTTTTTAAAAATTCCTTAAATATCATTATTTTAAAAGTTATTAACGAAAAACTAAATACCTTTTTTTTTAATCTTAATAATAATAATAACAATCGCAATTTTTTATGTGCTAATATACCCTTAAAATTTTTATGTGCTAATATACCCTTTTCTAGACGTCATTCCGAATGGAATGAGCTATGGCACATATTTTTAGGAGCTTTATTTCTATTTAACACGTTTTGACTACGAACTTGTTAACTAGACTATATTGCTTTCTGTTAGGAATAGAACGCAACCATAAAGTAGTTCGTATTTTTGCCGCTATGTGGCGCTTTCTCTTGTTCTCGAAACTGCTTTGTAATAGTCCACGTCTTAAATGAAATACACGATTGAATATTTAAATACTTGCTTTATTTCAATATTCCTACATGGTAACAGAGCTTGGTTGATTAGCAAGTATCAGTACAAATATTCGTGCAGAATTTATCAGTACTTTGTGGTGCACGTGTACCGAAACAAAAGTGAGGTTATATACTCTTACCGGCCGGCGAATTATAAAACTAAAAATGAGTTCGTCGCATCAAATGTTCAATGTCGATAAGTTGATCGGGTGTGAAAACTTCACAACGTGGAAATTCAGTGTCAAGACGTACCTAGAACATTAAGACTTATGGCAATGTGTGGAGGCCAAAGATAATAAACCTGTTGATACCTACTAGTAAAGACATCAAAGCGAAGTCTAAGTTAATATTGTTATTAGATCCGCAAAATTATGTACACGTACAAAGTTGTAAGACCACCAAAGAAGTGTGGGATAATCTGCAACGTGCGTTCGATGACAATGGATTGACCAGAAGAGTTGGACTGTTAAAAGACTTAGTAAATACTACTCTGGAATCTAGCGGTTATGTGGTAAAAATACGTCAACAAAATAATGACCACAGCCCACATGTTACGCAACATAAGGTTTGAAGTCAACGACGAGTGGCGGGGCACCTTGATGATGGCCGGTCTGCCCGACTTCTACGCTCCGATGATTATGGGGTTTGAGAGCTCTGGCGCGATGATTAGTACCAATCTTATCAAGACTAAGCTCTTACAGGAGGTTAGATCAGCAGACACCAGTGCTGTTTTATATGTTAGCTCAAAATCAAAGAAACAACATCAACGTCAGCCACTACAAATAAAGACTAAAGGGCCAAGATGCTACAATTGCAATGGTTACGGACACTTTGCTAAGTTTTGTACAAGTACTAAGAAGGTAAAAAGGATTGAGAATGAAAAAGGCAAACAGGATACAGGTTTCATTGCAGATTTTTCAGCATTTTCAGGAGATAGCTATAACAAATGGTTTATGGAGTCGGGTGCATCCATGCATATGACTGGCAATAGACAGTGGATGTACAATGCCACGGAGCCACCGGTGAAGAAAATAACAGCAGCTAATAAAGAGTTGCTGTCAGTTGAAAGAATTGTATACACTGATGTCAAATTAGCGCAGGATAAGAACATTCAGTTAAAAAATGTTTTATATGTTCCCGACTTAGCTGTCAACTTACTCTCAGTGACTACTATTGTTAACAGTGGTTACAAAGTAATATTTACTCAAAGAGGATGTGATGTTCATGACTCACATGACAATTTTATATGTTCTGCAACTTTAATATTCTGGAGCGATAATTACCAATTATATTATATTTATTTTTGTTTTGTGTGATCTCAGAGAAGGTGGTAAAGGGAAATTTTGTGAAAAACTTGTGAAGTTGTAAAGAATTCTAGAAAAAACACACATATACACTGGATACAAAGAATAGTCCTGAAACTGCACATTTAAGCTCTAATGAGGAGAAGTGTAGTGACACTTACTTGTGGCACCTGCGTATGGGCCACTTAAATGTTTCACATGTCAACAGGGTATCTGACTGCGTCATGGGTGATTAATGACTAATACTGATACATGACTCTGACTAATACTGAGACTGATGTGACCAGATGTATCTCCTGCTATGAAGGCAAGCACTCAAGGTTACCATTTAAGAATATTCGTTCCCGAGCTACATCAGCATTAGAGCTTGTCTACTCTGACATCTGTGGACCCATGGAAAACTTAAGCTGCTCGGTTATGAAGTACATTACTTTTATAGATGACTACACACGAATGGTGTATGTGTACTTCATGGAAAATAAAACCAAAGTATTAGTCATTTTTAAGGATTATAAAAATAAAGTTGAAAAACATTGTTATCAAAAAAAAGTATTAAGAACAGATAATGGTACTGAATACTGCAATACTCCCCCTACACCCTTCAACACAATGGACTGGCCGAACAGATGAATCGAACACTAGTTGAGAAAGCTAGGTGTATGCTGTTCCATGCCAACCTACAGAAGAAGCTATGGGCCGAGGCAGTGGGGACTGCAGCATATATTTTAAACCGATCTCCTAATAAAGCTTTAAATGGTAAGATACCTTTTTATATAGATAAGAGGCCATGGTTTTTGTACCAAAGGAAAAACGGCAAAAGTAGAACAAGAAGTCTAAAAGGATGATTATAGTGGGATACTGTGACAATATCAAAGAATATCGTTTGTTAGATGAAAAAACATACAAAGTTATTAAAAGCAGAGATGTTACCTTCTTTGAGAGTTGCAATAATTTAAATTTAACGGCAATTAATGATGTTCCAGTTTCATCTACTAACTATGAAGATTCACAAGTGAAGTCACAGTCAGCAGGCAGTCACAGTAGCAGTGTCCCAGTACCTAAAGAAGTACCCCTGTCTGAGGTAGAAAACCTCATGCCATCAGATAAAGAAACTACTGGTGATTATGTAACAAATGACAATTGTCATCAGGATTCTAGCGAGTGTGAGACAGACAAAGAGAATTTGGATGAAACATATGTCCCACTAAGATATGTGAACTCACAGTATCAGCAGAACATCACACTGAGACCTCGAAACAAAACAAAAAGGAATAACACAGTTACAGGTGAAAACAGTTTGTATTGTTTACTTTTTAGTTTCTCTGATCCGCAGACAGTTGAGGAGGAACTTTCATCACCATATGTCAAAGAATGGAGACAGGCAATGGACGAGTAGTACAACTCACTGATGAAAAACAACACTTGGAGCTTAAAGAACTTGCCTTTGAATAAAAAGGTTTTACCTTGTAAGTGGGTATACAAAACTAAAACTGACAAAAGTGATAATATTATTCGTTTTAAAGCCAGGCTTGTCATTTAAGAATATGCACAGAGGAAGGGCACTGACTACGAGGAAGTGTTCTCAACTGTTGTAAAGTACAGTACCATACGCTATTTAATATCTCTAGCTGCAAGATTAGGGCTTGAGATTGATCAGCTAGATGTTGTGTCAGCGTTCCTTCAAGGAGACATTGATGTGGACATATATATGAAGCAACCAGAGTTATAATAACAAGGGGCTCAGGTATGTCATTTGCATATATCTTTATATGGGCTAAAGCAAGCAGGTTGTGGAATTCTAAACTGAACACTGTGCTGCAGGAGATTGGAATGAAACGTTCAAAGTCTGACCCATGTGTCTATTTCAATGTAAATAAAAATATTTACATTGCTGTATGGGTCGATGACCTTATTCTGTTGATTTCTGACTGACTGCACGGGCTATGTTTTTATTTCGCGGGAGGCACAGTATCCTGGTGATCAAGGAGACAGCAAACGGTGGCTCTGTCGACGGCTGAGGCAGAGTACATGGCGATGTCATCGGCACCGCAAGAGGCCCTGTGGCTGCGACAGCTACACGTCGAGTTCGGTCAGCCCCTGGCTGGACCGCTCCACATATTTAGCGATAATCAAAATGCTATAAAATTGTCTACCAATGATAGTTATCTACCTCGTTCTAAACATATTGTGATATTAGATATCATTTTTTGAGAGAGCATGTAAACAATTTAGAGATAAAGTTTAATTATTGTAGAGGTGATAAGATGATTTCAGATATACTTACTAAGGGGACAACTGAGCATAAAAATTTGTATTGTATAGCAAAAATGGGTTTCGTTCAGGGGTGGTTGTTAGGTGTTAGGAATAGAACGCAACCATAAAGTAGTTCGTATTTTTGCCGCTATGTGGCGCTCTCTCTTGTTCTCGAAACTGCTTTGTACTAGTCCACGTCTTAAGTAAAATACACCATTTAATATTTAAATAGGTACTTGCTTTATTTCAATATTCCTACAATTTCTCTGGGTGTTCTTCTATGTCAGGAGAATAAAAGTAACATTGTTTGATTTATTGTACATTCAAATATATTTACGTTACAATTTATAAGGAGAGCGTTACACACTATAGGTTACAGAGGCGTTTGTTTTTTAGGACTGATATGTTCAGCATGTAACGGATGCATTGAGTCTGATGCTAACCTTTTTTTTTCGAAATGTGTGTAACTGTTGGCCCTAGCGGCCTTTACAGCGTCAGCGGGGGAGAGAGGGGGGAGCCAAGTACTGAGACCCGGCCATGAAAATTGGGAACTAGAGGAGCTCAGACTGGCTTAGAGCGTCGTCGGAGTGGAGAGAGGCGCTTCGCGGAGCGCTGATCGAGCGAGTGGCGGTCCTACGCACCAAGGCGCATTCGGATCATCAAAAACCGGGGTCCTCGCCTCCGCCGGCGGAGGCGGTGTGTGTGTAGTTTTGTGGTCCCTAAGAAAGAGGCATTTAATAGTGTCATTCTATCGTCGGGGTCTGTCAAGACGTGTATGGGACGTCTTTGTCTCGTCTGAAATAGTCCTCTACCTGATTGTTATTTAGTGATCCCATAAATTTCGGAGTGTCGACTGATTTAAGAGCTTGTGGTTAGAGAGTGAGTTATGAACGAATAACGTTGTATATTAAAAGGAAATAAACAAAACTAATAAATTAAATTATTATATTCATATACATATTAGTATGTAAGTATTGTCATACGTTTCGGTTGTGGTGCTTATGCATCTTTATGCATGTGTGTGTTGTTGTGGTGTTGTGCAATTTTACAATAAAACATATTCATTGCCGAGTTGTGCTGTAATGGTAATGCATTTGTATGCAAAGGCCGCTCATCGATGTAAATGGTAACACAAATATTTTGGAAAGTAAAATTTTTCACCTTGGAATAATTATTATACCTATATTTAATCACCGTTTGACGAGTATATTGATTTATAAATTGTTGGCTCAATTTCAATATTTGTATTATCGATATAATGGAATATGTGTTATTATGTTTTACCTAGAATTCCTTATGTATATAATATATAAATCAACTGTATCACAAAGTTTGTTTATATTTTAAAATTTAAATCATTGCGTTAGTAGAATAAGTCCATAAATGAAGGACACTCTGACATTTCGCTCATTAGAAACGTTTAGAAATACGAAACAGTAAATACTTTCTAGTCAGCCACCTTTAGTATTTGGTATTTAGTTAAGAACTTATTTAAATGTTGAGTTTATTATTAAAAATTACAGTGTTTTAGATGATAAGTCGATCATAATAATACTCTTATAGTTTATAAAAAAATTAATGAAGATCTGAAAGAAGTTTACCTCATAATTAACAACCAGCTGCACTCACGACTTCGCGATTGTCATCCCTGTCAATAAGTCAATAAGATAAAGTACGTTCGTCAACTTAAGATGAGCTGTAACGTTCGAGAGGTTTTTTTTAAAATTAGTAACAAAAATATCCACGGGCTTATATTTGCCCGTGCCTTTTTTAATTAAATGTATAAGATTGTTTATATAGTTTCATGCGTATTTTAGACTTGGCTAGACTTAGGATCTCTATGACGCGAGTCCGTATACTGACGATTATTTATTTATTATTATTATTTTTTAATACATATAAACATAATCTTTATACACATATATATACATAAACACATATATATTTACACACACACACATACATACATACATATATATATATATATCCCTTTTTTTTCTTTCTTTTTTGTCTTACATCTATTTACATGTGTTTCTTATTTTCTATGTATATGCATTTATTCCTTGATCTAATATAATCTAATATTTCATTGCTCGTTACTACATACATACCAGCCACCACATCTTTACGGCTTGACTACATTTACATTTGGGATCTTTATTTTTGTATTATTTATTGAGGACTCTGCCGCAGCCATCCCCCGAGGGAAGCCTCAGCTGTTCGAGCACATCCTCAATGACGGCGGTGTTTCTTTTATGTATAGCCATCTTGAGGGTGTGCTCGAGTATTTCCTTTGTTGTGGCCTCCACCGCCTTTTCGACGAAACGACCGATTGCATCACCACCGTCGTCGGTGTAGTAGACACAGTTTTTGAGACAATCTTTAAAATATTTCCTTTCTTAAAAAAGAAATCATGAAGACTTTCAACTTCAGGCACTGACAAAAAGTAAGAAATGATGTTCTTACTTTTTGTCAGTGCCTGAAGTTGAAAGTCTTAAGGCACAGAGGTATAACGGATGAAAAGATGTTTTTTAAGTTCCCGAACGCTGCTCACCCCAACTGGATTTGACGATTAACCTCTCTCTCGAAGTTGGGTCTAACAAATTGGACCTCTAGTCCTTTTTTTAATTTGTATTCTTTTTTGTCGCGGGGAATCAATTTACAGATGATATCCAGGACGCCCGAGTCGGCAGTCCTAGACCTATATTGGACTCGGCACTTTGGGAGTGCAATACGACGACGAAGCTCGGGAGCGACAAGTCACCTCCAAGGACCGACTTTAGACCTTGACGCAGCGCCGTCCATCTCGGGCACACCTCGAGGGTGTACTGTGTAGAGTGGACTTTTTGTCCTAGGTAGACGTACTCGATCTCCAGGTGACCTGTTAGGAGGCATGTAGGCCGTACGTACGCTGCCGTAGACGCAACGGTGCCGCTACGGCCATGGAAGATGAGCTGCGGGACGCCTACCTTCAAGCGAAGAAGGCTCTGCAGCTCGCCATCAGTCGGGCGATGGACGTTGGCCGGAAGGAATTGCTGTTGGGTCTCAACCGAGAATCATAGGGGCAACCCTATCTCGCAGCTCGTAACAAGTTGCGCGTTCAGGATGCTTCTGTGATGCAAACGATGCCACTGGATCTCTTCCAACTGATAGTGTCGGAGCTTTTCCTCAGCGTCTGGGCCACATTCCGCTAGCGTTGACACCGCGGACTTCTCGAGTCCAAGGTGTCCATCCCTCCTATTTCCGATGGGGAGATGGACATGGTTCTGGATCGTCTTAGGGCCAAGAGGACGGCACCAGGGCCGGCTGGTGACTGAGAGGGTGGTTCGGGTCCTGTTCGATAAGTGCCTCAGCATCGGACAGTTCCGGAAGATGGGTCGGTTGTGCCTGTTGCGCAAGGAGAGTTGACCATCTGACTCCCCCTCTGCATACAGGCCAATCGTGCTGCTGGACGAAATGGCCATGCTTGAGAAGATTCTCGCTGCCCGCGTCGTGCAGCACCTCGAAGAGTCAGGACCAGACCTCTCAGAGGCACAGTTCGGGTTCAAGGCAGGCCGTTCCACACTGGACGCTCTGAAAGTCTAAGATCTCTCTCCTCGGAAGCGGTGACCAGTGGAGACGTTTCCTGATCATCTCACTAGAATGTCGTGGCGAACGCCTTCAACAGCATTCCTGTTGAGACGATTGTGAAGGCACTGAAGTTCCATGAAATGCCCCACATCTTCAGGGGCTATTGGAGGCGTACCTCAGAGAGAAAGAGGTTTTGGGAGGGGGGCGATGGTCGACTCTATCGACTTCACGTCAGCTGCGGTGTTCCACAGGGCTCCGACCTGGGGCCGACTCCTCGGCAGACTCCTGCCCAACGTTTTAAATATAGAGTGCCCTCCAAAAAAATTGTCAAAATATCTGCAACAGAATCGGATCTGTTACAGTTTTAATGTAAGCATAGGTTATTTAAAAATAGTATTTTTAAATATCATATTTTGGTGATGATTGATGATGAGTACATCATTGCCGTAAGCAGATTTTTGTTTTATTAAATATGCCTGTTTAAAAATCACAGTTGACTTTTCTATTGAAAATAATAATCCCTAATCAACTTTACCATTTAGATAATATTTTATTTTTTAAATTTATTCAAAAAAATTAATCCCTGAACAAATTTTGGTTCTCAAGTAACCATATTCCTATAACAAACTAGATGATCGTGCGATACTCAATCACCCAGGTACTGTATTAATTAGAGAAACCGGAGACTTGCAACGTTAGATAACATTACCGTGATCGATTTCACTGTACATTGAGTTCGAACCTAAAATATTAATGGAGACCTATTTCTTTCGATGTTACGTATTCTTCCGAGGCACGCGGAATACTTTCATTGTCACGATTTTTTTTTACATAGTTGTACATCACTTTGTTACTACGTGTAGTAAAGTCTCATTAAATTTATATATATATATATGTATATATATATATATATATATATATGTATATATATGTATATGTATATGTATATATATATATATATATATATATATATATATATATATATATATATATATATTCTCGACATAAATTTAATTAAATTCAAAGTTTACTTTTTTAATCGTATCGTTGCAGTGTTAGCTTTTCTTTCTCTTTGGAGTCTTTGGTATCTTTTACCATCTCTTGTGATAAAAAGGAGATCTTTGATTCAGTCTAGCCATATTATGTATTAGCATCAGCTAACATTCTCAGAACTTCATTCGAAAAGCATGCTTCTATTTTATTTTATGTATATTTTATATATTATTTTAAAAATTCTGGCTTTCTGGCAAATATAAATGCCTATTTATTATTACATAAGTAAGTAGAAAAGTTAAATTTATAACAGTATAGCGGTGTAATATTTTTTTATTATTAAACACAAACCTCATTATTAAATGGTAATTTTTAAATGATTGAGTACAATATAGTTTTAATAAAAACACCATTCGTGTCATCTAAATGTTTCTATCATAAAATTATATTTATACGTTATTTGAGAGGCTCTAAGCCTCATAAACAATGTGCTTGTCAGCGTTACTAAGTACTAATACAACTATCGAAATGAAAGTTCAGAGGTTTTATCCTGGTGGTTAATTCAGTATCTCCCGTAAAAATACCGTGGTTAAGCAATGAATATCGTGTAACATATCTTAAGTTGTTTGAAAATTACATACACATTCATAGCACGAGTCAAGAACAACTTGTATAAACAGAAAATATTTAACATTTTCTTTTCTTAAATTGTTTTGATTCTTATTTGCGTATCCCATTTTAATAGTTCTATTTAACCCTTTGCACTCTAGGCCTTTTTCGGTCGCGCGAACCAGCAACAGGTACTTTAAAAACATAGTGCATATACTCGTAGTGCCGTAGCAGCACTGCTCGAGTTTACACTTGAAATCGGGGGGCCGGGCGCCTCACGCGTGCCGCTCGAGTGCATATTATGATTTAATTACATAGGTCATAGATTTGGAATGGCTCCATACAAATGAGATCAAGATCGGTTGGATATCATCTGACATAAAAAGAGATCATTTTATCACCTTAATAATTAACATAGGAGTATTTATGTTTATATGGCTAGTTATACTAGCCATTTATGTTTATATAATTATGTTTTATACCGTATGTTACTGCTCTATACAAAAGCTTTCTTATTATAAGGAACCATTAAAATTGAGTAGTTTCTGAATTTGTTGATACGTGTTTATTATATTATTTTTTATGATGGTGCATTAACGATATACTTCGTTTCCATTCATTAATTTTATATTTTGTTAAGCACGATCACCAAGTGGTGTTAAGTATCACGTGTGGTTTGCAGATCGGGTATAGGCAGGCCTCGAGCGCGGTATTCAGAACAGTTGAGACGAGGTCGAGTGATTCCTTACGCGTCCGAGATGCCGCTAACGGTGACCGATTGTTCTAAACACAAAAACCTATACGCGACGTGAGTGCCCTACTTACCCTTATTACTACTGCGACGTCTAAGAGACGAGCGAGAAGCGTTTTATAAAAATATAAACAATATACAATATCTCTATTAAATTACGGTGGGCTTAATATAAAAATAATGGTAATATTTTTAAATTGTATAAATTTTTACGGCTGTGGACATCTCTGTACTTTTATATTCTAACTTACAAACTTACAAACATACAAAATGCAAAGTGTAAGCATCCTAAGTACATAATGTGTATGGTTAACAAGTATATTTGTGTTATACAAAATAAAATCAATAACCCTGAATTTTTACGTATTTGTAAATTAAAAAAAAGAAAAACAATAAAAATCAACTCTGTAGACTGTAACCACAATATTCATTTTTATAAGTAAGATTTACCTTAGAACAAGAGTCAATGGTTCCAACTGATTTGTTGGTCAATGTAATAAAAGCCACAGGTCATGAATAGCCGACGTTGTTTAGAATATACAAATACAACACAAAGTGTTATAAACGTTACAACATGTATACTGTATTCGCTTCAGTACCTCTTCGAAAATAAGGCCAAATATTTCGAACTTACGAAATAGTAATCGTTTTAAAACACTTCCTTTTTATAATAATATAATTTAATATTTTTATAATTTTCAATACCTTTTTACTACAATATTCGTAATAATATAAATATTCATGATGAAATAAGCAAATGGGTATTATTATTTTTTGTCACGTTGATATAATTATGAGAACATTGTGCACGTAAGTAAAATTGTGAACCAACCCTAAGACCGAATATAAGATATGGATCGGGGTAAGTATATTTAAAATTACAAATGGAGGCATGTGTGTTATGTTAGGTTGGTAGTATTCAATTAATAGTTTTTAAACTAACGATATTCACAATATTACGTGACGTGAAGATAAGATTTAATTTTATAAATAAAATATTAAATTACAAATAGGTTCTTAAAATATTAAAGATAAAATATAATATGACGATATGTGAGAGCTGTACTATTAATCATTATAAAAAGGAAGGGATGATATTATATTGTAAGCATAAAAAAATATTTCATCATTTGAAGGATTGAAGGCTATGCTTTATATATGTATAAGTGTCAAAGAGGATGAAACTGCGCCGTTGGACTGGACGTTTCGCTGACACTAAAGAGAGAAAATAAATACTACGTAATTACGTAGGCACTATAGAAAATAATTATTCATATTAAAGCAATTATATATCACTTAACGTTCATATACCAATAATAATAAATAAGGAATCAACTCTGTTATTTGTGCCTAGCATCTAGCTTTGTTTTAATTGTGGGAAAAATATTACAATAGACGCGTTACCCTTGAAAGCTTAATCTTTGGATCTCTCAACTATTCATTCTATCATGTATTTACTATGTTGGCATTTAAGATGGAAGGATGTTTTTGTAATTTGGCTTGTACTCGTGTGTTGAATTTTCTCACATTACTAACGTTATTTAATGCGTTATTTGTTTGTTATTTTTATTTAGATGTATATTGTTAGCGTCACCAGTTTTTATCTGTAGTAAAAAAAACTAACAAATAACAAAGAGGTACCTTCCTCTTGCCTTTCTTCTTAAAAAAATTATATAATTAAATATGATACAAAGTAAAGTCATCCTTTTTATTACCCGACTGTGACAGAAGGAGGGTTATGTTTTTCGAGTGTATGTATGTATGTATGTATGTCCATTTCTTTGGCACGCCCTACAGCTCAAACGGCTGGACGGTTTTTGACATATGAGGTGTCGTTGGATTTTTCTAAATTGTAGTAGTGACATAGGCTATATAAATTTTCAAAATGGCGCCCGCAAATGGCAGAATGAGGGGGGGAGTTGAATTTTTTTTCTTACTGTAGCAATATAGATATCAAATGAAAGCTAGTAAATTGTTTTATTCTTTTTAGTTTATAATAAGAGTATTTTACGCAGTCGGGTTTTTTGATTTTTTTTTAATTTATATTTATATGGATAATTAATTTTTGCTACGAAATACAATCGTATTATCATATTGCCTTTATAAGTCAAATGCATGTTATGGAGGTGGTGGTAGAAACTGTTTTTGTCATCATGAAAATAATTTTATTGTTCAAACTTTTAATATATATAAGCGTACTAGCTTAGAGATTAGCGCATAACGTGTAGCGTATAATATACGTACATAAAATATGTATATAGATATCTATAATCAAATGGGTTATAAGATTAAAAGTATCACTATTTCTTTTTTGAGAAGCCTTGCATAAGCATAGATATTAACTTTTTGTCGCAGTGCGATCAGTATGCTAAGTGGTCCGGGGTGGTGCGAGACTGATGACCTGTACTACATTCTATACCTAGCATAGGCATCAGACTCACATCAACATTGACGAGGTTCGATTTTAGGTAAGCGATAGTTATTCTTGACGAACGTATTGATTGAAATTTACTTTAATTGTTAATGTAAATGAATAAGAACCTGTACAATAATTTGCTACAACTTTAAAATTGTTATTTTCTGTGTAATACTTTGCTTTGTAAATACATAAAATATAAAAAAATATATGTATGTATATATGTATATTGATGTCTATAAATATATGACTTGAAAATATTAAGAGTTTATTCGATAAATTTATAAAGAACAGATTTTTGATTCTAATATCCATAGTATTAGATTTTATACGTTGGTAAGTAACTAAATATTGCGAAAGGTATATAAGTAATTATTAAAAAATATTGGAAACGTGTGCAGTGATTACTTTAGCTATAATTTTTTGTGTATATTTACATTACAAACTGTGTACAAAAATAAAATTTGAGTAGAAAAACTTTGTTGTTTTCTATTTTTATTTGGTTTTCTATATTTATTATTAATCATTTAACAAAATTACAACCGGCCAATGTTTGCACATGAGATATATTTGGTAAAAACGCAATAGAAGCCAATACAATCATTTTTAAAATTGTTGTATATCAATATGTCTGTTTTGCTATCCTGCTAAATCTGTTGTATGAAATTGGATGCCATTTTCACAGTTGTGACTCTTGAGATCTAATTTAAAATCTGATGATGGTTTAATCTTAATACACTGTAAAAGAAGAGTTATTACTCTATAAACAATTCCAGACAAATCGTAACAAAGTCGTTTCGTACACCATTACATACTATTTGCTATGAATATAATAAATTAAACAAAACAATAAAATAAATTGTTCGTCTGTCTGTACGTAAACATGTTAAAATCTATCTATATTATGTCAGACGTGGTATGTTTTTGTGTTTACATAATATCCTATATGTATGTCATCATCATCATCATTGTTTAAGCCATTGGATGTCCACTGCTGAATATACGTCTCCCCCATCAACCAAAATCAAATTTTATCATCGAGCACATTCAGGTGTGTTTTTAGAAATATTTTTATTTCAAATAACCGATAGTTTCTTTTCGATGGATAACCGTTACAAAGCTCTATAAAATCCGTGCTATAAAATATTCATAAATAATAATAACCATTTTTCAAAAAAGTTTTATTTAAGTTTAATTTTATGAATGTAGAGTACAAACATCGTAATATACACAGCTACAGGTTAATTTATCCATAATTAATTCCATAATTAAACTATTAATTGTCTTCACTCGATGAGTTGGTACCGTTTTACGATTCGTCTCCACTATGAATTTGCAAAGCTTTCGCTATTCGCATGTTGAGTTACATCGGTTTCATCTGTTCCTCGATGGATCTTTTCATTTCTGATTTAATCGCTCGGTGATACTATATTCTTCATCACCCTCTTAGTCACCTTACGTTCTTCTGAGGCCCATAGTTAGCGACTATGTTTCAGAAAAATATATAATAACTGGCAACACGTACGTTTCAAAAACGTTGAGCCTGGTTCGTGAGCAGTTTTTCAGCGAGTAACACCATGTTCAAGTGAGTTTGAATTTGTGAGTGTTAGGAACAGTGTGACCAGATAATTTTTTATGAAAATACTGAAGCACTTCAAAAAAATACTGAAATATACCTACTTGCACAGGGAAAACATACCAATAAAAATACTGATTTTCAAAATTTTAAAGTTTATTCAATTATCATCATAGTATATGTCAGAATTGTATTTTAACCAAGGAATTTTATAAATTCCTTGATTTAACATTCTATTTGAAGGATTAAAATTAACACAACCTCCTTGATCTTTTACACCTTGCTTTGTTTTTAAAATTGCTGATACATTTTTGTTTATAAATCTGTTTCTTTGCTCCGTTTTTATTAAATTTATCTGTGAAAATATGTGCTCGCATGCAGCATTCGATACCGATATACATATCAGAGATTTACTGAAACCAGTTAAATTTTTGTACTTGAACACACACACACACAATCACTGTTAGGAATTTTCACACAAAATTGTTCACAAGAAAGGGGTGAGCCAGTACTCGAAGATTGTAAAAAATCACTTACATCGCGATCAAGTTTAAGAGTTCTATATTCTTCATCAATTAACTGCATTTGTTCTGGCTGTATCTCGTATTGGAAAGTTTCTATTACATTTCTTAAACTGCGAAATTCTTTATTCACGGCAGTGTGTGGGTCAAGAAATTTCAGTTCTCGGAAATATTTTATTTTCATAAGGCAAACTTGATTTTAATTGTGTGCTCAACTCAATTAAAAATATTGGCACCTTCTGAAAAAATCAGCAATTTGTTCTTTCATGTTTATGTTTTCCCTGTATTTAATTAATTCTAGACCCACTTGAATTCCTAAGCACATATCATTTAATGGCAAATAATTTATATTAGACTTTGGGTCTAACGTAAATACGTTGTCCGTGCTTTTGGTATAATTAGTTTTCATGAAACAATCCAAAATCGACAAGTAGGTACATACTAGATGCATCATCGTATAATCTTGCAATGCACGGAAAGTCGCCTTGAAAAATTATGTTAAAAGCTTTATATTTTTTTAAGTTCAATTTATGCTTTTCACTATTTGCATGTTATTTTATAGATGCTAATCTACTTTGGAGTTTCGCACTGTATGCTTTGCAAAAGGCGGCGTACCTACTCGTCATCTTTATAACGTGTAAGCGACGAAGAAAACTCCGGAATTTGTTTCCACTTATTGTTAGCCAAATAACTTTGCTGAAAACTAGATATGTCGTTCCGGATAGATGCGTCAAGTAAAATAAAAACAAAAGGAAAGCGCTCTATTTATATGATGACAAAAACGTACTACAAATTTGTGGAAATTTCCGATTTATCGAAAGAATAACCTCAAAGATTAAGTTGAGTGCAGAACAGAAACTCATTTGACTTAAACCATACTAGATGATTCAATATTCCTGTCCTATCTGTAACTTACTGATCTTTGCTTGTGAATGAAATATAGACGTCCGGGAATTTCCCTGGGGGAAGCCCCTGAACATTATCGTTCGCGGAGACTTTCGCTACGGTGTTGCCATAACTTTTTATCCAAAATATACCCAAAAATACTGACTTCCGCCAATATACCTACAAAAATACTAATACTTGGAAAACTCGATAAAATATACCGAAAAAGTATTAAAATACTGAATATGGTCACACTGGTTAGGAAAGAGTTGCAACCAGTGAGCTGTTATTACTACGTAAGTACGTAGTAATAACAGCTCACTGATTGCAACCCATTAATTCCCAGCTTTTACAATATCATATGATATTTTAATTTGAATTGACGGGCTACGTATTTTTTTAGTTTCGAACTTGATATATATATAATAGGGGTACATAGAAAAAGTGCTTGTATAATTCAAGTATAATTTAATAAATTCGTACGTAAAGAAGTATGTATGTCACGACTTGCGATATATGAGTATTATACGAGCAACAGTGCCATAGAGACTTGGGACTCGCGAATATACATTAGCAAAGATTTTCTCAAGTATTTAAAAAAAAAAACGGTATGGTCACCAAATGTGTAATATCTTTTACATAATATTATTTTATTTATATAAAATCTGATTGAAGCCTCAGGTTGTAATTAATCTAAATTTTAGTGGTGCGAGTAGTCGCCTAAAACCCCGCGCTGGCGGTTGCGGGTTCGATTCCCGCTCGGAACACATATTTGTATTTGTACAAATATTTGTTTTCTGTCTGGGTGTATGTCCTTGTGGGCCTGAATTAAGCTCCAACCCTTCTTCTATATGGAGAAGAGGCCCTCGCTCAGCAGCAGGTTGTTTACAGGCTGGTACAGTACAATATTATTTATTAAATTTGTAAACAAAAATAATACATCTAATAATAATAAATGCTGAAAGATTTTAATTAGTTAGCCAAAGTAGATCACCGAGTCATTAATAAATAGGCGACTATATTCAGAGAAAGAAACAAAAACTATTTGTCATTACGTCAAAAACGATCTTGGTGTCTCAGCCATGCCATTACTACTTAGACGAAGTCTTTTTTAATTGTCAACTAGCAACACCATGATTGTATTATAAAAATATAATATGAAATTAAAACGAATATGTATATAAATAATTTGTAGTTCTCCAAAACATAGTTTATTAAAGTAAATAAAATCAAATGAATGCAATAAAATGCATGTAGAACGATAAAAAATTAAAACTAAAATATATGTAGAGACAATTTTTATATAAAATATAAATTAACTTATTATAACGTATTATGGTATAAAATATATAAATAATTGAATAATTAAAAACACATTTAATTAATTTGAATGAAAATAAAAGAACTATAATAAATAAGGTTCTACATATAATACGAATATTAAATGGGACTGCTCAATAAGTTTCTCTAATAATAATAGCAGGTATATACACAAGATATACTACACATGTTTCCTAGAGAAAACAAAACGATCGTCGTCCTACAAGGCGCATGCTGCATGTTATACAGATGTCATTAGATATCTTAAAGCAACTGATTTATTGGTCACTTGTAACATGTGGCGAGGGTCTTCAGAGTAAACCATTTTATTTTTACGACAGGAAGGATCCCGGGGCAGGTTAAAGTAATTTTTTTTACATATTGTGTGGTCCTCTTCTGGGTTGTTAAAAAAAGTTTACATTATTAGAAATTTCATTATTATAGTGGTTAGTGGTATGGTAGTTATTACAATAAGGTGCCACATAAATAAACTTGTAATATATGTAGGTATATCATGCAACGAGTATGATGCAAACACACACTGATTTATCTTTATATATACTTTTTAATTATCTCAACTAATATTAAGAGTACATCGAGGTAGGTACTTCAAGTAAAATTAAAGTTTATACCATATCAATTTATTATCAAATTATTAAAGTGAAACGACAATTTTAACCCTTTGTATATAAAATTAAAATTTCATTGAAGTTATTTTTTTCGACTTAACATTCAATTCCAATGAATAGACCGATTTTAAGGTTTTAAATGAAAAATGCCATTTTGATATTTCTGAAAGATATGGTATAAACACGTTCGTTTTCACATCTTTTGTTTTATCAAATGTACATGTTACTTTATTGATCATTTAAATGCTCGCAATGCTACTTTTCCGGCTTAAATAGAATTTTACATAAATAAAGTACTTAGTTGGATAGTTTCTATAAAGAAGTTGATGTAAAAATGGAAACCAAGTTACAGGAGGTTTCCAGTTTTCCAGGACAGTTTCCAAGGACAGGAAAAAGGAATTAAGTTCTTCGCATACGAAGAAATCGAAATCTTAAATGGTCCTAAATTTTACACAAAATTGACAACAGTTGTGTAAAAAAGTAATTACAAATAGTAAATAAAATGTACACATAATTCAAGCTCAGCATATAACTCTGTTGCAATATTAATTTCAACCAAGTTAAATGGTAATAAAATCAAAGTACCTACACGAAAAAAAAAAGTTTCTGAATAGATTAAATGAAGCAGCAGCTACGTTTAGACTTGAATTTATGTACATAACATGAGACGGGTCAATCTTACAAACAAAACTAAATTTAGGTTTAAAGATTTTTATTCTCATTCTCATTAATATTAATTCGTGAAGCAAAAACTTTGTACCCCTTTTTACGAAAATTACGCGGACGAAGAAGTATGAAAGGCACAGTTAAAGTTTATATGGAGAAGAAGTACAGAATGCTAATATTTTTTTTAATAATGCTCAAAATTTTCGATTTCTATTTCTTGTAAATTTTATATAAAAGCTTTTCTTACATTAAGATCAATTATGTGTGCTACGCACCAATTACAGAGGTCGTCTCTATTTACTTAAAGAAGGTCAATATCGGATGTTTATTTAATGGATCTGTATATTTTGAAATTATCAACAAAACTTAAAAAAATTGCTAAATTTAAAGTGTTCAGGAACATCGTAAAGAGTAGAGCTTAAGGACCTGTTTTACCAATTGCTGATAAAGTTATCTGAGGTGGTATCCAAACCAAAGAAATAGTTTATGATATATTTTTTAAGTTTGTTAAAGATGTAGTTTATTAGTTGAAGGGAAATAGGACTAAGGGTCTGTTATAACTCCTACCGATAAAGCCTATCAGTAACTTATTTGCGTGATAAACTTTATCAGCAACCACTAAAGCAGGCCTTAAACGTGATAATAATAATAATATTTCTGCAAGGTTATTTTGACGATTTATCACAGGTGATGAAAATTAAGAATTTGTTAATTTTATTTAAAACTAGAGGCCCGCCCCGGCGTCGCACGGGTTTTTAACTAAACTTTTAAAAATTATAAATTTATATTTTTTATCACCTACACCTGCGTCGATACTGGAAAATATTTTATAATAGACGGATTGAGTTGTCAAATCAACTTCGAAGCAAAAGCAACCCCCTTTTAACCCCGTTAGGGGATGAATTTTGATAAAATACGAAACACGTCTTCAATCAATTCTGTTAAAAAATACTTTATGCAAAATTTGAAGTAGATTGGACCAAGGAACTACGTTGTCCCATACAAACTTTGCCCCCCATTTTTTGTCCCCTTAGGGGTAGAATTTCGTAAAATGCGTTCTTAGCTGAACTCTCCTCGGCAAAAGGAATATTCCTACCAAATTTCAAGTCTCTAGGTCTTATAGTTCCAGAGATATCGTGCTGAGTGACCTTTCGCTTTTATATATTAAGATTAATATTATAAAACGGACTCGTTAACAGATTTATTATATGTGTAGATAGTAACGGATAAAACATTTGAACTGATTTTTTTATTAATTATATTTTCATTGATGAATATCACTTTTTAATAAGTATTATTCCCGTCGACACAAAAATCATAAAAATCGGTCCACTCGTTCTCGAGTTATAAACGGTGTAACTAACACGACTTTCTTTATATATATAGATTACAACTTAAATAGCTATAACCATCCAACTTTGTACAATCAACAAACACATAATGACCAAGACCATAGTCCACTAAGGTACTATGTAAATGCAAAAAAGAAGTTTTTTAAATACGGGCGAGTGTCAATCTTTTGGCCGAAGTTTTGGATAGCGCGATTCTCGAATTCGAAAACTAAATGTTACTGTAAGTTATGTATCGTTTTTATGTATTAAAGTTATTTACATTGGTTTTGTACTTTTTACGTGATACGCGTACAAAAAAAAAATTATAAGAGATGGCGCTGATTGAAATTAAATCGCGGTATTAAAATTTATTCGTGATGATATATAGTGTATTAATAAAACGGAGGTTTTAACGGATTTATTATTAGTATAGATAATACGAGTAAATGTAGGGTTTATTGGGATTCTTCTAGGTTCTTTGCGGCAGATTGCACGATGACAATTCAATGTAACATTTACCATTTTGACATTTGTTTGTTCCACTTTAAATTTTTTAGAAATACCAATGGCGAAATTATTTTAATAGGTTTGATTATATTAATATAGGTATAAAAATAAAGTTACTGTATTAAAGTCCTTAACAAATTTTTAAGTCTTTTTTTTTTAAAGAATTGTTGATTGGTATTGAATCTGAGACTATAATTCCTATAATTATGACCCTGCACTTTAAGGTAAATAGAGTCATTCGATAAAATATGTTCCATATATATGCTGTTTATTTTTACTTTATATTCAGTTCTTTGAAAAGCAATCCTCGTCACGCTTTATTAATTTTTCAAAGGCTTTGACAAAAACAATTTGTTCAACGTGTTGACAGTGTTTAACAAAATGCATACTTTAATAATTATAACAGCACCAAATGTTTTTTTCTTTTTTTCGCGGAAAATATACCAAAATGTATTTATTTAAAAATAAAATGTGTATAATAATATATGTACTGGACATCTTTGACAAAAAGAATATACACAACTAGTTTTATCTATCTTATTATTTTATAAACAACCGTTCTGGTGTAGTGCCACTATACTAGTAGTTGTCTTAGAGCCGGCAGTCGCAAATTCGAATCCCTTTCGGGCCCGATAGATATATTTGTACAAATATTTGTTTCTTCCTGTTCTGAAACTCCATAGAAATTGTGTAGATACTATAGAGTTTTAGTCGATCATAGATATGACATACAAAGATTGATAAATCTTAAGAACGGTTCGTTATTAGTTTTGGGTTATGCGATGTATATTATATGGCACGTTCCTCTATATTAATACTAATACAATGAAGCTGAGGACATTTTTATTTGTTTGTTTGTATAATATAATAATAAAAATTCGATTTAATTTCAAAAATAGTTATTTAATAGGCCTTTAAAACGGTAAATGCCTTTTCCCATTAAGTAATTAAAATATATTTATTTAAAAATATACATATTTCACATTTAATTTTAATCTTTATGGTCATTTATTATTCGCATATCTTTACTAGTCTTAATGTAATAGGAATTATCATTGTTTATTGGAAAGTCAACCAAACGATAATAAGTAACCCCTCAGCCACACTATGCTCCTCGCGCTGCTGCTCGCGCTGCTCGTCGCTCTGCCGTGAAAGTTGCCCTAGCGGCCACACTATTCCCTACTTGCGACATTCATCGCGTTGCTCCGCATTTCAGTACTCGCCTTGAAATTGATGACAACATTGCGGTAGCGTGCGCTTTATGCATTTATAGTTTATCAAAGTATTTAAAGGTTTTACAAAACAGTGTATTGAAACGACGTCGTCCTCATCAAAGGAGATGGTGGATGACATCGTTATACTCACAACGAATTTTTACAAATTACACATAAACTACCCACACAATATAAACAACAAAACATTTATTAATCATGTACACATTCTCTCACACACGCATTCGTTTCACAATTCATATTATTTTACAAACAAAATTTATTTATTTATTTTATATAAATTATTTAGAGTTACTATGTTCCCAGACTATGTTACACCTATTTCAAATTCTTATAAAATAAACACATACTACCCGGGCAGTACAAATAATAAATTATATTTTATTATGACATATACTTATATATTATTATATGCATTACACATTCCACATTATATTACAAATCAAATTAAATTGTTCTATTATTATCAATTTCTGAAAATACTTATTAGTATTACTCAAATAAGTAAATACATTAAGTATAATTTCAATAAAGGTGGAATAAATGTTGTGATATTTAGTCTTGAGTATAAAATTCAATGATAACATTTTTACTCCCGCCACAGAAGTTGATGCGACAGGCCAGGTGGAATGTATAACGATAAGCAACACTAAACTTTGTTCACAGGTACTACAGTATGACGAGAATAGTGACCCATTAATAGTATTTACTTTGAATATAAGAAGCATTAACAGCAATTTCGATCTTTTCGTAGCTTATATTTCTACTATAAATATTGCCGTGGATGTCATAGTATTGACGGAGTGCTGGACTAATAATAATAATACACCACCGAGTATTAGGGATTACAACATATTTTGGACAAAGGTTAGCTATAATAAAAATGATGGAGTAGTTGTGTACGTTCGGAGTGGGATACGGGTCAGTGTACAGGAACCTGAATTTCGAGAGGGTAACTGTCTCGTTCTCCGTTTTGAACCCGAGTACACAATTATTTGCTCCTACCGACCTCCTAGTTTTAGAAATATAAATATTTACTTAGATTCGTTGAATAATTTATTAAATAATACCCACACAAAAAATATTATTTTGGTAGGCGATATAAACATTAATATTATACCGGAAAATTTATCATCTTCGGCTCAGGAATACTTAAACTTGCTTGCACTACACGGATTAAGGCCTGGCATCAATATACCTACACGCATAAATACTTGTATTGATCATATAATGATAAAATGCTCGTCACCTTGTAAAACTGTAGTGTTTGAACAAAAAATAACGGATCACTCCCCACTATTATTATTTATAAATAAATCTAATGTCATAAAAAAACCGTCTCACGTCAATAACATAAAAATAAATTATAGTAATATTATGGACACTCTTGTTAATATGACATGGACAGAACTATACAGCATTAGTGATACTAATTTGGCATCTGAATTGTTAATAAAAACATTAATAAATACTATTACTGCTAATACTACAATTGTTAAAACTTCTAATAGACTTAAACCACTAAAACCCTGGATAACAAAGGGAGTGGTAAAATGTATACGAAAAAGAGACAAGTTACACAAGAAAACAAAGAATTCACCTATGGATATAGATAAACAACAAAAATACTTGAAGTATAGAAATATATGTAATTCCATAATTAAAAATCTAAAAAAACAATACTATCAAGACAAACTAAATAGAAACAAGGGAAACATGAAAGAAACCTGGCATATCATTAAGGAAATTTGTGGTATTGATTACAATAAAGAAAATCAGGATGACTTGTTAGGAATAGCTGACTCTCCGAAAGAAGCAGTCAATAAGGTTAATGGCTTTTTTACCTCAATTGGAGCTACTTTGGCCCAACAAATACTCACTAAAACGAATCTTACTGAACAGGATCTGGCTCGTCAAGTTAAAAATAATTATTCGCCGCTTCACTCCATGTCATTTACTCTAACTGACGCTCAAGAAATAAAGGGCATTGTTTCCGGACTAAGATTGCGGAGTGCACCAGGCTGGGATACTATAACAGCTAAAATTGTAAAACAGAATATTGTGTCACTTGCGTTGCCGATTGCTTACCTCTGCAATCTTAGTCTGGAAACAGGTATCTTTCCAGAATCATTTAAAAAAGCAGTGGTGTGTCCAATACATAAATCTGGTGAAAAAACTGTACCATCGAACTATCGGCCAATCTCTTTACTCTCTACCTTATCTAAGATTTTGGAGAAGGTGGTAAATAAAAGAGTAATACATTATTTAGAAAAAAACGAGCTACTTAGCAAATATCAATTTGGGTTTAGGAAAAATAAATCAACGGAAGACGCGGTTCTAAGATTAACAACCAATATAGTAACTTATTTGGACAGGGGTGACAAGTGTTTGGGAGTCTTTCTAGATCTTCAAAAAGCGTTTGACACGGTTTCGATACCAATACTTTTAAAACGTTTAGACAATATTGGCATGAGAGGTGTGGTTCTAGAGTGGTTCACGGATTATCTGACAGAGAGAACGCAATGTGTGAGGGTGGCTGGGGTTATGAGTGATCAACTTACCTGCAGGTTCGGTGTTCCACAGGGCAGCACTCTTGGACCTACTTTATTTCTTATCTATATCAATGAACTCTGTAATGTAGCTGCCCAGTGTAACGTCAATATAACTATGTTTGCTGATGATACCGTACTGCTCTTTCACGGAAGAAATTGGGATACTGTTTACAGCAAAGCTGAAAAATGTCTTTCTGTAATCACAGCCTGGCTGGAGGAAAGCTTGCTGTCTTTAAATATTTCAAAGACGAGTTATCTATGCTTCAGTAAATCCGCCTCGGGTAAACTGTTACCTGAATCTGGACTTAGAATACATACATACCCATGCAACCGCATCGTTGATAATGACAACTGTGACTGTGCAACACTTAAAAGAGTTAATTCTGTGAAGTATTTAGGAGTGGTAGTTGATGAAAAACTTAATTGGAACTTACATATTACTACTTTAACAGCTAGGATCAGAAAGTTAATATACATTTTTAAAAATTTACGTACAATATGTGAAGAGAAGCTCCTAATTCAAGTATATCGAGCACTCTGTGAGTGCCTTGTGAGATATTGCATCTGTGCATGGGGAGGCGCAGGAAAAACCAACATAATGCTTGCAGAGAAGGCTCAACGCGCGATCCTAAAAGTAATACTCTGTCTTCCCTATAGGCATCCCACTGTTGCGGTTTACAAACAAGCTGATGTACTCACTGTAAGACAAACGTACATATACGAAGTTGTCAAACGATACCACAAGAAGTGCGTTCCTAATTTACCTATAATGAACAAAAGGATAGAAAGATGTCCGGTTCATCCTACCAAAACAGCTTTTGGACGAAGACATTATAATTACCATGCTCCAGTTATTTACAATAAAATTAACACGCTTTGCAACATCAGAACACTTAATAACTATATATTAAAGCAAAAAATACTTACCTGGTTAAAATGCTTGGATTATAATGATACAGAGAATCTTTTAGTAACAGTTAAATAGTACTAATAAACTAACCTAATATATGTACACACAAACACACACACACACACACACACACACACACACACACACACATACATACACACACACACACACACACACACACATACACACATATAAGCTCGTACACATACACATGATAAGAAACAATAAACAATTGAACACACATGGCACATGTTTTCCACTTAAATGTTAACTTTAGTTTTAAATTTCATTTTATTAGGTCTTTTTTATGTTCTGTCAAATAAATAATAATTAATTCCTAAGGGCATAATTTGTTGTAACTTGTAATTGAGGGGATGATACTGGCTTCTGCAACACAGTACTACTAGTGCAGGAGTCAGGGCAATCTTTTTACTGTATGAATTATGATTGTGTCCAATAAAGATTATTATTATTATTATTATCGAAGTAAGTGCGCGAATATGTGGCTGGTCACTCGCGCTCGTATTGCCGCTCCTTTGACTCGCGCCACAAAAATCGACAAAAAATGCATCACCGGGCAGGACGAGCGGCATGACGAGCAGCATAACGAGTAACGCAGCCATACTACTTCTCTGTCCACTTCCCTCGCTATTTCCCTTGTCACTCGTCGAGTATGTGGCCGCAGTATTATGTTGCTATGTAAGGCATACCAAATAATATTATGTCAGGGAAAAAAGTTTCTTCGTATTTTATATACCAATTGAAGACTTTTTTTTTTCAAACTTTAATTATAATATGTATGCCATTTTGTTCGGTAACTGGTTGCCATCTTGTAGGTAGTAACATAATCCCGTTATTGTTTAAATCTTGGTATTTTTTATCAAAAAAGTGTAACAAGTAGTTTTGACTGTCCTCTCTTGATGTTAACCTAACACTACCCAAAGAATTCTGAAAAGACCGAAACAGGTAAAAATCTGAGGGTGCAAGTTCAGGAATATATGGTGGATGCATTAACACTTCCCAACCAATCTCTCTCAATTTTTGATTTGTGGCCAAAGATGTACCTATGTGGTTTGGTGTCATCATGATGAAATACCACTCATTTTCTGTTGATAAATTCCAGCCAGTTTTTCTAAATTTCTTGCTTGAGTGTCATTAGTAGTTGGCAGTAGAGATCTGAGTCGATAGTTTTGCCAGGCGGTAAAAGCTCATAACGAAGGATGTTTTTCCAACCCCACCATACACATATCATCACATTTTGCGTGTTAATCCGGGTTTCGCTACAGTCTGTGGAGCTTGACTAACTTTTGACCATGACCATTTTCGCACGTTCTTTTTGTAAGGGAATGTTTTCAAATATACATCGCTTATAGTTTCATTAGGTTTTAATAGAGAATCGCAAATGAGTACACGTGTGGCACCCAAATATCAAGCTTTTTGTATAGATAGACTTTTTCAAATGGGTCAAAACTGTTTTATGGTCAATCGTCAGTTCCTCGGCTATGTCGTAACTACCAATACGCTGATGTTGCTCCACTTTTTCAAAAATGCCATTATTTTAATCCGTATGAGGGTGACCAGGGCGAGCTGCATTTTTAACATCAAAATTTCTAGACTGACAACTTTGTGCTACAAAATTGATTCAAACGTTGTCAGTCTAGAATTCTTACTGATACTGCATTAAGTCCATAAACGTCACAATTATTTTTTCCCAGTTTGAGTCGCATTTCATTTTTTGTGATAAAACTTCAAAATGTATCGAATTTCTTTGTTAGATTCACTTATTTTGAAGGACAGAAACAATTGAAAAATGGCGGGAAAGTGTTTTTACTTTTTATTTTTCTTAATATCCTATATTTATTCATATTAAAACTAGCCAGATAAAAACAGTACACCAAAGAGATTTTTCTTCAATTTTATATATACAAAATACGAAAAGACTCTTCCCCCGACTTATTATTTCTTCGTAGCGTAATATCATACTGCAACACTTTATTTTCTTGCAAAAGAATATAACGGGAATATATTTTTCGTTAGCACTTTGCTTTCAATTTACTCTCTTTTATAAGGTTTTACACAATATCCTTTAGACAATTGTGTCTATTTACTCAAATTTGCTTACTTCACTCACCTAGTTTCGTAGAATAGGTAGGTAGTGTTGTATCGTTTTAAATTAATATAGGTACTGCGGTATGCACTGAGTGTGAGTCGATTCGAGTCATTCAATGTATTTTGCGAATTGCTTATTGTTATTAACTTGTTTTTGTAATATGATTACAATTTTCGAATTAATATGTTACCGTGTCTGTGTATATCTACTATGTATATCTACGAGTATGTAAGTATGTTATTATGTATAAGTGCGTATTTGTCTTGTATGTAAGACCGTAGTCCATACCTATATGTACTACGGTCTCCTTTTTTAATCAATATTTTATACAGCGTCGTTATAGTATATACTGTAACGACGTCGTTATAGTAAGAAATATGTTTTTAAATAAAGTCGAAACCGAATAACTACATCGTTTAGAACGACGGATCGGTTATTACGACATGCGAGGTCCGTTCTGAATCTCTATATAAACAATTAAGTAAATATATCGCTTATAACAATATCAGATACAGTGACATATCGCTTAAAACGACGAAACGTTCTCGATATTGACCGGCTATAATGACCAACCGTTTAACTTGTTCCAGCGAAACAAAACAATATACGAACTATTTGAATATAAACTTATTCTAATCTATGAAGGCATATTTTGACTTATTATTAGCTACGCATTTTGTCCCACCCCATCCAAAATTCTGAACCTCTTGTGCTCTCTTTGCCATTTCGAGAATAATACAATCTCATACAGATGAAGATGACAAGACTAGTCTAGCTCAATTGGCTGCTCAGTTACACATATCTACTACTACATAACCAAGAATTGAAATAGAGGAATTTATTGGAATAGATGCAATGTTGCCGTGTGCGCTTAGTGAGTTAAGAAGGGAAGAGGAGAGATGAAAGTAATAGTCGTAACACTGATGAAGAAAATGAAGACAATTAAAAGCAGTTTCAACAAACAACGCTATGCGAGGCTATTAACGCTATAAAAAATCGTCAAATTTTTTGCTTTTAGCGATGAGTTTAATGCTGATAATAATCAAGCAATCTTGACGAGAATGAAACGTAAAATGCAAAACACATTTGCGATTCAACTTAAAATGATATAAATCAAAATATTCGATTACTTTAAAAATTAATATTGTAGTCTATAAACTGTAATGTACTGTAAGGTGTTTTTTTTTTTTAGAATAAAGATTTTATTTCATTTTTCAACATTTTATTTGAAAATAAGTTCATAACCATAAATAACCTATACCCATACTACATATGTATGTTGAAAAATTCTAAACATACATACATATGACAGTTAATATGACTACTTATGACTTTGCTTATAACGACTATCGGACATAACGTCGTTATAACATAAGTTATATGGTCCCTTCAATGTCGTTATATCCGGTTTCGACTGTAATTGTAACTGAAAATTAATAAAATAGGTTAAGCAGTTTAGCAAATTGTAATGTAGAAAATACGAAGTTATGGTCATCATAAAATAATTTTTTGTCATTGTTTTTGTTTTTTGTGGGTTATTAACACTCAACTCTGTATGGCTCGTCTTGGTCGACTAAGGTTGTGTATCTGGCAGGTTATTTACTGACAATGTACTTCCTGTTGACTTTCTAGAACTTTGCAGCTTCAACAACCATCGGATACTTGCAACATAGCAACTTCTGCTTCACAGCGCGTTGAGGTTTATCGGTTATTCTTCTTCCACTGACCTCCTAATTTCAAGAAACAATCACGATGAAATACGCCGAGCGTAAGCATTTCCATTGCCTGCTTATGTTACATTATTTTAAAATGAGTTTTTGAAAAACTTAAAAATCAATTTTAGTGGTTGTTTAGTTATTTTGTTTCCTTAATCGGTTATAAATTATAAAAATTTAATGAACAACTGTTACAAACAAACTTACACACAAGTTATGACTCATCAAACATTTGAATTGAGTTTTTAACTCAAAACAAATGATGAAATTTATTTTATACGAGTTCTAGCCGCTTGCAAAATACGTGTAGAATGAAAATCTCATGTGGAAATATTTTGAGATGACTTTGAACAATACAATTGTATCTTTGTTTTATAGGTAGCTGGACAATGAGCTTGAATGTTTGAACTTTCTAAATTATTAATTAGTTTTAAATATTTATTTTTTATCTAGATATATCTATAAAATTATACTGGTTATTATTATTTGGTTAGGTCACGCAATTAGATTACGAATACAAAATGATGTAATGACATTTTTAGACGAAAAGTCAAGGATTTTATCCGGTATCAGGTGCAATGTACTTGTTCGCCTACGTATGTACGTATGTAACGCCAGTTCCCCATACTTGAGCGGAACTCTAAAATGCTGCGAGAAAGTTATCATATAATTGCTTTAGTTTATTTTAAAATTATATATATTATATATATATATATATATATATATATATATATATATATATATATATATATATATATATATATATATATAGAATGTATAGAATGTTTAACTATAATATAATATTAATACATTTTAAATTGCCAAAGACATGTGTACTCCGTACACACGACATTTTTTTTTTAATTTTTTTTATTCTGTGGTTATCATTTATTTAAAATAATATTTGTAATATTTGAATACTATAAAGTTTTAATGTAATAAAATATTATTTAAAGTTGTATTAACTACAAGATTGGGATAGATGGGGATATTATTATTTAAAATATTTAATATGTATTTAAATCACATTTTATTATAAATGTAAGTCTAAAATTGGAAAATCTAAAACAAAAAAAATAATAATTAATCAGTAAAACGAATGAATACATTTTAGTGCCTTATGAAAGTGTGGGTTTTTTACACGTTACAATTATAATTATATTATTATTCTTGTTCGTTGACATGAAACCAGTGCCGTTGCCGATACTATCAGCTAATGTGCTAACAATAGTAATATTTTAAGCGATTTTTGCCAAAAATTTAAAAAAAAACAACGTAAAACATTAAATATTCGAACTAGATTTTGAAACTAAACAATATTTTACAATATTATAGCTTGTAAAAGGAAAAAAATAATCTCTTTTAAGAAAACAATAAAAACAGATCATACAAACAAATACGAATAAAATATGCAACACTATTTAAAGTTAGAATTTGAATTAAAACACAGAAATGGTTGTACAAAGTCATTATTATTTGCATACTGATAATAGTTCGCGTGAAGTGGTGACGAAAGTCCCATTAAAGCAAGGGTTGCGGTTTTGATTTCCGTTCGAAGTGGATATTTGTATTTCCACAAATATTTAGTTCCTAGTCTGGCATTTGCATTTGTTGGTCTCCCCATTGTGCTCGAGAACATTTAAAACTTGTTGCCCCGGTTGTTTAGCGTTGATTATTATCATTTCAGATAATATAAAGCAAATTTTTTTTCTGGTAACTTGCAGGCGTTAGCGCGTTCACACAAAACCTTTAACTTTATTATACAAGTTTTGGTTTTTGTTAAGATTAAATTGAATTAAGAATTGAATAAACGATCAGGCAATTAACTGGCAGCTTGTAAGATTTAAGCCGTAAAATCAAGTTGCTAGAATAGGTCATAATATCCAAACGGTACTGCGAATAATTTAGAAACGGATTTCGTCATTTTCATACGTGTTTCATAGGAAGTTCTCATATTTATCGACGAGCTTGGTGAACAAAATTAATCTGGCTCAGACTCTACCCACACTAACGCGTTTTTGGAATCTTTGACATATGATGTTATGTCCTTACTTTGATATTAAATATGAATATTGCTAGTATAATGCAAATAAAATAAATGTAATTCTCTTTTTTATCGAAATATGATTTTATTGGAAATGAATTGCTTAGAAAAGGTTTTTCAACAAGAACTTTGTTTTGTAAATCAAAATAAAACAATAAATATAATAATATATGGCAATCATTCAAATTTTTATTGTATTAAAAAAAGTTAGGTTTTGGAAATTATGAATGACAAATGATATCTGATAAATGTTCACTACAACCACGGTTACAGATGTCGATTCTTTCATCAAAGTTTTACTCACTTTTTGACAAAATGGTGATTCTATTTCGTTAATCACTTATTTAGTCAGCCAGTTTTAAGGCTGCAGTCGATTCGATTGGCTCCGTATAGACTCTGTCTTTAACATAACCCTATAAAAATAACCTAGCGCTGTTAAATCACATGATCGAGTTGGGCACTTAACACCTGAATTTCGTGAAATTATGCGATTGGGAAATTTGGTTTGCAATAAATTAATTGTTTTGGTGGATGTGTGACATTTGGCACCGTCCTGTTTAAACCACATGTTAGTGATATCCACAACATCAATAATAGGTCAAAATTGAGTTGTTAACATCTCTCGATGGCGCTATCCATTAACCGTAACCGAATTATCACAAAAAAAAAATCGGCCAATAGCGTCTGTAGACCACATAGCGTACCATACAGTGACACGTTTAGCATGTAAAGGTTACTCAACAATCTGTCTTGGATTTTCAGAAGCCCAAATGCGAGAATTTTGCTTGTTGATGTAGCCTGACAAATGAAAATGGGCTTTATTTGAAAAAAGATTTTTTTTTAGAAAAACGGGTTGTTCTTAAATGAATTGTGCGAATCTACGGCGATGTGAATGATCGGCCGGCTTCAATTGTTGCACTAGTTGCACCTTGTAAGGCTTTAAAGCCAAATACTTACGAGGAATTCGCCATGTGGTTGTTGTGGTAACCTCAATTGTTGAGAACGTCAAGAAATTGACAAATTCGGATCTTCTTCAACACTTTGGCTCACGGCTGCGGTGTTTTCACTTGAACGACCCGCTCAAACACGCGTTGGTATTAGCACATTATGTACCGAGCCTGTAGACTCAAATTTATTGACCGAAAATCTTAATAACGGTCTCAAAAGGATGATTATATTTACAGAAAATATCCCTTATTATACGAAATATAACTTTTATAGATCCATGATTTTCTTACTGATTATTTAATTTTAATGCGATTTTCAACTGAAGTTGAATTCATTATAATAATTGCCCAAGCTTCTACTATAGATATGTCAAAAAACGAAATATCAAAACTGTCATTTAGTGTACCAAGTTTCTTGCTGTGTACTCGGTGTGCACGAGTAGCTCTATCTACTTTAGCTACTCTAAGCTCTTAACTAAAGTAATAAATTAATTACGTAACTAAAAACCTTAACATAAGCAGTTACCCGAATCGAAATTAAAAGTCAATATAGCTCTCTTAAGTCCGATATAGAACCGATTTAGAGCCCAGTAGTACGAATTAGCGCCTATAGGTGCAAATTTTTATTCAATTTAGGTCCGATTTTAGTCGTAAAGTGGAAAAAACGGAAATTTGTGCCATTTTTCGCTGCTAAGTCGGACCTAATTTAACATAAGTAAGGACCGACTTTGAGCCCAGAGGTCCGACATAAGTCCTACCGTAGGCGGCGCTAAATCGGCTCTAAATTTCGACTCGGGTACAGGTAACTTTATTTATCTATCACTCTAAATGTTATTTCGTTGCAAAGTAAGTACGTAATGAATCAAATTGAGATTTGTCGATCTCCAAAATATAGTGACATATTTTAACAAATTCTAGAAAGCAGTAATCAAATGTACAGCAGTAATCCAGTATACAATAATTTATTCAATCAAATATGGAACATAATCATGTTAGTATTTTGTTCTTTCGCATCACCTTGTTGTGGTTGAGTGTTAGCATTGATTTATTTAAGTTTACGTAACAATAAAATATATTGACTCTAAGTTATGAAATAAAATAGAAAATATAATTTATACGTATATACAAAGAAAAGCAAAAACTCCTTTATCCGCTTGATTGTTCGGGCAATGACCTTTTAGTTTACCAATTGCATAAAACTGCCCAAGTTCTCTTACGTTTTGTTACGTAATTTCCCATCGGTGATAATGTAATATACCTGTCAAAAAACTTAACTATTAACTATTATTCACTTCATTCTTCTTCTTCTCATTCTTCATTCTATAAACTATTATTCACTTCACAATTCAACAATCACCCAAAAAGCTTTTAAAAGCCTGGGATTCGTTTTACGCGTGTGTAGGCCTTTTAATGACATAAATGCTATCATATCTGTTTATTCTTCATATGTTCGAAGTGTTCTCGAGTATGCGTATCCTATCTGGTCTCCACAATATAACATTTATATAAATCGCTTAGAAAGGGTCCAAAGAAAATTTATCAAACACATCCTTTACCGAAGTCGTCAACCTTCCCTATCTTATTCTAAAGATTGCACCTAAATAACCTTCTGACACTGGAAGAACGCCGCAAAATACTTAGTCTTTCTTTATTATACGACATTGTGCATGGCCGCGTGGATTGTCCAGAGCTTGTAAACGCAATATCATATTGTACACCCAAGCGTCGTACCAGACATACGCCATTGCTATATGTGACGAAGTGTAGCACTAATTACTCGGCCAATTCTGTCCTCTCTAGACTGCCGCGTCTGTTCAATGATTTGTGTAAAGACTTAGATATATTTGTAAACTCAAAAGCTCAGTTAAAAGGTAGTTTAATAAGAAATTTAAAAATAAATAAATTAGGATCTTCAGAGCATTTATAAGCACTTATAAACAAAATAAATGTAATGGGTACATAAATGTTGTATATAGCCTTTGTGTGTGTTTTGTTATGTTTATTATATAACTACCTCAAAGTTTTATTATTAAATATTATGTTACAATGGATTTTTGTATACGCCTAGATTAACTGTACTCTGTATCTGGTTGCTAGTTTGTAATGTTTAAAGTCATAATAATTTCTATTTAGTTTAATTTTTTTTAATTTTTATGTATCCATTCTATTAATTTCCGCTTTTTTTTGTTATCAAGATCAAACTTTGGCTTTCTATTGTCCTAATGTAACAGTACTAAGATGTATATAAAGATAGGAAAACCTATTATTGGCCTTACTGTTAATATTACTCAAAATTTTTATATATATGTACGATTTGTTACGCTGTTGGTTTTCAAATAAATAAATAAATAAATAAAGTTGACATAGGTAATATAGCCATGGCGACCATTACTTGACAGGGGGCTTGCGTTTATTGCGGTTAATTTGTAATCTCTCGTCAACTAGTAGTTGACACGGGCAGTTGAGCTTATTTCCGAGCCTTTAATACTTAACTGTGATCCGTTTTACATACAATATAAACTCTCTAATATTTACTAAATATACAATGGAGAATAGAATACAATTCTCTTTTATAAATTAATCGTTATTATCGATTAACATTTTCATTTTGAATATAATCATATTACTTACTAAGTCATCATTGGAATAATAAAACTTTTTTACGGTGAAGACTGCAAAAATCATAGCGTGTTGTTATGTTATAAAATGCTAACAATAAACTGTGAGCATTCTTCTTGTCGGCACATCAGGTCAATTAGTACCGTATTAATTGTACCAGCTTGTAACTAAGCTTAAGCGTTATTCGCTTTGTTAAATGTATGTAACTATGAACTCTAGTAATTAAAGTGGTCATAACTACACGAATTTGTAGGACATAACATGTGTGACTAAGAAATATGTATTATTTGCATTTTGTTCTCACGCGTAAGATGTACTCGCATTAGTGGCATATAATTTGGATACCTAATTTTTTATTAATATTTGTCAGTTTTAAATTATATTTTAGATATGTTTGCTAAATAAAGCTATATCAATGTCAGAAGATCTGTTAATAAAGATTCATGATGAGCACGATCGAGACAGGGCTGAGAAACTTCATTAGAAGCTAGTTAGTGCATAGTGTTAACATAGTGTAACGTCAACTTGATGATATTATTTAAGTTATTATTTTGAACAATATTAAGTCATGTACGTAATAAGAATGAAAATCTGAAAAGGCACTAACGACTCTCAAATAGTATTGAAAATAATAAGGTTAAAACAGGTTAAGTTAGTTTTACTAATATTTCAAACAGGTTCTATTCTAATGTTACAGTTACATAGAGGTCTGTATAATTTGTTACTATCAAGTTTCGGCATAAGATTCAATAAGCGTTAACCTTAACATTTATTAGTTTCACATTTAAATAAAAACCAAAGTAGCACACAAATTGCTATTGCTACGTTGTGTAATCTGAATCGAGACTGAATGCGGCTGCGCTAACTCCAATTATGGGCGATTTATCTCGACGCCTTTGTACTAAACGGACCAAAAATAGCAATTTCGCTTAATGAATATCGAGTCAAACGAAGTTCGACCAAAAGGATTATTAGCAATTGATAATTATCTACATAAATCTTAATTCTGTAATAATTAGCAAAGCTTATCTTTTGTGTTAAGATTTGATTCCCTAAGAAATTAATTTAATTAGTATCTATCTATGACTATATTAAATACTAATTGACAAATGGGGCGACAATTAAAAAAATTATTAAAAAAAAATTTTAATTTCATAATACCATTTTGTAATCTGTATGAACAGCGCATATTTTTGAAATAGTTGGCCGCTTAGATTTTCATACTTTTTTTTTCACGAAAGGCAACTGCTTTATGCTAAAAATTGAAGTTGATATTTATTTTTCCAAAAAGGAAATATAGTCATATAGTAGGTATATGAGGAAAAAGATAATACCAAAAACACAAAAAAAAAATCCTTAATTTGCGGCCGTGGTGTACATAAAGGTACAGTAAGTTCAATAAAAACGAATATTTTTTTTTTATATTCTCATATTTTAGCACCACTTGGTTTATTTTTTTTTTGTAGATTTATTAGAGCGCCTGATAGGCGTACTATTACGTGCTCCAGGATTATCCATTCTTTCTGGGACAGACTGTATACATATAAAAAAGCAACATAGGTATGTTACATTAAATATAATTTTACAGTTTCTTACTATTAATAAAAGAGTAACAAGAATGAACATTACAATTGTATCAGTTTAATAAAACCACAAATAAAAAAAATCTAAAATAATAAATATAATATAAATATTTTGTTTACAGAAATTTTATTCTGCTTTATTACACATATTTAGTACAAACTCATAGATGTATATTAATTGGAGTTTTATTAGAAAATTATATAAAGAAGAGTAGCTCTAGACTTTATTAAAATAATGATTGATAAGAGCTGTTTCCCTTTGTAAATATCAATCGCAAAATCAGTAAAACCACTTCTATAACTTTACTTGTTCTTCGCGGTTGAACCTACAAATTACTCATAATTCAAGTAAATACAAACAAATTCGTCATCTTAAAAATGTTAAGAAAAATTAGCAGTAAACATACTGAAATGAATCAGCCTGTGAACGTCCTACTACTGGGCAAAAGCCTCTTCTGCATATAGGAGAAGGGTTGGAGCTTAATCCACCACGCTACTCAACTGCGGGTTGGCGCATAATTTCTCTATAATGAGTAGCGGTCGCTATCATGTACATACGAGTATGATAAGAACCGGGACTTTCACCTAGACCAAAAAGAAATCGAGAGATCAGAAGAGAGCGGGAATCGAACCCACGACCGCCAGTATTAAAGTGACTCTTCGCATCACTGCACCAGAACAGTTGTCAGTAAACATATTATAAATGCAGCAAGAAAAACAAGTGCAATTAGTAAAACAAGCGCAATAAAATGTTAATTAAATCATGGACGAATTTTCCTTGTAAATGTAGTGATTCGATTTAAATTATCATATTCATTATTTTTAAATATCGTATCCTTTTAGTATTGGATGACAACATACTTTTTAATTTAATATATTATCCTTATGACGACTACAAAGTATGACGTCATTGATAGAATACCGCAAATGTTATGTCAACAATAATTAAAACCGTGTGCGTATAAATAAATACAGCTGGTAAGTCACTTAACTAACTTCTTGACTACGATTTTTTGCAGTCTTGATGACTGTCTGTTTTATAAATTGCTTTTAAATATTATGAGAGGAGGTGAAGTTGTTAGTAAATACTGTAAACCTTTTCTCTATTTCTTTAATTTAATGAATATATCACATCTATATTTCGTATTATTCCTACAGACTGTACCCATTTAAGTTTGTTAATGTGTTTTTTTATACAATAAATACTAAAAAGGTCTTTTTTAATTTAAATATTTTCTAATAAAGATAATATTCAGCCGCTTACATGACTAACGCTGTCTAAACAATCAAATATAAATTAATAATAATAATAATAATAATATTTCTCAGCCTACAGCCCTAACCCCCGGCCGTTTGATCTCCCTGCCGGGGCGTAATCCTCCACCCGCTTATATTTTTTATCTATGTATGTTTATGTAAATTTATTATATTCCTTATATAAGTAATATATTTTATTATATATATTTATATATTAAACGGGTGGAGTGCAGCAATTAAAATAATAATAATAATAATACTCTTTATTGTACGCCATAATAAAAACAAATACAGTATTTATGCAGTAAAAGATGTACAAAGGCGGTCTTATCGCTAAAAGAGCAATCTCTTCCAGACAACCTTTGGGCATAGGACACGATATAATAGCAGCGGTTAGGAAGTGCACAAAGATAAGAGAAATTAGACAAAACAATATAACATAAGTAAACATACGAAATAAAGCAAATATCAAAATATACATGTATACACAAACACTTAAATATACATAAATATATACATATATAAATAAATACATACATACATACATACATATATACATACGAATATACATACATATACATACATACATAATGACTAAAAAATTCATGGTGTATTTAGCGACAAATAGTGCTGCCTCAGACAGCTCTTAAAACAAGTAAGCGATTGAGCTTGTCTTATTGGAATCGGAAGAGAGTTCCACAGGCGGACAGCTTTGACGGTGAAGGAATTAGAGTAGAAGGAAGTTGAGTGGGAAGGAGTTTTTAAAAGTAAATTTAAATCTGACCGTAGGGAACGTTCGTGGGAATTACAAAGAAAGGTGAAACGTTCTTTAATGTATTTAGGAGCATCAGGATTAAAAAGTATGTAGTAGAGAAGTGAAAGCACATGCGTATTCCTGCGAAGGCGAATTGGGAGCCACTTGAGTTGTTTGCGAAAGTCGGAGACATGGTCATATTTGCGCAAACCAAATATAAACCTTATACAAAGATTCTGAAGGCGCTCAAGCTTATTTAGTTGCTCCTCTTTGAGATCCAGAAAACATGTATCTGCATAGTCAAGGATTGGTAAAAGTAGCGATTGTGCTAACGCAATCTTAGTAGGCATAGGAAGGAAGTGTTGAAGTCGTCGGAGTGAACTTGCAGCTGCAAACAATCTCCGGCTAAGCTCAGTTAACTGAGTTGACCAAGAGAGATACCTATCAAATATTACACCTAAATTTTTCACAAATTATGTATTTAATTAGCAATTTTACATTTAAGTTTAAGTCGTATGTGCAAAGGTTTCTAAAATACAGAGAGTCATGGTATATGTAATTTCATATTTAAAATATCTTTGTTCTAACAAAACAGAATAATTGGAATCGGACTACGCGTTAATGAATTATAACAGAGTTCAAATTTTGACATTCATCCCTTCTCCTAAGAAAACCGTGCCGATTTTCGGAATAAAAAGTACACTATGTGTACTATGAAATAAAATAGAGCCCAGTTCCGTTTAAAGTTATTTTGAGTGATGGGCGGCCATAATACAGACAGACAGAAAATAAAAATAAATTACATTTTTAGCTTCAGTATCGATTATAGAGTATCCTCTAAAAAATTTTTCAAAATATCTTTAATATAAGTACCTATAGATTATTCTCGAATTATTCCTCAATTTAGTTTATATAATTATCAAAATAATTAAGCTACGCTAGGGAATTTAATCGATGTAAAATTGTAAATACGAGTAATTGCTTTCTTTTATTTAAATGAAAATTTTTCAGAAAATAATCGCAGTTTCAAAATTTCATGCTAACAAAATTTTATTGATATCAAACCATTTGATGCCGCCGCTTTTTGTGTAACTTACACCCGAAAAGCCGATCGGCCCGCTAGTTTTAAATAAAATAGAATAATAATTGAATAGGTAGGTACTATATTTTTTACGACAAATAAGTCGACTTTTATAAATATGTAGTAACAAATTAACTAAACTCTTTGTATATTTTTAGCTATTATAAATTATTTGAAGATATTTCAAACTGGATTTTTTTTAATTATGACCTTTTAATTACGAAAAACAGAGTATGAATCTCACTCAGTCGTTCTGAGAAATACACATACATAAAAATCTCACTAATAGTGTTTTATTAATTTATCAAGATTTTTGGTGGTTGTCTGAAATCTATTCATTATGTCGTCTTTTTTTATTTAAAATAAATAAATATAAAAGCAAAAGCAATGAATAGTCTTGAAATTGTATGTGAACGACCTTCAAATCTACTCGTAAACTAAATTCGTGGATCTAGTTACCTCGCACCTCGCACTATACATTTCGTTAATAATAACGTTATTAATATAGCAAAGTGGTCAAAATATTTTGAACTAGAAATTAATCTTAATAACCACCTTCTAATTATTGGTAGTCCTAAATTAATTACATGAATTTTCTTCTCTGAATTAACCACTGAGAACTTCGATGGTGTTAAAGCATTAAAGTTAAAAACTTAGGAATTATCTTTGACCCATATCTCTCCTGGGAATCACAAGTAAGTGAGGTAAGTAAAAAAGTGTTTGTGGCTGTCAGTTCTCTTCGAAGATTGCGTAATTTTTAACCAATTCCTACCAAAATTATGTTGGCACAATCAATCTTATTACCGGTTCTAGATTACGCCGATGCATGTTATTTTGACTTGAAAGAGGAGCAACTTAATAAACTTGAGCGCCTTCAAAATCTTTGCATTCGATTCATATTTTGATCTTCGTAAATATGAACATGTTTCCGAATTCCGTAAAAAACTCAAGTGGCTCCCAATACTTTTTCGCAGGCATACTCATATTTTTCATCTGTTGTACTGTATCTGAATATATAATACGTTTTTTCAATCTACCGTATTTAAAATAACGTTTTCAGTGTCTAGTTTTTTCTCATAATCGACACTCTTCTATCAGAAGAAAATTTAGTATTAAAAATTCCTCCCCATACGACATCATTTTATACAAAATATTTTACTCTCCAATTCATACGTTTATAGAATTCTTTACCTCTCGAAGCAACACGTGTACAATTTCTCTGCGTCATTTAAAAATATAATGAAGGAATAGGTATATTACCTTAGGTAGGTACTCTATAGCTTTGTCAAAAATTAAGTACTTATTTTTTTTACATAATTCGAATGAGAATCATGTACCGAGTATTCTCCTTAAATATTGATCCTAATTCACCATTTTCTTGTAAAAATTTTACTCGGTACTTGTAAACTTTTTTTGTGTGCAATAAAGAGTATTTGTATTGTATTGTATTTTATTGTCAAGAAGTACTCATTGATATGTGTATATGCAATGTTACCACAGAGAGCCGATAGATGCAATATACACGTTCAACCACGCAATTTACCAGAAGCTCGAGATAAACCAATTATGTAACTACATTAGTTGTAGGGAGAACTCAATACTCTAGAGACTGATGAAACATAAAAATTCATTAAATGTTTTTACGAAATTGTTAAAGATAAACATTGTTTAAGAAATAAGATAAGGATTAATAAAGTTTACTGTAGAAATCTCGAATTCACATTGATTGGTATTTGAAACCATAAGAATACGTTTTAGTAAAAAAATGTGATATAAAATTCCGACCCAATTTCGAATCCTGATCAAACGTTTTGGGATGTGCATCCGTATCGGATTGCCGAGGTAGGCACGCATACATCCACGATATTAGTAATTTACGTTTCAATCCATTTTTGTATTCGAAGAGAACTCTTAAGTGACTATAAATGGACAATTACAGCTATTCGATCATAGAGACATCATAAAAGACATCCAAGAGATGAAGTGATTCCGAGAAAGGTTAGTATCCTATTTTCATTATATTGCAAAAAAGAATTTTATCATAATAATTATAAATATGCTGAATTAGTTAATTACAAAATTTAACTAATTATTATATGTACAATTAACTTACCTATATGGTTTAAAATAATATGAAAATATTCAATCTGATGGTTTTTCATATACCTATAGCTACATTAATTTTAAATTGTATTTATTGAAATTATATAATATAATGACATTAAAATTTTTTGTTTTTGATAAATTTGTGTCATATTGTCATCGGCGGCCTTAGGGGGTAGCGAACGGGGCAATCGCCCGGGGCCTCGCTCTTGCACGGGCCTCGCGCATCAACCAAAGCAAATAAAAAAATATATAGATTTTTTAACTATATAAATTTTTTATTTAAAACTTTTGATCCTTAATTATTAATTCAGGTTATAACATAGCGGTAAATTAAAATAAAGTTAGTTAACTAATTCATTCATTCAAAACATGATTGAAAAAATTATTATGTAGTACTTGAATATCGCGTCTCACTTGAAGATCGGTTTTTTAATTGCATAGCACTTGAGTCAGCTCGGGAGTCGGGACATAATATTTTGCTCATCTATCGTTGGAGAGATATTTTAGAACGATTTCTCGCAATTGTAAATTTTTTAGCATCTCATAATTTGCCCTTCAGGGGTCGTTAAGAGAAGTTAACATCTGACTCAGATTCGAGTGAGACAAGCGACAACTTTTTAAATTTAGTAAAGTTAATATCCTAATTTGATCCCGTGCTGAGACTTCACCTAAAACAAGCAAAAGATAAGACGATTAATGACCACTATATCGGAATAAATATTCAAAATGAGCTCATACAATACATAATGGCAAGTCACGTGAAGACTCAAATTGTTGAAAAAATAATAAATATTACTCGATTATTATTGATGCATTCAATTCGCCATGTTTCTCGTGTTGAGCAACTTTCAGTTATTATAAGATTGTTAATACAAATACAGCTGCAATTGAAGAACATTTTACTGGTTTCTTAGCAGCCAAAAAAACCACAGCTGAGATTTTGACTAATTAAATAATCACAGAATTAGAACAGTTAGGTATATCATTGCAAAACTGCAGAGGCCAAGGATATGATGACGGTGCCAATATGAGTGGTGAAAAAAGTGGTGTCCAAAAACGTATTCTTAAAATTAATCCACTTGCTTATTTTTTGCCTTGTAGGAGTCATAGCTGGAATCTCATCCTAGGAGATGTAACACCGTCGTGTCCAAGCAAAATCTTTTTTTGGTTTGCTAGAAAGGTTGTATAGAATCCAACGGCCGAAACAACTTCGAGAATGAAGCTGATAGGAGGATTCAGTTGGGCTGGGCAGCATTTGGTAGGCTGCATCGAGTCTTCGATTCGAAGGTTCCGCAATGCCTAAAGACAAAAGTCTTCGAGCAGTGCGTCCTACCTGTGTTGACATATGGCGCCGAGACGTGGACACTGACGACGGGATTAGTACACAAATTTAAAGTCACTCAACGTGCTATGGAACGGGCTATGCTTGGAGTCTCTCTCAAGGATAAAATCAGAAATGAGATTATTCGCGAGAGAACCCAAGTAACCGATATATAAGTATAGCTCGTAGAATTAGCAAGTTGAAGTGACCAGCCCGGTCATGTATGTCGCAGGACCGATGACCGCTGGAGCAGACGTGTCCTAGAGTAAAGACCGCGAATCGGCAAACGCAGTGTAGGGCGCCCTCCGGCCCGTTGGACCGACGACTTACGCAAGGTCGCCGGCAGAGGCTGGATGAGGATTGCGGAAAACCAAGATATTTGGCGCGAGCTTGGGGAGGCCTATGCCCAGCAGTGGTGTGCTATAGGCAAATTTTATTTATTTGTATAACTTTAGCATTTCTAGTTAAACATGACAAATACCTAAACCAAACAACCAGATCTATTTTAACATCATATACTTTTCACGAAGGACAAAAGCCCTCGCAAAGACCTGCCGCCCGGAGCCTCGCAGTGGGTAAAGCCGCCGCTGCATATTATTACTGTTTGTATGAAGTCAAGTAGTTAACGAACTTGGGTAGTTGCGAGTCATTCCCACAACAAGTATCTCCGACAACTTATTGGGAAGACTTAGTGTAACTTATATTGTAATAATATTTCATGAGTAAAGATATATTTATTATTATTGTTACACTACGTGGCTGGCCAGATCTTTTTCTGTCAGAAACAGAGGAGGTTTCATTGTATCTATCAATAGCCCAGTACACAAACATTTGACTAATACCAAGCTTATGAAGAGTTTAAAAAATTGTATTGGGCTCAGTACCTACTTTTTGTAATGCAATCACAGCGATTCGGTTCTCTTTATCACCCCACGCCATTTTAATATCACAAAATATTTTACAATGTATTGGCGCGAAAATAAGAAATCACATTAAAAAAATGGTTGTCTGTAAAGTCGGTTTACGGACGATAATTTTTACGTAATAACGTCATAAGAAAACATTGATGAAAAAGTGCATACTTTTATGAATGGAATTGAATTATTATCACTGAATTATCATTATTTTGTATAATATATATTTATTATATATAATTATTGTTATGCCATCTGCCCATTTGCAAATGCAATATTACTGTCACTCTCGGGTTGTCTGGCAGAAATTTCTCTTTACCAATAATACCGCCTGGTTGTACAACTTATAATTATGTTATTTTGTGTCCTTAATTTAGTTCTGTTTTGGTGTACATTAAAGCACATTATTATTATCTAACTGCTTTACTCCATATATATATATATATATATAGATAATTAATACTTATTATGTATTATTATATGTTTCTTATTTAATCGCAGATAGCCGGGAAGTTGATGGCATGGGTCAAAGCCAAATGTACATAACCGGCGTAATTAAAACCTTTGTACATCTTTCTTTTTTTCATTACAAATATTGTTATTTTTGTAGTGGTGTGCAATAAAGAGTATTATTTTATTATTTACCTGATTGTTTATTTTTACTGAAATGTAACAAATATATATAATAATTTATGTTTGTGGTTGGCCACAGTGATTGAGCTCACATTGAAGAAATTTTACTCTACTTCTACATACAATCTACATGTAGTCAGTACTACTGCTTTTTGCAACATGTGATAAGTGCTCGCTGGTAATTTAAGCATTATTATTATTATGAGCAATTTTTTTTTAAAGAAATAAACTTTAATGAAATTAATGTTAATGAAGTTTTAATCTAAAACGATGAAATTTAAACCATAAATCAAATTCATGAAACTGATGCTTTTGAAAAGCCTCCCAAAATCTGCTTGATATAATAATATATTCCCTTGCAGTGCGTTAACTTGTCATTAAAACATAAATATTTTTAAAACTATGGTTATAAATCATTAATTTTTGATTTTCAAATATTATTTAGTTTTTGCAAAGGATAGGTGTCGTCAGTCAATAAGATAGGTGTTTTTTACCCTGAACAATTTTGAGTTTTTATAGATATGTATATAAGCTACAGGTAATTGTATTTAATATAAAAGCTAAATAAAGTTAAATACTTTGATATGTAATACAAGAAATAATCAAGTTTAATAAAGAAGTTAAGTTTAATAACTAAATTAAAGTTAGGAAAACAAATTAGATTATCATTAATCACTTATGAAAATAGTAAAAATATACTAAATAAAAGCAGCAAAATTTTTATACTATCCGTGCGCAGAAACTTTGCCGATGACCACCCCTCCCACCGTAGTTGACTGCGTCCCTCGCTCGTCTGAGGTGTATCGTTAGCAACGCAGCCAATACGTGCGTGTAATTTTTTGCCTTCGCTACGAATTAATTAATTGTTGTTTTCTTAGGTTTTATTTGTTTTATTTTTGATAGTTATTTGTTTTCGTTGTTTGGAACCATTAAACTTTTATTTTACGGCTACGTTTCATTCATTCACTAAATATAAATACATAAAAATATAGAATCTACCTAATAACAATAGCGTTTTTTATTTAATATTTATAATTACACTTTATATCAAATTTATAATTCGACCGACACTATTTTTTATTAGTTTGATGTAAAATATATACAATAGTAATTTACATTTATGTGACCTTTTTTTTTCAACCCTACTGACTATCGACGCGTGACGTCTCAAGGCCATCGGCAAAGTTTCTGCGCACGGATTATACGATCGTAATTATATGAGTCCTAATAAGTTTTTAATCAAAATTGTAATATAACCTTATATTACCTACTGCACTCGCCGACCGATGTTACATTTTTAATAATCAAATAACAAATATATGAAATTATATCGCTAATCTAATTCTTAATATGCAAGAATTAATTACCTTTTTTGCTGCAATTGTTGTCACTATTATAACTTTAAAAACAATAAATTGACGTTACTTCAATATTGACAAAACAGTTTGCCGCCATTGCCGCTGTCATTTCTACTCGGACGCGTCGTAAGTTAGCCGACCGCCGATCGTGAGCCGAACGCTTAGGTCGAGCCGATCGTACCTCTCTACCGCTTGTTCCGCGCTCTCGCTCACTAATTGTGACAATGACGTCATCTTCTTCGAACTGGCACCCAGTAGCTTTCATCAATTTACTAGACGTTATCACGTCAAAAACATATAAAAATTACAGATTCCAAATTCAAATGTAATATTTTGTTTATTTTTAATTATAACAGTATTTATAGCCAGACTGTAAATAACAAAGCAAATCGTATTTCAACGTTCTAGACTTCATTATTCTTTCCAAATTATTAAATTTAAATGTTTACCTATTTCCACAACTTTCGTAATTACGATTAGTAATATATTCGTTAATGTTTAGAACAGCTATTATATAAAACTTTCTATAATAATATGGTAATATATAAAGAGGTTAACTCTTTAGTTACATTAAATTGTAACTTTACTGCCTTGTGATTTATATTATCCTATCCTATTATTGGTTATACAATGAGCCGGTCTATAGGCTTCGTTAATATGACAACTCTCGTACAACGATTATGGAGCAATCAAGCCGTAAAAAGTTGTAATTTGTAATTATTTAATATTGTATTTTGTATTTATTTGTAGTTTGTAAAAGTTGTTAATCAGTGAGATGATATAACTACGTAGTACATATTACTTCAATGTCTATAATAAATAGTTCACGTGCTACTTACGAGTAGGAAGAAACTAATTCCTTGTATATCTTTTTTTTGCCAAATTCTATAATTATACTTGATATCGAAATGATGTAATGATGACCATGTACGGGTTAAATTTTAACTTTTTTAATATTGATAATGTTGAATAGTTATACTCGTATATAGTATCTCCCCACCGTGCTTCGGAAAGCATATAAAGAGGTCGGTCTCGGTTGTCATCATAGACAATTGATAGCGATCTTTACTCATGGTAGGAAAATTATCCACCGTCCCGCAGTGGAGCAGCGTGGTGGATTAAGCTCCAACCCCTCTCCTATATCGAGCAGAGACGCTTACGGGCTGATTCAGTTCAGTTCATTGTTAGATAAATAACTTTTTCTGGTAGTAAAGTATAAAATCTCATTTTACTGGTAAAATCTTATTCATACTTCCAGGCCGTATATCCTTTGCAATCTTTTATTTTTTTGCTTAGTAGGTGTCCGACACGAATGCATTTAGGCATTCTCTTTGATGCAGTAAAGCATAAAATATAAAAAAAAAACTGTTTGCTTGGGGTCACTTGTACAGCACATGTTGCGGAAAATGGCCGACTGGGCGACCTTCGTTCGCTCACCACGGCCGGCGAGCCGACGTATTTGAAACTTTTAAGTCACACAGATAGCGTGGGAGTTGATATTAATATCAAATATACATATAATTTAAGTACATTGTTACCATTTTTCATTCACACTAATATAATACTGATATCCATTTCTCTGATTGCTTTCTGGATATGTATCTACAAATATGACCAAAACGTGATAAAAAACGTTTTAAAAATAATTATTGTTTTTGATAATTAATAGAAAATGAGAAAAAATTTAAATGTCTGATCCAGAATGATAGACCATAAAACTGTAATAGCTTTATAGACTTTTTTACCTTTGACGTTTTAAGCTTAAGAGTCCCAAATAACTTGCAGGCTGTTTTATCCATCCTATTAAACCAACTTAACAATTGTACCACGGTATGTCTTACAACGTTAGTTGTTTTGCGTTTTTAATATACCTAGGCAAAATTTTGTAAAATAAATTACTTTTCTATAATATAAATAACAATAAGTGTTAATATTTACAAATACTACTTATATTTAAATACGTTTAGTTACTTATTTAATATTTAAAATCCGTACTTTTTAAATTTATTAAAAAAAAAAATAATTTACTTCAGTTTATTATATATTTTTCGTGATAATTTGAAACATTATTAGATTTAATATATTTTCGTGTGGAAAAGAATAAAATTTAACTATTAATTTTATTTATTTTTATTATAAGATCATATCATAAAGTTATACACATATTTTTAAGAGCTTTTACAGTGTGTGTATGTCAGAGTTATTAAATAATCATCTACAAGTTAAAACTAAGTTAAGGACAATATTATACATAAATTAAAATTAAATTTAAGTTCTTATCATTAATAGTTAATTTATTATAAAATAATCCAAGCAAAATATAAGCTTCTTTTGAATTCGGTTTTGTCAATACATTTTGAAATACATCTGATCTATTTAAATTTTAAGATGTAGTAAATTCTTTCATAGTCGGTTAATGCCTGGAATATTCGACCAAGAAGTAGCGTAAGTCATGAATTACATTGCATATATCAAAGTTAGGAGAAGCCTTTTAGCCTAATATATAGGTATAGAAAAGGTTTCTAAAGATAAGATATTAAAATATTCGTTCCACTCTTTATAATATGGGTGTGCGTTTATATTTAGGTAAAAGCTCAGAAAATTTTGCTTTAACACGTGTATTTTTACCATTTATACGTCCATATTTTGCTAAAATGTCAACCCTCTCATTACCTGTGCTATTTACTATTAAATATGAATATTTATAAGGAGACACTCGATAAACGTGGATGTCAAGACTTGAGCCGGAACCAGAGAGGGCGCTTTTCGTCTATGTTCACAGATACGAAAGACGTCGTGTTTTAGTGCAGATAATAAGAATAAGAGACTAATTATATCTACTAGACTATATATATATATATATATATATGTATATATATATAGACTAATCTAAATGGAGTAATTCATAACAAAATGAAATCAACGCAGTTGTGGTTTAAAACATCTATCAAAGTTAGCGATGAATATGCTAACGAAACAACTCTGATATAACCAGAGGTGCATCTATACGACACATCTTTTGAAGACGCGTTGGCGTAGTGGTCACAGCAACTGGCTGATGCGCTAGCGGTCGCGGGTTCGATCCCTGCATATGACACTTATTTGTATAGGCCATACAGATATTCTCTGGTCTGGGTGTTTGTGCTTGTGTATTGTGTTTGTTTCCGGACCCCTGACACAGGATAAACATCCTATCCTATCCTGGGAGCCGTTGAGTGTGAGACATTTATTTATTTATTATTTATACCTGTTGCGCTGCTATATGTTGGAGTGAGGTACTACTGTCGGTACAAAGAAGTACTTTTTTAAATTCGTGGAAGAAATATATTCAAGTGCTTTTGAAATCTCAATGAGTTCTAATGTCATAATATAAACATCGGCCTCCATTTTTAAACCGCGTATATTAAATTTTAGAGACCACGTGAAATCCAACGCCACAATCATCGGTTTAAAAAAAAAAAAAAATTTTATTTATATATAGTAGTGTATCATCATATTTCTCGTGTGCTGTGTAAATTGAATCTGTGTCAAAATCTGAATATTAATTGTAAATTTAAAATAACAGCAAATCTTCCGCCACAGCGAGTAAAAGTTTTGTTAACGATTCTATATAACGGTGTATGGCTATTTCGTTGCGTCCACACCTGCACGCTTGAATAAGCCGGGAAAAATACTAACCTTGATTTGGGTACCTAAAACATTATAAATATTCTTTGACCCCGTTTAGCAATCTTTGCTTTTTGCTAAAGTTTGTTTTATTTACATATGTAATAGATTAGGTTTTTTATTCGTAGCGTCTAGGACCTAGGTGGTTGATCGAGTGGGCTACGTGAAAATGTAGGATATGATTAAGTAATAATTATTAATTATGTCATTGACGGGAAGCATAGTATTCGGTTTATTATTACAAATTCGTCAATCAAAATGTGGTATTTCGTGACTGACTTACGATTATTGACATAAATATATAATAATTTCGTTCATCACATTTTAAAATAAAATATAAGTAGCTTGAACTGTTTAAAAAAAAAAAGCGCTAAAGTATATCTATAATTTACTCATCTCGATTACAATACCGGATATCGTTCTATATGTACCTACTAATAACACTAATGTGTAAGGCTTATAATCTTAATAAATTTCAGAAATCAGAATGAGTCAGATAGCCGCAAGAGAAAGACGATACGACGTATGATACAAGTTACATTCAAGAGTCATTGAAAAATATTAGATAAAAATTTGTAGAGTGAAAATTACAAATTAACTTATATATATATATATATCTGTTAGATTTTCAATTATAATCAAATCCATTGAAAGAATATAATTAAAATAAATGCAACGCAAAATATGTAGTTTCGAAAACTGGTCGAGGCGTGACATCACGCCGTAGTCTCCGGCCCGGTGACCGGGTTTACAGATGACCAGTGTCACAGTGTTGGAACGTCTGCGAGCGTAGCTCATTGGTACTAACTAAATTTTATTGTATTTAAATTATTGATTTGGTAAAAAAAAAATCAACTAAGTTCTTTACCAGGAAGGCGTATCAAGTTTCTTTTCATTAAAGTATAGAAGATTGTACGAGAAATTGGGGTATCTCATACGGGTATTTTGTTTATAAATATGAAATTATTGAATGATAAAAATTTATACGAAAACATAGCTCTATTTATTTATTTATATCAGATAAAAATAAAACATACTTTCAGCTAATATCGGATAGGTGTGTCTCTTGAGAGATTTCTACCGGATTGGTCGGTCATTCGCAAGAATCTATAACAAGATGATTACATTTAACTGGCTGGCCTTTTATGCTCGAGGCCGGTTCGGAACTTTCCCCAACATTAGTACCTACTCAATCTTGCGAAAAGCTTACGAGATCTGTTTATTGTCGCTTCAAGCAATTATTTGTAGCATTAACAACTCGTATTAAATAATTAATATTTCTATATCTGTAGAATAATAACAAACAGTGGTATTACTGTATCACACTATTTAATTCATTTTTGTGGAAAATTAACAAAATTAACAATAACCAAAAAAGGTCACAATATATAAAGTACACACTACCATTTCATTTAATATTAATAAAGAATCTTACAATAAAAACTAAAAATTAACTTTTGATATTTTTTCCATCGACGCCAATGTCCTGGTAATAATACCGCTTTAATTGGAATCATAGTTTATTTATTTATTTATCATTAGTTGCCAATATGTTACATATATTATCATTGTATACATTAATTTATTTAGTTGGTTTAATTTTCAATGGTGCTAAACGGTCACGAAAGATGGAGAGTAGGTACACGAAAGAGTTTAATGGGCGCAGTCGAGATTATATTTTGTTATCATTATTTATGTGATTCGAAGGCAAGCTGCATAAGAATATGTCATCGTCTTAATATAGGCATCGTAGAATGGGTTCTGCGGTAATAATCAAAATTACTCCGGAAGCGGAACATGAGTGACACCTATTGGAGCTAAGCAGAGGTAGTAGTAGGTAGTAGTAGGTGTGAATGATCGACTTACATACATACAACGAGTAATATTAATGCACGTATATATTTACGATTATATTACGATAAGACGTATATATATTACGATTCTGTACGTGTTTTCTCGTATCGTATACATTTTGAATTGGAAAAACTTCTACAGTAGTAATGTACCCCGTATCCCACGTCGTCTACAAAAATATCAAACGAATTTTGCAACTAAAATGTAAATACTTCTTTGTATACATACTTAGAAGTCTTTGCTAAAACGCGATCATTATAGCATGAATTTACATTTGCATTTCATAACAAAGACACTTAAGAATTTTAATGAAAATTATTTTTCAAAACCAATCCTCGTTAAATACATGTTTTTTTTTTTAGATTTTTTTACCTGAAAAATACTTTTTACGTGTATTTTAAAGAAATTGGTCGATTAACCCTAGAAGCCTAATCTACGTCTGAGAGGCGTACACGCAACCGAATATCGTTTGTCTCTTTGTAACGGTTAAAACTAGCGCGTCGTGTTCTTTTGCCAACTCCGTGGCCGACGGGAGCTAGCGGATGGTGCCTGTATCGTCAAGGTAAGTCCCCCCATTTTTGATTTATCGAAGTATAGTACGCCTGCGAGACGTATGTTTAGGCTTTGTGTAACTTTTAACTAGGTTTGTGTGATTTTACTTTTGTTTATTTTCGTACATTTTATGTTTATTTTCGGCCTTGTTTTAGGTACAAATATGTCACGGTCTAAAAGATTACGTGAAGACCAAATTCTAGCAATCTTAAACGAGGATTATAATCCTTCTTCAGTAAGATTCAGATTCCGAAGTTGAGGATGACTAGATTATCGACGACATTCAAACCGAAGATGAAAATAATTATGTGACTGAATACGTTTCGTCTTTACAAGAATCTAGTACCTCTGAAGAAACCAACTTTTGCGCCTATAAAAAAAAGAATGTCAAAATCAGTGTGTTACAAATGCAAAAAATGTGCACAAGGTTGATAAGTGTGTAGACTGCTCTTAAAGTTTAGTTTCTCTTTTAAATTCTAATTATTTTTAATGTTTGCTCTAAGAATAACTAATAAGCGTTAAAAGAAAAAGATTTTCTAAGAAAAATTATACGTTTTAGTTGATTTTGAAAAAGTTAAATTTTTTTGTTCCAATTTATGCATAAAGTTTTTTCTTTGTAAATAAATAACTGTGATTATAGTTATAATTCAAAACAGTCTTGTTTTATTTTTAGTTTATATTCCAAATTTCAATTTCCGCTAAATAATATTTCTAAAATAGGGCTATTTTTGCATACAGATTGTAATTTATATGTGTACGCCTCTGAGACGTATATTAATGCTTTGTGTAAGTCCGAAGTAGATTAGGCTTCTAGGGTTAAATTACATTTGTATATTATATATGATAATGATATATGCTGAACATAATAGCCGCAAAATATGTAACCCAATCAATGCATAGAATACATAATCTAGCCATTTTACAAAATAATTACTCCTAGTAAATAATAATACCGACTTCGTGGCGTTGTATAAAAGGATTAGGTAAATATTTTATACTCGTATATTGGTTATAAATATATACTCTGCCAGGCAATGTTAAATGTAATCTCTATTGTATAAGATGCCACGGGATGTTCCGGTAGACATGGGTATTATGGACGATTGTAATTTGATTTGACATTTTATGATATCAAAATAAAATTACAAAATGTAACAATTTTTTTTTAAACTAAAATCATTCATACTATATGTCCATTAATAATACAGTTTATTATTTTTTATTTAAGCACTTTATTGATCAACAAATAATTAAGTTAATACAAAAGGCGGACTAAATGCTTGATGACATTCTCTCCCAGTCAACTTTTAGCTAAATAGAAAAAAAGGATGTTTGTATGTGTAAGAAGTTATACTCAAACAAAAGTATCTTATGTATATCCTATCACTATCAATATTACTAAAAAGGTAGGGGAGACTGGGGCTCGGTGTCACATTTACGTTATTTTGAATTTTTAAGTGCCTATACTCTTAGCATAGCGTTGACATTTATATATCAATGAAAAGAGTATCTAATCTAGTTCAAAAATAAATAAATACTTTTTAACTTGAACATTATCAATTGAGGGTATATCACATTTTTGAGAAAAAAGTTCTTCTTCTTCTTTTAAATTCTAGCTTCCTCCAGGATTTGCCAATATCAGAGTATTTGAAATTGTTCGGTTATTTTTAAGTTGACTTTATTAAAAATGTTGGTTTTGTGAGACTACAAATATATGTACATAGAGAAGGACAGAAAAAAAAATTATTGAGATTAAATTAAAATCTGTTGTTCCACCTGAAACAAGACATAGACAAATATATACAAACTTATATGGGTTAGTATAAGACAAACAATTCTACAACCTAATATTATTTATTGAGATATATGTACATAAAATATCTATAAACGGGGAATATACATATGACAGAATAGATTTAAGATTAATAGGGCGGGATATATCAGAAGGGAGATAATCATAAAGAGAGGATGTATTCCTTGGACAAGAAAAGAAAATATGATCAGGAGATCCCTCGTCCAGACCACACTCACAAAGTGAACTGTCTTTCACTCTAATTTTAGCAAGGAAAACCGGAGTGCAAGAGTGTCCGAGTCTAAGACGACAAATGGTGGAACATACTGTTTTATTTGCTTTTTTATACTTGAGAGAAAAAAGTTAAAAGTGTGACTTTTAACCCCATGTCAGGGATGGTTGTCACAGTATCTGGGGTAGATAATCACACAGTAAATGAAGGAAGGAAATTATGTATAAAGAAACAGTAAAATAAAATGAGTATTTTTATTAGAAATAGAATCTCGAACTGGTACCTAAGAAAATAAAGTAAAATAGGTACCTTATTCATTATAACAAGAATAATCATCAAAATTTGGCTTTAAGACAATAATTTCCATGTAACAAAATTAGAATTCTGATGATAACGAAAACAACAAAAAATTAACCATAGTCAGTCATTAATCTCTTTGGACGTAATATTTTTAAATAAAAGTACTTCAGATAACGATGTAATATTAAATCAATCTAAAAAAATCATTCAGAGAGATAATGTGTAGAAAAAATGTGGATTATAAATTATATAAAATACTTTCCTGGATAATAATTAATTTTTAATTGGTCCGGTAGATCATAAGACTAGCAAGTTCGAACAAATTGGAAAAACAATATGTAGAAATCGATATTTTCATTATTCTCTTTTTATAAAATAACATGTCCTGACTGATCCTCTGACTTACTGACTGACTGATTCATCAACGCCGAGCCTAAACTATTAAAGTAATAAATGTAAAGCATTACAGATTTAAGTAAATAAAATAGGGAACGAAAGTTCGTAATTTTTAAAATCCTTTAAATGAATCAGAAGAAATTTGTTTACGAAATCTGTCATTTTGTTTATTAAAAATGAATAAAATTCATTTAAAATTTTTAATATTGAAATGGTGTATTGATTTGCAAAGTTTTGTTTTAAAAAGTGTAAACTTTATTATTATTTGGCCTTCTGATTAGAAAACAGTAAGTGCACATTTCCGTTTATTTCTTATTCTCAGCGTTTATAATATAAGGGGTTGTTTATAATGTAAGATTACTTCTGCTTTTCTAATAATATTTAGAAATAAAGGTCTTGGCTCAACAGTGTCATATTTACATGACCCTAATTTTCTTTCTCAAAAAAAAAAGTAAAAAAATGGTTGTTTCTAAAGTCGGTTTACGGTATACATCGATGGTTTACGGACTATAATTTTACGTGATAACGTCAAAAGAAAACATTCATGAAAAATTGCATACACAGCATTATTATTATTTTGTAGAATACAAAGAAGGAATTAATTGAAAATTACAATTTTTTCGATAAATAAACATTTATTTGCACTCGGTAATTCAAATTTTTTTTTCTTATACTCGGACGCATCTTCCGATGGAGTGGGAGAGAGATAGATGCGTCACAAGCCGAACGTTTAGGGCGGTCGTGTCTCTCTATCGCTTGTTCCGTACTCTCGCTTGCGGAACGTGACAATGAGTCATACTTTTTCGTGCGTGCAGCCGGCTTTCATCGATTTATAAGACGTTATCACGCAAAAAATCAAAATCAAAATTTTGGTCTACTTCTCACTTTAAGAATGTTGTGTTGTACTATCAATTAATCAATTATGTTAATATAAAAATAACTTGTTTTTTTGATACAACAACCATAATCTTTAACATAAAGGTCTCAATAACATGATATTATAATAAGTTATATAGTTTAGTAGAACTGAGGGCCGTGCCGGTTTCCAACACAGACAAAGAATACGTGTACGCACACACTTAAAGGATAAGTGAAAGCATTGATTGCGCGGGAGCACGCTAGCTATTGTCGTTTAAGATTCAAAACAACGTAATTAGTTTTTACATAATGAAAGTGAAGCTATGGTCAATAACGATTGGTGTAATTTAAAAATATGTGACATTTTAGTTAAAGATATCCTTTCTAATTTTAGTTCAAGATTTTATCAAAGTTTATGATTTCTTTTTATAAATATTAAAATTAAAAACAAGTTCCGTCGCTACTTTATTTTCGTTTTTTTTTCATCAATGAAGAAGTTGCTGGTGTGGTTACATTAAATATTTATGAATATAATTTTGTATTACGCACGTATTTCGCAGAGTATGCAAATTTTTATTAAAAGTACAATTAAATATTTGTAATTCATTTAAAGCCGTGTTAACAGAGCTTTAAACGAATTGTATCGTTACAATTTTTGAAAACGTTATTATTTTATTTTATTATATTTAGAGGAAGATTGTAATAGCTGAATATAAAATGTTGTACCTATTTATGAAAACTTCACGAATTCAACGTTAGGGTCCAGGCATTTTCTTATAATTAAACAATATTATATCAGTATAATAACGGGGCAGCAGTTATGAGCTTAAATATACAAATATTTTCGAAGGTACCAATAAGAAACTTATATTAAGGGCTCCTTGAGACTCGAGTCTTATTCCTAATAAAGCTTTATGTAATTTTAATAAATTATTTATTATACAATAATAATATTTAAATAAAATGTTTCAGAGTAAGTCTAGGCGTATAATTCTGCTGTATGTATTGCTGTATTAAAATAAAGCAAAACAATAGAGATCTATCATTTTCGTTGTGTCAGGAGGGTAAATTCGCGATACAGTTTTCTCTCACTATGAAGGAAGGAGTCGCATTGTTCAACTCACCTTGAGCCAGAGCTGGCGCGAGGGCACCGCTCCAAATTACAAGACATACACACAGAAGCATTTTGCAATTGTCTTTTTCAATCATAAGAATATATATTTTAATGATCCAACACTAATACATATTATTGTCACACACACGTTCACCCACAATCGAAGAAATGTTTATAAGTTTCAATATATAAATCGAAAGTAAAAGTTTCCCATTTGCTTTTCGTACTTGAAGCGGCGTTGGCGCACGAGTTCCGTATCGTTTGCAGAACAACGTGTCGGACATGCGCTCGTGGCGGACTGTCGTGGTCGCCGCGCCTGCGGGCTGCCCCCACCGAGCGCCCGCCTTTCACCGTTACAATTCGTAACCCGAAAGACGGCGTTGAGCAAGGCTATATGACGATTGACATTCAACAAAAACAGCATGCTTAACATACGGAAATCGTCTGTTAACATGACATTTGTAAGAAGAATGAGACAGCTGATATAAAAAGTTTTATGGAGGCTTAGAACTCTACCTATGTGTGTCACTGATAACGATCAAGAATATATTTATTATTATTCTAGATATTTTCATTTATTTTAAGCAATAAAAGTTACTCTTAGATGATAATAATATAACCGAATTACGAGTATTTACAGAAAATAATGAAAAATTAAATTTATATTTTGTACAAACTGTAAGCAGCTATTGTCAATGAGAAACATCTGTATAAGTTGTCAAGTTATGACCTACGACTTACGATATCTAGTGACGTTTCATCTCAATAAATAATAATAGTATGTCCCATTTGTTTCAGTTCTTAGATGTAGCACTATGTAAATAGAGTTATATCATATTTATATATATGCAACAGAGGTGACAATCATTGAAGTATAATGTACTAACGTACTAAATACAGCTCACTGGTTACAATGTTATTTAAGCTAAAGCTGCTTCAAAACCAATAATTGTTTTGGTTCCAAGTAGCTTTATTAGCATGTACGTACTTCCGTTACTAAGTTCTCGAAATTGTGTTCACTTTCCTGCTCCTATCGCACTTGATAAATCAATATCCCTTTGCTGTAAGCATGGGGCGGAACCACGCCACCCCATATGCCTTTTAATTGAGCACTTCGTTTTCACATGAGGAAAATATCAATATCAGACAATGCATTTATTATTGATTTGAAAGATTGTAGTCAATGTAAAAAATATTTTGTTTTTTGTTTTTTCTAAGATCCAGCTAAACACACATAATTAAAACAAAATTAGATAATGTAAATTACCCTTAGCATATCCAAAAAAATAAATGTTCTTTCGAAAATAAATCAGTAACGAAATATTCGTATTTGGTAATATATATTACATATGTACGTATGTATTACTATTAATATTAGGTGTATGTTCTTTACCTAAATAGTTACTTCGCTTGGTTGAAATAAAAAATCAAAGAATCATTTCGCATATTACATGTTAACATCAAAGAGAACAACACCAATCAACATTGAAAAAATATTGTATGTTGAAATATGTTTAATATTATACCTACTTATACTCCCCACACCTCGCTACACGCCGCCGGCAAAGCTGCACATGACACTGCAGACCTGTAGGAAATGATGAGCCGCGTAAAAAGAAATCACGTGCAGTCGAAGGCTATAAGCATAATTTGCATTTCAAAAATTATAATATAATTATAGATTATAACATGTCTCATCATTTTGCAGCGCGTTTCATAGAAATATAAATTAAAATAGATTTTTTAGTTACTTATTGTTCTATTTTGTTTAAAAGGTTTTAAAACAAATATATATAAATAGTAGCTATCGTCTCGCAATCGAAAAATATTTCTGTATGGTTTGCTAAATATATTGCTGTTGTTTCTATGACTTTTTAAACCAGTTTTTGGGGTATCTTATTAAGTTCGTTCATCTTCACAACATCCTCTCTAGCAAACGAAATGTAACATGGCAGTTGTTTTTATCACACACATTATAAGTAAAACAAATATCAATTAAAATGTATGGTTTATATCGCTTAAAATAAGCGTTTATTCATTTATAATAAAACAATAAATATCATTATTTATTATTCTTAATTTAGTAACCCCTCTTCTACACGGGGAAGAGACCTTTGCTCTGCAGTGGGTTGTTCACAGGCTGATTCAGTTCAGATGCTGAATTTAGCGTTAACAGGTTCTTTGTTTTGGTCCTCAAACAACTGTTCTCACCCCCGCACACATCCTCAGAGAAGACCGTTTAGTATACTAAATATTTTATCTAATTGCAAATATATAATATAATTATTAATATACTATATATTTTATCTAATTTATTAACCACAATTCAAGATATCGCAACAAATGTACTCATCGGTCTATAACTGTAGTGAGACTTGCTATTTTAGACACGAATTGTAAAAATATGACAAAAACACTTTGTTGAAAGCAAGGTGGACAGGTGCTTACAATAATTAAACTTTTTATATTTTCGAAATTATTTGGAATAATTATTAATTTAATTTAAATTGAGTATTAATTTATTAATATAAAATCGCTGCATGTCAAATCTGGGGTCGAAACGGATACACCGACGGAAGCAAGCCATCAAATTGTTAGTAAATTCTGTCGATATAGTTATGTGACATCGTGCTTTTTTAATTACCTAAACTATCATACATCCCGTGAACTGTTAAAATTGTAATTTTTTTTTAAATATATATCTAATATATACGTACATATATTAATCGTTGGCGAGCAATATACAATACAGATTGAGTGATACAGATTTTGATGATACTTATTCAATTTTATATTAAATAAATAATACAGGTTAATATTAGAATATCATAAATTTATATAATTCTTAAAATCTTGGAATAAATCATTCAAGTGGAAATTTAATTCTCATATAATAATTCTAATTCTATTATTCCACATAAAGACCAACTAGAGCTAACGCAATTTCGGACGCATTTTAAACAACTTCGCAGAGCTTTCGGTCGAGAGCGCATGGACAGTTTTAGAGTTTCAGAACACAAAGCTCAACTACAATTGAAATGGAGACAATAAAACAATGTAGCATGCTGGCACGTGAATATTGTATTTTATTTATTTATTGAATGTAATACATTTAATTATTAACATAGTAACACATTTAATTATTTAAATAGACTATAACTGTAAGCGACTAAAACATTATTATTAAGGTAGTCCAGTTTATTGTTGACTGATATTGTGTTTGAGACAAAATTTTGTATTATATAATTAAATTTATCTTAATTTAATCCATCTATATTTGTAATTGTAGACATCTAGAGAAAAGAGGAATAACTAAAATATAAAAAACGGCTTGAAATTTCATTAAAAAAATCTAATAAATATATCGATGGTCAAGTTCTTCGGAAACTTTAAGTGTATAATTCAATCTCCGAAACAGTCTTCTTTAGATATAATCAGTACATATATTAAGTTAAATTTCATGTAGGTATAATGTACAATAAGACTTTTGAACATAAAATATAAAAAAAATACTCGACGAAGGAAATTAGCAAGATAAATTTGATCTAATATTACATATTGGAACAAGGCTGACAAACTAGATACGATCGCGGGCCAATAAAAATCAGTGTAGGGGCAAGTGCTGTACCTATGGACGCTTGTACCTGTGGACACAATCGATTCCGTCGAAATTAGTAACCCTAAAATTCTAATTTAAACCTGACCGTAAAGCTTTGTCTATGGTTGACTGTTTGGACGTATTACCATCTTTGTTTTCGGTATGGTTGATATTGTGCTGGTTATGAAAGTTTTTTTCGTCAAAAAGTAAGTTTTTTTGCTTAATTTAAATGTGTTTTACCGTCAAAATACTTATGATATCAGATAGATCGTGTTTGCTGTATAATGGGCGTTGTTTATCGTTTAGTTGGTGGCTATCTCATGTCTTTAAGTCTGTTTTGTTATCAAAGTTTGATCTGTTTTATTTTATAAGTCTTAATTTGTACCTGTGGACAAACATACGAGTGTACCTGTGGACTGTCCACAAGTACAAAAGTGTTATAATGTTTACTTACAAAATATGATCAGTCGTTTTACTTGATTTGTTATTTCTTATATTAAAGTCACCGGAACTTATTAAGAAACACCAACGGTTAATTTAGATAACTTAGATTACAGCAACCAGTTGAGCAGATTTCCAGCCAAATCTATCCTATCTGGAAGACTTGGATCGAAACGACCTATTTGCAGATCCTATTATTCAGACTATCACATAACCAATCTTGCTTATCCAGAAGGATAATCGGCTGATACCAGAACAATCTGGATTTCGCATCCCGCTGGATTATTGATCTACAAATAACACCCGAAACCGTCCGCCCATTTGAAAAAGCTGGCCTACGAAAGTGTGTTCAACGTGGATAAAAGCCCAGAAGAATTTAAAAAAAGCCAAAAAGAAGGAAATAGTAGGCCCGGAAAATGGACAAAAAAAACTCTGCTTAAAAAACAATTGTTATCAAAGCTTTTTCTGGTTCCTCCAAAGGCGATGCTAGTTGCTCAAAATGTCATCCAAACCCTCTGTTAGCTAATAATCTTTCTGAAACTAGTCCTTCCAAAGCACTTTTGAATGAAAACACTGAGAAATCCGGCAAAAAAATGATTAAAATAATTTAACAAGAGAAGTTATCGTTTGTTAGATGTTTGAAGTGTAAAACTTATTCCAAAGACAAAAACCAAATACTCATATGTTGTTTTTGCAATCATAGCTATCACATTTGTTGTGTTTCGAAGTCATACAGATAAAATTTTGAGTCTGATGATGAGAGTGAAGATTTTGAATGCGTGGCCTGCATCGTATTGGACAACATGACGATAGTGATGAATTTACTGAAAAACTGTTCGAAGCTTTTCGTAATAAATATAATTAAAAATACTCTATTATTTTTACGTTTGTTTGAAGTTGTTTTTAGAAGTATAGGTATAATAATTATTTTTTTATTTTTATTTTCAAATTAACTTGAACTGTCCACAGGTACAATTTTACTGTCCATAGGTACAATCGTCTGTTGAACCTGTGGACAAATGTGGTGTTTTTTAAGAAAAGTGATTGTTTTTGTAAGTATAGGTGATATTAAGACTAGAATTTTAGTTTAAGAAAGGCTGATTATCTCTTAAGATATGTGATATGTTAAAAATAAATAAAACTTATCTAATTCAGATATAAAAAATGTTTTATTCCAAATTCTGGAAAGTGTCCACATGTTCCGCACTTGCCCATACAGGTTGAAAGAAACAAATAATTTAGTTAGAAAGTTAATGATTTTATAAGAAAAACTAATTTAATTTTTTTTTAAATTGCTATATCTCATTAATTTATATTTTACGATTTCATCAATATCAACATAAATATTAGTTGTTGCCAGGCGCAGTGCATGTAAGGGATGTGTAATGTGATATATACTGAAGTCTTTGTAAATGTAATAAAATAATGAAAACTATAATGAACTATTTAAAGCATTTTAATTCATTTATTCGAGATACCATATTAATAAAATAAAGTAATTTTATCAAAAATACTAAAGAAAACTTTGCGTAAATGTGGTAGATTAGAAAAATACTGTGGGCCGCACAAATTAATATTTGTATCCTCCATAAATTAATATTTGGCTCCACGCGGCCGCATAAACTAATATGGGCCCGCGACCGTATGACAATGGGCCGTCGTCGGTGGCGCGTAGTCGTTGGACAGCCCTGTATTAGAACGAGCACTTACAGGTAACAATAAAACCTATTATATAAGGATAAATGCAGACATTATTATTTAAGTTCATTAACTTATATTTATAACAAAAACTTGGATTACAATATAACTATCATATTATTCAAAAATATACATTTAATATATAAGCAATTAACACCCTCTTACACTACAGTTTTGTGTCAGATTCTCACATTGCAAATCGTTCTAAGATAATAATATCAAATAAAGCCATCACGTAGTAATAATGATTTCTTTCAAACAAAACATCTTTTCGTTTTTCAATTATACATGTAAGAAAATGAAATACTTCCGTTATTATAAATGTGAACACTTTCACGATTAAATATAATTTTGATTACTATAATTATATGTTATAAAAATATTTAAATATCTCACTTTATAGAGCTTTCATAATATTTAATAACTTCGTTTGGTAAGAAAATATCTATGTAGGTATTAGAAGTATTACAATGGACGGAAATACCAAAAGAAAAACAAACAATGTATTTATGTACTTACAGATTTTGTTTCAATTAATTGTAAACGTTTTTTTTTTCCATAATTAGATTACAATTAAAAATATATATATATATACTGTTAGAGATGGACGCTTTTGCTAATTTACTTATATTTCATTATATAAATATATTTGTAATTAAAGCACAAGTTTATGTACTTTACTTATTATATTCTTTTTTATTCCATAAATGTTTATAAAAAGCAATAATTTACAACATATTATTATTATTATTAAGTAATCAGACATGGCATAATATTACACGCTTTTTCTAAAAAAAAAAATAGTAAGGTAATATTTAAAGAGACATTCATAGGAAATATATACACATAAGGTTCGGAAAATAAATTAGAGTAGTTAGGTACCCATTTTCAATGAAAATGTTAAAGAGCTTAAAAAATACAAAAATATATTCAAACACTTAATAATGTTGATTACACAGCCACATATTAAAGTCCTATGACTAAAATATAAATACATACTCGTATACCTCCATACAAATTGAAATGCTATATTAGTATATTACTTTTAACAAGATCGCTGTGCGTATTTGTGGCCTTTCTCGACTGACGTCATTTTGTAAAATATATTAGCAGTTATGTTACATTTTGAACAACAAAAACATATAAAGTGAAAATATTTATTATAAAATTTTGAATATAAATAGATTTGTAAAAATAATATTTTAAATTTTGAAATAGAATGTTTTATAAAATCTTAAGTCTTTACTATAAATTTTATTATTTAAAAGCTTTTTATCTTATCAAAAGTACTTATAAAATAATTTGATAGCAAAAATGTATACAAAAAGAGATCTCCTAGTATGATATCAGATTTCAATTTGCAGATGAATTCATAATATGATGAAAACATTGAGATTTATACGAAATATATTTCGATTTGATATACCTTAATATTAAAATGACACAGGATTAACAATAATATATATATATAAAGATAAGCAAAAACATTAAAATGATATTACGATTCTTCTATTTTCAGGGTCGTTAGAAAATTATCAAGAAGTCGTCTTTAATCCAGTCATAGTTTTTATGGTTTCCAATTCGGGAGATCTTTACAGTAGTTACAGCTCCTGTGTCTCCCGCAAATAAGAAACAGAACGTTGTGGGTTTGTCGTATTGATAGCGTGGTGCATAATGTGGACCCTTACGTCGCCGATAGCCGATTTGTATTCCAACGCCCTCCTGTGCCGATTGGAAAAAGAACTCGACAGAGAACTCTTGCAGCAGCAGTAGTTAAAAAGATGTGCATACGCACGTCGAAAACTCCTATTGAATATGCCATACAAGGAACTGGTTAAAGCTGAACGAAATAGACCAATGGAAATCATATTATAGTAAACAGAGTCACTGGTGCTAGGGAACTCGTGAACGACGACGACATAAGGAGTCCACGCTATGACATATAATAAGTAAGCCGTTATATTAATGGCAGTTATTGAATATTCGCGCTCGTACAGTCGAGAACGTTTGTACTGTATCTGTTGTCGAGCACGACGCTTCACTCGCGTGGATGCAGTGAACAGGCAGATTATGGTCAAGATTGCAGGTATAGCCTGGAATATAACTGTTGTGGATATTCTGAAGATAAAGTCGCCATAATGTTCTCTTTCACAGTAGTCGTAATCTAAACCTAAGTAAACGCCAATGGCACTAAGCGTAGCGCTCACGGCGAAGATCAAGACGCATATGATGTCGATTCGCATAGATATAAGTAGCGCGTATTCCTCTGGAGTACGGCAAATTCTATAATAGTTCTCAACTGCTACAAACTACAACAAAATAAAAAGTTATTAGTTAGTTCAAGTAATTATTTTAGAATCTAATAATTTTACCATTGGTATCGGTCACAATGTTCTATACACACGTGAATGTTAAATCAAGGTTGAAATTCTGGTTGGTACCTACCGCTTGGTTTTTAAAAGATAAAAACTTTAAAGAGAAATAAAATGTTAAATGGTGAGGAAATTACCATAGTAGCAGATTAAACTCTAAGCTTACTAAATTCTTAATTAAACGGTAATCCGTTGTGATAGATACAGAGGCAAAGGATAAATTATCAACCTGCAAGAACGCGAGTTCGATTCTTGACCATAGTGGATATTTGTATTTATCAAAATATTATTTCTGTCTAGGTATTTGTTTTCGTTAAATTCCCCTCTATTACTAGAAAAGCACGTAAAATTACCTTTCTTGATTATTATGCAAGATATTCGTGAATGAACATTACTCTTGGGAGGGAAATTATCTGACAAACCCAGTGGAAAAACCTAATGGGTTAAGTTATAAACCTTTGAGGAGATAAATCTTTGCATAGTATTTGTACTCATTTATATATGAGCTGTTGCAGTAAGTTGTACAGTGAAAAAATCTCATATTTCATATTAAATAAACTAAAATTTCTTACCGCAAAATAAATACTGTAGCTGTATGTAGCAGTCAAACCAAGAAATTGTAGAACTTTGCAGACTGATACGTTGTCCCACTGGCCAGAAAGGATCACCACCGCCGAGACGGGTGTCACGCCAGAAGTGATCAGAAGATCAGCCAAACCCACGCACGCCAAGAACACGCATCCTACGACAATTATAACCAACTTATACAACAAAAAAGAAACCAAAAAAAAAGCGAAATTTTGTACTAAAAAATAAATTGCAGCTGGATATTTGTTCTCCTTTCGCGAAAAAATTAATAAACAATTTGCTACTGACTTAGACACTAAGTAAGGTGATAGTTGAAGAGCATTTGAGAATTCAACACATGAGCTACTCTCTCTTCTACTCTTATTATATTAGTGCTAATATCAAAGTTCACATTTTGATAAAACGGTGAAAATTAAATACAGGTAATAAACCAATTTACCATTTAAAGTCAGGCGAAATTTAATGGATTCTGTATGCTCTTACTCGTACATTTTTTTTAAAGCTAAAAGCATTGTCAGCTGTAATCATTGTTTTATAATAAAAATATTCATCATTGGTAATATTATTGATATTGATCAAATTTTATTATACTGAAACGATGTAGATGTTATTCACGCATAGGACAGCGACCAGCTCGGAATTTTGGTTTTTGAATTAAAAACATAAAAAGTAATAAAACGACAGTAATTTAAAAATTATTTGCTTCGAATATGACGTATTCCGTACGATAGATTATTATCTAGATAGACTATTATCACACGTTAACCACAATGCTATATATTATTTCTGAAAATCATTTAAAAAATCAAAAACTTAACAACAGCACTAGATATCCGTGTCAACATAAGCATTATTAAATCACGCTAGAATCAAATTAGTTCGTCTAGCTATCTTTTCGAACACAGCCACAAATTAATTATAAATGTATATATCTATTAATGTGTCTATTATATTCAGTTTATTCTCTGATTCCATTATAGAATAAATGTATAACACTTTTTTTTTTTAAATTGAGAATAAAATATGGAAAATACCCAAAATATAATTATATTTATTTAAATACATAATAAGAATATTAATATCTATTTATTAATTAAACTTAATTTACGTATATAACAACATAATTGCTATTGAATAATTATTATTTTGTTATTATTACATCTGATTATACGTTTAAAAATATTTACTGAATTCAATCGAATGTAAATTTATTTCATATTATTTTTAATAAGTAAATAATTAATAATAAACATCGCAGTTCAAAAGATACGCAATTTTACTATGTACCTTAATTGGTATTTATTAAAAATAAAACAAATAAACGTTTACTAAGTTGTAAATACCTTAATTGATCAATATCCTAAGATCTAGAGTTAGTGGCATTTAATTTTTTCCGTGAAATAACATTTATATTAGGTTATGTTCTGTTTAACGACCTTTCATAAAAGGAAATTGAAATGGATTTTATTAGATTTATACAGATTGATTTTGTATTAATTACATGAACCATGTTGACGGCCGGCTGGTCGAGTGGTCAGGAAACTGGACACTTTACGCAGCGGTCGTGGGTTCGAATCCCGCCAGGTGCAGATAATCTGTATGACGAATATAGATGTCTGCACCGGGTCATGGATGTATATTTATGTATATATGTATTTATATCTTAAATTTATTTCCGTTCCTAGTACCCGTAACACAAGTTCTTACGAACTTAGCACGGGGCTAGGTTAACGTGGTGTGATTGTTGGTTGATATTTATTTATTTATTTATTTTATTCGAATATTTTCAGGATGACGAAGAAACATGACAGAAATATTTTAGACTTCAGATTACGATATTTCGCAGTAGTTTTAACATGGAAATGCTTTTTTCTATCTATAGCATTTAAGGTACAGTTTTATGATCGATTATTCAACTAAAATCTGTACTCTTACTCTACCAGGTACATACGCTACCATGTATTCCATCACATTAATTACAATTCTTAGTCTCTGCTTACTAATGCACTAAAGCGAATTAGATATATTACTTCCTTAACTAAACTAATTTAATTTAATTTTAAAATCTACAATCGCAACCAGGCCGGAACAGAGCCGAGACAATCTAGAAAATCCGATAATTAAATCCTCCCATTATTGTAAAACGTTTAGTCGTATACATGAGTCAGTATAAAATTAATCATAGAGACACCCGTGCTACATATTTCCTGGACCATGAAAAACTAGTACTAGACTTTGACTTTTTGGTTTTAATTGTTCTTAGCTCCAACAAACTAACCAAAAAAAAAAGGAAAAGTGTACTCGTAGTAAAGTGTCGTACTTGTTGTAATTGAATGCCTGTTACTTTAAACATCTTGAGCGCATTTATTTAATAGCAAATTCGCTTTGCAATCGCATTGCTCGCATAAAATAGCAAATAAAAATTCTAAATATTGATCTTATAAAAAATTCGCATGTAATACTTCGCAATACTTTTGGAACTTAACAGTGCTTATAAAAAGCTATGAATATTTAAATACATTACTTACCGACTTTTCTAAGAGTGTGCTCCACAAAAAAAGAGGCAACGAAAAATCCATTCATGGTGGATCCGAAACACGAACAAAACAGCATGAGGAGCAGACGGCCAAGCCTCGGCCATTCATGGCTCAGAGTCACCGGCGAGTACGCCCGGACCAGTTCTCCACTTCCGTTCAAGTTTTCCACCCCAAACATAGGGGGTATTGTACAGGTAGGTCTTGTACTTTAGGAAATGAAATTATCGATCTTCACTTTGATTTAATCACATTGAACTAAAAATTAAATGACAATATATTAACGACCACTATTTATATTTCAACAAAAAAAAAAAAAAACAATAATAATAATAAAATAAATTGATTTTTAAGTACGATAATATAATGTATAAATTTATTTAAAAAACACAACTTTTGACAAGACACAGATACTCCTTTAATTTGCCATTGACCAACGTATTTCGGTAAATAAATCACGATATGCTCCGATAAATAATTAAAACAATATCTTAAAATCACAACTCGATACGTACTCGTGAACGTAATTCGTAGTTGATCATTGGGTGGGTACTATTGCATCGGTCATCCTTATGCACTGACTGCGAGTGACTGCTGCGTTTTCAAAATGAATGACGCTAGATGCGGGAGCTCCGCTTTGGCTGAGCGTCGTGACCGTGAACTTGTGTACATAACGCTACGCTTACACAGAAATGAAATATGTAATAATAAAATTAAAACTAATAAAATTATCATATAATGGCGATCTTTTAACGCTCGTTTATCAGTTTAAATAATACATATCGCAATTTCGATTAACTCTTAATAGTGAAATATGTTTTTTGTATGTTATTCTATTGTGTTAAAAAAAAAAAAACGCAAATACAGAAATGCTTACTTTTTAATCAAATTCACGATTATTTATTGCGTGTAATAGTAATGTATTTTCCTAATGTGAACTTGTTTATTAGATACAGTCACATAATAACTTCACACAGTAAAAATTAGGAAAAGTTGGACCTCTGAATTTCATTTTTGAGTTATAATAAAACTGTAAAAAAACCGGGTCATATTGAATAACGCATTTTTTTTACACGGTTGTAAAAGCCGCAAGGTATTCTAGACTCTACCTTACCTAAAAAAACTTTTCATGCATTATTTTTATAGTTACTAGACAAGCTACATGGTAAAGCTTGCTTTGTAACACCCACGTTTATGCCTACTGTTCTCCTAAAAGTCGTAGCATCATGTTCTTAATCCTTTTTTGATAAGCATGCTTTTTATTTGGCACGTTGAAATAAACAGATAACCACATTCTTCCACTTTTTTATAATAGTACATATGCAATTTTGTGGCTTAGAATTTTCTTGACTTTTTTAAAAATAATAATTTTCAACAAAATAGAGAAAAAAAAACAGAGCGATAATTTTATAGACCTTTATTGTTATCTTACTCTTTTCTTTAGTAATTTAAAAATACAGTTTGGTTTTTCTCCACAGATCTAACACATACTTACATGTACAATTGTGCATTACACACTATTTTTTTTTGTCGCAGGGGAATCCATTTACGGATGATATCCAGGATGCCCGGGTCGGCAGTCCTAGACCTATGTCGGACTCGGCACTTTGGGAGTGCAATACCGTACTAAACCCCTGCGGGAGTCTTCAGCCGCTTTAATTGGAGGGTCCCGGATCTGCAGGCAACAGGATCCCTCCAGCGACAGGCTGGCCTCGGCGAAAAGGCCAGACTTCTCCTCCATGGGGACTGTCCGGCTCACCTCTGAACAGTCCCGACGACGCCGCCGTATCTAGCAGGACCGGGTTCCCATCCCGGCCCGACACGGGCACAGGGGCGTTACTGGAGGCGCATTAAGTAGCGCCTCCTACGCACCCCCATTCGTCGCCCGCGGATGGAGGCCACGTCGGCGGCCTACTCTCTGACCCGCTCGTCAGTCTCCTTCTGGGACATCACTGTCTCGCAGAAGGAGACCATCGCCTTCCAGGACTCGTCGTCGCTGAGCATCGCGATGATAATGCTCGGGAGCGACAAGTCCCCTCCGAGGACCGACGTCAGACTTTGACGCAGCGCCGCCCATCTCGGGCACACCTCGAGGGTGTGCTGGGTGGAGTCCACCGCCACGCCACAATCGTGACATTCAGTCGTCGGCTCCCTCTGGGCCGTCCGGCACAGGTAGTCACCAAAGCAACCGTGCCCGGTGAGAACCTGTGTCAGACGGAAGGTGAGGGGCTTGCGTTTTCGACGCATCCACCGCTCAAGGACTGGGCGAATGGCAGCCGTTACGCGTGTGCCGTACGGCTGCCCCGCCAGGTCCTCCCCCCACCTCCGCATAAGCGCTTCCTGCCCTATCCGACGCACCCGCAGGATCCCGTCCAACGTAGGGTTCTCACCAAGAGCCCTCCTACCCGAGACGTATGAGTAGGTCTCGGCAAGAACCTCCGCCACGAGCTCCCACGGGGGGTCGCCGGCTAGAGCAGTAGCTGCAGCCCACGACACCGTACGGTGCCCCCGAATCACCCTCACCGCGATTGTTCGCTGCGCAGCACGAAGCGCCGCCTTATTTTTCGCGGTGAGGCGATCCGCCCAAACCGGGGCACCGTACGTCGCCATACTCCGGCAGACTCCGGAGTACAGCTGCCTGCTAGCGGCGCTGGGTTCTCCGAGGTTCGGGAGGAGTCTGCCCAGCGCACTCGCCGCCTTCACGACCTTCGGTCCCACCATCGCGAAATGTGGGCCGAAGGTCCACCCTCCGTCCAGGATGAGCCCGAGATATTTCATTTGCGGGCTCATCCTGACTCTCCCCTCTCCGATCTGAAGGGTAGCCCCCGGTGGAGGTCCCTTGCGGCCGGTCCCGCAAGAGCACGGCTTCGGTCTTGTCAATCCTGACACGAAGCCCTAAACTCTCTATGCGGCTGATCACGAGGTCGAGTCCGACCTCGGCCAGCCGCGCCGCCTCCTTGTAATTTCGTCCCCGGGAATAAACGAGGGTGTCATCCGCATAGCAGATGACACCCATCCCGGGGAGAAGACGGCCTCGCAGGACCCAGTCGTACCCGATGTCCCACAGGATCGGACCCAGAACCGATCCCTGCGGGACACCGCAGCCAACTCGCCGCCACTCCACGGACCCCGACCGGTTCTCGAGGCCTACCCTCCGATCAGAGAGGTACGCCTCCAACAGCCTCCTTAGATACGGGGGCACTCCGAAGTATTTTAGTGCCTCCCGTATCACCGCGTGCGGAAGACTGTTGAAGGCGTTCGCGATGTCTAACGACACCGCGACCACCACCTCCCTCCCATGTTCCGCCTCACCCGTCAGTGCATTACACACTAAACCTTACAAAGTACAGCTGTATATGCAAATCCAGCATTGCAGGACTCATTAATATTATATATTTTATAGCTATAACAACTGGACAAATATTGGCTTGAGAATGAAACAATTATAAATATCATTAATTTATTCGCACTATTGACAATAACGGCAAATATAAGCTGCGTATCTGAGACATTTTTAAATGTATTTTTAGATACATAGATTTCAACGGTTACAGAAAAATTTTTTTTACTCATTGATGCTAAGTAAGGCAAATATAAACGCATCAACAACTATATTATTAACTATTTATTTTAAAACTGTCGGCACACATTCGAAAATGTACACGTGTTTTATATTTATGTGACGTCATATACATACTTATGAATGATTATGTTTAACGAGATGTATAAGAATAATATTATCAATAATTTTAATTATATTGGGTGGTATTCGATAGTTACTGGTTGGACACTTTTATAAATGCTTGATACAGTACGATTATTTCCAATTTGACAAACGGCAATTCTCGACAATTGTCGGGAGAGATTGGAACTACAAATGATACGAGATACATTGCTGCATATTTATAACATTCTATTTATTATTTATTTATTTATACTTTCTGCACACTAATACAAAATACTAATACTAAACAAAAATAGAATACATAATATCTAAGTTGCATCAGTTGCAACAGACGGCTAACACAGCGATTTTTTCCACGCAACCTTTGGGCAGAGGACTAATATAAAACATATGAGAAGGGTGCAAAATGAGGAAAAAAGATACATGTATAAATATACACACACACACATACACACATACATACATACATAGATACATACACACATTATTTATTAATACGCATAAATACGCACATACAAATACCATACATAAACATATAAATAAAAGAATGTTTGCTCAACATAATTTACGATGACAAATACATTTCTTTGGTAAGTTTCTTAAATGTCTTTAATGTTTGAGCCCTTTTTATATATAGTGGTAATGAATTCCAAAGAGAAGCTTAACAGTAAAAGATTTAGAGTAAAAGGATAAAGAATGGGTTGGGATCTTTAAGATAAGATTATCATTCGAACGTAGTGATCGTTCATGAGTGTCACAAAGAAACTCAAACTGATTTTTAAGATATTTCTACTATATTATATTATAGTCTAAAACTAAAACCTTCTAAAACAGTAATGTAAATCACCTGCCAAAATGTCATTTTTTTGCAGAAGCTCTATGAATAATACAGATATGGCTTGATTTAATTTGTATAATTTTACTAAAAACATAAATATGTAATTCGTACAATGGAATTTATCTCTTTAAAGGCGTTATTTACGATAAGTTTTAATTGTATAATTCGTAATGAAACCATACAGTCTCAATCACTTTCATTGTCTGAATTAGAGACATTGAATTGAATTTCATTCAAAGCAAATTCCTTTGATTTTGAAAGATAACCCGTCTTATATATCATAAAAAATTGGTAAGAGTCTATTGAATATTTAGAATATTAAATTAATGTAAAATAAATTACAGAAACGCAAACTACAAATAAAATATAATATAACATAAATTTAAATATTTACTGTACTGTACTGTATCAGCCTGTAAGCCTCTTCTCCAAATAATATTTTTCTTCCAATAAATATTTTATGTGAGTAAATTCTAGGATTTTATATACTCTATGTGAAAACACGAACCTTTACGATTTAAACCGAGACATCCCGAGTGTTAAAGTGGAAATAATCGTACTGTAAATAAGTCTATGGTTGGGAACGTTGAAGTGCTATTTAGCTGGCTAACTCGATATCAATTATCCACTCTCTTTACTTAAAAGTTAATAAGAACATGACTTCGCTTTTGTGTTTATTCAGATAGGTCTTTATATTTTAAAATATTATTAAAGATTACTATACTTAAGATACTTTACTTATTATAAATAAATATCATTTAACCTTTGTAATAAAGCGAAAAAAAAAAGATTAAAAATAATCTCATTGTATTATCACGCTTTGACAATTGTAGTTTCACAAGTGTGAAGTGTGTAAGCATATTACGAGTAGTATAAAATTAACTTAAACGCATATATATGTTATGTAAACGTAATTCAAATTTACGCGAAAAATTGAAAGACATTTAAGTTACTATATCTTCAACTTACCTAGTAGTAAATAAATCAGAAATTCGTTACCACTACTCACGCCTAATAATGTTACTTATTTACGTACGTACCGCCCACCCCACAATGATGAAAACTGAAAGTAGCAGCTGCTGCAGCTTTTTATTCTAATTATCGACTGCAACATTAAAAATAACATTTAATCGGTTTTATGGATAATTTTCGATACGTTTGATTTCAATAGGGCATAATCTTATATCTTTAAACGAGCAATTCTTGTATATATATATATATATATAATCGGAATCTCGGAAACGGCTCCAACGATTTTCATGAAATTTAGTATGCAGGGGGTTTCGGGGGCGATAAATCGATCTAGCTAGGATTTATTTTTAGAAAATGTTGTATTAGAATACGAAGGTAAATTTCGCTGTCATTGACAAGCTTCTAATAGCTCAGATAGGAATCGGGCGGATTCGAAATTAGAAAACCTGGGTTCGAATCCAGGTTTCTACAGACCAATCTTTTTTCATTTTTTTTTTATTAAGAGCTCTTTTTATTTTTTATTTTTTATTTAAATAACCAGTTCCTATTATATTACTATTATGTCGGTAAGATCGAAAATATTATTTATGTTTCATCTGTATGTAATGTATCTAAATATAATTTAACCGAGCAAAGCTCGGTCATCCAGGTACTTAATAATATACGCACAATAGTTATCCTTTTATTATAAACGGCAACTTTAATTTTATTTAACTTGCTTAAATACAACTTAAATTTTATTTGTGTATTCGTGTCTTACGTTATTACGTTACGCTGATTTTATTTTAAATTTGTTTACGAGTTTTAAATTGTTTTAAAATAATCTGACCGAACCTGCAAGTCTAACCTCAAAGTAATCTATGTAGTGACCAATGAATTAATATGTACTCGAGTCAACATTTATGGAAGTAGTTTAAATTATACAGACCTAATGATTTAAGTAGCGCTCACCGGTGGGAGGGATGCGCTGTGCCGCGCTCCCGGCTGCATGGGTACCACCATCTTGCTTGTTTCTTCCGTGAAACAGCTTTGCTGTGTTTCGGAAAGAAGGGCAAGACAGGCAGTGTAATTACTGGCACCGAGACTTAACATCATATGTCTCAGGATAGGCAACACATAAATGAGTTGGCTGGGCTAGTTTCAGGTAAACTAGTTTATGATCATGGGCGACGTCGACCACTTACCATCAGGTGGCACGTCTGCCAGTTTGCCTATCCAACTAACATAAAAAAAAATTAATCTCATTTCTAGCCTGTATAAAGTTTTATAGCTAACCTATCGATTAGGGCTATGGCCTTAATCGTCTCGCCACTGGTTTTTGGCAAACGTAGGCCTCTCCCATCGACCTCCAGAGCGACCGGTTTAAAGCAGCTTCCATCCAACGTTTTCCGGCAACGCTCTTCAAGTCGTCTGTCCATCTCGCAGACGGCCGTCCGACGCTGCGCTTGCTGGTACGTGATCTCCACTCGAGAACCTTTCTACTCCATCGGCCGTCAGTTCTACAAGCTATGTGCCAACTGCCACTTCAGCTTGCAAATCCGTTATTTATTTATTTTATAATAAATTAAAATAATTGTTTCTACTGATGATCTCACTTTTCAATTTCCAATTTAAATGCGCCATGGTATTATAACAGTAATTCAAAAAAATATTTGAATATATTTAGCTAGTCGCACGTAATCGATAATAATTTTTAACAGGGGATTCAATATAACAACTCATCCGAGTTAAATATAAGGTTATAAAGTCTTTGATTTTTTTAGATTAAAATTTCCTTACTTTCTGACAGCTGCTCTAAACAAACTTGCCATAAGCTACATAACTTTACTAAATTCAAAGGTAGCAAAAATCGGATTTCTTTTTATATTTTTTTGTCCAAGTTCCAAAAAAGGAGCGAGTGTTTATTTCTACGAGTATATTAGCTCTTAATGATTCGTTCATTTTAGCGTGAAACGTAACGGAGCGGAATAAGTACGTATTTATTTATCCGTGTTATATTTCAATTATATATCATAGCCTTAAGGAAAATATTTCATATTTTTCGATTATGAATTATATTGCCAAATCATAATGATCTCAAAACGGTTATTTACTATTTCTGGTTACTAGAGCATTATAACTTATACTTAGCTTACTTCGTGCTAACCACATTAGATTTAGTTCGACAATTTTAGGATTACTTAGATTACCAGTATGATATTGTGAGATTTCTTTAAAAATATCACGCAAACTGGTCAGTTTTAATCAAATCGAAATTGTATTTGTATTAACGCCGTCACTACGGCTCAGGATAATAGCAGAAGTTCCTGCTTCGATGTGGCAAGATGCTGTATTGTATTTCAAGATTAATAACACAGCTAAACTTTGCTCTCCAAATGTATTAATATTTAAAAAAAAAACATAAAGAATAAGCAGTTGGTGATGACGATGATGATTTTTGGACGTCAATATCTAAATAACCGTTTGAGGAAAGCTTAGAAAAATTGGAGCTCATGTTTATCTCGCAAGTCTCCATATATGAGCCAAATTTGACGTGTTTAGCCCAACAATTCATTAACAGTTCTGGGCTTATGTTATGGACTTCTGTCTTCCCACCCGTAGACATCTTTAGATCTATGAGCTAGTCACAGATCACCCCCCATATCAAACATTTAGTTAAATTTCAAATTCGCCAACATTAATGGAATGCGAGGGTGCGCGGGAAGCATAACGCGCGAAGTGATTGGCTAGTTTAAATACGCGTTCTTTCGGTTTCATCACAGTGATGTGACAAAAATTAAATATCGACATTTTTAATAAATGTTTTAAACGAACTTTTAAAAATGATATATTTTAAGTTACGTTTTGAATTATATTATTTAATATCTATTACTTTCGAAATATAATTATTAATTTTGGATAATTATAATTTTGTATCCATTACAATAAAATTCTATTTTTATAGACTATAAATTATGGATATAAGATAGTAATTTACCAGTCACCTGTATAAATAATAAGTTAAACAAATAATTAAGGTTGATTATATTATAATTTTTGTCATTTAACATGTTTTTTTATTATTATTATTATTTTGTGCAAAACTATATGTTCAAAGATTTATTTACTTTTTTCCCTATGTATATATAAAGAAATTATTAAAAGAGGAAAATATAAGCAATTTTTGATTTGTAGAAAATAAATTTTCACCTTCCTTGAAACGTTTACACTATTTTGAAATAATTAAGTATGACTTTAAATATTAGTTAAAACATCGATACTTTTCGATAAGTATTAAGCGCATCTCTCAAACACTATTGACATTTAGGAAAAGGATAGCTTTATATTAATTACTAATAAGGCCGGCCATGCACGGACTGCTAGAGCAGTTAGCCAGTGATCATTATAATCGGACCGCTCTCGCAGTCATAGGCAACAGCTTGAAGTTGCGATTAATAAGTTCTGGACTAGTTGATAACAAATGTAGCAGTTAAGGGAGGCGCGCGTGAGTTGGAATGAAGAGCGCTGGCGGAGTTAACTGCGCGAGAGCAGTCGACAGCTCGAACAGTCAGTGTATGCCTGGCGACTGCTTGACTGCACGATAAAATTTCACCGCGCTGATAACCGTCCGAAGCAGTCGCAACTGCTTGAGCGGTTTCGTGTATATGTGTACATAGAAGACTATAGTTTGCTATGCGGTCGCAGCTTGATGCAGTCGATACTTGTTGCTTCAAGCAGCCCGTGTATGGCCAGCCTAAGTGAAAGAGACTTTTCAAAAGTATGTCAAGAATTAATCACTCTAATTTATAATATCGAAGAATATTCTAGAATATTATAATGAATTTTATTTTATTTACCAAGGGAATATTACGCAATTTTTTTAACTATTACTGTTAGGCACTAGTTGATTTTGATACAATACTTTGTGGCACAAAAGAGCATTACTGATGCAGACAATTTAGCTTTACTTGCTCAATAGTTTTTTTTTTTTTTTTTTTTAAATATTAAAATACGAAAAGGAATGCGAAACCACTGGTCATTTCCTATTTGTGATCCTTGAATGGTCGACTCAGCTCCGCAGCATTCGCAGTTCGAAAAGTGCGACAACTGAGCGACGTTGCTACTGCGCGTTTAATGTATTTTAGCTATTTCTTATTATGTCTTACGGTCTGCTACTGTTTACTCTATATATATGCTACAGATATTGAAATTGTATTTATTTTGCAAACAAGGGCTATTCGCGGCATTTACGATCTTGGATCTCGAGTGTCGCTACGGGATGTTTTTCCAAAGGTAGACATATTAACAATTCCGTCGCAATATATTTATAACAATATTATATACATATATTCACTAGAATATTCATTGTTTTGAAATAAATAGTATTAATCGCAGTGTAAACACTAGAAGGAATAACAAAATTGTAACTCCAAGTTTCCGACTGCGCAAAGTAAACGTCTCCTTTCTGGGTTATGGTATTCGCATGTATAATAAAATCCCACAAACAACTTTGGAATTTTTTCAACATAAATTTAAAGTTTTTATTTTTAAAAAAATTAATAAATAAAGCGTATTATTCGGTGCAGGAATATTTAGTTGATAAAGATGTGTGGACTTAGTGGCGCTGTATTTCATGCAAGATATTAGTATTTTGTTTATTTGGTATTGTAGTTTCTTGCTGATTCTTCTCTGCAGAATCTACATTCCGAATCAGTGGTAAATATACTTTTACAAAAATAATAATCAATTTAAAGTTTTAATTTGTAAAATGACGATTCGAAGGTGCTCGTGGGGCCTATTTGAATAAAGTTGTTTTTGATTTGATTTGATTTGACAGATCTATTGTTCTGTGTCTCGGTGGTAGGTGTGGACTCCCAACTGCATCTCATCTGGGCTGGAATACCCCAGCACGTTCTTTGCGTTGTCCTACTACCAAATCGTCGCCACTAATAAGATGCAACGTTTGCTAGATCTGCTGCCTGAATGGGTAGCTAATTGGAAGATGGCCGTCAACATTGGGAAAATGGCCGCTCAGCTTACCGATGACCACAGGTTGCTGTTTGATGCAGTTTGAACACGTTTCGAGGTCAGGACATAGAGTAGAAGTCCTCAGTAAGGTACCCGGGGTGTTTACTTCAACCGCAGAAACTCTACTCGCTCTTCATCTCTCGACTACCGTAAAGAACCAAGCTGAATGTCTACGGTGCCTAAGTACACTCGCACCTAATACATGCTGCCCCGGCCTAGTACGCACTCTGCTCTAGGTATCAGGCCAAAGGGTTGCAGATCTTGCAACATCTATGCCTGCATATTATAATAGGAGCTCCGAAGTGCGTCCAAAATGACGTCATACATATAAAAACAACAGGACACCAACCGTGAAGGAGTATGTCCGTAATCTAGCGCGCACTATGTTCGTTCGCACAGACAATGGTGCGTGCACGCATACACCTCTATGGAATAATAGCCCGCTTAACGCGAGACCGCCAGAAGTGAGAACTCTACCTCGCGAGCTTCTACTGCTACTGCAGCCGAAATCCAAACGAAGACATTACTGGCGCTGATGAGGACGACGTAGGTGAGGCATAAGAGCCACCGGATCAGACTTTTACACGGATTGGACAACCACAGAAAAATCATGATTACAAGTACTAACATTACCATAAGGTCAACGTTTAATAAGGTGCAACCCCTGCCCATCGGGCCGAAAATAAGTCACCCGATAGGGATCGTTACCAGAGAGGATATGCTGTGCAGGTAGGCCAAACACACAAAAAAAGGTGAGACACACACACAAAGTCGATTATCTATCTATACTTACTTACTTATATCAACCCGAGCATTAATTTATATAGGCATGATTGTGCTAATGTGTTGTGGAAATAGAGCACCTTTAATGCGATATATATTGGAGGAAATCTGTGGCTCTAGTCTACACCAAAACTATTATCTTAAGTGAAGTGCTTTTTCAAGAAGCTTCGACTCTATCGAGGCATAGATTTGCTATAGCTTCTCTTCCATAACATCCATCATATCAATTATTCAGGCTTCCGGCCTTAAACCCTCGAGTAAGACGGCATTAAAGAGCTTCTGAAGGACTTTAAGAACCAGTCTTCCACCCGGTTTCAGACGCTCTGACGCAATACTGTCCTCGCCCTGTGCCTACTACTACCTACTCTATACATTTGAATAAAACCTGACATGATTGAGCCCATTCTACTAACTATACATTCTACTGAATATTTTTTATCCCAAAACATAGTACAGTTCCCCTGCGAAGAGGGATAAAATTCAAAATGTGTAATCGAAAAGAAGTCGCGAATACAGCTAGTTTTTTAAATGTTTTACTTTATATTTCACATAACTTTTTAATCAAGCCTCTAGTCGTTCGGTCTAGTACCCAATAAATAAGTCTACTTACGGTCAGCTCCTATAAATTATTATTAATTATCATATATTATTATACTTTATACGAGGAAGCACGCGTTTGGATCTTTGATTCTGATAATTAGTGATATCCGTATTTGACACAATAGTATCTTCCGCTGGTACTGTGGTGGGGCGTCACGGTTTCATGCGAATCCAATCCCGAAGCGATCCTGTGAGGTTACTGGATGAGGATGAGGTCACTGGGTTATAGTTCGGGTATTCTGGCATGCTCTGCAGCCAGCGAGTCCCACATATGCGCCGCTTTCGCGGCGGAATGCGTAAATGTATTTCCTAGCGACAAAAAAAGGGGTGGAATTACTTAGTATCTGATCTGTTCGGCTGCACCCTGATGTAGAGGGAGGTGAAGAAGAATATTTTCGATCGACAACAGGTACTGAGTCGGTGGTAACTGATATGAAATCTCTTCTTACATCTTCAACAACATCGGAATTACACTTGTTTTCCCTCTCTCTCCGCTTTGAATTAAAAAAACTAGAACGAATTTGATCAACGTGGCTCATCAATTTATACGCCATAGGTAAAAAAAAGATCTTCGACCGTCGGCGACGGATATTGTTCGATAGTTAAATTTTTGTTAATAGTAACTGAAAAATGTATACAAATACGAATTTCCCCGTCTTTCTTCAAAGCCGGCATGATTGGCGATGCGTACCGAAATGCTCAGCGTGGTGAACCGGCTTTGAAATACCTAAGTCTGTCCTAAGTCTAACAGATGGTTTAATTCAGTATCAGTTTTGCTTTAAAAGACATATTATATACTACTAGTAAATATAGGTCGAGCATCGTATTTTAAATGTAATAATATTTTAAACTTGTTAAAATAACCTAATGAATCGGAAAAAAGTTTCAGAAACTGTTATATTAATTTATTGACGATTACTCTATCAGCAGTATTTAAATAATAATTAGTATTGTTAAAGGAAACAGGTGCAAGTTCTAAGTTAAACTAAACTTTTGAATAAAATCGCAAACAAGAACTACGTAGGAGTCTATTGCCGCTGCGCTGTATGACACGGGCACTCCACAACTCCTAACGCCTCGATGTTTCTTTTCGTGTAACTTATTATTTATTTACTGGACCTAGATAATGAGGAGGCTTTAAAAAAAATAGATGTTTTTTCTGACAATACATTAACTGCAGACCCACTATCGATTTCAACTAACGGCCTGTAAATGTCCAAATGCTTCATAGAGTCTACGTTTCGTAACGGTGATTATAACCTATGACTCTCGATTAAGATTTGCGTATTCTATTCATCCGTTATTTTTGTATAATAATAATATTATATTTAGTAAATACAAATTGAATACAATATTATTTGCAAAAAACGTAGGTTTGTACACTCGAAGTTCAATCAAGTGAGTAAAGTACTGTAATCCTCCTGTAAATCAAAGTGAATGTTTATAAATGTTTTATTAGGGTCATATTATAGGTTTATAAATATAAATAAAAATTTAAAAAAATTCTGGTAAGGAAACTTTTTTTTTACATTTTTCGCAATCTGTACATGTGACATAGTTACTGAGTGTTCGTCGCACACAGGTTTCTCGCAATTTTTGCAACTTTTGCGAGTTTTTATGCACCTTTTAAATAATTAACTTATAAAAAATATGACATAAGCTAGTAACTGCTTTTCGTCCAGAACTATTGCGAGTTTGGGTCTCTCTAAAGGTAGTAGTAGAATCAAAGATTGAGGATCTTATTATGCTTTCGATCGCAAATCTTGCCGATTGATGTCGCGTGATTTGAACGTTCAAAGAACGATCCTCAGTCACCGGTTTCGCAAGTTCTTCGCTCAATTGACGCAAGAAATTACGACGCTTATTCATTATTTCATTATTTTCTTAAGCATACTATTATCTTTATAATAAATAATATATGTTGCAAGAGCAGCAACATCAATGGTGTTGAAAAAAAGTGCAAGAGGCCACTTCTGAGTGCGCCTATGTGTGATGTATTGCGTCACCATTTGGTCCATCTTATCATCTTATATTAGTTATTTCTTTCCATCGTTGTTGACAGCAGTGTTGCAATGTGTTGTAGAAAGTAAAATCACAGACTTGCTTTTTTTGGGAAGTATGAGCAAATTGCAACAATTAATAGGAGCAAAAAAGTTGGGCGCCACTACACTCGATGCGTGAGCCTCATTGTTTTGCCTAAAACTCGTACCAAGTACGGCCAAACCGCAATAACATACGACGGTACGCGTCTTTATAACAAAATACACTTAGATATAAGATTTAAGAAATATAATATAACTCGTATAACTATATATAACTCGTTCAACGTATTCAAAAAGCGACTATCTCATTACATATGTATTTAAGAATATCTGTATGAGTATTGTAGGCTACCTAGCATTTATCATTTATTTATATTACATATTTATTACCTATTAATATTTAATTTATAAAATAATATTTTATATATATTTACTAAACAAGCAAATCCGCGCGATACCCGTAGTATACAAAGTTTATGACATTAGCTCTTTCATTCGTGATTTTTATACAGATTTAAATTTGGAAATGGAACAATCTAGAAAGAGCTCACAGCGCATGATCAGGATTTTAATAAAAATAAAATTGTGAATATCTAAAATAGTTCATTTAAACGCTAAATTGGTGACCCCGCTTTTGAACCATGGATAAGGAATTTCAAGATGCACGTAGCGGTACCGTGCCCAAAGCAAAACCTCTCGATAATAGTGATACATGTATGTCGTCATCTGATATCGAGATTTTTAAAGTCGGCGCCAAACTTCCCCCGTTCTGGCCGGAGGAACCTGAGCTTTGGTTCGCGCAAGTGGAAGGGCAATTCACCATATCTGGGATCACAAGTGACGCTACCAAATTTTATTATATAGTTGGACAGCTCGACATGGAATTTTCCAGAGAGGTAAAAGATATAATTACTAGCCCACCACTTACTAACAAATATTTGAAGCTGAAGACCGGACTGATTAAACGCTTAACATCATCTAAGGAAAAAAAGATTAAGCAGCTTTTGATGCATGAGGAGCTTGGAGACCGTAAACCCTCCCAGTTTTTGCGCCATTTGAAAAGTCTTGCTGGTGCAAATGTTCCTGATGACTTCCTACGGACCATTTGGGTTAGTCGTCTCTCGCACGGAATCCAGACAGTGCTTGCAAGCCAACCATCTTCAACCTACATCGACGATTTGGCAGATTTGGCTGATCGTGTCCACGAGTTGGCTACTCCGTCACCCGCGGTGGCGTCTGCCAGCCAACCCCAGCCCAGTTCCGGTTCAGCTTTTGAAGCGTTAACAAGAGAAGTCGCAGTCGAGGCAGTTCCAGCAACTGGCGTCGGGGAGAAGAAGTAGATCTAGCACCAGATTCGCAAGATCATCTCAGCGCAGATCGGCATCCAGGTCTAGACGATCCCAGTCGAACTTCAGGAAGTACCCACTTTGCTGGTACCACAGGAAGTTTGGAGTGAAAGCCAGCAAATGCGTAAACCCCTGCGACTTTAAGAAGGGAAACGCCAGGGGCGGTCAATAATGGCGACTGCTGACTGCCCATCTTCTACTACTGGTCGCCTGTTTCTCACGGATCGATCTTCGAAGGTGCAGTTTTTGATCGACACAGGAAGCGATCTGAGTGTCTACCCTAGGTCCTTTCTTCGAGATCGTCGTGCCAAAACGGACTACCATCTCTGTGCTGCAAATGGTTCTACCATAGCCACGTATGGTTATATACATTTGAATCTGGACTTTGGCTTGCGAAGATTGTTTAATTGGCAATTTGTTGTAGCCGATATAACTAAACCTATAATAGGCGTAGACTTTTTGAATTTTTATGGTCTCATTGTTGATTGTCGTAACAAATGCCTGTCAGATAGTATAACTTCCATTTCATCCACAGCCAAAGTCGTTAGTTGTTGTAATATAGCCTCTGTCAAAATCTTGACTGGTGAGACTCGGTATCACAAAATTCTTGAGGAGTTTCCCGAAATCACCCGTCCAACTGGTACACATCGCGACATTAAACACAATACTGTACACCATATTCGCACAACACCAGGCCCTCCAGTCTCTTGTACTCCACGTCGATTAGCACCCGATAAACTCAAAATTGCTCAGCAGGAGTTCGAGGCTATGCTTGCTAACGGGACGGCTCGGCCTTCACAGAGTCCTTGGGCATCTCCTCTTCACCTTGCGCCTAAAAAGGACAACGGTTGGCGTCCCTGTGGTGACTACCGTATGCTAAATGCCCGAACTGTACCCGACAGGTATCCGATTAAACACATCCACGACTTCGCACACAATCTTGTGGGCTGCAAAATTTTCAGCACCATCGACTTACTGAAGGCGTACAATCAGATACCTGTCAATCCAGCAGACATTCCGAAGACCGCGATTACTACTCCATTCGGTTTATACGAATTCCCTTTTATGACCTTCGGACTCCGGAATGCGGGTCAGACCTTCCAGAGATTTCTAGACGAAGTCACCAGAGGTCTAGACTTTGTCTTTGTTTATCTGGATGACATCTTAGTCTTTTCCAAGGATGAGCAGCAGCACGAACACCATCTCCGTCAAGTTTTCACTAAGCTAAGAGAATATGGCTTGCTAGTGAATACGGCTAAATGCGTTTTTGGTGTGCCAGAGGTAAACTTTTTAGGTTACTCAATCTCTGAGAGCGGCTCCAAGCCTTTGGACTCCAAAGTACAGGCGATTAAAGAGTTCCCAACTCCAACTACTGTGCGTCAACTCAAGGCATTCTTGGGCATGCTCAATTTTTACAGGAGATTTCTTCCTCGAGCAGCTGCAGTCCAGGCTCCACTACATGCGTTGCTAACGGGTTCTGTCAAAGGGTCACAGCCTATAAATCTCACTGGGGAGGCCCTTGAAGCCTTCATTGCGTGTAAGAACAGCTTAGCAGATGCAGCTTTATTAGCTCACCCCGACTGTACTGCTAAACTTGCTTTGGTGACAGATGCCTCCGATAAGGCAATCGGTGCAGTCCTGCAACAGTACAAGAACGGAGCATGGCAGCCACTAGCCTTCTTCTCGCGGAAGCTGAGCCCTTCACATATGAAATATTCACCATACGACAGGGAATTGCTAGCCATATATGAAGGCATTAAATATTTTAGATATATGCTCGAGGCCCGGCATTTCACCATCTATACTGACCATAAGCCGATCAGTTTTGCATTCCATGAAAGGAAGAAAAACTGTTCACCTAGGCAATATAGACATCTCGATTTTATCGCTCAGTTCACATCCGATATCCGACATATATCTGGAAAGAGTAACGTAGTTGCCGATACCTTGTCAAGGATTGAAGAACTAGGTACGCCGGTGAGTATTGAGAACATAGCACAAGCCCAATTGTGTGACCCAGAGCTCCAAACTCTTCTAACAGCAGGTTCGTCTTTGCGTTTAGAGAAGCTGATGGTAACTGGAAGTCGAGTTCCGCTGTACTGCGATGTCAGTACACCGACCTCTAGGCCCTATGTACCTAAGATTTTTCGCAAGCAAGTCTTTGAGAGCCTTCACTCGCTGAGTCATCCTGGCGCTAGTGCAACTATAAAACTCGTTGCAGAACGATTCGTCTGGCCTGGGATACGCAAAGACTGCCGTGAATGGACTCGTACATGTCTAGCATGTCAAAAGGCCAAGGTTAACCGGCACGTCACTGCACCTCTCGGTACATACACCTTGCCTAAAGTGCGTTTCGCCCAAATCCACATTGACCTTATTGGCCCTTTACCACTTTCGCAAGGCTATCGGTATTGTCTGACGGCAGTAGACCGATTTACTCGGTGGCCGGAAGCAGTGCCGATCGCAGATATTACTGCGGAAACAGTGGCCAAAGCACTCCTGTCAACTTGGATCGCTCGATTCGGTTGTCCATCTACAATTACAACCGACCGTGGTCGTCAATTTGAGTCGGCGTTATTTCAGTACCTCTCAAAGACTGCTGGTTTCGAGCATAAGCGCACGACTGCGTACCATGCAGCGTGTAATGGCATGGTGGAAAGATTTCACCGCCAACTCAAAACTGCAATCGTTTGCCATGCTAATGATAGGTGGACGGAATCTCTACCGTGGGTTCTCCTAGGCATTCGTAGTGCCTTCAAAGAGGATCTTCAGTGCTCATCTGCCGAGCTTGTATACGGGGAGCCGTTAAGGTTACCGGGCGAATTCTTCCAACCTGCTGACGGTGGTACAACAGATCTGTCTGAGTTCTCCGCTCGCCTTAAACAGATCGCATTACGACTGAAACCTTCGCCCGCTTCTCGTCACGCTAGCCCGAAAGTCTTTGTTTATAAAGAACTGACAACCACCGATCACATTTTCCTCCGCGAAGACGCATCGCGTGGTTCTGTCCAACCTGCATATTCAGGCCCCCATAAGGTTTTGTCGAGGGATGAAAAAGTTTTCAAAATCCTATTAAAGGGCAAAGAGGTCACGGTATCAATAGACCGCATTAAGCCGGCCTTTATACTGTCTGACCCAACAAATCCTGAACCAGAAACTTTGCCAGATATTCAGAAACAGTATACAACTCGTTCTGGACGTCGAGTTCAATTTCCAGATTTTTATCGCCCTTGACGGTCTCTGGAGGGGGGTGGTGTAGGCTACCTAGCATTTATCATTTATTTATATTACATATTTATTACCTATTAATATTTAATTTATAAAATAATATTTTATATATATTTACTAAACAAGCAAATCCGCGCGATACCCGTAGTATACAAAGTTTATGACATTAGCTCTTTCATTCGTGATTTTTATACAGATTTAAATTTGGAAATGGAACAATCTAGAAAGAGCTTACAGTGCATGATCAGGATTTTGACAGAGACTAGAGAGACACGTTATTTGCTGATTTTAATAAAAATAAAATTGTGAATATCTAAAATAGTTCATTTAAACGCTAAAAGTATGTTAAAAGGAATCATAGATTCCAAAGCTTGGTGATCTGTAAATCCTTTTGATACGTGTGTTTTTACTTTTTGTTTTTCAGTAGTTTTGTGTGGACCACTTCTAAAGCTCTTAGAGTTTTAAAAATATATATTAATACGAGAATACTGTAAGATTAATATGAGTCTGAAGGTTTATATTGGGTCTTTACTTATGAAATTGTCATTTCGTCTTAATGGCTATTTCAAAACTAAAAAAAAAAAATCGAATTTTTAATTATTTTTATTTTAAAAATATATATGGATATGTTAAAAATTCGAGTGATTATGGAGTAAGAGTTCCGTCGTGGTAGCAAAGCGGCAGAAGCGGCACGCAACATCATTTACGGTGCGAATACTACTAAAGATCGCACCACCCGTTATTGGTTTGCTCGCTTTCATTCCGAAAATTTTGACCTAAGAAATGAACTACGTGGTTGGCCGCAAATGTTGGTCGACAATGACGAATTAAAGGTGATTGTGGAGGCTGATGATTCTCAAACTATAGCTGTATTAGCAGCAGCTTTCGAAGTTAGCACTAAAAAAATATTGGTCCATTTGCGTCATATTGGAAAAGTAAAGAAGTTTGGCAAATGGGTGCCTCACGAATTCAATAAACGCCAGCGCGAAATACGCGTCGAGACGTTCATTGCACTGCTCAACAGACACACAAACGAAGGCATATTGAATCGCATTGTTACTTCTAACGAAAAATGGATTCTATTCGATAATCGCAAGCGCTCTGCTAGTTGGTTAGATCCTGGTTCAGTACCTAAACAATGCCCTAAACGAAAAATGACCCGTATGAAAGTGATGGTAACTTTTTGGTGGTCTAGCGTCGGTGTAATTCATCACAGCTTCTTACCAAACGGCATGAGCATTACTGCAGATGTGTACTGTGAAGAACTAAACACAATGATGGGGAAGCTCGCACGTCTTCAACCAGCTTTGGAATTTGGATAACTTTTTGGCGGGAAAAAAATTCAATACCCTAGAGGCTGTACATAATTCCTTTGAAGAGTTTGTTGCCTCCCGTCCAGCAGAGTTTTTCAAAAGTCATCAATAAGTTACCACTACGTTGGTAAAAATGCATTGATTCCATGGGTAATTACTTTAAATAATAAAAATAAAAAATATAGAAAAAAAGTGCGTTAACCTATTTCATGAAAAACGGCAATTTCATAGGTAAAAAGACTTATTTATTATCTTATCTACTAACTACACTAACACACTTACAGAAGTTTAAACAGTTGTCTAATTTTATGTTAGGACATTTGCAGGATGATTGTGATAGAAATCGTAAATGTAGAGATATAGATAAGTTAAGAGACCAAAGTGATTAAATATATAACAAAATTAGTGTTTGAGTGAACATGGAAATTAAAACAATATAAGGTTAAATTTAGTCCATTTTTGCTTTATACTGAATTCAGATCATGTGTCGGCAGCTATTACAATATCGTCAGCAAAGTAAAAAGTTTAACATTTAAATATTTTTAACTTATATAGATCGTATTAGATGGAAATGATGGGGGAGGACGGGTTGCAGGGGCTTATTACAGTATTGCACCCCCAAGTGCTGAGTCCGACATACGATGTAGGACTGCCTACCCGGACGTCCTGGATATCACCCGTAAATGGGTTCCCCTGCGATACAAAAAAAAGAGGTCTTATACACATCTTTGTGGAACTCAGAAATACTAGTCTAATTGCAGCAACCTTTAACACATTGGAGCAATATATTTTTGATAACTTTTGAGACCTAAAAATAACTAACCATATTTAGTACTGCGTCATTAACTGATTTTTTTTTTTTTTTTAGATTACATGTTGTTCTGACATTTCACTAATTTGTTAAAGATACTTAATTAGTGTTTTGTTAATTAAACGTCCAAAACACAGATAAGAAATTGAGAAATGTTATAGGTCGATAGTTATTCAATAGGCTAGCGACATTTCTTAACATCGATCGGTCCAATAACTCTTTAAAAAAGTAAAAGCGTATGCCCAACAATAGGACGTTTAGGTGTTATTACAGTTACAGTGATGCTACAAAAGATTTATTATCGTGGAATCAAATAAAGTAAGGCAAAAAACATAGAAGCTACGTATAAGATCAAATCGTATGGAGTAATGTTAACGTTACAAACTTTTACTTAGTGCATTGTGTTAGAGTACAAAATTAATTGTATGAACAAAAATGATAAATAATTATTTTTTAGTATTCTTTATTGCCTAATTTTATGACATTGTGACGCATAAGAAATTAACTACCAGATGTCGACCAGACCAGGCAGGTAATTTGATTACGGTATACGAAAAATATCTTTTTTAAATCAAGTTACTTATGATTATTAAACGACGTTTATTTTTTATGTGTACACGTTTTTGTTATAGAATAATAGCTATGAACAAATAATTGATCATTAGTAAACTTTAAATTGAAATTTCACTTTATATTTAAAGTTAAAACACACAGTAAAGTACCTACATACATTCTTTATTTCAGTTTGAATTCTTTCCATATAACTTTTTTATTGTTGTTAATATTTTTTGCATCGATTGAACTTATAAATGTTATATGAAAATAACGCTTAAAAATTTATTTTTTTAATATAATTTATAAACTCATTAATATGTTGACAATTATAATGAAAATTGAAAACCATGATGAAAATTTATAGTAGGTACCATATAATATAAAGAAAATTTAAGGTTAAATACGCTTTGTGTATAATATCTAGTGACTCATGTGTACCGACTAAATGCAAAATATATATATATATATATATATATATCGTCATTTTATTAAGTTTGAAAATATAAAATACATATAAAATATTATATAAAAAAATTAACACATTCAAATAATATACTACAGAGCATTATATCTGAAAATACTAGCTCATAATGAAAATTTTCTTGTTTATTTATAATAAAAATTCTAATACTATAATAACTTTCACTTAAGCATTTAAATAGTTGTTAAAAAAATCAAAACGTTTTAAAGTTTTTTTTTGTTGTTTCTTAATTTTTTTTAATATGTAAACATACAAATACTCATTTAAATTTTAAACAGATGGCGGCATCTAAGTTAACTGTTGTTTTGATTTCGTTAAACATTATTTTTATTAAAAAAAACTACAAGAAGAATACTCACACTATCCGTAATTTATAAGTAATGTTTTTGTTACAACTAGAAAAGTTGCTAAACATCAGTATTTTGTCACTTTCCGTTTACAATTAAGGGTTATGTTCACTATAAACACACGAATACAAAACTCACGTGTGCAATAAGACACCACAGTAAAAGTATAAAAAATTCTAACATTAAAAAGTTATCAAAAATCGTGTGCGTTTACTAAGTCTCATTAATTAAACTTGCGCCGTTTAGATTTGTTCATATTAATCTTGGCTTTTTTTATGGTTGGTATTTATTAGTTGCTAAGGATTAGAGGGAGGGTCTAAGGTGTGGGGATAAAGTTGCGCTATCGAGTAAAATAAGTTTATGCGCAGTTATCTAGACGAATTTCAGGGTATGGTCGGCGACTGCCAGCCGGCTACATGACGTAAGCTGTTTGAAGATCAAAAACACAAATAGACGATAACTCTCTCGGTCACTTTCATACTTGTTTGGTTATTGTGCAAATTAACTAGAAACTATTTAATTTTAATAAATTCCATATTCGCCAATATATTAACTACTTTGCGCGTACTTTTACGTATGTCAATTATTTTGATATTCTCAAAAACAATATTTTTATATTCAATAGAAATTCTTTTAAATATTTTTAAAATAATTTTAAAAACAATTTGCATCAAAAATCATTGAAATATTTGGTTGAAATTTTATTTTCAAATATCATATTAGAAAATATATTATTCGGCTATAAATTTTTATCAAAATTCAAACTTAAACTACAGCAATAATGAAAATCGAAGAGTAATGAAATATAAGTATCGTTTGAACTTTCATGTATCCTTCATATAAATAATATATTGATATCAATTTAGACAACCCGTGTGTAATAACTTGAGTTTGTTGTTACTGTTATTTAATATATATATTAAGCCAAGTAAGCTAATAATCTGTGATTATACAGGTAGATACATGTATAGAATGGATCTGCTTTCAAATTTTCTCAACCTCACCTACTTGTACTTTTTTGTTTCGCTTAGGGTAACAGTAATTATCTTTACTTTAAAAGCAATAAATTTCTTTTTTCAATTTTAAGAATTCTTTTATTATCATGTTTCAGCAGCAGGACGTTTGCTACATTCTGATTCAGTTCAGTTCATTATTTTTCAAGTTAATAAGACCTACTAATTGATTATAATATAAGAACTTTAAGCAAATTTAAATCACTATAAATCGTAAATGATTAATCGAAATAATATATAATGATTTTTAAAAACAGTGTTAAATAATATTCTAATTTTATGTTTTCTACTTTTCATTCTCATTCATCTATTTTAATTTTTATTATTTTCTACAAAATGGCGTGTCATTGTCGTAGTGACTGAGTGATGATTAAGGCCATGTTCAGATGGAAAAATGTTGACGCGCGTTTTCAAATCGCACGACTAGACATCCTAGCATTTACATAAAACCGATCACATGAGCGCGCGTTAACGCGCGTCATTAGCCGTGTCGAGACCAACCGAGCACGGCTAGCGAGCTACGCTCTGACTTTCGGCTCGCGAGCCGTGGCACCCGAGGCAAATTTGAAAGGTTGCGAGCGGGGCTCGCGAGCTAAGGTGAGCCATTTTGAGCATTAATTTCTCTCCGGCATACATACATACGATGATAAATTACGTGTTTTTAGCTGCTAAATGATCTCGGTCTTTTGAAACCCAAAACATTTTGAAACTTCCGTAAAGTTGTATTAAGCGAATAGAGTCTTATTTATCCCTTTTTAATTTACTGGCTCGCGAGCGTCATTAGATCCGTCAACACCGCGCGAGCAGCTCAGACTGAGGCGCCTTTGAGCATCACCAAAAACCGACAAATTATGGCTCGCGGTCGAGCGCCGCTCGGGCAAGGCAACGTGTGCCCGAGGCAGCCCGAGCTACGTCCACCGGCCGAGGCATTGGCTCGCGAGACTGCCTCGCGAACCAATGCCGGCCATGATCGGTCGCTCACTCGCTCGGCGCGAGGGACCGAGCAACGCGGCGCTCAGAGGAAAAGTCTCCAGACGCAGGCGATTGCGCGTTGACGTGACGCTTTGATATGTATGTAACGTCCGTTGATTGTTCAGTTGAGCGCGCGTTACCGTCGCCGTTGCATTTTTTTTTGTAACTTTCGTAAATAAATAGGTAATGTTTTCGTATTTTGTTCATAAAAATGAGTGTAACTAAAGAATTCAGATTCATTTTCTTTCAGATTTGGATATGTCGCAAGCAAACTGGGTCCATTTTTCAAAATTGGGTGAACCCATTGTGTGCGTTTATTTTTTCTATATATTATTTTTGTAATATAACCACAAATTAATAGTCTCTACCACGTCCATTACCTAAGCTCTACCGAAACAGACTGACGAGCTCTCGCAACGCGCGTTAGCGCTTGTGATCGCGCGTTCACCTGCGTTAACGAGCATTGCATGTGAACTTAGGCTAAGGGGCTGTGCAAACCACGTTTTTTAAACGCGCCGTCGACGTGTGTTTTAGAAACGCGTGTCGACGGCGCGCTTTTATCCTACAGAGCAGTTTGTTGTCACTTGTATCAATACAAACGCGTTGCTAACGCGCAAGTGTATCGAAACAAATGCGCGCTAGCATCGCGTTTATATCGCTACACACGCGCGTTGGCATCGCGTCTGTATCGCTACACACGCGCGTCTGTATCGATTCAAACGCGTATTTGAATTTATATAGGTGTGCAAAGGTCTACAGGCTGCGTCTGACTTGCGTGCGTATCGCATCAGTATCGCTACAAGCGCGGGTCAACGGCGCGTTTAAAAAACGTAGTGTGAATAGGCCCTAAGACTATTCGACTAACGTAAATTCCATTTAAATCGACACGACCCACACTCTTAAGCCTAATTCGGACTAGGCCAGTATTTTAGTCGCGTGGCGAGTTATTGAGTACCTTAACGTGTGCCTGAACACCAAAAATTTAGTCGACTAGGTTAGTAAGTAATTAAGTCGAGTAGATCCGTTTTATTTTATTTTTACCTGGTAAGTAGCACTTCCCACGAAGAAACAACTTTAAAATTTGTTTCCAAATATGTATCTCACGTATCGAAGTAACCTTTGGGATCTCCCAATGCTAATTCCCTAATAAGACAATTAGTAGCTACTAGTTTATCTCTTCTATCGATCTATTTTCGTACCCATAACTTCTTTTTATGACTCAAATTTCTTATCCACTTCTTCTAAAATAAGCGTTATAATTAGCTTAATCATTTTATTCACTTTATTGCGTTGCAACCCGTTCATCTCGCTGCTCAATTGTGTACTATATTCGACCGTAATGCGAATAATTTCTGGGCAAGAACGAGTAGTTTAGAAACTAAATAACTCGTTACCAAAGAATACCAGAAATACATCGTTTTGATTAATTGACTTGATTTCAGACTTTGCTCGAACAATTTATTCATTATTCGATTGTACATTAAATGATATCGATTTGAATCTAGATAGCAACACTCATGGGCTGTCAAGTTGTTAGTTATGAGCTGAGCAACTGTCAAATGTCATATTTTCGTTCGGTTCGTTTCGTCGCTTACGCATCGTTCGTTTTTGTGTTATTATTTTATTTTGCTGTCGGCTGTTTTTATTCGTTGAGTTGAACTTTGTTTCTCCGAATCAAAACTTCGTTACTTGTAACCTGCTATAAGCTGGTTTCAGGTTTGCAGTGACTCTTTCGAGATAGATTCTTTCGAGATAGTGACTCTGGTTATGATAAAAAATCTCAGAACTGCGGGTTCGTAAACAAAAACGCTACATGCCAACGGTAATATTATGGGATAAGCTGGCTAAAAATGTTTATTTCATGAACATGCAATTGGTACAGGCTCCCATACAAAAATCGGCATTCTCCTTTGTTGCTTAAACGAGTAAAATATCTTAGTATTTTTGCATATCCTAAGCCAGGATTAAAGTATTAAGGGGGACTGGATCATGCTTGTTTATCCTGCTACCCTGTTAACACGTGGCGGCGTTTGGACGTAGGTAAACTACCTGTTTTGTGTCGAAAGTGCAGCTAGCTGCTAGGGTGTCCAGACGACGCGTACATAATTGGATAATTGTTGAGTAACTTTACTTAAAAGTTTATTAATATTTACCTATTTTTTTTAACATAATTCAAATGAAAATTATGTACCGAGTAGTCTCTTTAAATATTGATAGTAATTTACCAGTCACCTGTATATATGGATATAACTATTTCGCTAGATTTTTAAATTCTTCATTTATTTAATATTTTACTTATATATTTATATATAAGTATATTTTACTGATTGATTTAATTTTTTATAATTCTATATATATCTAATTTTGACAGTGTTAGGAACATATTTCCTTTAAATTCACATTGTTTTTAAATTTTTAATATTCGATATTAATAGTTCCAACTTGTATTTTTATTTTTCTTTCTACTTGATTTAATCATTTATTTAATTTTTAATACAATGTACTGATGTGGTCTTTTGTTGCTAATGCTATATAAATATTATATGTATATTTATTATATATCATGTATATATGTCTACATGCAATAATTTTGCAAAACTTTATGTCCCTTTCCGTATATTTTCAATTTAAATTTTCTTTATTCTGAAGTAGAATTTTTCATGTACTTGAAAATAATATATAGGTACTTGTTCATCTCCACAATTTTTGTTATACTTTTCAAAGGGTCAAAAATCTGCTGATTGTATGACCTACAGCTTCTTCGAGATATCGTTGCCGAGAACGACCATATAGAAGTCCGATACTGGAAAAGAACAAGGAACTTGAAAAAAAGGAACTCCAAAATTAGAAATACCCCATATCGCAGCTAGCAAAGCGCGATCTGCAATTGCCTTGATCTGGAGCAAAATTTTAGCAGCAAACAGGTTGTTGTGGAGGAAAGCTTACGCAGAACCAGAGGGGAAAAGGAATGAAACTGGTTCTGGGGTATCTTTCGGTTTTCAGTGGGAATTTCGAGCTTTAATTGATTTGAGAATAGCTGGAATGCACGCTTGTTCCTATATTACGAAACTAAATAAATAGTTTGGAAGTCATATTACGCAACACACTGCTTAAAACTTGAACGTGTTCAGAAACGTTTTATCTGGCACCTTGCTTATTCTATGGAAAGAAAAACCAGTCAGTCATATGAGTCTAGACTGCAATATTTTAATAATTTGGCACCGCGTAGGGATCTGATTTACTTGCTATTTCTTTGTAAATTAATGAGAGGAAAGATAGATAGTCCATGTTTGCTGGCTCTCTTCCGATTTCGCACCCCCTCTAGGATTCCTCGCGGTACCATAACTTTTATATTCACAAGTATGTATGCTCTGTAAAATTTTGAACTCTTGCAGTGATATTGTTGATACCGACTTTGACTCATATCCAAAATTCTATAAAACTATACTGCAATTTTTGAAATTCAATTTGTATAATATTCTTGTACCTTTATTTATATTTATTACAATGGAAGATAGTCCTAAAATGATTTTTTCTTCTTAAATTCGAATAATCACACCAATGGAAGGAACGTTTTTGATGATTTGGCACTAAATAAAAAAGTTACAGCCAATTTATAATAAATTCAGCCAATTGTGTATATTTTATAAGTTTATAGTATATTACTTATATTTTATTAATACAAATCACAACCGCGGCATTTAAGTACCACAGCTTGTAAAAAATAATAGTTACCTTTCAAAAAAATGAAAATAAAGTTGTTGTGTGAAAAGATAGGTAAGAAAGTATCATTATAAAGAGACGTTGGTTCGTCTACTAAATAAAATAAATAAATAAACAACATAGTTTGGTATTATTTAAAAATAATACAGGAACTAATTATAATATATATATAATTATTTCCTATATAATTCATAATAATAGTGCATGTTACGGTAGAAAATAAGGTAGAATTAAATTAATTATAGTTTAGAACAAAAAAAAAAAAAAGTGCACGCCACAATCTCAATTTTCACAAAAAAAAAAATATTGTAAAAGTGTATATAAGTACGTAGATGCACTCGTTCTCATGTGCCAATTATTTAAAAATACAATTAAAATGAAAAAAAAAACTTGTAATTTTTTTTCGATGGGACATTAAAAAAACATTTAGAATTACCTATTACACCTTTATTATTTACTAGCGGCCCGCCCCGGCTTCGCACGGGTATTTAACTAAAATTTGGCGTTGGCGGCGTAGGAACCTATTTCTATTTTCTTAAATATTTATTTTTAAATTTAATTACAATGAAACAAAAACTAAATTATACTGTGAGTTATGTTTAATTTTTAGGTATTAAAGTTATTTACATTGGTTTTATACTTTTTACGTGATACGTGAATACAGAAAAAAACGATAAGAGATGGCACTGATACAAAAAAAAAAACGCGCTATTAAAATTTATTCTTGATGATATATAGTGTATTAATGAAACGGAGTTTTTAACAGATTTATTATTTGTATAGATAAAAAATTGTTGTGATAAAAACCCAAAGATTTAATACAAGATGTAAAGTGTCTCCTTTATTCTTTGCTATTTTCATAAATTCTATTCCCCTATTCTATATCCCAAAAATAAACTTCTCTCTACCATAATAAGAACTTCTCTCTACCAGAATAATATGTATGCAGACAATTTACAAATTTATACTCAGCCAACACAAGTCTCACAACTACAAGTCTCAATAATCTTTCTTTTGCTGTAATAATTATTAATAGTATATTGGTCTACATGTAATTCTTTATTTTCTCATCAAGAGAGAATTTTTGACCACAGTGATCGGAAGTTAAAACAGTTATAACAGATTTATCGTAAATTTCAATATTACTAAATACGTTATCTATACAAATAGAAGATGTTTTAGTGACTCGAGTAGGTTCACAATAGGTATCTGTGTGCTAAATTAAAGTACCTGGATGACCGAGGTTTGCTCGGTTAAATTATATTTAGATACATTACAATATACTGATGAAACATAAATAATAATTTCGATCTTACCGACATAATAGTAAAATAATAGGTACTGGTTATTTAAATAAAAAATAAAAAGAGATCTCAATAATAGTTTTTCTCACAAAAGAAGAAACTTGAAAAAAAAATGAAAAATAAAAAAGGTCTGTAGACACCAGAATTCGAACCCGGGTTTTCTAATTTCGAATCAACCCAAATCTCATCCGAGCTATTATAAGCTTATTAATGACAGCGAAATTTACGTTTGTATTCTAATGATATTTTTTATTTGCGTAAAAAAAGGGATAAAATGACATTTTCTAAAAATAAATCCAGCTAGATCAATTTATCGCCCCCGAAACCCCCTGCATACTAAATTTCATGAAATTCGTTGGAGCCGTTTCGTTTCGCCGTTTTATATATATATATATATATATATATATATATATATATATATATACAAGAATTGCTCGTTTAAAGATATAAGATGAGTTAAATAAATTAAGTAATTTACTTCTACATTGTGTCATTTAACATGTCTACATTAAAATCACCACATATTAAAACATATTTAGAACTATTGAACAACTTTTTAAGAAAATCTTCCATAACTGTCTCATACTGTTAAATCACTTACAGGGGGGCGGTACACGCAAAGAATAATGTAACGCTGTAATTCTATACAAGACAACTCTATAGTTCGCTCGACAGAGAGTGATACAATATATTTACGTGATTTATGAGCTATATCATTACGCATCAATATTAGTGAACCTCCGCGAATAGCATTTTCTCTTATGAACGAACTTGACAAACTAAAATTTGGAATATTAAATATCTCATAACTTTTTAGCCAATGTTCAGAAATTCAAAATATAATATGAATTTTATAAATGTCAGATAATAATTCCAATTCATGCTCCTTGCTACCTATGCCCTGTATATTTTGATGAATTATATTTATGTAACATGGCTTAGGTTTCCATTCCACGGCTTCTAGCGACATTCTTCAAGTCGTCTGTCTATCTCGCCGTCCGACGCTGCCTTTGCCGGTACGTGGTCTCCATTCGAGAAACTTTCTGCTCCATCGGCCGTCAGTTTAATATACCGCAATCCACTCTCAATTTATTTTAAGTGATAAATCAGCCAACATATTTTATTGGTATTTTATTGCTAAGCCAAACAAGCCATCAATCTGTCATGTTTCGAGTTTTGAGTTAGTTAACTAAACAAAAATACTACTAACATAAAAAAAGCTTAATAATTATTTGAATTTCGATATTTTTATTTAAATTATATATTCTACTAGCGGCCCGTACCGGCTTCGCATGGGTATTTAACTAAAATTTCAAAAAATATAAATTTCATTTTTTATCACGTACACCTGCGTCGATACTGGAAAATATTTTACTATAGACGGATTGAGTTGTCAAACAATCATTTAGCCCGCGACTTCGTCCACGTAGAAGTCAAAAATGGTTATAATAGGATTTTTATTCGTTATTTTTTTATGTTATTAATTTCGTTATAACATATAAATTATTATGTTAAAATATTTAAATACTTATAAAATATAACAATCTTTATTATAGAGTAGGGATTTAAAGTTTAAATAAACATTAAAATAGAAATAAAAATTGTTATATTTTATGATCACGAAGCTCTGCCTTTGATCTGAAGAAAGTTACACGGGTATTATCTTTTTACAACGAAATCGAAATACTACACCTTCCGTAGTATTTCTTTATAAACAATATTTTTTGTTTTTTGTGTGTGGTGCTAGAATCACCAGGCTACTCTGGAATATGCCACATACAACTGACTGTGAGAGAAGCAGCTTTCGCTTAAGTATACTCCCGCTACAGTAAGAGTTTGACCTTAAGCTTTGTTTCTGGTAAACACATACTCATATACATATATACATTATATTGTTATACCTATAGTTCCTGGAAATCACCATTACCTATTTTAAGCAACAGGTCTGAGAACTGTCCGGCAGTAACATCTCCCGTTACTGCAGGCCACAAATGCTCCTGTACTGTAGTGTATTGTATCAGCCTGTAAACAACTCACTGCTGAGGGAAGGCCTTTTTTCCATATAGAATAAGGGTTGGAGCCTAATCCACCACGCTGCTCCACTGCGGGTTGGCGGATAATATCCCTACTAAAAGTAACAATTATTATAAGGCATCCATGATAAAAAACGGAACCGACGGCTTTACGTGTTCTCCTGGGCACGGTGGGGAAACACTATACACTCAGATATACACCCAGGCCTGAAACAAATATTGGCACAAATACAAATATCTGCACCGATCGGGAATCGAACCCACGACCACCGCCATTGAGGCGAGGCGTTGAGGCGACTACTTGCACCACTACACCAGAACGGTCATCAATGCTTCGTTCGTTGTATCGAAGGTATAATTACACCACAAGTCAATACGATTTTGTCTCTTAGATTTGAATAAGCCCACAAGTAATTATTTTTTAAATTTTAATTGACTCGGCACATTTGGTAGTGACCCTGCTTTCTGCTCCAGGATCGTGGGTTCGATTGTATTTATTTCTACATGTATTATTTTTATGTATATTTATAAAAAAATGTATATCAGTCGGCTTTTACCTAAAACACAGACGATCGTGTGTGTATGTCAAACATATATTTATATTTAATAATATTCCAAGACCGCTTTTATCTCCTCCTTCTTAGTTTTAGTGTAAGATAAAGTTAAATGGGTACATGATTTATAATGTTTTCTGATCTTGTTCCAACATTAGTCCGTGGTCCCAATCTGTACTAATTGGGGTGTTAATGCCGTATAATTCAAAAATGTTTCCAAGTTCAGTTTGGTGTCTTCTATATCTGTATCATTGTGAATTACAGATGCCTTGCTGATGAGGCATTTAGTTTAAAACCCATGACTTAAAACAGCACTAACATTGAAGTAAAAAATGTTATATAAGACACTATTTTACAATAAAGCGGTCACACGGTATATTTACAACTCAATTTTGTTACGTTTAATATAAAGTCTTGCCTGTTCCATCAGGAGCACCCAAAAAGATATCACCTACACCTGCGTCAATACTGGAAAATATTTTATAACAGACGGATTGAGTTGTCAAACATGTCGCACATCGGCAACGAGAGCACAACACAATAAACGTATTTAGTTTTTGGGAAATCACGATTTTCTTTTTTTTTTTAGAACTTATAGTTCCATAAAAAAAATTCTGAGAGTGCATATCGGAGAACTAAAAATATATTTAAGAAGACAATTTAATGCTCTATTATATTTTCATGGAAATTAAAATCTAAAGATATTTTTTCTATTTATATTAATATTTTACTTTTAAATTCCTCTAATGTGTCACTTTTGTCGACAAAATTATGAAAGATTTCATGAAATTAAACACTTTTGTTAGATAATAATATTTATTGTTTTTTTATAAATTAAGCAGGTAATATTAAATATCTTTGTAGGTTTCTTTGTAGGAAGTTACTATTAGTTACATTAGAAACGTAAAGGTACAAAACTTTCGATATAAAAATATGCAGACATTAGATAATCTCTCCCCTAGAAAACTATAATGAAAATTAGAAAATAGTTTACACAATCATAATAAAATTATAATTATGGCATAATAATTTGTCTGAACTTAACCTAGCCTAGAAGTGAAAAATTACGCAAGTTACCAGTTACTTCTTCATAATGACTATTACACAAAAATCTTCTTTTGAGCATACCACGACTAATAACTAAATCGGGATCTTTGACGCTATCATCACTATCCTCGATGAAATCATATAATTACACATAACATCCTCATGAATTGAATCTTCATCTTTGAGTAGGTACTGTGTTATCTAAATTAAAATTTTGTAAAGTAATTTTTTTTAACTTTTAGATGCAGGTGCTGAAATTGATGTGAAGAGAACATTAATATTCTTAAGTAAGTTTATTTTATAAAGTAAAACTTTGTAAGTACGTCAGTATTTGAAAAAAAAAACCGTCAATTACCATCGTCAATATCAGAAGTTGTGTTGGTATTGTTGATATTTCTTTTAGAAGTTTCAGATTCATCCAGGCTAATGCCATCGCGTAAAACTAAATCAATTATGAAATCCGCTCTTCTTGAATTCCGCTTCATTTTGTCCTAATAAAGTAAAGAAAAACATAGTTGTAACAGTAATCGTAATGCGTCCTAAGATAAATTAATAAACACTATTTTAAAGCAGAAGGAGAGACCTAAAACCCAATTAAATACTTGCCTTATTCGGTTCTACCCTTATAATAACTCGATATCAACCAACATTAAAGCAAGAACAGTGTCATTTTACATGATGTGATAGTTCTATTCTTTAATTTTAAAATACTTACTTAGTGAGAATAACTGAAAAATATGGTCATTTCATATGATGGGACTATCTTTTTCAAGAAATCATAGCAAATATATGAAAATTACTTACCCTAATAGGGTCGTTATACAGGTTATGACATTACTACACACACGAGATGCGCGTACGTTTTGTACCAACTGTGATGTGACACTGTTTACGCTACAAAAGATAGAAAAGTGGCTTGGTGAAAAAGGGTATTAAATGCAATATCTCGGCGAGGAATCGCACTATAATTATGACGATTTGTAAGCAGATAAAGTTCGAAATTTCCTTTCTTATGGCATATTTATCTCAATTTCGTATTTTTTTGTGTTGTGACTCTGTCCTGAATTTATATCAAAATAACTTTCTACCTATACTATACCTATATATAGATAAACTAAACAAATATTATTTAAGTAACAACTTTTTTAAGCTGTCGTAAAGTTGGGCGATGCCACAGCATCCTGGCTTCGCGCAGCTTACGCATTTTAAAATTCTAGCGATAACTTTATTTAGGTTATTTTTGTTTTCTGTTTAATAATTAAGGATGGTTTACAATTTTACAGTTTACCATGGATGAATTTGAAACTGACGATGACAAAAATATTCATCATCAGCATTATCATCATATCAGATAATGTCCTCATACGTATACCTGTATGACCTTCAGCGAGTATCTCTTAGATATTCTGAGTATAAGGTATGCAGCCCTGTTCGACGACACACGACCGATGGTCACAAAGACACACGACCGATACATTTTTGGACTGGTGATCGCCCTTACGGTAGTAAAACAGGTTACCTGATTTCAGGGCTATCGTATCCTCCCTCTCTATCGGACTTCAGATAAACACAATATGTGACTTTGTAACCTGTTCATTTCCTCTTTCGGCACAACAATCTTTTTGACCTCAGAGTGCGAATGTTATGCGTCACCAGGGCCAGGTGTCGTCATGGGGGGCAGCGGAATCTCACCCGGAGATTCTTCGCACCTCCTGTCCTACCGTTACCACTTCCGTAGCCGGGAATGATAAGGCCACCGGGGACTGGGGGCCTGTGCTCATTTTTTCTTGTCATATGAGGGGATTTTCCAATACTCGCCACGCTTGACAGGCGTGTGGCGAGCGCAGTGTGTTATGTCAAAATATGGTGACGCTGCTGCTCATCACCACCCTGGTGTACAGTTGTTCGCACCACTATGGCCTTAGTTGCCTTTTACGACACCTCTGCAAGAAAGAGGTTGAGGCTATTCTTCTCTGCTGGTCACCGCACGGCCTAAAATATTACTGTGACAAAATTATTACTGTATTAAAATTATATACATTATAGATCTCAGTTTAAGTTTAACTGTCAGCACTTTTTTGATGGCAATCAAACAATTTAGACTAATATCTTTGACAATCTTTGAAAATAATTTGCCATCTACTTTTTAATTTTATCATATTCTTATTTATTTTTTATTTTTATTTTATCTAAACTTTCAATACCTACCATGTTTCTATATCCAAAAAAATTTTCATGCAAGTCTCCTTTTAAAAAGTATGTTATCTGTAGAATATAATGTTTTGGTTGGTTTAGGTTGTGGTTATGGTCGGCTGGAGACGCCCCGGGCTGGTCTTCGGACCATAGGGGCGCTTCAGCTGATATTGATGGAGTGGACGGTGCGGCAGCATGGAGTCCTCACCTTCCCACTCGTGCAAGTGTTGTCAGGGCACGGCTGCTTTGGCAAATACTTGCACGTTGTCGCAAGGAGGGAGACGACTCCGGGCTGTCACCACTGCGACTGCAGCGAGGACTCGGCGCAACACACGCTCGAATCGTGCCCGGCCTGGGCTGAGCAGCGCCGGGATCTCGCTGCAGTCATTGGAGAGGACCTATCACTGCCGGCCGTTGCTCGTGCGATGGTCGGCGGTGATAGGGCCTGGACCGCGGTCGCCACCTTCTGTGAGGACGTCATCTCTCGGAAGGAGGCGGCGGAGAGGGCCCGGGAAGACTCACTTCTCTCGGACCCAATTCGCCGTCGGCGTGCGGGGCGCCGCAGGCGCGCTCACATGCGCCTGATGCCGCCCTAGTCGAGGCTGCGGACGGTAGGGTCGGGGTTTGCCCACCGTCCGCTGAAATAGCCTACCGCAAGATGCAATGCTCAAGTGCGCAGGGCGTTGCACAGGAGAGAGTACCCGATGGGGCTGCCGCCTGCGGACCACGGAGCAACGTACGCGGTACCCGTGCTCCGCCTTGTAAGGGCGGGTGAGGGCGCACGGCGGGTTATTTTAGTGGGTGAGAGCCCCACACTACCCCGTTGTCTCCCCGGACGACGGGCTGTGCGTTCAGGTACATTTTTTCCCGCCAAAACAAAAAAAAAAAAACGGTTGTGGTTATGGTCGTAGTATGGAATATAGAATGTCTATATTCCATGGGTCGTAGATGGTCGTAGACAGTGTTGCCACTTTGGCATACTTTATGCTAATTTTGGCATATTTTCTTCATGTTTAGCATATTTATTTGGCTTTTAGCATATAGCATAATTATTTAGCATTTTTATTCTACATAAATAACGTGAGCGATAACATGTTTCCGAACGTAACATCAATTAATCAGGAAGAGGTGGTGAACTTTTTTTTAGGAGTACACATACACATAGCCCGACGGAGTAAACAGCGGTTCGTGGTTGTGACGACCTGTTTTGTTTAGGAATATGTCTAGCCGGTATGGTTAAATATCGGTGTGAGGTCGCGACGACCTTTTTTTTCTTTTTCTTTTTTTTTCCTTGTCGTATGCAAACAAATACATTGGGAAACAAATTTTGGGACGGGGACCCACCACTAGTTCAGATACGACGAAAGAAATTAAATTAAGAAACATTTCATTCAATAAACATTTTAATTCATAACTTAGCATTTTTATTTTACATATTTAATAGAAAGTTGGCATATTTTTGGCATTTTTCGACATCGATCTAGCATATTTTCTTGTTACTGAGTTGGCAACAAACACTAGTCGTAGAGGTTAGTTAGTCTGTGGCAACTCTTTGGTCTGTGGGTTAGATTGTAATTATATACATTATATTATACATTCTTTGTAGGTTAGGAAAACAGTTGACTAGGGGTGTTCATCGGAAAAAATTATCGATAATTTTATCATCGATAATTATCGTATTGAGTTATCGATAGTTATCGAATGAACACTTATCGATAATTATCGGATAAAAAGTTATCGATAGTTGGGGACAGTTATCGATAATTATCGGATAAAAATTATCGATAGGTCACGAAACTTATCGATAATTATCGGATAAAAATTATCGATAGTTCACGAAAGTTATCGATAATTATCTTCACAGTTTACGGACCACGAAAAAAAAAAAAAAAAAAAAAAAGGTCATCCGCCGTCCCGTATTGATATAATCCTCCGTTCCCTATCAGAATACCTAAAAAAAAAAAGGTCATCCGCCGTCGGTATCCACATAATCCCCCGTTCCCTATCCGAATAACTAAAAAAAAAAAAGGTCATCCACCGTCCGGTATCGAAATAATCTATCGATAATTATCGGATCACACAAAAATATCGATAATTATCGGATCGGAAAAAATTATCGATAATTATCGGATCGCAAAAAATTATCGATAATTATCGAATGAAAACTTATCGATAATTATCAATAATTATCGAATGAACAATTATCGATAATTATCGAATCAAAATTATCGAATAACACTTATCGATAATTATCGATAATTATCGAATGAAAAATTATCGAGTAGTTACGAATTATCGATAATTATCGCACACCGCTACCCAGTGTTGCCACCTTAGCCCTTTTGGGGCTAGATCTAGCTCTTTTTACGATTGGATTTCTCCAGATTTCCTTATTTAGCCCTAAAAGAGCAATCTAGCCCTTTTCAAACATCACACAAAAACCTCTCTTGCCTACTTATTCGAGTTGATAAAAGATAGATGAGCCGTTTGTGGCATTAAATTTGCCAGTGACCGTCAGCATTTTTTTTTGTTTTCACTGTGGTAACTCTAGTTTTAGCGGTGAAAACAGTAAACATAAACTCTGCCATGTCAGTATAAACCAAGTAATTTAAAATGCAATCACGACTGGTTCATAACATTTTAAATTAGGTGATTTTTTTCATAGTATTATAATACGGGTTTGTCATTGCGTTTTGATTACTGTTACATTGTCAAATTATTATTTATAATCATCTTGATCATTAAAATTGTATTTGAAACAAAAGTATTTCTTTTTTAGCCCTTTTTAAGACAGAATTTTTAAAATCTAGCCCTTTTTCGGTGCCCGGATAGCCCGTTTTCAACAATCAAGGTGGCAACACTGCGGCGCTACCACCAGTTGACCATTGACGATGATTTAAAAATAATATAAGTCAAAAAAAAAAAAATTGAATTTAGGATGTTTTAAGCTGCTATTACAATAATAAATTTATCGTCGCCTCGTCGTCAACGACTTTAGTGATGATATTTAAATTTCCATTTGAAAAGTAACATTCTTTACAATAGTTGTAAATATTTAAGTACGAACTTAAAGGTAAACACAAATTAGTGATCTGCTAGTGATGAATAATCTGTTAGTGACCTTGTAGAGTGAAGGGGAATAATCAATTTAGGTAGTTCATTTACATATCTTATAGATATTTAAATATAAAAAAAAACAATTCTTACTATTATAATAATTACGATCGTGCTTAGGTTTGCTAATATTAGTTCTGTTTTCTTATTGCAAAATAAAACGTTTAAAAAAATAACAATAGTGACCTTGTTAATTGTCAAAGATAAGTGGCGGATAATTGAAAGCTCACCGCAGACCCCTGCCAACACCTATTTAGAACAATTCTCTTTCTATAATACACATAGTTATAACCTTGAGAAGCGATTAATTAGCTCGATATACGAAAATTACACGAATATCTCGAATATTAAGATCTTGAATCGAAATCGTCATGGAATCTCAAATTGTTCAAGTAATAGCAAACGTGATTAGTACTTTAACAGTTTTATCATGCTTATTTCTAAAAGTTCCTCAAATTATGTACATGAAGAAAAAGAAATCTGCAGAAGGGATTTACTTACAAGCAATGCTTATGGAGATTACTGGGTTTGTATTTGATGTTTTTTCATACAAGTTTAGCAAATAATTTATAACAAACTGAAAATATATAACACAAAAAAAATCTTTTTAAATAGTTGATCCTACATTGTAACCTAAATATTATATAATGTTACAAGTAAAAATATATCATGTATGTGTATTATCAATTTAATATTTGGTTTTGATTTCTCTAGGTGTGAGTGTGTTTTCAAAGACACTTCATTATTTGCAGGTTCACGATTGTGGCACTCTATAACTTCACAAACCAGTACAGTGTTATGACATATTTAGAATATCCCATAATATTGCTTCAAATTTATGTTATGTTATATTATGTGATGAAGTTTAGAGGAATTTTGTCAGCTCCGATTGTGCTTTTGGGAACAATGATGTATTTTGGTACAATTTTTGGTTTTGCTTTGGAGTTACTACCAAAAGAAATACTTTCTTATCTATTGGTAAACATATAAAAATATTCTAATTCTTTGACTATACTTATTACTGAAAAATGCCATTGAATATTCTAAATGAAAATTATATTTAATAAATTTAAATAATTATGTTTTCAATTTTAATGTTTCTTTATCCTATTTCAATTTAAGAGTATAAATTAAATGTATATATTTGAAAAAAAAAAAAAAAAATTTTAAAAAGTTTATGTAATATGTTCTATATATTTTAGCCCTTTTGTACTCCATTGAGTGGTACAGCCAAAGTTACATATATTTATGGAATAGTCAAAGCGGCTAATGCAGATGCGGTGTCATTGACTACATGGATTATTTCTGTGCTAACCAACTTGTGTAAGTACAATAATATAAAAATAAAACATTAGTTAGTTCATGAGAATACATTATAAATAATATTCAAAAATTTGATGAAGTTCTTGAAGTCAAATGCTAGTAACTTTCTCATTAGCCTTGCCATAATTATATCATTTTGTGAATGTAGGATTATCTCATGTAATAAGTTTCTTATTTATGAAGCATTTACATTTAAAAAAAAATTATTGACTTATCATATTTTATATCTTTTCAGCACGTCTTTTCACTGTCTATGTTGACTCCGCGGATATTAAATTAATGTTTAATTTTCTTGTATCTACAATGTTGAGTGCGGGAGTTTTAACCACGGCAATGTACTATCAAATGCGTGCAATGAAAAATAAAGGTCAAAGGCAACAAACACATGCGTCTACTGACAAACATCACTACCACAAAGATTAAGTTATTGTTAAAATTCATGTCAAAAACATCAAAAACAATAATAGGTTTGTCATGTATGTGGTATGTCATGTATTTGAAACTAGCGTAATTATTAGCTAAAAATTTTATATTGACTAATATGCCATGTAAAGTGATATTAAGATTAAAGTTTTATAATAGCAACTTTCCATGATTAGAAAAAGACACTAGATGTAGATCAATTAGTAGGCTATATAATAATTATAATAGACATTAGGGGGCATTTATTAATTACGTGAGGCGTTTAAGGAGGGGGGGGGGGAGAGGACGAGCGAAATCTCACGTAGGAAAGTGGTGGTGGAGAGGGTGGAGGGGCTATATAAGTATATATATATAAAAGAATATTGCTTTTTTTTTTTGTAATAAATCGAATGTAAACGAGCACAGATTAACTCATTTACATTACAAATACGCATTAAAAAAAATCACGTCAAGCAAAATGTCACAAAATCTCACCAAGAGGGAAGGGGGAAAATCGCCATAATTATCTCACGTAATTAATGGATGTCCCATTAAGAGTCGAAACATCCTTATATATTTTCCAGTTTGAACTCATGGCTTTTTGTGCAATTCTTTTTTTTATTTCTTATCAGTCTAGTCTTAAACAAATGAACATTAATAAAATATTAAAATATAAGTATTTAAATTAATAACAAAAGTAAAGCACAATTTTTACAAACTATAATTTGCGTGTCTGAAAAAAAAAGCGTACAATTTTATATGAAAAATTCTCTTTTGTTTTTAGTATTAAAACTTTAGTAGATGTGATAATGACATTCTATAAAAAAAGACACATTGTGATATTTATGTATTATTAATTATTCAATTTTATATACACCCGTAATATCTGTAATTATGTTATATTTTTACTAATGTTATAATAAAATATTTACCTATACTTAAGCCAAATTCGATATGGAATGTTTACCAACAAATCGTTGCTTAGCAACCAACCATAGGCAGATGTTTACAGCCTATATGAAAATAATTATATTTTTTAATATTTATATGTAGTAGTACAAGCTACATAAAACTTGAAATAAATAAGTCAGAAAGTTAGATATATTTATATATTATCTATTATTATGTGGAAAAATTTACTTGTTAACGTGGTTATACTAATTTCCCACTGAATGATTTCTAAATATTTTCGTAAATATGTATATGCCTATTTAATTAAAAGTCTAAAAACGGATTTTATCGCGTTTATTTAAAGTTACTGTTTAACAATATTTAATTTAAATTATTTCCCGACGTTTCGAACCCTTGACAGCGTTCCATGATCTCAGGGGACTGAGGTGGTGGGTGTCCGAATAATGAATTAATTGTTACATACCCCGCTTTTTATACAATTATAAAATATTACTTTTGACCGTTCCTATTCACACAGAATGAACTTGTTGTGTCTGGAAGTCGTGCTGTGTTCTTATTTTCCTTGGGTTGAATTAATTTTAGAACTGGTTCCCAAGCTGGTGGTACGTTCCAACCATCCTCTCTATTGAAATTAGGATGTTTTTTTATTTCAATAGCCTCGCGAATCATCCTTGGTAGGAATCGGTGTTCTTTAGCGAGAATTTGTGGCTTATCAAATCTAATGTAGTGGTTGGTACCTTGTTGAGTATGTTGATACACAGCAGACTTTGTCGACCGTTGGTGTTTAATGTCAGCTATATGTTCTTTGACGCGTGTCTCTATACTCCGTTTAGTTTGTCCTATATATAAAAGACCACATTCACAGTCTAATTTGTAGACCCCTGCATCTTTTAAAGGTATTTGTATTATTACCACTTGACAGATGGTAATAATTGACTTATCTTCGTTGGCGGCTTGTAGTAAGTTTTGATTGAAGCTCGCTTCAAGATGTAGCCAATCTTGTCAGTGACTCCTTTAACATATGGTAGAACGGCAGGCTGGCGCTCAACTGTGGCAGTTTTCTTCCTCCGGGATCTGTGACGCTGACGCGGTGCTCGGAGCTTGTTGTCTCGCAGTACCTGCTTGATGTGCTGTAGCTCTGCGTCCAGGTGTTTCTCGTCACAGATCCCGCGAGCTCTCTGAAACAGAGACAAACCAACGGCAGAGAGTTGTCTAGGATGGTGGTGAGAAGCACCGTTCTAATACTTGTTCGTGTGGGTAGATTTTATATACACAGAATGGCTTAAACTATGATCGGGATTCCTGATTATAAGTACATCTAGGAAAGCTAGTGTGTTGTTTGCCTCTAACTCCATGGTAAATTGAATATTGTTATTTATGGAGTTAAGGTGTTCTAGGAATATGCAAGTACTGTCTATTTTTATTATTAATTTAAATTAAATATTGTTAAACAGTAACTTTAAATAAACGCGATAAAATCCGTTTTTAGACTTTTAATTAAATGAATAAAATTCGCGTAAATATAAGAGAACAATATGTATATGCCTATATTAAAAATAGCTACACTATCCCTGAATAGCCTTCAAAATAAAACAACATTTGTTTTAAAATGGATTTAATATGATTAAAAATCTATGATCAGGCACTCATTCTCTTTTATTATTTATTTTACTTACGTAGAATAAACATAATAATTATAATATTTGAAATTGTGCATAAAAATCGATAACAATTTACCTTTAACAATATAACGACTGATCAAAAAAAGACCAAATGTTGCTTATCTGCGAAATTTTCCTGTCAGTGCAAAAATTTAGGGTTGTTAGATGTATATTAGTAATTACAAATTTGTTAATTTTTGTTATAAGCAAATTTTCTTGTATATTACGTATTTGGCGGTTAAGTTCTAGGAAACAATGTTAAAATAAAATTATTAATGTATAACTAGGAAATTGGTGATAAATTATAATTTTTCATTACTAAAAGTGTGATAACCCTATATACGATGACATTTGGTTTGTTTACATAAATTCCACATCGAATTTGGCTCAAGCATAGTCAATTGTGTAAATTCAGAAGAGACAAAATTCGAATATTTTTAGCTATACTACAAATTAATCTAAAATAAGTAATGATATATTAGATGTAATATACTGAAACTTAATGGCATCCATACTTATATGATATATGTTGAGCAGAATATAAATATAGGCAAAGCGATGTAAAGAAGTTAAAACAAGTATGAGGGCGGGCCACCAATTGCTAAACATCAGTATTAGAGCAAGCATTCTGTGCGTTAAACATTAGATATTTACCTAATTTATGCAGGCATATGGCAGGAATGCGAATGTCCAATTTGTCATTCATTTATATGTTGTATCTATTAACTTTTCTAATAATTTTTATTTTTACATTATAATTTGGATATATTTTCTTTGTTACTGTTATTATTATTATTTGATTTAATTTTTATAGTAAAAGCAAACAAAGTTAATATAATATAATCAAAAAGATAAAATAAAGCTAGTATTTGTCATAAAAAGTATATTATATGTGAATTAAATTTCTTGAAATGGTTAAAGATTAATTATTTATTAATATGAATGTACTAGGCCCACAACTTTGCCTGTATTTGGATCTGACAATAATTCTGAATCTCACAATGAAACAAAATATGTATTTTTGGAGTGACTAAATGAAGCTCGTACTTGATGAATATTAAATAGATATTATTTTCACATTTAATTAAATATAATAATAAATTTTTAATAAATTATCTATTGTAAACCATGTATCGTCTTTTATTATGAATACTAAAAATAAAAAACATTCATAAGTCAGTACTTTTCAAAGATCGAAATTTTTTTAACACTATCTGTACAGGAGAATTATTCTCGAGGGTAGAAGATTTTAAAGAGACTTTTTTACTTATATTTCCTTTTTTTGTGATTTTTGGTTTAGTCATAAGTAAACGTGAACAAAGTAGTCTAGGGGAATTATATGAGGATGGCGAAGATAATATTGTTTTGAGGGAAGTAATGTTAGAATCTTGAAGAGGTGAATTAACATAGGACGCTTCACATCTGTAAATTTCATGCGATTGTTGTATGATTGAACTTTTTAGTTCAGGTAAAGCTGGTACCTCTTGTTCTATCTGCATATGTTCATAAGAAATCCCTTCTTTCTGACGTATATTTAAAATTTCTTGCGTGTCTAACATTGCTTTAATATGTAGTCCTCTTCTCCTACGTCTAGATTTAGCTCTAGCTAAATTAAAAGTACCCTGGAATTCAATAGCTTGCGCATTTTGATCGTTATAATTTTTAACTAGATCTTCTGAAGAGTGTTGAGCGTCGCGAAAAAATCCATACCCATCACGGACATCATGATATCCTTCTATCATAAGCCAGGCTAAAGTAAATATTACAAGCAATACAGTTGTGCAGACTGCTATCACAGACAAAGTATCAGGACCTGAAATTTTGTAGTGACTTCTTCCGAGAATACCATATGTTATAAAATTACGAGTGTTCTCGTTGTCACTAGCGCGGCAGGTATAAAAGCCTGGCCGGCTGTTTTTAGTTGTTATTTGAAGTCGTAAAATTCTACCATCATCTATAGAACACACATTTTTATTTTCTATAACAATGTCTAAGTAAATCCAGAAAGCAGGATAAAGTGATCTCGTAGCTCGAGCATGAACGCATGTTAAGTTTATTTTATTAGACTGATCCCAAATAACCTCATGGTACAAGCCTGATATACTGGCAGTTCGTGAAGAAAGTTGAATAGCTTCATTTTTATATCTTTCCATATTAATGTTATGTAGATCTATTAACTTTTCATTTATTTTTAAAGATGCTATAATTCCAGAAAACGGTGCCAAATCTTCAGTTATTTTATTTTTGAGTGGCAGAGGTAATCCACCTATAAAATACTCATTATTACATAAAAGCTGTTGTTCAGTATGATTACTTTCAGATTTAAATTGGTCTTGATTATGTTTATTTTGCGAAGAATTTTTCGTAAAACGGTATCGAGAATTGGAATTTTCATTTTTGAAACGCCGTTGTTTATCTGATTTACAGTCTATCAAAAGTACATGAAGGCGTTCGCCAGAGTTTATTGAAACTTCAATTGCATTTGTTTCCTTTCTTTTATTAAGTCTTATATCAAGCCACTGATAGGGTAAACATTCAGTAGAACTTGTTGCCTCTGATTTAAATTCCTCGGACGTGTATTTTATTATTAATCGCATACTTTGTAGCGTCATGTAAAACCACCTGTTTCCGTTATAGTTTGAAATGAAAAGAATAACGCCACTTTCACTTTTAGGCTTTATAGTTAATTCTAGTTGCCATTCTTCTTGAATCTTGAAACATGGCAATCGTAAATATTGTTCATTTTCAAGGTTAATGTATGCTTCTTCTATGTTAGCATTTTCGTAAGCTATATTTGATGCCATAGTAGGAAAAAAGTGGGTTCCTGTTTTAGCGCTATTTGCACGTTCCATGAATATATTTGTCAGCATAAAGTTAATTGTCAATTCTTGGATTTCCCCGTGTAATTTTTCACCAACAAAAACATTTAATTTATCTCGTGTTAATTGTGGGTCACATGGAAAGGTACTTTGGATTGGAATTGGGGCGTCATTTATTCTAATTGTTACAGCTTCACTAGTAACTGCTATCATTATTGTATGCCACACCGAAGGTTCAAGTGCGGTAGGTGCACAAGTACGTGGAAGGCTACAGATTTTGGAGGATCCGCTTGCATCTAAGCATATGTGCCATTTATGCAAGCTTATTCGTAAAAGAAGATTTTGAATTGAACCTCTTCGTAAAAGTGTTCCATGAGGAGATAATGGCATAAACCGCATATAAATATGAAAAAATGTTGAAAATGTTTGTGGGCAATCATATTGCAAAATAGAATCACCGTTGAAAATAGCAACTGTATGGCTATACCCTTCACATGGAATTAAATGGCAAGATCCAACTTCAACTTTTGGTCCTAGGCAATTAGTACCACCGCCTGACGGTATTGGCCGTGTGCATGATCTGGTTCTAGATCTTTTTCCAGCTCCACACGTCTTTGAACAAGGCCCCCAAGCTCCCCAGCCCGACCATCCGCCATTAAGTAAGCAATTTTTAATATTACAAATTTCTAACTCTTCACATGGACCATGGCAATGAGTTGCCCAAGTTAAAGAAATTAATGTGTGTTTTTCAATACATGTTCTTTTCCTTCGGCGAATGCCTGCTCCACATTTTTCAGAACATTTTGTCCATTCACCCCATTCACTCCAGGTTCCACTACCGCTTAACTCCAAATACTGCTCGTCAATGGCACATTGGTCACCTTCACATTCTTTGTTTTGCAAAGGTGCACCCAAACAAACTAAATGTGATACTGATGGTGGTGGTGTATCACATCGCCGAACTCTCCAGCTTAAACCTTTTCCACATTGTGCTCCACAAGCGGACCATGAACCCCATTCACCCCATTCTCCGTTAACAGCACAGCCTAAATCGTGTTTTACACATTGAAGAGCATTCCATAGAGTTTCAGAATTGACCTGCCAAGTGTTTTCACTAGCAAGCGCAGCCTCAACAGCTTCGTAGGGACATTCCATTTGAAGACAACGCTCCATAAAAGCGGGTATTATTTCTAGTTGTCGTAAAGCTTCTGTTCGTGATGTATCGCCTTCTACAATTAAACGATAATCTTGTACTGAACAATTTTTTTGATAACAAGATTCAATTTGTTCATCAAAACCACTACACGGAAGACCATCTTTCGATGGTGACGGATTATTGCATTCTCTTATTCTTCTTCGATGACCTACATTGTCGCAAGCACCATAGCAAGTTGACCAAGGAGCCCACGGAGACCAACCACCGTCAATAGGACAATCAAGGTCAATTATAACACCCAGCTCACATTCAAGCCGCCACGTTGCCAGAAGTCGTTTACTTTCGGGTCTCTTACAATGAACAAAAAATAGTAACAAAAAATATTTTCCGTACGTTAAGACTAATTTATTTGAAAAAAAGTCAGTTTTATAAGTCATATTGATAATGACGGTATTCATTTAATGTCAAAAAATAAAAAAACTTCGAACTTTCATAGAGTAAGGAAATGGAACGGTATATTTTATGGGGGACCCCGCAGAACAAGTGTTTTCTATGTTTTTTTTTTTTCTTTCTAAAATCTGTGAAATAAATTATAATGGTGTAAAGAAATTTTACTTGAAAATAACAATAATTTTATGGAATATTTTACGCAGTTCTAGTTTCTTGTTTATAGAAATGAATCTATATATACTACTCAATATCACTACGCTTTTGAAATGAAATGAAATGAAAATATTTATTTCGCCATAAGGTGATGTCACATACAATCGTTAATGTAAAAAAAATACATGGCTAAATTTTAACATTAGGTACATTACAAGCTTAAGTAGTGTACACAATATTATCCAGCTACTTAATTAACTACTAGTTAACCTCTAGAAATTATTACAAGCTAATCTCTAGTGTCTCGGTAGACATCACCTTACTATTAGGTATATCATCGGCTTTATTAAATATTACAATAAATAACTTAATCCAATATCCCTAGTGTTGGCCGAGAGGGAAAAAAAGCCGCTAGAAAAAATCTTTCGATACTCTTAAAAAATTTAACGTCATTATACAAAATAAAAAATAATGCACATTCTGACCATGAAACGATCAGGACAAACACGAGACAGCCAATCGTATATGCCGAAATCACTGCATGCCACCTGCGCACAATATTGTGTAACTATATCTAATTACAACGGACATAGTGATAAAATAGTGATATACCTATATAGTGTTTAAATATTAATGAAGTATCACCAGCAAACAATACAATTTCATGATTATTCTCCACCAAATATGGTAGGTCGTTGATGTATATTAAAAATAAAAATGGGCGCAGAATCGAGCCTTGTGGGACCCCCATCTGAACAAGAGACCCAGACGACGTAATACCATTTACTTCAACTTTGAACTTTGACTTCTATGATTAAGATAAGAACTCAGAAGTTTTAGCGCGGTATTTTTAATGTAATAGTGACTGAGTTTCCTGATTAAAGTATCATGTTGTACACAGTCAAATGCCTTGGACAAATCACAGAACATACCCAAAGCATCCCGCGACACCTCCATAATTAGCCAAATATTCTGATATTAGCCAAAATTCTTGTCACTGACCCCACTTTGTATTTATTGGTATAACACTACGTCGGAGTTTTTTTTTTCAATAAAAAAAGAGAAAATCAGTACAGGTGGCATAATATACAATATTATTTAAAGTTGACATTTAAGCAATTAATTACCTGAGCGTTGTCTGTTTTGTTTAACGTTTTGTTCTGCCACTTGTCTAATACAAAATTGGGCTTTTGTCTAAAAGTACTGAGGCTTTAAGAGATTAGGGGCCTGTTTCACCGGTTGCTGAAAAAGTTTATCTCATATATAAGTTACTAATAAGCTTCATCAGCAGGAGGTAAAACAGTGCCTTAGGACTTATTTCACCTCAACTAATAAACTACATCTTTTGGGTTCATAGGTTGCGAAAAGCAATATTTGACAGATAAAGTGGATTTTGATGGTTAAATAGAAAAAAATATCGTACACTATTATCTATTGGATAATGCTACTCGTCTACAACTATCTAAAAATTTGTCAGCAACTGGTGAAAAGGCCAACAACAAAGGGGAACTGGTAACAAACAACAACTAAGAGATTTTATATTATCAGTTTGTGTAGAGGGAAAAAGAAATAGATAGTCTCTGATAGGCTATCAGCAACTAATGCGCGAGATAAACTTTATCAGCACGCGTTGAAATAAACCCTAAATGTTAGTATTTAATGCATTACATAAATTTAGTTAGATAAAACATTTTAACTAAGCCCTAACTTTTTGTTGGACAATTTTCTGACTGAACATAATGAAAGTCAATAAAGGTGAGTAGCAGGAAAACAATATGCATGCTAAAATATAAATTCAAATTATTCAATTTTAATTTAATATCTGTAAAATGATTTTAATATATATTTTTTTACATACTTTTTTAAATATTGAAAATAAATGTAAGAAAAAAATTCTAGAAAAGTAGGAAGTTAATAGGAATAACTTTAGCATATCGTTTATAGTTTATAAATATTATTTAATATTATTATAATATTCAATATAATTTATTTAAGTTTTTTTTTCAAATTAAAACATCATATTAAGTAAGTCATTTATTAATAAATATTAAATTTATTAAAAAAAATTAACAGTCCAAAAATAACTATATACGTATGACATTTAAATAAAGATGCCACAAAGCGTCTGGGAAGTAGGTACTTTTTAAGTGTCACTTGGTAACACACATTTGGCAGTAACAATTTTTTATAGAATTATATTCTATTTTACAACAACTTATTCAAAGGTCAAAAAGATCTAGTTTATTTATACAGATACAAGTTTTACATTACATAAATAAGAAACTTAATTAAAATTTTATATTTGTTTCCTTTACATTTTGTAAAAAAAATGATATATATTTTTTTATCATTAAATAATACATGAGGAAATCAAATAAATAGCAAGATAATAACAATTATCTTTAAAATGTTCATCCATTGTCTCCAGTAATAATAATAAAGAAAAAAATAATGTTAAAACACAAATTAATATTAAATTTTTCTTAAGAAAATTTAATGAACTATACAATTTCAATATGAATATTTAAGATGACTGAGATAGTATGTAATAATCAAAACCATAGAAGATATAGGAAAGTAGACAAAATTTGTTCATTTTATACAGTCAATAAAAAGTGAAAAGATTTTAAAGGGTATTTTTCTAAAATATTCAGTTAGCAAAAAATATCAGCCATTTTAATAATTCCAAGAAAACAAAGACTTTGGTTGAAATAAATAGCAATCCTGGATGAATTTTAAAAATTGCCAGGTACTATATGGTATATACTCTTTAGTAAGTAGAATAGTTTCAAAGTACAATTTAGAGTTAGTAGCTGGCTCATGCCAGGAACATTGTTAATTTAACGAAAGGATTAGAAAAGAAAGATAAACACACAAAGTCTAGTATGAGAATAATTACCAATTGATAGCTACAAATTGCTAATGCACTGTCTGTATTGTGGTTGACCAATTTTTAGTTCACATAAATACAAATACTTTGCTAATCATTTATATAATATTTATAATATTCATTCATTTACGAAATAGATATTTTATGAAACAATAAACTATTTGATTAAATTTGATCGATACACACTGTCCCAATTTTTTCTTCCTTTACAATGTTACATGAGACTAAGTCGAACTGCATTAAAATAAATTGTGACCATTTAAATTCATTTTTAATAGAAAACTTTCAATTGTTGAAAGAATTAATTATTTTTAATGGTTTTCACAAAAAAAAGAGCTACTACTATCTAAGGCAATTTTGCTGTAATTCTTAAATATTTTTTTGTCTTATATAATTTTCATTCAGGTGACTGATGACAGGATGATACTTTTTTTAGAGGCAGTTGTTTATACATTAAGGCTTTTATTTATTTATTTAAAAAACCTGATAATGTATATCTCAGAAAGACTAACTCTTAAGACAAAGCATTTTTTTTGTAAAAAATAATATATATATATATATATATATATATATATATATATATATATATATATATATATATATATATATATATATATATATATGTCGGAGTCGAGTCATAATCACAACTGATCGGAGCACCGGTGCCATCTACTGGAGCTTGGCGGAGTTATACTTTCCAACACTTCCCGTATAACGCCTACTATATGAATCACAATTATGCAATGGAAATCAATAGTGAAAATGATGTTACGACATTTATTATAATAATTTAATATTGTTAATTTTTAATAGTTTAGCTTTGTAAGTTATTTTTAAATATTGTTAATGAAATTAGTCGATCAACTGACACTTTGTATAAAAGCCGTTGCCGTAGCACTATTGTGAGATTTTTTTAAAGACACGTAGACGGAGACGCAATCACCACGGCTAGAGTCCTGGGCACGGAGCACTGACTGAGATAAGTAGATTGTATTAATTATTGTGTTATTTTTGTAATGATTTAATATTGTATTAATGGTTTCTTATTTAAAAGAGCAACTGCTGAGTTTCTTGCCGGTTCTTCTCGGCAGAATCTGCATTCCGAATCGGTGGTAGCTTCACAATAATTATAATCAGTTAGTATACGAAACAAGTAATATTTTGTGATAAAATATACGATGAGATTTTACTATCCTGACTTTATTCTTTTATTACGCTTATTCCTTAACAGAAGGTAGTTAAATAATTATTTTAAAGAAAACGGTAAACGTTGCTTTCTATTTATTTAATCAAATAATTACGATTCCTTATTCGAGTAGTATAAAATAGATTATTCCATATCAATTTAAATAATTGTTCATATTATAAAAAGATAAAAAGTACTTCGTCTTCCGAGATCAGAAGTGGGATCTGTCCCTCAAGCCTACAAATAATATTATTTGAATGTTTCAGAATGGCGAACCGTGTCCGTGATATCTCAAAAATCTAGCAAACAAGTTTTAAATATAAGCAAGGCGTTAAAGATGTCAACAGGAAAAGAAATATCCGTAGCAACAGTGCTTGCTCACATATCGCAGTTTGACCCGCAACTTCAGCGTATGGCGTTTACTACAAACGTTATCTCGAGGGACAAATTACAGCAAGAATTGAACGCTTTTTTACATTTAAAGCAGAAAATAAGGACGACGGTTGAACCATCGAACACAATTGATATTAAGCGAGCAAGGATGACCCAAATTAAATGTTTTCACTGCAGGGAAACCGGTCACATGCGACTTGAGTGCAGAAGCAAACTGATGGATACGTGGAGAAAGCCTTCAAGACCTGCATCATCGCAGAGTCAAGGGGTGCAGCAACCATCATCGAAGCCTTTGATTTCTTTCAGGTGTGGCAAGTCTGGTCACAAAGCTGTCCGATGTACGAGCAGCAGCGGGTCGACCGACGGCGGAGCGTGCAGCGAGCAGCGAGTCAATGTGTGCGTCGTACAACCACCATCGGGCAAGTTGCAACACAAAGGTGAATTGATACGTTTTACTTACGATTCTGGTGCTGAATGCTCGTTAGTAAAAGAAAGTTTGCATCGAAATTTAGTAGTAAACGAGTTAGTAATGTTGTTGCAATGACTGGTATTAGTCAAACACGAGTATTCAGTACAGAACAGATTTAATATTGTGTGTTGATTAACGATCATCCTCTTGAAATTTTATTACGTGTTTTCTCTAATGATTATTTACGGTTAGAGAGATTTAGTTTCTCGAAAGATATTACATTTTAAATCCCTTACAGAGAAAGCTACAAAAAAAAATTAGTAGAAAATTAAACTGAATAGGCGTTCATAATCGAATACTTACAAATACGTCCATGACAGACTGAAGAAAATGCGTGACAATGACGATGCAATTAGCAAAGACTTGGGTAATGTTGACTTGACTGACTCTAATTCGACTACTGATGCTGTGAATGAAGGGGTCGGAACTTCAACTAATTTTAGTTAGGTTAGACAAAACTCACGTTCTTTTTTTTGTTGTATTTGGTTTAATCAGACCAGTAGTATGCAAGTTGCTCAGATTATTTGCATCTTCAGTGCATTCGTAGTCGTAGGCGTAAATCGGGCCTGATTTCCCGTCGCATTGCGGCCACGGTTGTGAGTGGCGTGCGTTTAGCATAGAGATGTAAGTGATCGCTGTGAGGGTGCCGGATGGAGGTTACCCATGTTTGTGATTGTATTGGTGATGACCGGATAGAGGTTATCAAATGATGCTGGATGGAAGCATCATAATTGTAGAGTATTGCATACTACACGGTCTATATTTTATTAGAAAGCTTATTAGCTTAACGAGTTTTGTCGAACCTATCGTACCTATCTAGTAGATGGTACTCATTTGAGAAAGTAAACTGACTTTTGTAATGTTCTTTATTAAATGGTTTAACCAGATGTTTTTAAATTGCTGTGCTATTCCGATTATTTATTATTTCCAAAAGTGAATATATCTTCACATACCATACATTTGACATGACGGTAACCAAGCTCACGTTAACTATAGAGTCCTTTTTGTAAATTCGTTAACGCAAAATCGTGAAGCATACCTAAAAATAGGCAGACGATAGATTAAAAAGATGCTAATAGGTCACGTACCAGTCGATGTTAAGGAAAATAATAATTTTAATAATTAAACTGTCGTGGTGGAAGCTCGAGTGGGAACCCTATCGGCCGTATTGTGTCGGACCGTACCAGTAGCCATTTCGTAGCCGTAGTCCATTAGAAGTCGGTATTTACTTTATGTAATCCGTGGATGCGCGGTGCGCGGGTGGCTCTGGCGGAGGTCTGGGTCTGGATAGACCGTAGTGTGTAGTCATTGGTTGATGCACACGGGCGATCCACGTGATGGATGCGCATAGAGATCCATGTAATGGATGTGGGAGCAATGTTATTGCTCGTCGGCTAGAGAGTCGTGGCGTTAGAGGTTTTACTCGAGAGTTCCTTTATCGTTTGTGGTGATGTCGAGTTTTGAAAGTTGATACGAACGACTGTGGTACTTGGCCTAGGCTAGCAATTGTTACTATATGATATCCCCATATTTGATTCAATTAAATATTTGACGGAAGTAGAATTGTTAAGTACTAAAGTTTCTTTTATTCAGCTGATGAGTAGTAGAGTTTGGTCAGGAGTGACCGAGTGGAACAGATTTCTCTCGTGTACTTTTTGTTCGCAGGGTAACCATCACACGAGGACGTGTGCACGCAGGATGGCCGTGTCGGAGTCGAGTCATAATCACAACTGATCGGAGCACCGGTGCCATCTACTGGAGCTTGGCGGAGTTATACTTTCCAACACTTCCCGTATAACGCCTACTATATGAATCACAATTATGCAATGGAAATCAATAGTGAAAATGATGTTACGACATTTATTATAATAATTTAATATTGTTAATTTTTAATAGTTTAGCTTTGTAAGTTATTTTTAAATATTGTTAATGAAATTAGTCGATCAACTGACACTTTGTATAAAAGCCGTTGCCGTAGCACTATTGTGAGATTTTTTTAAAGACACGTAGACGGAGACGCAATCACCACGGCTAGAGTCCTGGGCACGGAGCACTGACTGAGATAAGTAGATTGTATTAATTATTGTGTTATTTTTGTAATGATTTAATATTGTATTAATGGTTTCTTATTTAAAAGAGCAACTGCTGAGTTTCTTGCCGGTTCTTCTCGGCAGAATCTGCATTCCGAATCGGTGGTAGCTTCACAATAATTATAATCAGTTAGTATACGAAACAAGTAATATTTTGTGATAAAATATACGATGAGATTTTACTATCCTGACTTTATTCTTTTATTACGCTTATTCCTTAACAGAAGGTAGTTAAATAATTATTTTAAAGAAAACGGTAAACGTTGCTTTCTATTTATTTAATCAAATAATTACGATTCCTTATTCGAGTAGTATAAAATAGATTATTCCATATCAATTTAAATAATTGTTCATATTATAAAAAGATAAAAAGTACTTCGTCTTCCGAGATATATATATATATATATATATATAATACTATCAACATTAGTGTAAAATTCAATTAATAAATAAGAACCCAATTTTGTGGATGATTATATGCAAAAAATATAGGACAGTGAAGTAATAATGAAAATGTACTTGAATCAATGTTTTCTGACACTTGAAGCCATTGTAAAAGCCAATCTCTCATGTCTTGATTAGATAAATGACTGCTGTTCAACCCTCTGATAAGACATGCGTTTCTTAAAGCATCTGTGCTCATAGTCTCTACACCACCTTCTCGGATAATAGCTTTATCCATTTGAAACAATAAGAAAGCCTTATATTTTAACTTTTTCCTCCTGAATAGAGTTTTTCTTAATCCATACATTTTCAGCAAATATCCCTGTAAATGAGAAATATAACCTGTTTATTACTATGAATTACATTATCATATATATAACATATTTAACTTGGCAAAACTTTTTATAAACATAACCAAATATATAATAATATGCATATTGCTAAGCTAATAAAGGTTGTCTGGAAGAGATCGCTCTTTTAGTGATAAAAGCCTTTGTACATCTTCTCTAATTGTACTACTTTTGTTCTATCTTTTATTGGTGTACAATAAAGAATATTATTATTATTATTATTATTGCTCTTTTAATAAATGAGATTCATACAATTGCATTAATACTTATAAATTAAAAACATAAAATTTTTCCATACTTATTACATTTAAAAAAAGTTATAGTAAAATCAATAATAAAATCAAAATAAAGTTATTATAATTAAATGATTTCTATTTCACTTTAAAATCAAAACTTGATTTGACCCTACCCCTAATGAAATTTTGTATTGCCGATGTATGTAAGTATGTATGCATGCACATTTGCTCTATTAGTGCCAATACTATGACCTAATATATTGTGACAATGATCTTGATGAATTTCTATAAAATCCTGCCACACGAGGCACTGTTCTGTGTAGACAGTGTAACAAATATCCACAAAAATTGAATGAGATATAATTTTCATTTGGTATTTCTGACCAGGTTAATATCTAGATATTAACCCTAGAATATGTATCGGAGTATGTTTATCTAGGCCAAATAATCTCTCCAAAAGACCTAATGTCCAAAGAAGTCTCTAGAAGAATAACCAATGGATGGAAAAAATATTGGGCATTAAAAGAGATAATGAAAAGCAAAGTATTAAATACACATATCAAAACAAAGACGTTTAATAGTTGTATTCTTCCATGCTTAACCTACGGTGCAGAGACCTGGTCTCTTACATCTAATCATAGAGAGCGATTGGTAAGGTGCCAACGAGCTATGGAGAGAAGTATGCTGGGATTTAAACTTAAAGATAAAATTAGAAATTCAGCTATACGTAGCAGATCCAAAGTAGTCGACATCCTAGAACGAATCGACCATCTGAAATGGGGATGGACAGGACACATGCTGCGCAGACCAATAGAAAAATGGAGCAAGCGAATTACCCTGTGGTATCCAAGGGACTGTGCAAAAAACGAGGCCGCCCAATTAGAAGATGGGAGGACAAGTTTCGTCAGACCCTGGGACCTTACTGGATGAGGGTTACTGCAGATAGAGGCTACTGGAAGCAGCTGGAGGAGGCCTATGCCCGAAGGCACATTGAAACGAGGGACATAATATGAAATTTTATCCTTTTTCAAAATATTTTTATTTTAATTTACAAATCTTATGAATGTGCCTTGTTTCAATAATAAAAGACTATATTATTATTATTATATTTCTGACCAACTTCTAATGTTGACACTCAGGGCATATGAATATTTTTAGATTGAAATAAAATTGCAATATGCAGTAATTAGACAAAATGAAGTCTAAAAAAATAATAATTAAAAAAAAGTTTATATTAGTAAAGTAGTTAAAATAATGAATGACCTGCAAGTTTTATAAATATCCATGGCTGTGAAAAGGTTAACAGATAGGTTTTCTATTTACAAAATATTAACATATTATTTATGGTTAAATATGGCTCAAAATTTGGAGAAAGAATTCTTGTTACATAATCCATATTATGAAAAAGTTATTTTATTCATAACTTTTACTTTTAACATAAATATAAAGTTACAAATTCCAGAACTTACCATGTGAGAATAAGATAAAGTAGATAAACTATAAGGTTCCTTGCTAAATAAATCCTTACAAGCTAACACTTCTTGTGCGGTTGGATGAACTCCAGAACCGAGCAAACCAATAATTCGTTTCCATTGTTTTTTCAACTCGCCTGGAGTTACAAGATCAGTCTTTGCTTGGAGAGCTCGGAAAACCGGTTTGTTATTTTTAAGTCGATTTGTTAGGTCCTGTACAGTAAATTCTGCTTTTTGTTGTATTGACCAGAAATGAGAGCATAACAATGTCTTTGGTTTTAAAAATCTGAAATAATGAAATTATCTACAATGTCATTGTACTAAAAGTTATTAAAGAATATTCTGTACAATACAATCAATAAAGTAAAAGAAAATTTTTATTTAATGCTAATCACAGAAAATAGAAGCATAATAATTACAAAAACTCACTATGTTAGTAGATATGTTTATTGAGAAGTTTATGAGGTAGGAAAGATTATATAATGACTTAAAGGAAGTAGCTATAAATGTCACAATAACTTGTTTTATGTTGCTTTTTTATTTTATATATTAAGCACATAAACTTTTTACTTGAGAAGTAATTTTACTACAATACTTACGCTAGAGGAAATATCACATAGTTTCCAAATGGTATAGCCGATAATATTAAAACAGGGGCAATTCTCCACATGTCTGAAGGCATCTTCTGGTATAGTTCTATATCTTGGCGAGACATATTGGAAAAACCACCATTTTTAGCTATTTTAATTCTCAATGCAATGTATGTTTTCAAATCTTTTAAAAATTCTTTAATACCTACACTAAAAACTCTATACATTCTCATTGCTGCAGGAAATCTATTTTCTAAAACTTTTGTATAGTTATTGACATACTCTATATATCTTTGTACTATATAAGTTCTTAGTTTCTCCTTTTCATTTTTTATTGTTCCCGTGTGTTTTGTGCAACGATGTATAAGAAATCTGCAATAATATATAAACAAATTTTATTATATTTTTTATACCACCACCTTGTATTCATGTTAGTCATAGGTCCTAATTAATGCCAAATGGTTATGAAATTCAGTAAACAACATAAGTAACACTTGTTTACAAGGCTATTTTTGTGTATTTTTATAATATGCGTTTCATTATTTTAATAATATAAAAGATTCCTTAATAATATTTTAAAATTATCAACAGTATATTTTAAATAATTTCAAAATTATTTACAAAGGAATAAAAGAAGTTTGCAATAAACAAATTTGGTTAAGATACGTAAAAATATACATTACCCATTTTCGTGATATCTTGGATTGTGTTTTTGGTAATATTTTCCAACTGTCGTGGAGCCTAATCGATTACATTGTAATAGTAACCTGGAAACAGCTACTAATCTGTATATAGACATTATAAATCAGCCTTATAATAGTTATAACGCCACTTTTATATCTGAAGTTCTGAACTGATTTAAAAATACAAAATCAAAGAAATTATAATACAAAATGACAGATCAGGGTTGCCAGATATCCAGAAGTTTTTCTCGTACCATGGATGTCAAAAATCTCGTACTTTCAGAACTCGTACAAGTTTATAGATTAAATTTTAAACGATGTTTACGTTTGTAGCCTATCCTAATACCTAAAAAAAAAAAGTTTATCCGAGATCCACCACCGATATTTATCCTTGAACCCTATACGAATACCTAAAAACACCATCGACGTTTACCCTTGAACCCTATACGAATACCAGCAAAAAAAAAAAACGTCGTCCGAAATCCACAATCCGAATTCCTAAAAAAAGGTCGTCGAAAGACAAAAGAATGTCGAAACATGGCACAGGCAGTCAGCATTGTTAAAATCTCGTACGAAAGTGTACGAGATTTTACTTTTCTTGATTCTCGTACAGGAAGGCTACGCAAAGCTAGCACCCCACTGAAGGATTTTTGAAATCAAAATGACTTTAATCGATAGGTCTACGTTAGGTCTGTATAGGTCCACCAAAATTTTTGTTAGGTCGCCTATTTTTTTTAATAAATATTTTTAATAAATAGGTCTATTTTTTCAACAAAAAAAAAAAAAAACCTAACAACCTAAAAAAAGACCTAATAACCTATTATTGATAGGTCACTGCTGGGCAAAGACATCATCCTCCATATAGGAGAAGAGTATTTTAATTTTTAAGTACAGTCATTTTTAAATTAATTGTAGTACCTGGGTGTTCCTATAAGTAGGTACCCGGTCTTATCTAGAGACGTTGGTAGTAGTTTGAAAAATATCACTGTATTAGAAAGTTCACAATCTAAAACTACCTATGTCAGGCCTCTCCCACTCCCGTGTAGGTATCGAAAATGCAAGTACATGCGGCGGCCGCCTCGAGCGGGCCAATCAGTAGGGACTCACGCGCGAGATTTGTTCGACGCATTGTTTTAAAAATGGATAAAAAAAAGGCAAAAAGATACTTTGCAGTATTTAACTGTTTAAACAAGGATTACTAAGATCTATTTTAAAATTGTTATTATTAATTATTATTATTTTGAAATTATCATTCTTTGGGTTACTAAAATAAGTTAAATAAGTAGGAAGGTAGGCAGGTATACTAAGTAGGTGTAATAATCTTTCACAAATACCTACCTATAACAGAGTTAAAGGAATATCGATCTGTTTCTTTTTCAATACCTACCTGCCCATAGTTTGTTTTGTTTTTTTTTTCTGCGCGTATTTATTAGAATTATTACTATTAACACCTACCTTAGGTTTGTTTGGAAAGTAATTTGTTCACTAAAGTAGAGTACTAGAAAAAAAAGTGGTAATTAAATATTTAAATTAAATTATTTTCTCAAATGAGACAACCCCAGATTTCATTAGAAAGGATAAGAGTTACGCGATAGAAAGAGAGGTAACTTCTAGGTAAGTACTAAGCACGAGTACTAAGTATAACTGTAGGTTATCAAGCGCTGCGCGATCTGAATTGAACTTAATCGTTTCGTATTAAGAGTCCCTATTTCTTTAAACGACTTTTTGGAGTGAGTCTTCTGTACAGTGTACTTGTACTATTATGTATTCTGTACCTATGGGTACGTTCGCGGGCCCTCTTCTAATTGATAATTCATCATTTTATAGAAGCGCATGTGTACTTCATACTTTTATTATCTATGCATTCCACAGACCACATGCGCGGAAACGGAAATGGGACATGCGCAATCGTTTTTTTATTTACCAGTTTTTAATAAAAATAATAAGTAGTGAATAAATGTAAGAAGATAATTTTGTTTATTATCTTTTATGAATAGCAAACAATTATTTACTAAAGTTCGACAGTTAAATTCAGTTTTTGATTAAAGAAGTATCATTTCCGTGCATGTGGTCTGTGGAATGCATAGATAAAAAAGTATGAAATACGCATGCGCTCCTATAAAAGTGATGAATTATCAATTAGAAGAGGGCCCGCGAACGTACCCTATGTTTAACAATGTTTACTATGTTTTTTACTAAAGCATATATTTCAAGTTTGAATACACTACGTTGCTTAGTATTTGTTTGGCAGCTATTAATAGGGAACGTTTTCAGTGAATTTTTGAAAATGGAGAAAATTGATCATTCTTATGTGATACTTTTAATTGAAAGGCCTTAACCCAACTAATATAAAAGCTGAACTATATTCTAATCTGGATGAGTCTGCTCCTTCATTTACAATAGTAAAATATTGGGTAGCAGAGTTTAAGCGAGGCCATATGACCTGCCAAAACAGCATCGCAGTGGTCGACTGAATGAGGTGACGACTCCAGAAATGGTGAAGACAATCCACAAAGCGGTACTGTATGATCGTCAACTGAAAGTGCGCTAGCTATTAGACATAGTAGGTATTTCAAAAAGTGCGGCACATAGCAAATTATCTGAAAATTTGGACATTGTTGCTCACATTCGAAGAAAAACAATGCTTGAAGATGAGATCAATTGAGTGCTTAGCGAAGTTTCACAGCAACAAAGAAGATTTTTTTTTTGAATTTTTGTTACATTACTTCACACTCGAGACCAAAGAACAATCAATACAAATGGATTGAAAAGAGACAACCGGCTTAAAAGAAGGGGAAGACCGTTCCATCTGCTTGCCTGCATTTGGTCATGGCGTCGCCTTTTTGGGATGCGAGTAGGATAATTTTTATTGAATATCTTAAAAAAGGAAAAACTATTAACGGTGAGTATTATGCCAACTTATTGCAAAGCTTAAGTGAAGAAATCAAGCAAAAACGACCGCATTTATGGCAAAGAATAAAGTGTTGTTTCATCAAGACGATGCTTCAGCTCACAAATTCGTTATTCCTATGGCGAAAATTAATGAATTAAAGTTCAAATTGCTACCTCATGCATCTTATTTACCAGATTTAGCCCCCTCGGATTGTTTTCAGTTCACAAACTTTAAAAAATGACTCAGTGGTTAAAAAGTTTCCAACAATGAAGAAGTGATGTGGGCAATTAATGGCTATTTTGAGGTGCTAGACAGTTCTTATTATAAAAAAGGTACCGGATTTATTAAACATCGCTGGGAAAAGTGTATAGAGATGCTAGGAATTTACGTTGAAAATAAATTTTTGATGTGAAACATCTATAGCCGCACGTAAAACCGATTTCTGGCGTGGCGACGCATGCCGTGGCTACGCTATACGATGGTATATATATATATATATACAGTCTATATGCAGTAGTGTGTGCGGTGTAGGGGTGTTCATCGGATAAAATCGTGTCTGTGTGTGTCTGTGTGTGTCTGTGTGTCTGTGTGTCTGTGTGTGTCTGTGTGTGTCTGTGTGTGTCTGTGTGTCTGTGTGTCTGTGTGTCTGTGTGTGTCTGTGTGTGTCTGTGTGTGTCTGTGTGTCTGTGTGTGTGTCTGTGTGTTTGTGTGTGTCTGTGTGTCTGTGTGTCTGTGTGTGTCTGTGTGTGTCTGTGTGTCTGTGTGTGTCTGTGTGTCTGTGTGTGTGTCTGTGTGTCTGTGTGTGTCTGTGTGTCTGTGTGTCTGTGTGTCTGTCTGTCTGTCTGTCTGTGTGTCTGTGTGTCTGTCTGTCTGTGTGTATGTGTGTCTGTGTGTCTGTGTGTCTGTCTGTCTGTCTGTGTGTCTGTGTGTCTGTCTGTCTGTGTGTCTGTGTGTCTGTGTGTCTGTCTGTGTGTCTGTCTGTCTGTGTGTCTGTCTGTCTGTGTGTCTGTCTGTCTGTGTGTGTGTGTGTGTCTGTGTGAGTGTGTGTGTGTGTGTGTGTGTGTGTGTGTGTGTAAGTACAAAATAATGTCGATGTTTCACATCTGCCAGGCGTCCCGTGACGGCTCATTTTCATTTTTTTTTTTAAATGTTTTATTCGTTAGGTCGGCTACTTCTGAGACCACCTATTGGGTCTCTATGTATCTATGTATATCTATATCTATATCTATGCATAGTCTATAACATAAAATAAGTCGGGTTTTCCTTCCTGACGCTATAATTCCAGAACGCACGAACCGATTTCCACAGTTTTGCATTCGTTGGAAAGGTCTTGGGCTCCGTGAGGTTTATAGCAAACAAAATTCAGGAAAAATTTCAACAGAAAAGCAGGAAAACAGGGAAAATCATTTTTCACATACAGCGCCATCTCTGATACATAGCATGTACTACTTCATCTTTTAATCCCCAAACGAAATGTTACAGAAAACGAAGCCATCTGGTGGCGAAACGGAGTTCGCCGGGTTTGCTAGTTAGTTATATAAATCATATAATATAATATAGTTATATTCTTTTCAAGGGGTATTTGAAAAGTTAGTAGCCTAATCAGGTAAATAAAAAAATATATTTATTAATTAATTTATTTTTAAATATATTCTACCCCAAGTCCTATACACTTTTTCCATGAAGGCAGGCCGGGCAGGGCTTCTTCATCTATACGTAGCTTTAAAAAATATTCGTCCATACCTTCAAAATATGCGTCGACAAAAGCCTAAACAAACTACTTTTTCTACAAAATTTTTGACAAAGGCGGTCTTACTGCTTAGAGCAGTGATTCTCAACCACTGTGCCGCGGCACTTTTGTGTGCCGCCAAATTTCAAAAGTCCAAATTTTGCAAATATATAATAATGTAAATATTATTAAATTATATCATTTAAAAAGAAAAATATTTCCTTAATAAACGTTTAGTTATTATTGTAGTTTATTTCGTATATTTAAAATTTTTGTCATAAACTATTTATGCAGTGTGTTGTAGTAAGTAAATAATTTTTATCTTTTTCTTTGTGTGCCGCCAAATTTTGAAATCGTTAAATATGTGCCGCAACAAAAAAAGGTTTAGAATCACTGGCTTAGAGCGATCTCTTCCCACTACATTTTGATACAGAACAGGGAATAGTAAAAACGGTAGGTAAGTGTATCAAGAAAGTAATAATGTGTTCCGAGTTTTAACCCTAGAAAGATAATCATATTTAAATGTACATAAAAGATAATCATGCGTAAAAATGACTCACTTTTAACTAGCAGTAGGTACTGTTGTGTTTTATTTATTTATTTTAATAATACCATAGATATTCGTTTTGTATATACATCAATAAAATATTAATTGCCATAATTTATGTAATTATATTTATTTATTATATAAAAAAAGTACAGAAAAGTTAAATTATCCAAAAACTAACAAGATTTTATAACATTTTTTTATTTTATCACAAATATTTTTTTATTACTAATAATCAGGTATTTCAACTTCTCTACTAAGAAATTAAGCTATTATCTATTAATACATACATTTAATTATTTAGGAATCAGTCCGATACAACTTTGGAACATATCAATATTATGTTCACGACAAATAACTTTTTACATTTATTGCAGGATGCGCTTGCCTTTCGCCTTATTTTAGAAGGGCAATAGTTACAGTTATCGTTTGATGTAGTAGGTACACCTTTTGTTAATATAGCGGAGATCTTATCCCGCAAATATCTCTACAAATTTGGAGCTTCTAAGTGCTTGTTCATGAACGGCGGTGTTAGAGACTTACTAAGACTTTTCATAAAATGTTTGCGAATTAATGCTTTATCACCTTTGCTGACAACATTAAGATTGTATATAATATAAGCATTTATATAAGCAATGTTTACGATTCCGTAGAGTAAAGCCATAGGCCATCTATTCATTTTTCAAGAGGAGATCAAAGAGCACATTTGTTCCAGTGTATCTACTCCACCTTTAGTTTGATTATAGTACATAATAATTTCAGGTTTTCCGGTAACGTCACTGAAAGAAGCGTTTTCGTCACAAGATGATAACAGATAAATTATTTTAGCCGACTTTGGTTTATAAGAGACTAGTGTAAGGGGTCCGTCAAAACAAAACATCGATGTTCCCACCGGTCTCGAGCGACTGTTTTTAGTTCTTTTGGTATCTCTCGTTTGTTCTAGAAGTAAGGCAGTAAAAAAAGGATTGAAGCATAAAACAGGATCATACAGGTTAAGACACATGCGCTTCGTACCTCTTTGAGACCTAACAATGTTCTGTTGCAAGACTCGGCCAACGCCTTGTTGCTTTTGAAGTCGACCAACATTTTCTTCGGCCAAGTGTTCGTTTTCGCTAGATACTTCTTCTCTCTCTTCTTCTACAAAAACTTCCTCTACGTCGTCTTCAATCTACTGGTTTTCAATCTCACTATCAGTTTCCTCACAGGTGAATTCATTATCAAAATCCAAAAAGCTGCCACGATATCATCTTCTTCTAAACTTCGATTTCCTATTATAACGTTTTCAACTCAGTATATCTATATATAAAATAAATAAAAAAACTTGAAATCACAAAACAACCGATAGCAAATAAAAACACAACACAAATAGTCATCAAGTTAAAATATTAGAAAGTCATAAAAGTCACTTAAAAGATAATCATGCGTCATTTTGACTCACCGGGTGCTCCTATTGCGAAATTGGTGGCACTTATCATAGTGACAAAACTTCCTTGTGGAAGCTCCAAGCCACGACGGAGATGTCCGAATGGCACAGCGACGTATTTGCGTTATTGAAAAAGATACAGCAATATTTCGTACCTGCATGCGTCAATTTTACGCAGACTATCTTTCTAGGGTTAAGAAACATAATAATTTTAAATAAACGCTACAATATACATGTAATTTATACACATATTTTTTATATACATATATTTTACATATAAAATAAGCAAATAAATAAAAAAATAGGTTAAGTAAATACTTATACATATGTATATTATATAAAAGCATACATATACTACTTATATTAGTAGGAATGCTTCTTGGTCTTGCAACAAAGCTCAATTTCAGTACTGAGAGATTAGTACGATCGTGTTTATAACTTCCTCCAACGCCGCTGTACGTCGCTGCTATCCATGGGTGCGGTGCGCAGTACGCACTGCGCACGCCGGTTGAGTTACAAGCGACTGTCAGCGACTCAGTCTCATTTCTCATTAACAATCATACGGCATATATTTTTCTCTTCCAAGTAATGGGTTATTTAATAATTAGCAAATCGGAAGCTAATTGAGTTTATTGCGAAAAGCAGAGACATGGACATATTTGCGAAGATCAGTAATTGAGAAAAAACGCTCCAAGCGCAACCGTACCTCAGCAGAGTTTTATAAATGCGATATTAGTACAACAAACAAATCGTTAAGGGCACATAATTCTAACCACTATCAGCGAAAAGACCGACCAAAAATCCCAAAATTTGCAAAAGATACTCATCTTTGAAATTTTCTAACATCTTTGGCTTTAGAAAATAATACCGCAAATTTATTTTTGGCTCATAAAACATTGTACAAAAATATTTCGTTGCAAATCCTCCCACTTATTTCATGAAACGAGGGTTCACTGTCGCAGATATTTGAGGATGTTGTAACAAAAATGGAACCCAGCTTTAATAAATTGGTACAAGCACATCAGTCTTTACATTCAATTCATATTAAATTGGTTGTCAAAAGTCTTACTTGTAAAACATAAATAACATTTGTAAAGAACGGGTTATTTGTATTTGTACGAACACTCAAATAAAACACTTATTTTTCAGAAAGTAAGTAGATTGCTTATTCACAATAAAAATTACACTAATAAATTAAATCTAAACAAATTGACGCCACTAAATTCAGCAATTTAGACACCACTTATCGAAAATTAATAACTACTTAATTCTTATAATAGTGAACAATAACTGGCAACCGATCACTTATAGCATATCACTTTTATAGGGCAACAATCACAAAGATGGTGACAGAGACAGACCAATCAGAAATCAGTATTAATCATTCGGAAGACATTGTCTTGACATTGTCGCCATCTTTGCACTTTTCCATTACTTTATTTCTATAAAACAAACCTGTACTGTACTATATCAGCTTGTAAACAACCCACTACTAATCGAAGGCCTCTTCTCCATATTATAGAAGAAGGTTTTAAGCTTAATGCATCACGCTGCTCACCTGCGGGTTAACGGATATTTCCTTATCATGAGTAACGGTCGTTATCTGGTGTCTATGATAACAACCGCTACTGACAGGACAACCGTGGCGAGACCGGGACGGCTTTACGTGCTCTCCGAGGCAGTGTGGGGAAAACCAAAAGGACATACACCCAGACCAGAAACAAATATTTGCACAAATACAAATATCTTTTTTTAGTGTAGGTATACAAATCACGACTAGTACCTAGTTTAAAGATATTGCTTCAAAGACCTTGGAAATAGAATCTCCAACGGATCCAAAGAGTGATTTAAGATTTTGCAATGGTGAAATACCGAAACCTTATTTTATATTTCTACAAGAGTTTTGCGAAAAGGTCTTATGGAGATTATCGATAGAATAAGAGCATTTTTACGTATCTTGCTCTTCTGAAAAGTAGCGCAATTTTCATTCTAGGATTTTATGATTTTTTTATTTGTTTAGATATTTCTACTTTGCTCCTCTCTGAAAAAAAAAAACAGAAATTATTCAAATCATACTAATATTATAAAGGCGAAAGTAAGTTTGTTTGATACGCTTTCACGCGAAAACTACTTAACCGATCGTCACGACACTTTGTACAAATTTTTGGAGGTATTAGAAGTAAAGTAGGATACTTTTTTTTGGTCGCGATAACTGCCATCCACGTGGGAGCAGCCACGGGAAGAAACTAGTTTAGGAATAAAGCAAAAAGGTTAAATTATATTAATATTGAATAAGTGTCATTTATGTCATTTGTTATCAAACTAGACTAAAGTATGTTTAGTTTCGCCAAAAATAAAAGAAGAAGAAAAAAATATAAACTCGAATATCACTCTTTTAAAATCTAATTTAATAAGTCAAACTAATAAAAATATTTATTAAGATTGTTCTAAAATGAATCAAAGAGCGTAAGTGGCTAGATAGTTATGATTTGAAAAGTAAAATGACTGCATCAATTCAAATTGATCCCATTATTTACTTATTTCAATAAATGATAATCAATATTTTGATTATTGATTGACTTTTAAAAAGGTGCATATAAAATCAATATTATTCTTCTAAGGTGTCTTTTAAATAACACAATTATATTAAGTAATGGGAGCCATAGTTATAAGGGATGAACTGTCATCTCTTTTCTCTAGGTATATGTTATAGTTGTAAACAAGAGTTAAAACATTTAAACGTATCGTAATATATCACGTATTGTTTTTTAGGACATTGCGATGTTGTCCAAAGTGTACGTCATTTTGTGATGAAGAATTTAAACAAGTGATTAATCTGAAAAAATCAGGATTATTAATATACGTCTACAATAAGGATTCTTCGGTATACTTTATAAATTATACTTCCTTATACTGTTTTCGCATTGCACTTTTAGATATATATACCTAAAATTGCAATTACTAAAATAGTTAATTTTATGAAAAAAAAAAACAATTGAAAATGGCACAGTTTTCTGGCAATAGCTTTTTTATTTTCTAAGGAGATAACATTGAGCATAATCTCACACTTTGTTTCACACTTTGCCTCACACAAATCCGCTTTTTTTTCAAACCGCGTCCGTTTAATTACATATATACCTACTCAAAAACTTTATTTTATCTTGTTTGATGTTTTTTATGTCTTTATCTTTAGCAACGAAGAAATTTTGAAGAAAAACGAAGTATAATTTTATGTAATTCTAGACACAAAGAAGTAAAAAGATTTGATTACATTGCAGAATTGTGTAAGTATTGAGGAATAGTAATAACTATTTTTAAGTTTTCGCTTACATATTATATTAAATTACATATATTTTACTTTAGGTCAGTATAAAACTAAATGCTTTAAATGCAAAACACTGATACAACATATTCGTGGTCTAATAGAAAATCTTAATACTATAAATAAAAATGAAGTATTAGGAATATGTGAATATTGTAAGCGATTACCTAAAATGAATAAATGCAAGAGATGTGAATATTTAATTAATAAGTTTTTAAATAATGAGACAAAACAATATTTAGAAAATAAAATACGATACAATGAATTGATTAGTAATGTTCGACAAGTATTGCTGTCTATAATGCAAGGACAAATAATTTGTAAGCATAATGTTTATTTGGGAAATGAGTCAAAAATCGAACTACAAAAATTATTAAAAAGCTTAAATTCACCTACAACCCTAAGACAACCGTATATTGATTTCTTGCTAGATGTTTTAGAAAAACAAAAAGTACAAAATAACTATTTAACCAAAAATCAGAATTTATACGACACCATACCTGAAATGCCTTCGAAATATCTTAATGACCTTACATTAGAAGATAAATTTTCGTTACTCGAAACTAGAAGTTCCTGTATTTGTAGATACTTTGTAAATAATAAAGAAAAGGATCGATCTTCGTTTGGAAAAATACAAACTGATGATTCATTATTTAACGCAAAAGAAGAAAAAAGAAATGAAAAAAATGTTGCTCAAAAGTTCAACAGTTCTTCAGAAAATATGTCAAAGCTTACACCAATATCTATTACAAAAACTCCTTTGCCTCAAGTATCTACTAAATTAAAAAAGACTACTAATAAAAAAATATGCAGTAAAGATAAATATATTAAAAGTAATGTGATCATTAAAAATAAAAATGAAAAAAATAAATTAAACGTATCTAAAGAAAATGAAAGTAAACAATTTTTTGAGGCACGTATCGATTCAATTGTAAAGTTAATGAAACATGGGCAGAAGGTGAAAGAAAAAATAAAAAAGTATTCCCAAACTAAGGAAATTGAAGAAAGCTCTAAAATATTAGATTTAACTATCATTGAAAATTTAAAGGAACAAAAAGAAATTTTACCGGAAATATCAGAGAGTATTGTAGAATGTAAAGGTGAAACTTTATCAGGCGTTTCAGAAATAATTAAAGGAAAAAAAATTCTTCCACGTAGTCGTCATAACACTGGTCATAGTTTTAAAAGGCTACCTCTCTTATTTCACGTTGAACATAATTTAGAGATACCAAAATTATGCAATGATAAATCATTCTCGTCATACTCAGATTACAATAAAGAAAAATCTCAAGTGGTCAGTAAAATGTTAATTTCTACTAATATTACACATAAGGATAATATAATAACTCAAGGAGCAATTTTTAAGCTGCTTTTTGAGTTAAATTTACGGTCATGGCGGGTTTGCTTGTTCGTCACCTGCAACATCTGCTCGCTATGACTAAAATCCCGAGGCTCGCAGTCGGTGGCAAGTTTAACGACCATCACACGAGTAACGCCGCGGTTTGCTTCCAGGCTTTACTCACAATCTCGTAAAATCTTATTATGTAATTCGAACTGATTTATTTGCTCATTTTCCATTAAGTTTCCATTCAAGTAGTTAATGCCAGATTCCTGATCACACAAATCTGGGATGCCATGAGTTTTTCACAATGTTGGGGTTGAATACTGTTGCACGAGTTGATAATTTTTGTAACAACCATGCCCGCTTAAAACTTTTCTTTTTGTTTTATATACGAAGAAAAGAAAACATATAATTTTTATTTCTAAATAAAACGTTGTCTTGTTTTTTTCATACGATGGGATCGTATGAAAAAAAAAAACAATTATTTAAAAACACGTATTTATTACGTGGATAATATTCGCGAATATTTTGCATTAATGTAGATTTGAATTTAATTTAATTTTATTATTTTGATTTACAATTGATGATTTTAATTATTCAGAATAAGTCAGGCGTCGTCCTTTATCAGCTATCGAACCGAGAATTTATAGACAAGGGTTGGACTAAATTGCCAACAACCAAGATAATGCGAAGGGTAAGTTTATCGAACTTTAAAGTCTATATCCATCTTGTCGCAGAAAATCGCTGGATTTGCTTCAACGTAAGTACAGATAACTTTGAATATTAATCACTAGATTTGTTAAATATTTGCAATTAAATTAAAATATAATATATTAGTACTTATACACTCGTAGAATGTACTCGTCTTATTATTCGACCGCAACAATTATTGCATTGAGAACAGAGGTCACAGACAGAAACGAGTTCAGATATGACATATATGTATATACAGACCTAGGTCCTAGATCTTAGGATATCTCGTAAGTCATTTACAGCTTAAAATCAGTAGTACGTCTATAATATTTCACTCGATCTTTGAAATAATAATTTATGTGCGATTAAAACTATTACTATCTACATAATATGTACTTCAGTTAGGGCTGGATTATAGGAAGGTTATACGGGACTACACACCGGCACCTACAAGAGAAAGAGGCAAAAGATTTAAACAAAAAATCTAAATTTCGACGGGTCAGCAACATTTTCGTTTTTTTTTTTTTCAGTCTTATTTTAACCATATATCGTAATATCAATCGTTCACATCAACCCGTAACACATCGATATATTAAAAAGCCCTGGCCGAATAAAAATTGTTCTTTACTTGGAAAATAACTCGGTCCCCGCTACTTCGTTGCCTAGAGCCTCCAGAACTCCATATCCGGCCCTTTATTCAATTATGCTAACAAATAATGATACTATATATATATATATATATATATATATATATATATATATAATAAGTTTTATAGAATAAATGTCTTTTTCTTTCCAAACAGATGAATGTTTACAAAATGATGCCTGCATATACCGAATTTGATTGGTTTAAAAATCACAGGGACCAAAAAGCATTATTTTATGACTCTAGAGAAAAATTAGCGGAGATATATGAAGACGGTTGCGGGAAATGGTTTTATAAAAATGGCTGTGTGGCATTAGAGTATTATAGTGACCCAGGTATAATTTATTCACTTATATATACTACTTAATTTAAAGTATATTATCTTAACGGTAAATATGATGCTGAGCACTGGTTACGTTTGTAAATATCTCATATCTATTACAATAAAAAGTAAATATTTACTATAACTTGGTATATATATATATATATATATATATATATATATATATATATATATATATATATATTGTGGTGTGATTTCTAATATTTTGGACATTCACTTACAAATAAAGGAGAAAGGCTAGTGAGTCTCCACCCAAGAAATAGAAGTTTCAATTCCGATTAGTAGGTAGGTACAGCTAAACTAGCCTTAAGCCTTAAAGTGATAAATTGTTTTAAAAATTCTGTCTTCAAAGCTACCCATATCCCAAAAAATGGAAATGAATTGTGATTTCGGTGGGTAGCGAAGAGTTTCTCCTTGATCTGATATATCCGTGTAGTGAAACAACTTTGAAATAGCACGTGTACGTTGTAAAAGAATGGATTTATAATGAAAATTGTTAGATTGATCATTTGCAGTTTTAGTATATGTAACCCCAGCAGTAATTGTTGTATCAGATTACAATGTAAGCTATAGTGACCAATACCAACACAGCTCCACTATTCTTATAACAAGTTTATTTTGAGAAAAATGGCGTTTTGGTGGCAATGGTAATTGAAATGACATACCGTAGATATTTTGTCTTACTAAATTCAAATAAGAATTAAATATGTTCATCATTACACTAACTGACAAACCCTTTCAAAAACTTGCTAATTTTTATATTGGAACCAAAATTCATTTAAAAAAAAGGAGCCAGAAAATGTTTGAAAGGAATTTAATTCTTCTTATTAAGAGACTAGGTATTTCTTTGTTCAGTTATTAACATAAATCTTCAAAGTAAAATGGATTATCAAGCAGTTCGAATCTTGCTATTTGATAGAGGCTATCACAGTTTCGCGTGTGAGTGTATTGTTTTGAAGAAACAATACTTTAGCCGCTGTTTGACGCATCTTTTTCTTATAAGTTATCTTCAGTTATTAAACTGCATAGTCTTTTTATATGTTCTATATAAACTGTGTATAATTAAGGCTTCGTTTTTTTAAATATTTTACCATTAAAATTCATTATCTCAAAAACAAATACGAAAACTTCCATCTGGGTTTAAATTTTGAATTTATTGTAAAAAAGATAAAATTGCTATATTATTATAACTATGTTATGTATTGTTTTAACTTTTCATTCAAGATGGAAATATATATATTTCAATATTTCTTTTATTTGCGAAATAATCCACAGCGCATACTTAACGATTACACCTATATATAAAAATATTCACCTTTCACAAGCACCTGGCCTAAATTACCGTCTTTAAGACGAAAAGGTGTTCTCACGAGTAATACTTAAGAATTATTAGATGCAAATAATCGTCACGCAAACATCTCTATAGAGAGACATTGACATTGATTACATTTTGAACTTACTCGTATATTTTAACAGATTTAACTGTTATTTTTAGAGATATATCTTGAAAAACGATGTACCATATATAGTTCAGAAAACGAGAAAGACTTGAACAGGAAAAATATTTTTAACATTTTGGCGTGCTTCGACTACCTCGGAAATGGTATTATTTATGATAACGATGGTAATGTAAGGTAAATATATTAGCAATATACTATACTGAATAAATATTACAAAGGTTAAAAAATGATTGTTTGAACGCCATAATAAGGATTAACTTATGCCACTTGAAAATATTTTTTTGCTGTAGTTTATTGGATTGAATGCTATAAAATATTAAATCGCGACTGGGAGTCACGGGAGCTGTTACCCTAATCTTACCTAATAATAAAAACCTGTGAAATCGCACAGGTTTTCTAGTATAAAACTATTCAAACAGTGGTATAAATAGTTTATTAACTATCAGCACTTTTAAACTAAATAACAAAAACACAAAAAAAAAACAATTAAATACAAGTGTACTTTGGTGGATATACCTAGTATCCATAACTATTTATTGTATTTGAGAAAAAAAAAATGTAGACGTATGATTAAACAGATGATTTTATTTTGATGTGTAGTAAGTTATGATATTTACTATTGTATAAACTATTTATTATATATACAGGGGATTCGTTTGACGATTTTATAGTTCTTTTTTAAAGAAGAGCATTTATAATATAATACGATTATAATATTGGTTATTGGTATTGAAAAAAATGTATAAAGCATTTTTTATTCACAGGTTAAAATATAATCAATCTGAAGGATTGGTAATCGACAAAAAAATTGGGCCTCCCGGTCGATGGAAGTGGCACAGACTGAACGAACCGCCGGTTTTGTATTCGGTTTTTGTCGATACTTTCGTAAAAGACAAACCCTATCAAAATTTCATTAAAAGTAACGAAAATAATATAAAAGAAAGTGATACAATGTCCAACATTGAGTTAGACAACTTGCAAAGGGAGCAAGCTAATAAGATGCTGCAAGAATATAATTCATTCCAAATACGAATTAAGGTTGTGAAAATAAACGAATACTTTACTTTAAGAATTATTAATCAAGCTAAAATATATCTACAATTTCGACATGAACATATATGTTTTAAACTTAATTTAGGAATGTGGCTTAAAAAAAAGGAAATCGTCGATATTAATGTCGCTGAGATTTCTGAAGTATCGACTCCATTTGATTACAAAAAAGAAAAATTAAGCAAACCCTAGAACATTTTATTTAACGAATAGAGTTAAACTATTTCTTTCGTTACTAGTTACTAACATTTTAAGGATATGTTTCTTTTTTAATATATTGATATGTAATAAAAACATTATTTTAATTCAATAATTAAATGGTAATATTGGACAGACTTAATTTATTGAATTGAATGAATCAGCCAGTAAACGACACACTACTGAACAAAGGCTTTTTCTCAATACACGAGAAGGGTTGGAGCTTAATCCACCACGCTGTTCCACTGCGGGAAGGCAGATAATGTCCCTACCATGATGTATATCTACCACTATGTATTGCAAAAAGTCTTTGTAATTGTTCCGTAACAAGCCTATTTAAGTGTGCTTCAAATATTGTCAACCTCAAGCTTTTAAAGCTGTAAATACTTGTGTATTTGTTGTTATACTGTAACAAATTGAAATCGGTAGTCGAGTAATGATGGTATAAAAATAAGAATTACCAAGTAAATACATAATTTAATTAAAGTTTGATAGACGAAAGCTGAGTCTGATTTAATTACGAAACTTACATGATTATGCATTAAAAGAATGTCACAAAAGAGAATCAAACGCTCAGCCAAATTCGATATGGAATGCTTACCAACAAACCGTTGCTTAGCAACCAACTATAGGCAGATGTTTACAGCATATTGGAAAATAATTATAATAATTATATTTTTAATATTTATACATAGTAGTAGATACAAGCTACATAAAACTTGAAATAAATAATTCAGAATTAATTCAGAATGATTCCCACTGAATGATTTCTAAATATTTTAATAAATATGTATATGCCTATATAAAAAATAGCTACACTATCCCTGAACAGCATTCAAAATAAAACAAATTTGTTTTAAAACGGATTTAATATGATTAAAAATCTATGTTCAGACACTCATTCTCTTTTATTATTTATTTTACTTTACTTAGGTTGAATAAACATAATAATTATAATATTTGAAATTGTGCATAAAAATCGAAAACAATTTACCTTTAACAATATAACGACTGATCAAAAAAAGACCAAATGTTGCTTATATGCGAAATTTTCCTGTCAGTGCAAAAATTTAGGGTTGTTAGATGTATATTAGTACTTACAATTTTCTTATATATTACGTATTTGGGGGTTAAGTTCTAGGAAACAATGTTAAAGTAAAATTATTAATGTATAACTAGGAAATTGGTGATAAATTACAACTTTTCATTACTAAAAGTGTGACTTCCCTATACACGATGACATTTGGTTTGTTTACATAAATTCCACATCGAATTTGGCTCAAGTATAGCTAGGATTTATTTTTAGAAAATGTCGTTTTATCCCTTTTTTACGCAATTAAAAAATATCATTAGAATACGAAGGTAAATTTCGCTATCATTAATAAGCTTATAATATATATATATATATTATATATATATATATATATATATATATATATATATATATATATATATATATATATATATATATATATATATATATATATATATATATATATATTATATATAGCTCGGATGGGAATCGGGCGGATTCGAAATCAGATAACCCACGTTCGAATCCAGGTATCTAAAGACCATTTTTTTTCCTTTTTTTTCAAGTTTCTTCTTTTGTGAGAAAAATTATTATTGAGAGTCCTTTTTATTTTTTATTTAAATAACCAGTTCCTATTATTTTACTATTATGTCGGTAAGATCGAAAATATTATTTATGTTTTATCAATATATAATGCATCTAAATATAATTTAACCGAGCCAAGCTCGGTCATCCAGGTAGGTACTTTATTTATAATCAAGTAAACGTTTTTGTTATATTATATAATATATAATGATATTATCATCGGAAGGGTTTAGCTTATACTCGTATAAGCTGTTTAGTACTGTTTAGTTTAAGCTGTTTCAGTAGCGGACTGAGATTCCTACCAAAATATACACTTACAACTGCCGATAAAATATTTTGTAATGACAGTTACACATATTGACAATTATTTGGTGGAGCGCACCATGTTATTATAGAATATATACAATTATTAAGACGAATTACTTTTTTTTATTACTTATAATCCATCCTTTTAATCAAATATTATGTAATATTAATTAAATAGTTTTATCTCTAGATCTACCTCCAATACACCCCTATTATCAAAATTATTTTGGGTCATAAAAATATATTTAATAATGGAGTTGTAGCGGAGCGGGAATCATACACGTTAACGCGGGTGTAATCGTACTTATTAGTTGTGTTTAACACATTACATGAAAGGTAAATAGTTATCCGGGGCAGTAGGTAAGGTGTTTTATTAAAAGCACTTCTTTGAATTAATACAACTTTATTTGATATTAACGTTCACATTTCAATCCTATTTAAAATTATTATATAACAATGTTCAAATAAAATATTTAAGTGTAGTATTTTATTCAAAGAGGCGGAAATCGTATTTTTTTTTAACAATTTTTGTAGAATACAAAATGTTCACATTTAATGCTGTAGTGAGAATAAGAAAATGATTATATGTATTTAAATAAAATAAACTAACGTAATAGGTACGCATGGGTTGTGGGTAGATCTTATTTAAAATTTGTGCAAAGAATTGATACATTAGGTGCATACCTATACTTTGTAAAGATTCATTAACGTTTCGAATTCCGTCTTTTAAAAATATTCAAAAAAATCTTTTTAATATTTATACATATTTTTATTAGGTACAAAGATAAATATTGCTATAAAGTTTGATTTTGTTATTATATCGATAAAATATAATTAATAACCAATATAACATAAAGTTTTCGTAGTTCTCATCCAGGAGTATATAACTTCATTTAAGTTATATATCTTTTAGTTCATTGAAGTTAATATTCACATAATAAGTTATTTCCATTTTTCAGTACCTTCTTAGTGTATACCTTATAATATAATTCCAATAAAACATTCATAAACATTTATTATTTAAATAGAATAATTGATAATAAGTTATGTTATATCTAATTTTCCATTTAGAAGTTTAATTTTAAGAAGTACGTCACACAAATTATTTTAATTCTTATCATCAACTTTAAATGTATGATACCTACCACGACAACTTCTTTAACCGCTCCTATGTCCGGGCCTCTCAAGCCTTGTTGGCTAAAGTGTCCCGCCGTTTTTTGACTTATTGCTCGTCTCTTCTTTTGCTTATGATGAATATATATACATATATAGCAAATTTTACGAATAAGCGAGATAAATAACACAAATCGGCCTTAGCGCGACAAAGGTGGTTATTATATAACTTTGTTCGAGAACATCCGGACTTCGATCTTGTCAACTAGTAGTCGACGGGCAATTTTAGGGGTAAAATCTTGTCGACTAGTAGGCAACAGGAGCAGCCCAGCGGTTATAATATAACATTATAATTATAAATAATTTTAAAAAGTACATAATGATACGCTTTTTTGATATTAAATGCCTTATTTACTTTTTTATATGAAAATTGAATTTAAGGATATACAATATTTAATATTTAAAATATTATAATTAGTGCAAATCATCTTGTGATTAATAATGAATTATTTTGTACATAACTAATTAAACTTTATTTTGTATTAGCTAAATTTAGTAATTCCCGTGGAAATTTCGAAATTGACATCGAAATCTACACTTTAGGTATCATTGTAATCGGTGCAGTACTTTTTGGGTGAAAGAGTGATAAACATTCATCCATCCAACAATCTATCTTCATAAACATTCTCATTACCCGACTGCGACAGAAGGAGGGTTATGTTTTTCGATTGTATGTATGTATGTGTGTATGTATTTATGTATGTCGATTTCTTTGGCACGCCTTACAGCCCAAACGGCTGGACGGTTTTTGACATATGAGGTGTCGTTGTCGTTTGTCTAAATTGTAGTAGTGACATAGGCTATATAAATTTTCAAAAGGGCGCCCGCAAATGGCGGAACGAGGGGGGGGGGGGAGTTGAATTTTTTTTTTCTTACTGTTGCAATATGGGTATCAAATGAAAGCTAGTAAATTGTTTCATTCTTTTTAGTTTACAATAAGAGTATTTTACGCAGTCGGGTTTTTTATTTTTTTAATTAACCATACTTGTTTATAATATAGGATATTAAATTACTTAGCATTTAAATAAGTCGTAATAAGTGTGCATGATTTTAATTAAAACTAGGTCGTGTGTACTTATTAAAACCCATTCGATAATATATAAATGAAGAATAATCCATCTCATTTTTCTTCATATAAAATATTAGGAAAACACTAGAAATTATTGCCACATTAGCGCACGCTAAACACCTTTTCAAGCGCGACTGATCAAAATTATGCGATTATGGGAAACGGTTTCTTGAATTTTATATTTGTTTTCATTAAATTCATAAAAATCTCTCGTGACACTGCATATGGTCTCCTTTATATACAGCACTTTGAAGTACGTTACATATATTGCGGCGAATCCTATCGTGGCTAGACAAAGTAATATAGCAATTGTATAAAAATTAAAATATAAAAAAAATATATGAAAAAGATATTCAATAAGTTGTATTATGGTTTTTTTTCCTCTTATATGAATCTCTTTAAAACAGCTGAAATTATGTTAACCGATAAATATGCTACAGTAAAAATTCTTTATTATAATGATATACCTATTATGATTGGTAAGGACTTAACTTTTATTTTAATATATTTTTCGTTTGCACCTTTTAACGTTAATTACATATTAGTGTATATAAATGAGTGTGCTTTCGTTTTTTTTTCTGGTTTACATAATAGAGTAACCGGTACCATTGTTTTTAATTATTTTTTTAATTTAAGATTCCTCTTTCGCTTTTATGAAATATGTCAAGAGGTCAATGGGTAGAGGAAACACGATCGTGGAATTCTTTTCAGCAGATATTGTATTCAGGGTCTGTAAAAATAATAATTATCGCATTAAGATATTGTTTTTTGAGTAATATTAATTTTTATCTTCTTGTTTATAAATATGATAGATTATTTTGTCTTAGTCATAATAACTTCAAAGAAAAGAATTAAAAAATCTACAGTAATGATCAAAACTATATTAATAATGTCAAAATTAAGTATGACTAAATATTAATAAGTTGACTATTAACAGTAATCTAATAAAGACGACGTAATAAAGGAGTTTTTAAAAATAATAGATTTTATTTGAAGTATCAATAAATATATTTAATAATTATAAAATCGGTAATAGGTAATACCTGTAGGTAGCGCAGTTGTAAAGCCGCTGGGCTATCTCCGATGACCTCTGAGGCCTCACGTAGTGCCCTGGAGGCTTTCTGCTCGCCCTCTGCTGCGATTACCTTCGCCCGGGCCTCTCTTGCTGCCTCAGCTTCAGCCGCCATCGCCCGTTGAAGTTGAACAGGTAAACGGACGTCTTTTCTGATAAAAAATATCATGACCGCATTTATGTATTTGGTACAATAAAAAGAAAATTATTTTTTTTTAAGTTCAAGATGACACTAATTTATAACGAAACACAAAAACATTAAAACATACAAAAAAGTGTAACACAGCTTAGTTCGATTAAGATATTTCACTCCACACAATTGTATTTTTTTATTCGTGAAAATATTTCACGTAATCTTTTTTATTGGAAAATAAAAGTAACAATAGAATGGCGCGCCATCAAAAAAAAAAAAAAAAAAAAAGAAAAAAAAGAGTAGAAAATGACAGACTGCAATATCGTGATTGGAGATGAACAAATTGAACAGGTGAATGAGTTTGTGTATCTGGGTTCAAAGTTTACAAGAGATGGAAAGTGTGAGAGTGATATTGAAAGAAGAGTGAATGCAGGAAATATGGTGAATGCCGTGAATGGAGCTTTGCACTCCTTTACGAGGAGTCGGAAGGTGTCTAACACGGCTCGTTTGGCTGTTCATGAGGGGGTGCTGGTGGCGACACTCATGTACGGAAGTGAAAGTTGGGTATGGCAGAAGAAACATGAAAGCAGAATAAATGCAGTTGAGATGAGAGCGTTAAGAAGTATGATAGGAGTTAAACTGAGTGACAGGATAAGAAATAGTGAGATAAGGAAACGTTGTGGTCTGAAAGAAGATGTAGTGACGAAAATTGAAAAAGGTATGCTGAGATGGTTTGGCCATGTCGAGAGAATGAATGAAGAACGGTTGACGAAAAAAGTGTATAAGGTGAGTGTGAATGAAAGTGCGTGATGGGGTAGACCTAGGCGAACGTTAAAGATCAAATCAGGGACGTCTTGAAAAAAAGCCAGGTCAAGAGTACCCTAAACCGAAGAGCATGTATGAAGGGAATAATGAAAGTGGACGAAGCGAAACAAGTATGTAAGGATCGTAGCAAGTGGAAAGAAGTGGTCTCTGCCTACCCCTACGGGAAAGAGGCGTGATTGTTTGATGAATTTGAATTTGAACGCCATCATATACATATGTAAAACTCGTCTTCGAAAATATTTTATTTCCGGTGTAAAAATTAAGATGATATGACGTCTCATATTGTCAGACTATGTGCAACAAGTCCTAAAGTCAAAGTTATCAGGAAATTTGGTCACAAGATATAAGTATGATTAGAATTATTTCATAAATATATAAAAAGTGTAATTTGGATTAACCAAGAAGTAGATTGATATTTCAATATCTCTGAAGTTGCTAGGTCAGTCTGTTCTGTACTGTAATAGGCTATAATTGACCACCGCTAGACAAAAATTTTTTATGTTATTAGAGGGAGGGAGACAAGCTTAATTGGCCACGCTGCTGCATCGCGAATTCGCGGATATTTACATACATGTCTCAAAATTTTTCATAAAGCATGCAAGGCTCATCACGATGTTTATAGCTTCGTACAATAGCAGTACAGCAATGTAAGTCTGGATTTCTAAGTCTAAAATAGTACGCATGAAAAAATATTAACAATAAACTTATACATTTCATTAAAAAAAAGGGCACGGGCAAATATAAGCCCTTGGATATTTTTGTAACTCATTAAAAAAAAAAAAAAAGTCGGGATTTGAACCTGCGACCTATTGATTTAGATTTACGTGTTCTAATGATGTGTATCTATTTTAGATATGTTGTGGATACATAAATTAATTTATCGGATAGCGTAACAGATTAACAATAAATTAGCATAACGTTCTAATACATAAATGAAGACCGATATCGCAAATATTTTAAATACGTAAACTATGATATACTTGTAAGTAAAATATGTTAATAACAATAGATAATAACATCAAGTTTCTTTCTATGTTCCACCTTTACATAACTGTTAATTTTTTTTAAATAAAAAAATAAAAAACGCATAGGCGAACTTAATTAACATTTGCATGCGTCAATAAATTATAAAATCACAGATTAACTAGGCTCCATCTAGTTAGCACCCCAAATAGTGAAATTCGACCTCTTAAAAATTGTCCAAATTGGTCACGAAATGGTCATTATAGGTCAGTTATTTTTAGTAATTGGTCAATACTTTGACAATAGTTACAGAGGGGTAAAAATTTCAAGGACATCGAAAAATTTTTGGCACCCCAAATTAATCCTACAAATTGGTTCTAAAATTATTTCAATTCATCTCAAAATAGTCATAATTGGTCGATTGATTTTAATAATTGGTCAACGTTTTTTTATATAAAAATTAAAAAAATAATAAAAAATTAAATTAGCTTCATCTATTTAGCGGCCCAAATGATGAAATTTGACCTCTTAATAAGTAGTCCAAATTGGTCACGAAATTGTCACAATTGGTCAGTGATTTTTAGTGATTGGTCAATACTTTGAAAATAGTTACAGAGGGGTAAAAATTTCAAGGACATTGAAAGATTTTTGGCACCCCAAACTATTCCTACAATTTGGTTCTAAAATTATTTCAATACATCTCAAAATAGTCATAATTGGTCAATAAATTTTAATAATTGGTCAACGTTATTTAACTAATTATTAATAAATAATAATAAATAATACTACTTTCATAAATCGCGGGGTGAATAGGAATAAAACTGGAAGTTTCACTATTTTATGTCTATTTTATTTATTATTTTTAGGTTTAACCGAAGTATATCGATAGTTTTGATGTGTCGGAAGTACACACGAAAGAAAATGGTCATCACTTCAACTTATCGATATACATATCGGAAAGAATACTATACTACTCGATAAATATCTAATGAACTATATCGATACTACTCGATATATAATCGGATGAAATATATAGATACTACTCGATAATTATGAAATGAAGATATATTGATATATCGCACATTCCTAACTATTAGTCAGTGCGAGGGTTGCCAACTTTTTTTGACAAAATAAAAACGTACAAAATCGTTTCAATAATAAAAAAGAAGTATTTCGAAGAAAAAAAAAAGTATTTTTCAAATTTTATGTTTTTATTAGATACCATAAAAACGTATTTTTGTGTGCTTTTAGCACATGCTAATAATTTTTTGCTATTTTTAAATGTTTCAAAGCTTTTTTAACAATCAAAATTAATCTTTTTTAATAATCAAAATTATTTTTTTTACCCGACTGCGACAGAAGGAGGGTTATATTTTTCGAGTGTATGTATGTATGTATGTATGTATGTATGTATGTATTTATGTATGTATGTATGTATGTCCATTTCTTTGGCACGCCCTACAGCCCAAACGGCTGGACGGTTTTTGACATATGAGGTGTCGTTGGATTTGTCTAAATTGTAGTAGTGACATAGGCTATATAAATTTTCAAAATGGCGCCCGCAAATGGCGGAATGAGGGGGGGGAGTTGATTTTTTTTCTTACTGTAGCAATATAGATATCAAATGAAAGCTAGTAAATTGTTTTATTCTTTTTAGTTTATAATAAGAGTATTTTACGCAGTCGGGTTTTTTTTTATTTTTTTTAATTAAGCATACTTGTTTTAAATAATTATTATTTAATCTTAATTTATTTAATTTATTTCTTCATCCATATTAATATTTAATTTGGCCTTAGTAATTACCATTTCAAAATCTTCACATTTAACCTAATTTTGCAAAGATATGTAACGAAGTACCATTTTGAAGAAGTTATCTTCGCTAAAATCAAACAATTTTGTCATATAATTTAAGCTCATATCAATAAAAAGTGAAAAATTACTGGTAACATAACTGTATTAAGTATTTCGGGTGATGATTAGTCAAATTTTTTTAATCCTATTTTTGATTCATGTGATTGATATGTTTGATGATGAACAGCTAAATACTAAGTAACCATAATGAGTGTTTTGTTTTATGCATCACGGTAAAGATTGGAAATAAAGTATTTTCTCATACTTTATTTGTTTGCAAAAGTATAAAGTATAATTACCAAAAATAAAGTAGGATACGTTATTATAAAGTATGTTTGGCAACCCTAGGTCCCAGTAATGACGCGTCATGGCTGGGGGACACAGCCATGGCTGGTAACACTGCTATAATAATAAGAGGAGGGGACTCCCCTTAATATTATAGCAGTGTTACCAACTTAGTAGTTTTCATATTTTGTTAGTGGGACTGGTTTGGTTTTCTGGATTTCTATTTTTTTGGACTACTTTTTAATGGTTAGTAGTTTTTTAGTTGCTTAATTTTAATATTTAAATTTTTTAACTCATAATAAATATTATTTTGGTTAAAAAAACCCGATGAAGATCTCTAACACAATCATCAAGGACGTCTGCCCTCACGTGTCACTCATAGTTAGGTGCGTGCGATATATATCGAAAATTCGTAAATACTTCATATATGCATTCGATAATTATCGATATAAATTTCGATATATTTGTAAATTTTCAGTGGGTCAGTTATACATATTCATTCGATATAAACATCGAGTAGTATTCATCTGATAGTTATCTAGTATTCGTATCGATATATATCGAGTAGTATAGTATTTCAGTCGATATAAATCGAGTAGCATAGTATTATATCCGATTTATATCGATATACGTAGATGCGACGACCTTGTTTATTTTTAGAAGTACGCGGAATTTAGAATGGATATAAATTGGATACGTAGAGGTGATGACTTTTTTTTTAGGAATACACATAGCCGAGAGATCTAAATATCGATACGGGGTCGGGATGCCTTTTTTTTCCTGTTCACTTCCGAGACATCAAAAATATTAATATATTCATCTGAATTATCGAAAAGTATCGATATATTTATTGGATAATTATCGAAACATTAATCCGATATATCGGATTGCAAAAATTATCGATATATATTTTCATACAATATAATATCGCAAAGTGTCGATATAACGATACGATATATTATATCGATAAAAATATCGATACTTTTTTACATGAATTACAAGTTTCTGCCATTGCGCACCAAAAAGAAACGCGCGGAGTTATACAAAGAGCGCGACATCTAATTATCATAGATGCAGAGTCATTAATTTGTGGATTTCCCCGATAAAATAAAAATTAAAATCAATTTTAATATCTTGAGAAATAAATAATTATAAAATCCAAAATATTTAAGTACTATATAGAAGGAACATTTATCAATAATGTAATTATATTTTTTCTAAGTATGCACTTATTTTACAAATATCATTGCGATGATTACATACTTTTAGTTTTTTTTTTTTTTAAATTAAATGTTAAATTATACCTACTGAGCTGTTTCTGAATTACAATTGTCAATAAAGTAAAATATAGAAAAACCCTATTATATTTCACGAAATTATAATTTGTAATTTGTAAAAAAAAAATCGAAAGATCCGTAATTTGGGCCGCTAAAAAGATGAAGCTATTAGTTTCTTCCAGTTTTGTTCCTATTCACCCCGTTATTTATGAAAGTTTTGTTATTTTGTATTATTTATTGATAATTTGTTAATTAAAAATACTAAGCTATAGACATTGATCTGCCCTTTAATTCTACCTATGATTTTGAGTTTGCCCTCTTTTTCTCACAATAAATAAATAATTTAAATGTCATTCCAACTTTAAATAACCGTATCTCTTTAGCCAAAACGTTTCTGAAAATCTAATAAGCGCTTAAAAATTTGCATTTACGTCGATTTTAATTGCCCTTCGGTTAAACCTAAAAATAAGAGATAAAATAGACATAAAATAGTGAAACTTCCAGTTTTGTTCCTAATCACCCCGCGATTTATGAAAGTTGCATTATTTTTTATTATTTATTAATAATTAGTTAAAAAACGTTGACCAATTATTAAAATTAATTGACCAATTATAACTATATTGATATGTATTATAATAATTTTAGAACCAAATTGTAGGATTAATTTGGGGTGCCAAAATTTTTTCAATGTCCTTGAAATTTTTACCCCTCTGTAATTATTGTCAAAGTATTGACCAATTACTAAAAATCACTGACCAATTGTGACCATTTCGTGACCAATTTGGACCACTTATTAAGTGGTCAAATTTCATCATTTGGGCCGCTAAATAGATGAAGCTAGTAGTTTCTTTATGTTTAGTTCCTATTCACCCCGCTATTTATGAAAGTTTTGTTATTTTGTATTATTTATTAATAATTTGTTAATTAAAAATACTAAACTATAAACAATAATCTGCCCTTTAATTCTACCTAGATTTTGAGTTTGCCCTCTTTTTCTCACAATAAATAAATAAATAGTTTCAATGTCATTCCAACTTTAAATAATCGTATCTCTTTAACCAAAACGTTTCTGAAAATCTAATAAACGCTTAAAAATTTGCATTTACGTCGATTTTAATTGCCCTTCGGTTAAACCTAAAAATAATAGATAAAATAGACATAAAATAGTGAAACTTCCAGTTTTATTCCTATTCACCCCGCGATTTATGAAAGTTGTATTATTTTTTATTATTTATTAATAATTAGTTAAATAACGTTAACCAATTATTAAAATTTATTGACCAATTATGACTATTTTGAGATGTATTGAAATAATTTTAGAACCAAATTGTAGGAATAATTTGGGGTGCCAAAAATTTTTCAATGTCCTTGAAATTTTTACCCCTCTGTAACTATTTTCAAAGTATTGACCAATCACTAAAAATCACTGACCAATTGTGACCATTTTGTGACCAATTTGGACTACTTATTAAGAGGTCAAATTTCATCATTTGGGCCGCTAAATAGATGAAGCTAATTTAATTTTTTATTATTTTTTTAATTTTTATATAAAAAAACGTTGACCAATTATTAAAATCAATCGACCAATTATGACTATTTTGAGATGAATTGAAATAATTTTAGAACCAATTTGTAGGATTAATTTGGGGTGCCAAAAAATTTTCGATGTCCTTGAAATTTTTACCCCTCTGTAACTATTGTCAAAGTATTGACCAATTACTAAAAATAACTGACCTATAATGACCATTTCGTGACCAATTTGGACAATTTTTTAAAATTTTTTTTTCACTATTTGGGGTGCTAACTAGATGGAGCCGATTAACTATTGGCCTTTATTATAAAAAAAGTAAAACAATAGTAGTATAATAATATAATTATTATCCTTCATTTCGAAAAAATAAATAAATAGTATTAAAAGTTTTCATTGGTCACGCACACAAGGTTGTATATTCTAATGATGCGTAATTAAACAACACAAACTAATATCGATCTGTGTACCTTTCATTAGATGGCATGATCATTGATTTTTATAGTAAAATTATTTACCATTCATTTTCAAATAAAATAAGTAAATAACTATACTTTGATTAACTATATTTTCACTCATTTTGAAGAATATGCTTAATTATAGAAACTAAGAACTTTATTTTCATATATAAAGATAATACACATCTAAACTAAATGAATTGAAAAGTAATAATACAAATACTATATATAGTATGTAGATAAAAGTAATATGAAAAGTCATGTTCAACACCCATAGTTAAAGGGTTTCGTTATCAATGTGAGTATACATATAGCACGAATATCACGACAGCATTATTGATTCTGTAATGACGTGTGGCCGAACATCTATACGTAAAACTAAGAATTATTGGACACTAAACAACAACATAAATCTTGTGTGAAATCGAATAAAATAAGATCCCTAACCTAATTTTTATGTTTTGTGCCAATTACTATTAATTGTAGAGTTTAAAATAAAGATAGTATGAGATTTATATATCGTTGTTTTGAGTTTATAATAAATCTTTGATCTTATTTGATATTTTGTCGTTCTTATTATTACCCTTGTACACCAGTAAATTATTATAACTCAAAAAAATAAAAATAGTTCAACAAAATGTTTTATATTATAATTCTGATTCATGTTTTGTTAAAATAACAATACGAATACAATATAGCTATATATTAAACAGCTTTGCTTGTCTGACACGCTCGCCTGCCCCAGTTTGGCACCAACCTACAAAATAAACTTTGCCAACATACAGTGACGCGAATATTATTATATACACTTACATTTCAACTCGCTCCACCTTAATACCCCAAGCTTCTGTCGCTTCATCGAGAGAGATTTGCATGTTTCCTGAAATAGTCTCACGTTCGCTTAGAATTTCATGAAGTGGTCGGGTTCCCATCGTGTTTCGGAGGGTCGTTTGAGCTAGAAGTCTTGTGGAGTGATGTGCATTTTCGACGTTAGCGATGGAAATCGTTGCGTTATGAACGCGGTAGTACACAACGGCATCGACCGATACCGTGACCGAGTCCTTAGTCAGAACCTAAGGGAAAATAGTATGAAAAATAGGATGAAATATCGGATGTAATATTTTTTCGAATTTGATAAAATTTACTTAAAAATGAATTATATTTCTTAAGAATGTTTATGTTTTATTGTTCAGCCTGATATAAAAAGTAGATAATGAAATATGTAGTTAGATTAACTTGTTATTATAATATCATAAACGTCGGTAACGCTGTTTGTAGTTATATGAAGGTTTACTGAATAAATGATTGAAGACAAATGTGTTGTTTGCTATCGCTGTGCTACTTAATCATTGTTATATATAGCTTAGTCTAAATAAAAACGTAAACACCTCTTTTTTATGTTAAATCACAATGTCATATGACAAACAAAATGACAAAAAATTACTTCAAAGATAATAAATGGTATGTCAAATGTTCATAGGATGTTTGTTATATAAAAATATTCAAGGTTCATTGTTGAAATATTGATTTTGTTTTAATTTCTTAACCGGTGAACGTTGTCATAAAAATACTACCATCATTCATTCATCATATCGTGTTACGCTCTGTCAGAATGTTAAATGTATAAGAAAGATTTGTTTTGATTATCCACAATTTGACAATATATATATAAAATTTGTACTTTAGCGACTTACTATTAGAACTTACTTAACTATGAGTACACCATAATTACCATAGTCAGTATACCAAGACAGAAATTACCTGATATCATTGATAGTTTTAGAACTTTTACCAGCACTCGTTTATATACAAGTCACGACATCAACTAATTTTAAACCTATTCACGGAGAAGGAGCAGTCTACCACGAGGACCATAAGTACGATATTTACATGATTTTATTATATAACATTGAAATACGAATCTCAACTAGTTTTTCATAAAATAAACAACAGTTTCGTTATTGAAATTAAAATGATCCGTCACGATATTTCTGAAATATGTACGAGTATGTGTGGACTAAACGAAGATAATATTCATTTGAAAATAATTGTACCTACTAACAATTGAATCCTGAAATGAAATTATTATACAGTTGGCAATTAATTGAAAGAATTGAAATTTTTATTACAAAACTTTTTATGGCTCTACTTGTCTACGCTTATTGTCATATAGACATATATACATAATATAATAAAATCATAATAGTCCGATGTCTATAAACTAATATATTTACGAAAATTAATATTAACTATCTTAATAAGAATTATAGAAAATAAAATAATATTTTATGAATTTTGCCTGTCGGTATCTTTGTTCTTGATCGTAAAAAATTACTGTACTATATATTATAGTATGCCGATACTGATGCGGTTCTAACATTCGCATGTGTTACTGGAGGAATAACATACCATTGGAATTGTATTTTATCTTGATGTACCGTACAGAAGTGGGCTAGTCAATTTTTAGTAGGTAATAAGTTTAAGTCGTAAAAAGTAAAAGGTAATGAACAAATATAAAATATAAATACATTTTAAATAATGTTTTACGACCTGCTGTGTCATTGGTTTCATTCGTGTGTTACACGTTGTATTACGAGTATGTTGTACCTAATATTTTGCTTGGGAGTGATTGTCAGCTTCGCGATGTCTTGATATTCATAAATACTCACACCACTCATATACTCAGAAACTTCAGATTTCATACCTTTTTTTAATTTTAATAACAAGTGTAATTTCTTAAATATTCTGTATAATATTGTGATTTTATTATTCGGTTCGAAAATATCCGATACTTAACAAATAGATAAAAATATCTAGCTAGATAAATCCTAGCTAGATCGATTTATCGCCCCCAAAACCCCCTGCATACTAAATTTTATAAAAATCGTTGGATCCATTTCCGAGATTCAGATTATATATATATACAAGAATTGCTCGTTTAAAGATATAAGATATAGTTGGGTACTTTTGTTCAGAATCAATATTGAATTATCTTTGTAGTGAATTTGTATCCAACTTAAAATTCATTAGATAAAAATATATTAAAAGCGAAAACGAAAAGTTACTGACGTCGTTTTGTGATTGCTAAGTTTTATTTTTAACCAAACATATGGTTTGATAGACGTTCATAAAGTTAGGTAAGGTTAATTATGGTCGCTCGAATTCTAATAATTGTAAAGCAAATTTTAATTTCAGGTAGATGATTAAAAAAATACGATATGATCCCGCACACCAATTTAATAATTTTATAAATTCAATTCTCTGTTGAAAACATACCTAATATTACGTACTTTGTGGTTAAAGTAGACTAAAATATAATTGTTATTTAATAATAAATAAATCTAACTGTCTGATCGGTGGGTCGGATTTTTGTTTCGACCGTTGTAACATTGTACAAGCGTCTATTATTTACAGTGTTCCTGTTTAAATTTTACTTTGAAGCAATGAAAAGTCTTAAAACTTTCGGACGACGCTTAAATCTTTAGGGACTTTTGTGTTATATATATATTTTAAATATTTTTACAATTTTTAAAATCATTTAAATTAAGAAAATAATATGTTCGTCATTGCAAAGTTATGTCGATCAGAAAAATTTACATCTGTCAAAAAGATCATGCTAACTTGTACAGGGTATATTAGTATAGATTTACACTATTTTGTACATCGATTTATAACTTCAAATGTTCCATTTACACTTTGAAATGTTTAAATATTAGGAACCTGCCCAGGCCTCGCACGGATAGCAAAGCGGATTGCCTACATGTTTTTTTTTTTAAGATATTAATTTAATTTGTATGGTGTAAATGATTGTTAAATATCATAACGCTGTTAATTATCATAATGTAATAATGATGATGAAATACTTAAGACTTAACTAAATTATTTAAGTTGATAAGGTTTGTATTCGTCTAAATTTTTCCAATTCCCACATTGTACGTGACAACTTTTTAAGAAGTGAAAACGGGTATAGTAAGCTCTCCTTAAAAAGAAAGATCCATCACAGACTTTTCTGTAGACCTATAAGAAGGATATCTCACTCGTACACAACAACAAAAACAACAAAAACTACTACTACTACTTCTACTATTACTACTACTAATACTACTACTTTTACTACTTATATCACAAAGTGATTAGACATCATTTTCGATGAAATCTCCCAGGCGGCTTGATTTTTTCCGACATTTTTAACATTTACTATCATATTTCAACTAATGTAACCAAAATCTTAATAAATTATACACCTAAAGCTTCATCATAAATCAATCTGTCTTTTAATAAAAACGGCATAAAAATCTGTTATGTAGTTTTTGATTTTGTCGTGAACAAACAGACAGACTTGGCCGGAGACTGATAGGAAGGATATAGATCCTTAATTATTGCACTAAGAAATAAAGAAATTAAATGAAATGTTTTATTTTTTTATAAGGTGATTATACACGCTTAACGAATGACAAAAAGAATAAATCTAAATTTTTAATGAGTCAAGTCAGGGTAACAAATATACTTCGGGTTAAAACTAAATAAAATTTAACATTGATTACATTAAAAACCGAGGTAATATATTTAATGTTATTCAGCTAACTTAAGTTTAATTCTAAAGTTTAATTTAAACTAAGCTAATTCCTAATGTCTCAGTTCACGTCACCTGTCTATTATGTCATCGGCTTTATTAAATATTACGATAATAAACTTAACCTAATGTCCCTAGTGTTGGCAGAGAGGGAAAAAAGCCGAAGGAAAAAACCACTCGGTAACTCTTTTAAAATTTAAAGTCAAAAACAAAAGAAAAAAATGCATAGTATTACCATGAAATGATCAAGATAGACAATTGTATATTCCGAAATCACCACATGTCACATGCTTACAATATTAAGTAACTATACCTATAAATAACAAAGAGAAAAGATTTATTAAAAAAAAATATTAGTTAACTACTTTATTGATATGCAATTTTTCGATATTTTAACGTTATGGAAACAATTGAAAAAATATAAACAAAAATGAAGATGAAAATTTTGCTCAAAACTATTATAAATCCGAATACTATAATATTCATGATTACTATATATATACATACTATAAATGTACATGATTATCTCATTCCTAGAAAACTACCTTTTCATAAAATCTCATTTTATAGTAAGTGTATCTTTTTGTTATGGCTTAGTAAAGCTCGCTAATGTGGTAATAAAACACGGTCATAAATCTGTTTATCGATAATACTCGTACAATTTAAAAGATCAAAGGTCAGTTTTTAAAATTACAAAATATATACAGTCGTTTAGGTTGTTTTCTTTAAAATGTAATAATCTGTCAGAAGTCAAATGATTAATATTGAAAATAAAACAATTTTAAACAACCTTAAAGCTACAAGACTTACGCCGAGTTGCACGAAACAAATTTTAAATTTAAGTGTTTATTAAACTAATTTAATCACAAGAATCGTGATTATCTGTTGCACGAAACCTACATCTGATTAAGTTAACAAAAAAATTTAGTTTAATTAAAGACCTATTTAACGGATGATTAATTCCAACAGCTTTAAATTAATCATGAGATCAACTAATTTTAAGATTAATTGCAACTTAACTAACGGAAAGTTAGCGACGGTTTCGTGCAACTCGCCGTAATACATACTACATGTAAGGTGTGAATAATATGTGAATGGGAATGCGATGAGCAATGCAAAATATTTTTTGAGTCAAATTTCATTTAATATGTTATGTTTTACTCCATTGAAAATAGATCGATAGTACAATAATAATTATGTTACAGCTGTTACTTTCTCAGTTGGTATTGACTTCATAACAAAGAAGTTACTATTAGAAATTATTAATACGTATTTTACAGAGGTTGTAAGAATATATAATAATTGAGCTTGTAAAAATATATAATAATTGAACTTCACTTGGCGTCTAGTCGAAAATTAGCTTGTTACATTTAAAAATAAGCTTAAATGTTAAATTTTAATTATTCCTAATATGAGTGGTGTAAGCATAAATCGTATCAGTTTATTTTTAAGTATTAGTCTACACCTTAGAATGAAAAGTGGCAAAAGTTCGCATTTAGGATACGACATCCTTTTTGTATTGTAGTGAAACCGTACTCTGTCTCACGTAATAAACTTTACACAACAGGATGCTGACTCTTTCCTTTCCTTAGAACAATAAAGTACTATAGTTGAACTTTTCAAGAGTTGTTCTTTAGTAATTTTTTTACTATTATAAGTATAATACACAATAATAACATAAATATACATTATAAAGTTTATAATATAGACTACCTACGATTATAATAATAATTACTACTACTACTCTAATACACACAACAACTACTCATGTTGTCGACTAGATTGTATAACCAAGCCGAAGAGTTTCATAAATAAACAAACGTTTTTAAATTTGTTACTTTAATTTTTTATATAAAATATGCTTTCGAATTTGAAAAAAGTTTTCGCGTTAGAAAACTTGTTTATTTAGGATAACTGTTGCTGATAATAAAATCGGAACGGTAATTCATAGACTAATTTTAACCACACGGGTTTTTAGGTAAAATAATATACTTTTGTTGAAAATAAAAAGTAACTGTGATATTAATATTATTTAACGTATCTTTAGAGGTACTCACCTCTTGCGGGGGTACATCGTAAGTACGGGTTCGAAGATCGACACGAGCATACGAGTCTATGCAAGGTAGGATGAAAAATATACCTGCGAAAAATATATATTACTTAACATTTATGCTTAAATTATGATGAATTGACAACAAATAATATGTAGCTATCTACTTGCGGAGTAATTTAAATAATGTCACTTAATAACAAATAATCCAAATTTAATCAGATTTAGTTAAATTTTGAGTAGAATATTCTTGTTTATCTATTATATTTCCTTGAATATAAAAACATTGTATACGGTATGGAGGTGATCGGATATTGAACGACCAACCATTTGGAACAACGATCATTACATATACCAAATGAATAACTTGATATGTTTAGTGCATTTTCAATAATAAAAATCGTTAACAAAAATACAATGTATCCCCAGAAAATCTTTTCATTTAAAATATTAATTGATATTTATAGATAATAAATATCATAAGCATTATTAATACAAGGGTAACTTTTTACTTTATTCATTTAATTTTAAATGTTTCAGACAAACCCAATTTCACTTATGTTAGTTCTAGACGTGTCCTCTTACACTAGTTTAATCTATGAAAAACTACTTTCGCGCGAAATCAGATTGGGCCGGTTACACGTTATACTCGTATACATAAAAAAAGAAGGAAAACTAAAAATTCCAACTATATAAAATATTACCCGAAATTTGAGTGTGTAAATTTATATAATTCTATAAAAAGATCACGTAACGAGAAGTTATTTTCCTTAAAGCATACATAAGCTTATTTACCTGGTCCTTTAGCTCCTCCAGAAAGTAATCTCCCTAAGCGAAATATTACGGCTCTTTCGTATTCTTGTACGACCTAGAAAACAAATACACGCTCTTATAAAACAATTTTTAAGTAAGAGGGCATCTATTAGACGTGACGTAACGTGACACAATTTTGCGATTTTCGACCCAGATTTGCCAAAAGAAAATTAGTCAAACAAAAACCCAGGAGGAATAGGAGTGGATAGAATAAGATTATTTAAAGAGTGAATTAGCTACGAAAGTGAATTTACACTTAAGGAAAGAAGGAGTAAAAGGGTGAAATAAAAGATTATAAAGAATTCTTAAGTTTCTACGTTGACAAATTAATAGGTAACCATTTAAGTAGGGATCTGTAATGGGAAATATGATCATATTTTCGGAAATCAAAAATGAATCGAATGCTAGTGCTCATTAACCGATCGAGATTGTTTAAGATAGCTTCAATAAGATCTAAGGTCAATGATGAGTAAAAGTAATGAATTTACTTGGAGAAGTTTGACCTTGGTAGATAAAATTACAAAAACCATTATGGTGTAGTGCGAATAGTCACCTCAATACCTGCGGTTACGGGTTTGATTCCCGCTCGGAGTATCTAATCCATTTTTTTACTACTTTGTATTTGCACAAATATTTATTTCTGGTCTAGGTTCTTGTGGGTCTCCCCACCGTGCCTCGATGAGCACGTAAAGCAGTCTGTCCCGGTTTTTATCACAGACGTATGATAACGATCATTACTCGTGGTACGGAAATTAACCACGGGCTAACACGCATTGGAGCAGCGTGGTGTATTAAATTACAACCCTTCTCTAATATGGAGAGGAAGCCTCTGCCCAGTAGTGGAATGTTAACAGGTTGATTCAATTCAGTTAAGGTAAAAAATGCCTAAAGTGTAGGGGATGCAATGTCAAGTAAAATTTGCGTGACACTTCATCTACCTAAACAGACCAGGTAAGGGACTTATTGATACTTATGCATAGATCTTTAACGTTCGAAGCGAATGGTATTATGTATATGTCAAATATCAAGAATCTGTGTGTATAGAAGCCAATTGTCGAGGACTACCTACGATAATCGTTTGGCACTTGTCAGCGTCGACAACAATACCATGTTACAGTGAGTCCTTCACAGTCAAATCGGTTAAACTATGGAACGCTTTACCCAGGTACATACGGCAATGTGAATCAGTTGGCATTTTTAAAAATCGTGTCAAACACTACTATTTAAACAAATAAGAAAAGTACATATTTAAGCTTACATATGTATGTATGTATGTTTGTATTTTTATATGTATGTATGTATGTATGTATGTGTTTGCGCATTTATATAAATCACAAATATAAAAATAGACTTTATGCACCGTTTCCACCTTTCCAATTTTCATTTTAATCCATTCATAAGGTTGCCTGTAAGAGATCACTTTTAGTGATAAGGCCTCCCTTGCACCATTTTCTTCTTTATTACTGTGTATTTCATTATTTTCTGTATACTTTGATGTGAGTGCAATAAAGTGTTTATCTATCTACTCGTATCTATCTATATAATAATAAATAAAATCCATTTTTAACTCAAAAGGACTCTTAAGGAATATCTTATACTAATTAGATGGATTATACTCGTATATTGTGTACACGAGTATACGTATAGTATGAATCAGAAAATACAAAATAAACGGAATAATCAAGTTCAGAGTAATCTCAATTTATTTTATCATTAAACAATAGTAGAGACATTCTGCTATGCGCGTGTTTTATAAAAATGAAGATATACGAGTAAACAGGTTTATTATTCTACGACCGTATTTATACACACCCTTCCTTCAATGATATATTATAATTCCTTTAGAGTGTGAAGTGTGTAAAGGCATGAGAATATAAACGATAAAAACAGATCATAAAAAATAGTACATTAATAAGTGCTAAAAATAACTAGTATTTTAATAATCAGATACCATATTAATTAACGTATCGAATACATAAAACACAATCACAATAAAGGTTTTTACTAAAATATAGATGTTTCGTAATGTTTACAAAAAAATACACATTCTGGCAAAAAAAATACATAATTATAATATTATGTTTCATCAATAGCGAAAAAATGGCAAAAGTGAGATAGGTACTATTGATAGCTGATTGTTGAAAATTCATTATGTTACGAGAGGCAACAGAGAATGCTAGTAAATATGCTTAGTTCTGCTTATACGAGTATCAACTCAATATACAGAGTATACGCGTTGTAGTGGATATCTTTTCTAATTATTAATGATTTAAAATTATTAATTATATATATATAATATCTTGTCATTCATTAAAGTGATGTTAGCTCATATAAAAGTCGAAACCCCACCTTAGAACTGGGTCAAGAGGCAGGTACACTTCAGGTGTCTATACTTGTCATATTTAACTAATTTATTGACCTATACACTTGTAATGCGAGAGGAAATACTAATTACGGTGAAACTATGTGTAGAGACCTGATGTGACAATGAAACTCAAATCTTCAGTCTCTCTTTTGTAAAAAGCTTTAATACTACTTATAACAAAACAGTCAGTTATTATTTAATTTGTATTGTATCTTCATTGAATAATTGAATTACAACGATCCCATTGACACCGATTTTGAAACGCTGACCTAACAAAACAAACTTCGAGAGTATTACCCGTTTATATCTTACTTCTAAGATCTCACGGCTACTTAAAATCGAGAATTTCGCCGTTGAGAGAGTTCTACACAAAGTGATAAGTTTCAGATTCTCAACTTTAATAAATACTAATTAAATTTTTTAAGGATGTATTTATTAAGTTCATCCAAGGATAGTTTTGTTTAAGATGTTTATGATTCGCTTAGCAATTTAAAATTACGCTGCTAAGCAAAAAAAAAAAAAATACAACTAATATATACAATTTTTTTGATTCTGAGTTGCATGTAAACGTTTTAATTTTTTTTTTTTGTCGCAATGCGTTATTACTTTAAACATTTTATTAATTGTAAATCGTTTTTCAAATTATTTTTGTTCGCAGAGCAATAATTTTATTGCTATATACCATACTATATTATTACTATAATAATAATAATAAAAACTTACCTTGAAGCATATGAAAAGGGAAAACGGCATTGTAACTATCACCAGAATCCATGACAGTACCACCAAAATTTTCCCGCAAGTTTTCGATTCGGAGTCAACGTCCTCATTGGCTAAAACAAAAGAAGAATTGTACTTTATATATTAATTAATATATTAAACATACTAACATTACATACTGTTACCGATTATAGTCGGATACAAATGTTGTCTACTCGACATCTCAAGTATAGTGGTCATGAGTATAAAAAAAAAATTTAATCGCTAAATAATAACAGTCTACGTAACACGCGGCTGGTTATTTATCGACGACTGACCCAGGTAACGTGTTGGCTATGGGTGTCATTAAAAATTCACATGGGAAGTGAAATATGACAAATCGAATGTATATCCGATTGGAACTTATATTTAAGAATGGTCAGATATATTATTAAATGTTATTTTATTGTGAGATATAAAACTTTAACACTTACCAGTTGACTCGGCAACTACCATTGTGGTGGAGTCGGAATATCGTGCCAGGGTTGCAATTTATACACGTCCGTTCGTATCGAAAGAAGGGAGTTTACTGCCAGGAAGCTGTAAGCGTCATAGAGTAAGGGAGGAAATGCTGGCGAAGCTCCTTCATAAAAAAGTATGACACTGCCAATCAATCAACGAATATGGTTCTAATTAATTTTCAAGCTGTTTGATAGATACAACATGATTTTTAACAGCGCTGGCGTAATGTTTCTAGTGATACGTTAATTACATTTTTTTTTAAATATTGCATAAACAAGTTTGTTATTTTTAAGCACAATCAATGTAAACATTTTAAAAATGACATTACTATATCTAAAACTTAGCTAATAGAATAAGAAATGGATTTTTAGATTTTTATGCTCAAAAATCTTTGTTATAAAATTACAACTAATGTAGTTTTCTTTTAAATTATTAGAATGTATAATTTATATATTTTAAAACAATGGTACAGTTATATATATCGTATGTATGATCTCGAAGAAAGCACCTAAACCTAAACTAACCTAACCTAAATATTTGCATTTCTTGACTACTTCTTCTTCTTTGTCTATGTTTCGATAGTGATCCACTCTGTGTTGGTACAAACACGGTGTTTGATCAAAGTGATAATATCTTTACCTGGGAAGAACAATAGAGATAGTAAGCTAAGAGACTTCGCCTAGTACACCTACTAAGGTTCTTACATTTGTGTAATGTATGACAACAATGATTTGGAATTTCTTTAGGAATTTTAATGTATAACTCCTTCTCGTGCGTAGATTATTTTAGTAGGTACAGCAGTTTTAAGAAATTTGCTATATTTGAAGTATGACATTTTGTGTTTATAACTTTGTAAAATCTAGCTGTGTCGTATTTAATATTCATATACAAGGTCATAAGTTATAAAATAACTTAAATAAGCAAATAAGACTTATTATAATATTTTTCTTTCTACTTCGGAAATCTATATATTTTTTTCTTGTATTACAATGTTGTTTTGTAATAATTATGATATATATATATATATATATATATATATATATATATATATATATATATATATATATATATATATATATATATATATATATATATAAGTTAATTTGTATATTTTAGTATTCACTTAGTATATTATAAAAAGAGGGGAAATATAAAACGTGAATACAACGACCGATGTAACGATGGGTCTTGGCTCGCAGATGTATGCTTTCAGGATATAACGGCTCAGTATTTCAAACGTCATAAATTTTCACTAACACGCTTTTTTCCTTTTCTCCTTTCGTCGATATATTATAATCGTACATGTGTTTTTAACACTTATATGTATTATATGATTTAAAATTTCTTTGCTATATTTCGTAACTTTTTTTTGTGATATGACATAAGTTTTAATAAGCATATTCCTTAATTGAAAATTAGTTTTATAATTTTTTTGAAGAAGAAGAGTTGACCTTAAAAATAGGAAGAGAAGACACATTTTTCTAAAGAAACATTTTTATTTTTATTATAAGTACTCTTCAAAAAATATTTATGGAATAGTTAACTTGTTAAAATGTAAATTATATTTTTCGCTTGCGTGGCATTAGCAGTGGCTAACACATGTTTTAGAGAGATTATGGTATTTTAGGTTTTTTTTTAAATTCTGATTGTTAAGTTTTATAATATAAATAGATGATAATTGGTTATATTAGATTTTACTAACATTCATAAAGCATGTTAAGAGCTTTTACTATGTATATAAATGAGACCGTTTATATTTAGTTTTATCTATGAGGTTATTAATCTACATTTATTTCTTATTTATTTTGTTAAGATGGACTTAGATCTATCTTTGGATTCCCTGGACTGGATCCATATTGTTCTCAATGATCACGATAACGTCTGGCGTTTGATGACCCAAACATGTTTAATCCTTCACCTAAAATTACAATCAATCATCCTTCCACCCATATTCCTTCTATACAAACTGTAGATGTTCATCTGTCTTTATCCGAGGCTTCTAAAATCTATACAAATGACGACAAATGCCTTTAATTTTTGTCCATCTGTATAGAAAAAAAAAAAAAAACTGTGTGTGTCAGCTCCGACGCACGGCTGGAGTTTACTCCTTAGGAACGATTCTCTAAATAGGCATAAATAATTCGTATGTGACACAGAATAACACTTATCGCCTATTTTACAGTTTGTATGCGAAAATATAGCGCCCTTTTGATTTCTGAGGCAATAAATTGTCCGTAACAATATTCACTAAATAGTTTTCTTGGCCTATGAATAATTGAAAATTCTATTATCGATTATTCGGCAAAATTTTAATGTGATATTCTTAAGGTACGTAACAAACTTTTGTGGTTTATTTTCATAGAACTTTGATCCAATTTTTACATTACAGCATTTAAAAAATGTAATGGCATCAAATCTTCATATAAAAATACATAAACATAATAATAAATATATGACTGTTGAAAAGAACAGTAGGTAGGCGTTTGTTAGTACTTTAGTAGTTTAATTACTTAATTGGCGCTTTTATACAATTAGATCCAGTTTCGCCACTTTCTGTTAAGTTCCGGCTAACGTAACTGGCATTTTTTGACAGGTAATTGTATGGGTTATCTGTCAAAATAAGTGCCAGTTAAGTTATCCGGATCTTAATAGCAAGTGGTGAAACTGACCCTTAGTTCATTAAGGTTTTCAGTTATTATTTTTTCCATTAATTTAATTATAATGGTATTATATAGATTGACATTGAAACAAGTTCAGACATTGTCTGAACTTGTTTCCATGTAGTAAGTCGGTCAGTCGTTTAGTTTATTTTAAGTCTGACTGATCGACTGAAGTTACAATATATAAATATTAATTAATTTATAATTCAGTCAGGAACAAGAGTAGGTACGTACTAATTCCCACCGAAGTGATAGTGATATAAATTCTCACAGTAACGTCACGATATATTATTTTTTAACATTTACCGAACATTGTATAAAATAAGAACAAAAAAAGGGTTTAATCCCATGTTTGGTTTTACATTTGTAACTTAGAAGTTCTAAATCTTATGTTCATTTTAAGATAACTTATTGTCGAAAAAAGTTTGTTAAAATTTAATAACAATGTTTATATTATTATTAAATATTTTCATTATAAAAATCGTAAAAATTATCTAGTGTGACTTACAGCACAATCAAAAATTCTGAAATGTAAATTAAAAATACAAGTGAGTTTTGTTTGAATGGGCAGTTGGGTTTTACGGGATTTAAAAAGCGCACTTAAATAAAATATCCAATAATAAAAAAGTTTATTTTTTTATAGGTTCAAAGATTTATTAAAATTGTACTAAAGTCACAAGACATTATTTGTGCATGGTTGTTGCACGTAATTTAAACAAAAGCCCCTATTGTCTACGTCGACTGGTGCTTCAACATTGTCTGTGTGGAACCAGAGACGGAACGGTTTTACTGTGCCTGAAAAAAAAATTATTTTAATTTCTATTTGTGTATAAAAGTTTACAGAATTATTTTAAGAGCTGCTGTAGTAAGAGCTTGTTGAGCTTGTTGAGTTGGCCGTAACTCTACTCATATTATGTTTCACGAGACGGGAGACGAGAATAACCATATAAAATAATAAATAATACTAGTCTTCTAATCAATTTTATGTAAATAAACTATTTATATACATTTTGGAGGTTATGTAGTCCCAAGGGAAAAGGCTAAAAGTATGATATGACATAACGTAAGTATAAAATTAGCTGTCTATTAATTGTGTCTAAATAATAATGTAATAATGTCTATATAGTGTAATAATGTCTATAAATTTAGTTTCGCAATAGGTAAAATTATAGTTACACGCAATATTACCAAACATTACTACGTTAAAATGAAGTTATAGTAACTACTGTTATAAGTATACATTCGATAAATATTTATGAATAATAACGAATCTTAGATAAATAAAAATAATAGACATGTTAATTTATTTACTTTCAGTTGATTTCTTTGGTAATTTAGATACTATTAGAGTTTATAAAGCTTTTTACGTTTGGTTTATTTTATGAATACTAAGTATTTTATATGTCATGTCCAAACCTTCCATAGGTGGCATCTAAGCTTCCCTACTATGGCGAGCTTTGGGCACAATTGATATATTTCTGAAATCTTGTTATAACTTAGAGACTGATTATAATTTTTATGCCGTTCTTTGTAAAACTTCTAGCCAAATATATGGTGCATATTACTTTGGCAATCAATGTTGATTACATTGATAATTTAATTTTTATTAACTGATTATGTGAAAAAGTGCCCATCTCTTCTCTATCTCCCCTACATGCTAATAGCAGTACTTTTTTTTTGTTTTGAATATTTTTTTATATGGACTAACAATAAAAAGCTGAAAGGTTTGTAATTAGTGTATCTACATCAATCACATTAGCCGCGTACACGTAGCCTCTGGGAGTATAACGTATCGCATAAAATAGCCGTGCCTTTAATTATAGTAAAACATATTATTCCCAAGAGTTTTAACACTCCTACATTTCGTGCTCAAAGGGAAAGTATAAATGAAGTCAAAACGAATGTATTCCTCATATTAACTTTGAAAACTTCATTGAACTATTGCGGTTTACATTTGTTATTATTTTAATTGAAATTTCTATAATACAAGGTTTAAAATAAGTTTCTATTATGCAGATTGATTAGATAATCTGTATCTCGAACATTGAAAGAAATGTTCTTTTTTAAATTATATATTACATATGACTATTCACTGTGATTGAAAAATAAGAACGAAGATGCGTCACGAGTTTCCAAAAAATAATATTTATGTAATCACATGTTATGTAGAAAAGCCCTGTTTTAACACTCACTCAATACGGATGAAGACTGCATAGATAGATCTGCTGAAAACGTTCCACCACATATTCTATCGGTACACAAGGCTTGTGCTGGTTGCAGACGACCAACGTTGGCAGCACATGGGACCAATAGCCAATCATTAGCGCAATTGTTTGGTCCAGGACCAGATCCGATCATTGCGTTTACAGGGGTGTTGCTGTTACCACTGATAGTAAACGCACGGGAACGATTATTTACTGAAACACATAAATGAAGTTGTAATAGATAATTTACCAAAATATATAAAGTCGTGATTATTACTGTGGGTACCCATAGTCAATTAAATTTATAATGTCGTTATTAATAAAATAAAGTCAAAAAGTCTTTTGATTGTTTGAACGTTGTTGTCTACGGAACTACCAGGTCCATTTGAATTCTTTTTGTATTTGATAGTTTATATTAAGGATAATTGTAGGCTATATAACATAACGCTTTGATAGTGCAGGTGTGATCATAAATGTGTTAAAAAACATGGAGGCATGTATCGATAAGACGAGAGAAACAGTGGGGACATTTAGTAACTGTTACAAAATAACATATATAGTGATACAAAACTTAAAATAAATGACAATGAATAAGAAGGTAGGTCGTAATATAATATATAAATAATAATAATATGAAATGCTGCAGTTATATCATGTGCCGGTACTAGTTCATTTAAAAGGTCATTTCAATAATTTACATTTCAAAAACTGTCATATTATTTCATCAAACAGAATATTACTCATCGTAATTTCATTTAAAATGCTAAAGTTCATTGAAGTCGTAACGACTGAAAACTAATTCCTAAAGAAGATATAAACGTCACCACGCCTCAGTTGACTTGCTTTTACTTATTAAACTAAAAGTGTTCTTGACATGTTAATGCAATGTAAATTGAGTTCTTCGAGCGGCTATTTTATTGGTTATACTATAGGTCGTACTATTCTGTGACACCCTTGGTGACTATTATGATTATACTTATATATATATTACACTTATGATTTACTTTGATATGCTTAAAATATTCTTAACACACACAAAATTAATTCAATTTTAAAGGCTTATCTGATTTAAGTTTCCTACGACATGCATGTTTTCCTAAAGCACGAGATGAAAATCAATTTAACAGTTTAAAAGTGCTACCATACGGATTTGAACCCACAACCTCTCAGTTAGGATAGATTTTTATTATCCACTAGGTCAACTCCTATCAAAGGCATAACGAGTAAATAATTTCTATCCACATTAATCACAACTATGAGGATATTAATCTAAAAGCAACCAAGAAACACTTCAGTCTAGTTAAATTTAATTGGGTATATTTGGATATGAGTGCCTTAATGTCTATAATCATAGTAAAACATCGCATATAATTCTAAAATATACAATCACAATGATTTCAAAATCAGAATTAATTTTATTTTACAATATATTTTAATTAGAATAATTATTTAACAAAATATTTTAAGTAGAAGTAATAGTCACAGAATGATAAAACTTAAGGCGGCTTCAGACCACCTTGCGGATTCTATTATATTTTTTTCTGATTGATTGATTGATTATGTTACAAACGGAAACCGGAACCGTACTAAACGGAAGTTCGAGAAAGACAAACCTGGACAAAAGCTCTACAATGTTAGAGCTATGCTTGTGAATGTATAACATAAAATTACAGACAGTAAAATTTGTTTTTTCTCACAGTTTCGCAAGTGAGTTTTTTTTATTTTTGTGTTCATTCTGCTTTGGACTTTCGTAATTATTGTTAACGTTTTTCTCGCCTTTAGAGTTTTCATACTCGCAAATCTGTGGGTAATATTTGCATCTTTTCGTTGTTCATATTGTGTAAAAATAACATTTATTTTTAACACATTTGCTAACTTTTCTTTACTTAGACCCAGTTTCACCACTTACTATTATGTTCCGGCTTACCTAACTGGCAGTTTTTTGACAGGTAATTGTATGGATTATCTGTCAAAATAAGTGCCAGTTAGGTTATCCGGAACTTAATAGCAAGTGGTGAAACTGGCCCTGTATATATACTTTTAGAACAAACAAATTACAAACCTTAAGCCGTCTTAACCTTTTAATGACTTACAAAAACAAAAATAAAAAAAAAATTGTTAATTTTTTTCTTTTTTTTTTATTGAGAAACAAATTAAAAATTTCAATATTACAATAATTTGCATCAAATAAAGATTTGAAATTCTATGACACTATTTTCCATGAATATAAGTATATATTTTTAATTGGATCAACCTTTATTGAAAGTGTTTTTACTACTAATAGGCTTAGTTTTATGTTATTGAACTACAACGCCATCCATCACTTTGTTTTGTATGACTGAATGAAACAGCCATTACATGTCCCACTGCTGGACATTAGCAACGATCGCTATTACGTGTCTACGATAAAAAGCGCGATTGACGGCTTTATTTGCTCTCCGAGGCACATAGCGGGAATGGAACTCTTGACGCGTTTATCAAATTTCCTTAAGGCCAATTTTAATTATTTGTTATTACATTGTTTTTGATATGATATGAAAAATGTAAAACTTTAGGAACCAGTACTTGAGATTACAGGTCAGTTTTCTGTTGAACTGATGTAAATTCTGTATTTACGTATGTTATAAAATTCATATTTTTTATATTATGTTTCAAATTGATCAAATAATCATGGTGTGACCTATAAATAATTTTTACTGCTTCTAACAATACATTTACAACGTTATTTAAGCAGTTTTTATGTTTTCCTCTATCTGAATAGAGTCAGGGGCAACAACGAAATAATGATTGTGTCAACAATGCTAAAATTAAACCTTACCCGGATCGGCACAAGCTGTATACTGTATACCGCAGAAGTTCCTTTCCATTCTAATACAAATACCATAGTCCTGGTTGCTCAGTTGAAGGCCAGTTGATGGGTTATAGTTGAACGATTTGAGCTGGCCAGATACACCAGTGTAGTACTGAAGGCAACCTTCATCAGCTAAGAGAGGAAGTAAAACCACAATATACGTCATTCAGCATATATATAATACAAGTAAATAATGTCCATATAATCTTAAATAAAAACGATATAATATAATTTTATTACTTTTAAACATAATATGAATGTGGAAATAAATTACAAAATCGTGGGAACACATATGGATAAACTTTTTGTTATTCGACTTATAATTAGCAGTTTTATTACATAATTATCCATCCTTTAATTGATAGCAAAATAAAATGAGGTTAGTTTTAAATAGTAAATATTAACTAGTTCACATGAACGTAATACACAACACGAGGTATTTTTAAAGATTAATTAAGTTAGCACTCGAAAGTTTTTAAGCAAAACTCATTAGTTTCGTTGCATTAGAGCTTCTATTATAAAAACAGAATCGGCTTTATTGGCTTGGCAACGCCGATGAGAAATACTTGATAAGGAAGTGTTATTTTAGCAACATAATTTTTTTTTAACCTTTATAAATGGTACTGCATGGTATTTGGGTAACCTTTACTTTCCACATCCTTTCGAATGAGTTTCCGCTCGTAACAAAGGTCAATTTAACTGGATTCGTAGATCCAATCCCAGCGTCAATATACACTGTGAAAAATGTGTCTATATAAGGAATTATTTCAGATAGAGTTATTGAAAATAAATATCAATAAGTTTTTATTTTGTCATTTCTTTAGGAAATAGTTTTCATTATTTATTACTTTAAATTTACCCAGTATTAACTTGCATTCCTCATAATAACTTGAAAACTAAAAATGATATGTAAATTATTTTATTATTAAAACTTTGCGAAAATGTTATGGAATTTCAGTATTAAGGTTGATTTTGATGTTCTATACTAAAATTTTGTATACTCAACTATGACTGCCTTGGTTGAAACCACATATCGCAGGTACAGGGTTCCCTCCAGACACTATAAACTGGTCTTGGTTACAAACGTTGTTCATTTTTTCCGGTCCAGCGATTGTGAAACGATCGAAGTCCAACCTTATCAAAATGAAAATATATACTAATTAACGTGACTTTTTATAGCCTTTCTTGTAATTATAAGAGAGGCTATAAAAGTATAATAACTATATGGATGTATACTTTTCGTAATATTTCATCTTAAAGTATTTATAAATTTTATATAAAAAATAAACTTAACAAGTATCTTTGAATGAAGAAGACGTGTTACACATTCAAGAAGAGGGGACAAAGTTTAAAGCGAAACAACGTGACAAGAAGCTTAAAAGCTAACATTGAGATGAACATCGCCACCGTCGCTTTAAGCCTAGTAGTAAAAATTTTGTTATAGCTTCCATACTTACGAGTATAACAGAGTAACTGCTACTTGCAACTTTGTACGCGTGGTACTATTTTTTTTTAAATATTTTTTTCAACGTAATTATGTTCTTGTTCTTAAAGTTCTTAACAGTGTCGTTGAAATCGCCCTTTCGGATATTAGTTGGAACAGACAAGCAAAATTTTTAAAACATCTACATTTAACTAACTATTAAAAGGTCTAGATTAAGTCTAAGAATAATATATATGATAAATTGGGATATCGACTGACCCGTTGGCGCAGTTTGCAGTGACCCTGTTTTCTGCTCCAAGGGTTGTGGGTTCGATTCCCACCCCGAGTCTGGGTGTTATATATGTTTATTTATATATGTTTTATTTAATTTGTATATTTTTTTTAAAAAAATGTATATCAGTCGGCTGTTACCTAAAACACAGGCATTAATTTGCCTACCTTAGGGACAGTCGACCGTGTGTTTATGGTAAACATATTTATTTATTTATTTATATTAACAATTCTGGGAGAATTAACCCAAGATTTGAATTTGCCGCCATTTGTGTGGTAAAGTACTGGCAACCCTAAAAAAACAACTTCATAGCTGACAGTTTAGGGTTAGTATAATTTATTGAACATTTTCTCAAAAATAATGAAAGTTTGTCGGCCGCAGTTGGAAAATTTCATATAAAATATGGTCGAAATAGTGTTTTGACTTCATTGACTGTGAAGCTATCATTGAAAAATTCAGGGAGACTGGATCAGTTGGAGACAATAAACCCACTGGTCGGCTAAAAAAAGCCATTTAAATATCAATATCGAAGCATTGCGTGAGAGTGTTGTTGAAAATTCAGGAATATCCATTCGGCGGAATTGCAAATTTCAAGAAGCTCTCTACATCGTACACTCACTAAAAATCTGGGTCATAAAGACCCAACTGGCTTACAAAACTAAGTTAACACAACAATTGGAGCCTAATGACTATGAACAGTTGAATGATGAGAATTCGTTGAATGAATTATTAAAACATCAACAAATGGATTTTTATCGACGGAATTTTTCGTGCAAATTATCCTAAGAGATAAAGCATACTTTTACCTTGATGGCTTTAATAATAGATAAAATTGTCGTATTTGGGTTTTTGGAAAATCCATATGTGATCATAACGTGACACTCTTTGGTGTGGATTTTGGGCTGGAGGTATCATTGGACCATATCTATTTAAAAATTAGACTGGTCAAACTGACTGTTACTGGTGATCTGTATCGCGACACCGTTGTTGTTCTAAAATTGGATGATACTGATGTGACCAATATGTGGTTTCAACAAGATGGTGGCACATGTCATGTCATCCCGTGAAACAATTCAATTACTGCAGGAGAAATTTCCAGGTCACGTACTTTCTCGTTTCGGTTATCAGAATTGGCCCCTAGATCGTGTGATTTATACCACCTTTAGTTTTCTTTTTATGGGTCTATTTGAAGTCAACTTGTAAATCCTACCTCCATTGATTACATGATTTATAAGGTCTTGGAAAATTTCGACAAAAGCGCATGTGCCATATGTGCCAGCAAAGTCGTAGAGGCCATTTGCCCTATATGTTATTCCAGAAATATATTTAAATTTGCATAAATTTTGGAACACCGAACACTCAATATTTAATTGAAAGAAACAAATGGGAAAACTAGTTACAGATGTTGTAACATTTACATTGTACAATTACAGCTCTTGGTGCTTATCATCATATATTTATTTATTTATTTATTTATTTATTTATTTATTTATTTATTTATTTATTTATTTATTTATTTATTTATTTATTTATTATTTATTTATTTATTTATTTATTTATTTATTTATTTATTTATTTATTTATTTATTTATTTATTTAGAGATATATAGAGAGATTATATAGAGATAATGCAATGAAATCACATCAATCACATTGCATCAGTTGCATCAGGCGGCCTTATCGCTAACACAGCGATCTCTTCCAGGCAACCTTTGGGCAGAGAACTAGCGTAGAAGGTGTGGTAAGGGGCGCAAAACTATGTATATGAACAATTGAACAGATATTAAAATAAAGATGAAAATAAAAATAATTAATAAAAAAATAAAATAAAAAACGAAATGTTGTTAATGTATGTAAATAAATAAATAAAGTAAACGTAATATACGTATGTAAAAAATATGTATATTTGTCGAAGATAGTATTTTAAGGTGATCTACTTATTCAATATATACAAAATAAATATGTTCTATATGCAATGGAATAATAATCAAAATTAAGTCACCTCATTAGGGGTCACATTAAAACTTAAATAGATTCATAAAGTATACTCGTATATTGAAAGAATATAACCAAGTCATTTCGTACCTTATTTGACATACATCGGGATGTGATTTAATAACCGTTAGCTCGCAAGAGCCGGTGGAATCGAAGGTCGACGGATAACCGGAGTTAACGAAGTACGTGCCGTTTTCTGTAGTACTGCTGCCGCATGACGTCATAACTGAAACAGATTCCATTGAGCTTCCAGTTTCGTTTTACTTTGCATATTCTATGATTTTCAGTAACTATTTGTTGCCACTGCCAAGCCACATACTACTACTAATATTTTATTTGAAATAATAATGATTTTGTATCAGAGCCGGATTTAGATATCTGGAATGCCCCGGGACAAAGGAAGGATTTTACGGATAAAAGGCACAATTTATTTCAATCAAGTATCGCAAACAGTTATTGCGAAAAAATTAAATTCTGAAAATTTCAACAAAGATGTGTAGAATGTAGATATACCTAATCAAATACAATAAATTATTCGAACGGATTGAAGTGAACATTAAACTGGATTCATGGAAAAATTATTTTATATCTAATTATGTTGTCACAAGTGTTGTAGTAAAAATACGGTTAAAGACTATTTAAGAATAACGCAAAACAGTTGCTGGCATCATAAATCTCTGTCGTGAGCCCAGGAGCTTTAGACCCGATTGTTCTCAAATCCGGCCCTTATTTGTATATTATTTTGTTATAGTATTATACAGGTGAATTTTTTAAATAAATTTCCGATATCCCAATATCGATTAGGAAACAAAAATATTTTAACCGACATGTGCCTTATTTATAACAAATATTATAATTTAAGATATCCTAATATCGATTAGGAAACAAAGAAAAAGCTTAGACATTTTTTCTAACTAATACTCACTGTATGAAATCTCTTTATACCTATAATGTGTATATAAAGCATACAAAAATTTTCGAAAATATTGAGCAAAATAGATATTTATAAAATGACTTACAGATACAACATAGTCCGAAGCCGTTAGCGCAGTAGCCGTTAGCCGAACCGCCTCGCGAGTTGCATTCGCGGGCCGTCATACATGTACCATTATCGCCTGATGCTCCTGTGCAGGCTCCATTAGGGAATGTCACCACGGTGAATAACGATAGGACTACGTAGAAACAAATGAGAAACTATATTTCAAGCTCCCATGTCTTCATTGGAACCGCAATAAGTAGAGACAAGAATATTTTCGCAGAATATATTTTTAAAAAATAAACTAATAATAAGACTTAAATCTGGGTCAGCGAATATTCAATCTATTATATTATAAGAACATTTATTTTATACGATAACAATATCAATACCGTAACGTGTAACAAATAATTAACCTACATCGTAATAAATCAATAGTAAGGAAATAAAAAAATAAAATAAAAATAGGAAATAAAATACTTATTTTAAATAGGATTGAATTGAATGGTAAAAACTTTAACCAACTGTACAACAAGTAAGAAAAATATGTAATAATTGTGAAGAAAATTATATTATAATATGCAAACAAAATTATCTATTATGATACTTATCACGGCAATATTATGTATGGCTCGACTTTTTCGATGTAACCGTCGTTGTCACGAGCTCAGAGTTTGCGAGATTTCTTCGGTCGCCTTGTCTAATACAGACAATAGATACCGCGATAAGACCCGCACTACTTAATTATGAATACAAGCACTTCAACTTTAAGATAAACTATGGCTATAAAAAATGTTACACTAGGAATCATATATGCGAAATTATTTATATCAAATCACAAAGTAGTATGTAGTGAAGTTAAGCACGAGTAAAACTGTAGAGTACGTTTAGTAGTGATTATAAGCTCGTAAAAAAAGCAATATATATATTATTATTTTTTATAAAACAGAGGCGTAGCTACAGCCGTATCAATGATATGGGGCCCCCGGCCTACAGGGGCCCCGAACATGTATGGATATGAAAATGTAAAGACTATCAGACTTGTTGATAGAGAGAGGGACGGATTTAGGGAAAAGCTTCCACATAAGAGGGGCCCCTTCAATAGAGACTTCGGAACAGAAATTTAAATTCAGAGATGACCCTGTTTTTTTTTTTGGCATACATATAGCCCGACGATGTTAATACCAGAGGTCCGGAGTTACGACAACATTTTTTTTTCGGCGTCGTACGCAAAGAAATATATTGGGTACCAAAATTTCAGATCAAGGTACTTCCACTCCTATGTTGCCCCGGACCTCTACACCTCTGATTCCGGTCCTGTATTAAGTGATTTTATTCCGTTATAGAAAAATCTTTACCTTTCATTTGGGACCCTTTACAAATTTTGATACAGGGCCCATCTAAATGAAGCTACGCCACTGTTATAAAAGTAGTTTATTGGGATTTATTATAATTTACTTTGTTTACTTTTTTCCGACCATGTACAAAATATTTTGATTTTAAATAGTATATATATAATAAGTGTAAGATGAATGTTAATTTTAAAATGTATGTAACTTAAGCTATATATGAATTAAATAATGTGAATTCGACAAATAGATCTTCTCTGTCATAGCTAGAATTTTATTTAGGGCTTTAAAACTTTTAAAAAGCTTATTTTTAATACTTTTAGCTCTATTTATGTATTATCACTATATAATTAGTATTTCAAAACAATTGGGTAATATTACTAAATTTGTCTATGTTGTTGTATGTTTATTTATAAACGTCTTTTATATATATATATATATATATATATATATATATATATATATATATATATATATATATATATATATATATATATATATATATATATAAATTTTAAATTTGAATTACATACAGGATTTGTCGTTAATAATGGATAATTCGTTAACTGGGGGTAGCCCTGACGTTGAGCTTCAAGAAAATGTACTTTTAATGTCAGGGTTGCCAACACTGTGAAATTTGTGAATATTTTTGTGTTTTTTCAAAAAATTTCTACCGTGACTAGTAATTTAGTCATAATTTTTACAAATTAAGGTATTTTATAAGGTGATGCCGAGCCTGCATTTTTGCCAATGGAGGACATTTTGAATATTTAGTTTGATGTAATAAATGCATTTTTATATAAAAACCTTTTTTTTTATGTGAAACATCTATAGGCGCACGTAAAACCGATTTCTGGCGTGGTGACGCATGCCGTGGCGACGCGTCATGGCATGCGCATTCGAAGTCACTGATTAAACGAATTAAGTAGTCACGATTTGAAATAAATTCGTAAATTTTTGTATTTAATGAAAATAAATGTTTATTCAATAAATATTCATCGTTATCTGGAAAAAAATCGTAATATTTTATTTTATCATTATGACATATTTAGTTCCTATCACAATATGTTCTTTTCTGCATATTACTTTTACAAAATAATGTCGATGTTTCACATCTGCCAGGCGTCCCGTGACGGCTCACATTTTTTTTTCTTTATCCTAACATTTAAGTGACAGATGCTAATGACACAAAACAAACTTACCGACCGTGATAAGCTCTTTCGCTCTTACAAAGTAATTTTGCTTGTCAAGCAATAATTGTTATACCTTTTTAGAAACTACACAAACTAAGCATTTTTTTTTAAATACTGGTCTATTCTAGTGCAGTACATTTTTTTTCACAATCAATGGTTAAAACTTGACAAAAAGTAACGAATAAAAATAAAAATAACTTGTAGCGCTAATTTTCATAAGTTTAAAATAAATGATGCCTGAAATAGTAATTTCATTAGATAGTACAAGTATTCCCGAGTAAAATAAAATAAAAAGTACACTAAATTACCTTAATTTGTAAAAATGATGACTAAATTACTAGTCGCGGTAGATTTTTTTTGAAAAAACACAAAAATATTCACAAATTTCACAGTGTTGGCAACCCTGACATGATAAGTACATTTTCTGGAAGCTCAACATAAGGGCTACCCCCGGTTATAACCTTGTACAATTTAGCTTGATCTTTTTGACAGATGTAAATTTTTTTGATTGACATAACTTTGCAATGACGAACATATTATTTTCTTAATTTAATGATTTTAAAAATTATAAAAACATTTAATAAATATCGATTACAAAAAATCATTATTAAAGATCATTTTTAAGTTATTGTTACGAACGGGGGTCCTTTTGACTGGGGTTTCTTTGGCTAGTGGTTGGGATCTCTTTAGCTGGTATAACTCTTTTTAGAAAAATAAGATTAAAAAAATTGAATTCTAATTTGAACTACGCGTTCCATTGTTCCATCGACTGGCCATATAAGCCGAACGTCGGGAACACTCGGGGTCAGTAGTGTGGAGTAAAGTCAAGAGGAAAGAAGAGGTTAAAGGAAGAAGTTAAGAGGAAGCAAGACTACCTGCCCGTAACATTATTATTGTTGAATTTAAGTTTTTGTTTTGAATTTTTGTTAAACATGCCTAAAAGGGCGAAAAAACTGTACTCAACAGTGAAATGCGTGAGTTTGTAATTCGCTTACGCGATTATTTTGAGCGTGAGTCACAAAATGGGGGACCATTATTGCCATTGTCTCAAGTGCGGCAACTTTTTTTAACGCTTTGCTGATTGCATTAGCTACTGTGACACGAATTTCTACGGAAAAATATGGTAAAGAAGGTAACGAGGAGAATAAACTGTCGTCTCCTAATAAAAAACGTAGGCGTATCCAACCTATCGTCAATCTTGACGATTTTCAATGTGCGGCCATACGGAACCACATTTATGGTTATTATTCAAGAAAAGAATTGCCCACACTTGACAAGTTGCTGGTGACACTAAGAGAAGTTCATTTATATGACGGCGGTCGAACCTCGCTGTCAAAACTACTGCGTAGAATTGGATTTCATTACCAAAAATCCAACAACCGCAGGATTCTTATGGAAAGGAATGACATTGCCCTCAAACGAGTTGATTTCTTAAGAAAAGTCAAAAATATTACCGATTGAGAAAAAGTTGTATTTTTAGATGAAACTTGGTTGAATGCCAATCACACTGTTAAAAAAACATGGAACGATGGTACTGCCCAATCGTCTACAAAAGTACCAGAAGGAAAAGGGTAGAGACTGATAATTTGCCACGCAGGTACTGCCCAAGGTTTTGTGCCAAACGGTTTACTGGTATTTAAATCCAAAAAAAACGAATGAGTATCACGAAGAGATGAACTTCGAAACGTTTTCGAAATGGTTATATAAAATGATGGACAACCTGGATGGTCCTCATATAATAATAATGGAAAATGCATCCTATCATTCCACGCAATTTGACAAGGCTCCGACGATGGCAAACAAAAAAGCTGATATAATAAAGTGGCTCATAAACAAGGGCGTAAATACCGACATGACAATGCTCAAGTACAAACTGCTTGGCCTGGTGGCCACACACAAACCGAGGGAGCCAGTATATTTACTGGACGAAGCAGCAAAGCAACGCGGTCACACAGTGATCAGATTGCCGCCCTATCATTGTCAATATAATGCCATAGAGCTAATATGGGCACAAATCAAAGGTCAGTAAAAAAAACTTTTTTCTTGATAAATTCTTTAACATCTATTTCATTAATAGTATTATTTTAACAATCACTTATTTCATTCACAGGAAATGTAGCACTTACTAATACATCTCCTCCCTTCACCGCAAACAAAATGCTCCGCTTATTGGAAGAAGCTTGTGGTCAAGTGACCGCTGAAAACTGGGCGAATGTAGTACGACACGTCAAAGAAGTAATATTATCGGACTGGATGCGCGACGTCCACTTCGACAATTTTATTGAACACGAAATAATAATTGAAGTTCGAGATGATGACACAAGCTCCGACGACTCTGGTGATTATTACCTTGGCTGTGCTCCTCTTCCTTAATAAAAACTGTTTTAAAGATAAAACTATTTTATTTTTCAACCTTAATTTTTACATACAGGATTATTTTTGGACCTCCCGTCAAATTTAAATAGGTGGTTCAGAACATGAAACTAAACAACTTTTCCAAAGAAACATGGGACGAAAAGTGAAAAAAAATTCGACCCTCCCATAGAAAACTGCTCGATCACGTGGTCGATTTCGTATGGAGGGTCTCATTTTGAGGTCCAAAAATAACCCTGTAATATTAATGTAAGTTAATATAGTACTTATTATGAATATTGACCCACCGTTGCTTATCTACTCAATGTTTTATATGTCTAGTGCAATAAAGAATTTCAGAAATAATACACCACATACATATATTATATATTACATATACATATATTTAAAAAACGTTATTTTTTGGACTACTAGATATTTTCTGTTTCCCATCACTAGCCCGTCTGTAAAAAATCAAGCTAACTACGAAAATTTTAAAACTTTTTATTGCTTTAAAGTAAAATTTAAATAGGAACACTGAAAATAATAGACGCTTGTACAATGTTACAACGGTCGAAACAAAAATCCGACCCACCGACGTAACATTGTACAAGCGTCTATTATTTTCAGTGTTCTTATTTAAATTTTACTTTTGAAGCAATAAAAAGTCTTAAAATTTTCGGATAACGCTTGAATCTTTAGGGACTTTTGTGTTATATGTATTTTTTTATTATTTTTACGATTTTTAAAATAATTTAAAATTTGAAAATAATATGTTCGTCATTGCAAAGTTATGTCGAACAGAAAATTTACATGTGTCAAAAAGATCAAGCTAAAAAGTACAGGGTTATAACGGATTATCCATTATTAACGACAGACCCTGTATTTGGCGAATTTTATGACATTGACAAAGATATAAACTTTCGCAAAAAAATATGTCGCAATTTGCACGTTACATAATTTAGTTACGAAAGTTCGGATATGTTCTCGCTGGAAATGTAGCCTCAGTCAAAAGCGAATAATTATTTTTTAAATATATTTTAAGAATTAAATTATAATTCTATATTTATATAAATGAATAATAACCAGAACACGATACAATGTAAGACTAATAATATTCTATTTATATAATATATTTTATACTAATAATGTACTATAGCCGTGATTATGAAAGTTTGAATATCGCAAAGCTCTTTATTTGTATTTGTTTTTGTATTGTAATTTTTTCGGTAGTAGAAATCTTATCGTAATTTTGTTATTATTATGTGTGTTATATTCTATATACATAATTACATATACTACACACATAATAACAAGAGATATGATATTACATTATATATCATATATGGTATTAATTAATAAAATTGTTGTAATATTATAGGCGGAAAAAAAACTTACACTTATTCTCTTTTTGGGGCGGTGGCCAGAATCGATTTTCAGGGTTTATTTGTTCCCGGAAACCATTTTTAAAACCAACATTTCTGTTCCATTTAAGAAACGCAATTTTATTTAGAAAACCTTGTTCATTTAATGATTTTGATGCAGATTTACTTTGATCGTTGGGTTCACAAAAATTTAACAAACTGCAGAAAAAAACTACGTTGCTTAACTTAGCCATGTTAGATTTAACCTTGATAACTACAGTGACAAAATGAATTTGAAATATAAAATAAATTTCCCTTTTAATATATAATATGTTTGGAACGGGAAGGGGAACAATGGTGTTAAATTTCTCTTATTATTATACTCGAGGACAATACCCACTTGATGATAATTTCTTTGGTCTAATGTTTACCGCATACATGCGCAGTCAGCAGCTTGGAACGAGAGTTAATTCAGCCTAAATATTAAAATAATGTGTCACCTATAAGAGAAAGTTGGGATGTTAATATTATATGGTCACATATTCTAATAAAGTTATAATAGTCAATACTATTTTTGTATTTTAAAAATTTTGTTATTTTATAGAATTAGGATTGTCCCAAGTGTAAACAATTTTGCACTGTTTTGATTAGTAAACAATTTATTGGTAGTTTTGAATACCGAAGGATAATTCATAATCATATACAATAAATTCATTAAAATTCATTATATTATACACTAGCTAGTGCTCGCGACGTCGTCTGCGTGAACGCTATTAGATTACACGTTGTTACAGAATGCGTTGAAGAAATAAAGGTTCACTTCTTGTTCCCCGTAGGTGATAGCGTGATAATATGTAGCCTATATGTTGACCCGACTTCTTAATAATATTCGTGCCAAATTTGAAGTAAATTCATGCAGAACTTTTTGAGTTTATCCAGGACATACATACAGACAAACAGACAAAAATCTAAAAACCATATTTTTGGTTTCGGTATCGATTGTAGATCACACCCCAAGTATTCTTTAAAAAAAATATTCAATGTACAGTTTTGACTTTCCTACCATTTTATTATATTATGTATAGATATCGCACGCATATACCGAAATAACTCAAAATTTGTTGATTTCTACTTTTATTAATAAAATGAACTAGCTCAGCTCAAAGAACAGGTATAATCTGGCCGCCAAGAGAAACAGAACAAATTGACTGATTTAATCGATCACAAAGACGACAGAATGCCTCAAACAAGGTAGAGGCTCAAAACTTTGACAGCGATTTCCTAGTGTTTTTTTTTTTTTTTTTTTTTTGACTTATTTCGGTTTATTAATAAGCGTGCGATAAACAGAGAGCTCTGATTCATTCAGTGCAAATGTAACTTTGTAATCCTATATATTTATATGAGATTACAAAGTTATTTATGAAATTGATGTATCTAGAAAACTGGACCGAGATTGCAAAATATTTTAGTTTTTCCTTGATTTATATACTAAACACTAATTGTATTCTAAATTTGAAGCTTCTTGGCGGGGGAACTGCCGTGCCCCCAGATATTTATGATTTACGCTCAACTTTTGGGAATCATAACGTGATCTTTTATAATTCCAATTTTTTTTAACAAACAGTTTATCAAAAATGTTTTTTACTACACAAGAAAATCCCGTGAAATTGTGCATAAACTTAAATTGTTATTTTATTAATAGAGATGTAATTAATAGTTTATGTATCAAATTCCTTTAATGGTCTTTTTAAGCAAGCTCCAAGTCGCAGAGTGTGAAACGGAGAGGTCTACGTGTTTCTCTGCGATATCGAATCAAAAATGATGAGATCTGCAGACGAACGAAGGTTGCGACATAGCCCAACGGATTTGCAAGCTGAAGTGGCAGTAGGCAGGGAACATAGCTCATTGAACAGACGGCCGATGGAGCAGAAAGGTTCTCGAGTGGACCACGTACCGACAAACGCAGCGTCGGACGGCCGTCCGCGAGATGGACGACTTGAGGAAAATCGCTGGAAGCCGTTGGATGGAGGCTGCTTTGAACCGGTTACTCTGGAGGTCGATGGGGGAGGCTTACGTTCAACAGTGGACATCCAATGACTGATATGATGATGATGATGATGATATCAAAATCAAAGTGCAGGAGAAGGAAAAGACAAATAAAAAATCATGAAATCCGATTATATATAGAAATACATATCTTTATTAATTATATATAAAACTGTTCTGGTATAGGTACATAATTTTATTATTAACAGTGATTTGGCTATATATACTTATTATAAAAATTGTAATAAGTCACGTATAGCGGTTTATTTGGATTATATTATAATAAATATATACAGATAACGGATATAGTTTTGTATATTTTTATTTTCATATTAAATTACATAATTTGCATATCCTTTTGTATACATATATATTAATCAAAGGTTTAAAAAGTTTAGCAGATATTCCAAAAATAGTATTTAAAAAATTATTTTGGCAAGGATTGGCTATATTTTTAATTTTCTGACATTTCGATTCATCGACATCTTATCCTAATCTTTAATAATATTTATAATCTATTTTTCTGATAAAAAATAAAATAATGTGTTAAACCATTACATCGTAGCAATAACATCTACTGTTTATTATGTTAAATAAGTTCCATACCATAATAACATTCTTAAATTTTAAAATATCGTAACAAATAAGGAGAAACAGTTTTATATTTTAGGAAACACATAAACTAATATAAATAAGAAATTGTTGTATATAACAACAAAAAAAAAAAATGTTTAGAATGTTAGTATACTAACATTATAAACATTATTATTTAATTCAAGACAAATTTTAAGTAATTTTTTAATAAATGTGTACTCTTAACTTATTCACAGGTGAATCGACATTAAAGGTACACAAATTAAAAAAAAAACCATATTTATATTTATTTCATATTTTCTAATATATAATATTTTATGTCCAGAAATAAATACAGACGCTTGAAATCTTTATATGGATAATATTGTTGTGTAATAATTTTTATTTTTTGTTGAAATTTTCCATTCGATTTTGAGTCGAAGTAATTTTCTTCTAACCTTTTGTTGGAAGTCAAGTAGAGAACCATTTGAACTTGAATAAATTCTGTTAGTGATAGTTCAACTCGCTCATCATGCTCAACCCGTTAGGATAAACACCGACACTTAGATATAAATAATTTATATAAATGCAAACATATGTTCCCAGTAGCAACTGTGTATGTAGCGATTATTATTATACTTCTTCAGCTACGTGATATTTTTTTTTCTTGATTTTTTTCAACATTCTAGTCTGTTCAAGTTTGTAAATAATAGTTATGTAATTTCCCTTCGATACATTTAATCGTTACGTCACAGATGGCAGTCGTTATATTTTCTACAAATCAACAAACCAATACATCTACTCCTCAAGTGTATGTTGTTCTTAAAATTGTACACTCCAAAAATACTCTCATTTTAGCAAAGGCACACCAATATAGATTACATATAAATCTTTTTAAAATCATTTATTAGACAGCAAATTCTTGAGAATTCCCTTAATATAATAACCTTATATGGATAACTTTTTTATGGATATTATATTTCTAAAATTAATATTATACACATCTATTTAATATATATTTTTGCTTAAGAGTAGGAGAATAGAGTAGTAGGACATTCACAGTATAATATACAGACATAGTATTACAGTTGTGATGTAATAATATATTTATTAAGTTTAAGACCGACTGTTATAGAATTCTTCTATGGATATTCCTATCATAGATAACACATAACAAGACTTTTGAAACTTGCTATCTAAGACCGATAAGTAGAGAAATAAAAAAAAAATCTCAAATTATTTTTATTCGGTTTTCACTAAGTTAACGGTTAGCACTAAGAAAATTCTCGCCATATATTTATTAAAAAGATTTCACTGTTTTTTTGTTTCCTACTCAAGACATAATTTAGAAATTATGATTTTCAAAAAACTCAGCTATAATTATGATAACTGATTTCTCTTTTGTACAAAATTTTCTGCTTTAACCTAAGTTTATTTAAGATACTTAAAATTAAAAAGTAATGTTAATAATTAAAAAAAATATAATGACTAATTACATGGTATAATTATGCAAGAATGCACTTGTACTTGACTAGTCGTATTTCATTTTTGTCGCCCTGCATAAGTTACGATACTGATGTATTTTCTAACTTGAGACATTTTTTGGCTAAAGTTTCATTTAAAAAGTTAAGTTTAAATAATACTACATATGCTTAGATTTATGTGAATACAGTAAGAACAATAATATTTGATTAAGAAACATTTCTTAATTAAGTAATTAATTTAACCACAAAAATATATAAAATTTTATTGACTATAAAATATATTTTTAATTAAATTTAAATTAATTAAATTCACATGTCTTATTAAGAAAAAGAAACACGTATTTCATTTTTAATTTAAAGTTTGTTATGAGTTAAAACCTTTATTTTTACAATTTTATTTAAGTTTTTGAATGTCTTTAGGAATATCATTTATCAAAATTTTGTGAAATACACTCTTGCTGCCTATTTTTATGAAAAGGTATCCCAAATCACAAAAGATAAAATAAATTATGTCCTTGAGAACTATGTATGATTCACATCGTGGGTAAATCAGTTCGTAAAATAATTACGTTACTAGCCCAATATTGATCTTAAATGAATGACGTCAAAGGTTAGTTACCCAGTAACCCAAGATAACAAGAGAGACAATCGAAGCTCGTAACTCAGCTATTTTCGTACATTGTTTCAAAACAAACCAACCAGACCAAGATACAGATCAGAATAGTTTATTTTATGTGGAATAAATAGTCATAAAATATTAGCCCCCTCTGTTAAAGGATGAGGCTGAGCGAAGCTTTTTGCGGATTCGAGGCGAACTCCAACGCGGTACGACACGAGCCTCCGTCGCGGAGACGCCCTCGTCTACGTCATCAGCTTCGGTCTTTATTTCCATTTTCTGTAATATTATCAAAAAAAAAAAAAAAGTTACAACGTTCCTTGGTTATCGTCATATACGAGTAAGTCAAGTGATTTAATCAGGTTTAACTTTCACGCAAGAATATCTAAGAATATACAATGAATACATCAAGAAGTCATAACTGCCATTTTTCGTTCTATAAGTTATTAAAAAATTGCATATAACGGATATATATCTACACTTATAATCAAAGAGACAGCAATCGCAAACAAATTCGTGGGTACAGCTATATATTTTCAAATAAATAAATATTTAAAATAAAATGCAAAAGCATCGACATAATAAAACAACTTGTAAAATTTTGTGTTTTTACCTGTACGATTAGACGTAGCAATGTATATTGTTGTTCAAGACTTTTTGACATTTCCCGAAGTCGACGTTTCTGTTTTTCTAACTCCGCTGATATAAAATCCTCGCTATTTTCCAAAACAAAGTCTAGGCCATTACCTACAAAAAAAAAAAAAAAACTCGTATTTATTATAATAATAACATGAATTTATTTCATAACAAATTAAAGATATTCATTTGTTTAATACAACAACCTTCGTCAGAAAATGGATTGCAAAACCATTTACGTAAGATGAGATCGAGAAATCCAAGTTTACATTTCTTGTTATTTGGATATTCAATTAGTTCGTCCTTATCTACTCGTTCGAGGCAAAACTTAGGTAATTTTCTTTCTAGTTCAGTATGTAGTACCACCTGAGGATAAAATGATTTGTAAATTTTTGTACAATGAAGTACGTATATCATTAAATATTACTTAAAGTTTCATTAATGAAGAATTGTTATTACTTGCATAGCCAGGCGTTTTAATTGGGCATTTCGTCGGACGCTCTCGATGTCACCGACGGCTAAACCGATAAGCAAGTTCATCAAAAGAATAGGCATAAATACCATAAATAGTACAAGAATGAAAAAAGTAGGTATTGGAAATGGTAAATTGTTTTCAGTTTCAGATTTGTAATACGGTTGCACATATGTCCCCACGAAATCTAACTCTCCGAGCATCATAGCAAACGTCCGAATCAGTGACATGGGGATGCTGCTAAAAGACAAATGCTGTCCCTGGAAAAAATTGTTTAGAAAATTATGTAGTTTCTTGTCACAATTGCGCTATTACGCTATTATAAATTTACTTCGCATGCATATCAATTCTATTCATTCGCTTAGAGCACATATAAAAATAAATAAATAGTAATGTTAAAGGTAAATTTTTTTGTCATGACGTCATGACGCACAGCTTTAGGTACACATAGCAAAGAGAATGACGGAATTTAAATAATTCGAGATAAATGACAATTCTAAGACAATGTTCTAACATCAAATTAATTCTTTTCATATTACGTATACAGATATTTATATATATCAATCAGTAATTAAAATATATAAAAATAAATGACACAAATATAGTTAAATTTGTTTCTTTCCTTTTATAATAATATCTTTAACATATTATATTAATCCAGTTGTGATAGGAAAAAAATTACAAATTTTAATTATTTGCCCACGTTATCTGTTCTATCAATAAACATGCCTACCTCGAAGCATCCTTGCATTTAATTTTAAAAGTTTATTTGATTTCATCATAAAGCCTATCTTAAAGTCTATAAAGTCATGTCGAGATTTGCAGTTCAATTAATAGAACAGCAACGTTATACGTCATCCGGTTGCTTTAAATAAATACCATCAGGCCATCACCCACTTTTGATAACAGCACGTAGAAAGCTAGCCCATAAGCTATGATAAGAATTGAGAACACCATTAAAACTTTGATAAGTGTTTGCAAAATCTCAAGGAACATCACAACGTATATTCCAACTTGATCGAAGCGTTGGAGAAGGAGTAGAAGATGAAACCAGGACAAAAAAATCGTTATTGATGCGGCCGATAGCTGTAATAAATTAATCATATTTAAACATTTGAAAATAAATAAAATAAAATAAAAACATTTAAATAAAATACATCATGACAGACAATACCAATACGTGTGTACACAAATATTGTATATTAGGTAATTAAAGTAGTAGCCATAAAATCAAATAATTGATATTCGGTAATTTTATAGTCTACATTAAAAAAGAAATCATCCCAGATACTAAATATTCTGAAATTAATATATTTTTAAAAATTATTTTACAAACCTGTATATCTTCATAGATTGGATATATTGTCGGAAGTACTGTCAGCGTTGAGCTTATATACAAAGTCCATGAAACAAAGTTCGAGGGATCCACTATGTAATGCCATTTTTGATCTTTCATGTTGCATAGTTCACGTATTAGACACATTAAATTGTAAAATAGAACCGATACTGTGCTCGTGTAGATAACGACCATCGTTTCAAAATCTGAAGGTAAAATGTGTGTGTCATTATTTATTTATACTAACGATCAACAATAACGATAATACTTAGCATATAAACACCTACTTAAAATTGTATATACCTCTTTTTAAAACGAAGCCGGTCGAGTTAGTTATATTTAATCCTCCAAAGGTAAAATTTTCATGGTTATCATTTATTCCAGTGTTAGGTTTACTCATCAATTTATATGTAAAAAGAGTAACGAAAGTAAGGTAAATACAGTAGAAAAGTACATTCGCAAGGTGGAAATACTTTCCATAAGAATTCCACTTCATCTGCAGGTATTTTTGGCTCAATGGGTGAGCTAACAGTTCCACACGACCATGAGCGACCATAGCCTGAAATTTTTCTCGAAGATCTGTGATTTTATTGCGCAAAATAACATTTGTCTATTAAATTTTTAGTTTTTAAAATATATTTATTAGTATGAAACCGAAACATGAAATGTTATAAATATTTTAAGGATTGTGAATACAGATAAGCTTGTGAAAATGTATATTACAAACGACAATCACGACCATATATTTTTACACAGTGGAAGAGAGCAGGAAAGTAGGAGAAGTGTTAATTAATATAATATAATAATTATATAGGTTTATATATATGGTGTTATAGGTTTATTTTTTTCAAAATATATAATTGAGTTTTAGTTAGTATGGGTGGTGAATTTTTATATGGTGCATCGAAAATAATCTTTACAGTCATAAAGACATAAAAGTAGTGCGAGAGCCATTGTGCAGTAGTGTTCTCCACTCACGTTGATCACACTCAACGGTTCGGGACGATAGTTTGGGTCGTTGCGCGCCTGTCTCAGCGCTTCTAGATGATGCTTCGAGTATTGGTAGTATCTGAATGAGTACTTAATCTGCGACGAAGCAAAATATTGTATGTAATCATTTTACTGTGTTTATAACTCTACACTTACGTTCAGAGCTGCTAATGGAATATTCTGGGATCTCAAAGCACTTTCTGGTTTTCTGTTGTTTTCGTCGTCTGTTTTTGTTTTCGCGGAAAAAACCCGAAAGTTGTATTTGATCTAGATATGTAAATAGATTTTAGTTTAAGATTGACGTCGTTAATAATCATAAAACAAAGAGTTACCAAACAACGGAAGAAAATGGAAAACTTGACACTGTTCAGAATATTATTATTATTATTGCTAAATAGCAGGGAATGAAATTTGATAGAAATCACTTACGTAGAAACTTTTAGAGTCTTTTTTGCAGTTAGCCTTTGTTATGCAGTTATCCTGCACCGCCTCGAAGACATTTGGCATTCCCGCGATGAGTGCGAGGGTGACGCAAGGGTATCGGTCAGACCGCAGTGCCATCACTTCATTCGCTCTTAAATATAAAACGAATCAACTAAATATTTTGCCTCATTGATTTTTGTAAAGTCCATAACGTAATTAATTTTTAGATTCGAGATTTTTAATTACTTTGAATTATATATATATATGTATATATATATATATATATATATATATATATATATATATATATATATATATATATATATATTTTTTTTTTTTTAATTTTACACACTCAAATTTAATGACAAATGCAGATTTTTTTATAATGTACATTAACCAGTGGCCTCTTACCTTTGTTCATGTGTTACCATAGCAAGTGCTGCATCAGGGAATTTATAATAGATGGCGTAGTCAATAGCGCTTAAGTCTAGATTATTGTAGCTCAGGCGACATCCCATAGACAGCAGTAATGCTATAGAATTGGGTTTATTTTCCATTGTAGCCAAATGTAAGGGTGAATTCTAGAAAATTAAATAACCAGTAGTTTTATGGCTATACGATGTTATATTTCGAATATTTTAACAGGTTAAAAGTAATTAAAAAAAAATTAAAATTCTTTAATACATACTTACAATAGTACATTCTTTAATATAATATATATAGTATAAAATTTTACATAAAGAACTTACGCCATCTTTATCCGACTGATCAAGCAAGTGTGAATGGACTGAGTGCAGAAGTTCTATTGTTTGCGTGTATCCGCACATGGCCGCTAGATGGAGCGGGTTACGACCGCTGTGATCCCGATGCAGCAGCGCTCCGCGGTTGAGCAGGAGGTGTACGACCCTTGTGTGACCCTCGCGGGAAGCGATGTGCAGGGGTGTCAGCCCCTCGCCATCGCTCTCGTTTATCACAAAAGCGCCTTTGTCAGAATTTAGTAACTGACACACAGTGTTATAACGACCATACCTGAAATTGATTGATTAAAAAACTAGTTTTTTTTTATTTTTGTTTTCAATATTTGTTGGAAAATTAGTACTTATTAAAAAAATGAACAACGAAATTAATACTTTTTAAACAGATAATTAATCTAATAGCTGTGCCCGCGGCATCGTTTGCCCACATATCTACTACTACGATACGCTAATAACTAACCACAATTCAGAAAGCGCCATCTATTATAATAGTGTCGCACTTCAAACTATAGTACCTATCTATTTTGCATTAGAAATAATTCGCAATCTGATATTTTGATGTTTTTATTTACGTATTTTTTCATTATCTGAGTTTTGAATGTGATGAAATTATTAATGAATGAAATGCTGAACTGAACTGTATCAGCTTATAAACAACCCATTACTGAGTAAGACCTCTTCTCCATGTAGAAGAAGGGTTATATTCACATAAGAATTATTTATGTGCCGGATCGTTAACAGAGTATATCCGCGGATACGGATCCAAATACGGATATTTGGTGTCAAGATCCGCGGATACAGATACGGATACGGATCTTAACTTTCTTACTCAATCCTTGATAGTTGTGGCCACTTAACGCTTTGCCGTTGACTCGTGCCAGATAGGTCAGTACATGTTTTGAGTTTTCGACTTGCACTGCGTGGTTCTTTCTTTTGTTTCGTATTTTGTTTATAGTTTAATGTGCGTGGCATAGATAAAGTTTGTGTTTGGTAATGAGACTAGTGAGTTTCAGTTAATCACTCATTTGAATGGAGAACCGAATTTTTCTTCATTTCGACGTCTCTCATTCCAAGAAATAACAATTCAAGACAAGAACAAGACAAGAATTTCTTAAAGTAAAAAAAACTAGAGAAAAATGTTAATTAGATATTAGCTAGGTCTTGGTTCAAGACTGGCAAAACAAGACTTCTTAGAAAGATATTGGGTGGATCTTGGCTCAAGACTGAATCAACTAAGACTTGTCAGTTGAGTAGTGGGCCAGTCATGGGCCAGTATTATTAGGATTAGTATTGGGCCAGTATTGTACCAAGACTGGTCCCGTTGTATATAATTTTTTTCCAGAAAGGGTTATAGTGATACTAACTCGTACCTAACAGTTAACAGTAATTAATAAGGTAAAAGATCCGTAAAAGATTCGCCAAAAAAGTAACGGATACGGATACAGATCTCTTTTTTCCCTCGGATATCTGCAGATACGGATACGGATACGGATATCTGACACATCACTAATAAGATGATTCTTATATGTCATTTAAATGTCATATGAAGCTTACCTACTCTTCTCTAACGCTGTCATTCAAAAAACAAAATTCAAATTACAATAACTTTTGAAAGAGTAAAACAATTTTGATGAAATAATGAATAAATGTTACCTCAGGATAGGTTTTATGATTTTTAATGCTTATTTTTAACCTACACTTATTACTTTAACAGCGATGCGTGTTTAAACAGACAGACAGACATTTATAAAACTAATTAATATAGATATATATTAGAGATGTGCCGACTATAACTTTGGCCGACTAGCCGACTAGCCGACTAGTCGGTTGTGAAGACGCCGACTAGTCGGCCGACTAGTCGGCTAAGCCGATAATGGTTTCGGCGGCAAAGTGGGTTGTTTCTTTATACTTGGTTGAAACATCGGTTAATTTTAAAAATTTGTCTACTGAAGAGTGGGAAATACTCGTAAAAAGCATTGAATTGCTGAAGCCATTTGAAGAGATTACGAATATTATAAGTACAAGTTGCTTTTCGGTGTCTGAAGTAATACCTCATTTGAAAACGTAACAGAAATATGAAGAAATGTACATTGAAGAAAACCAAGAAACCATGTAAATGAAAGTCTTGCTGGACAATGTTTTGAAGAGTGGGTTCGACTTGGAGCATGACAAAGTCTTCACCCTGGCTAGGTACATTGTTGGATACAAGGTATCGATGTTTCGAATTTTTTGTACATTAGGTACGTCATGTAGGTACATGTCTTGGTTTAATACTATTAAGGGCCAGTTTCACCACTTGCTATTAAGTTCCGGATAACCTAACTGTCACTTATTTTGACAAATAACCCATACAATTACCTGTCAATAAAGTATCAGTTAGGTTATCCGGAACTTAATAGAAAGTGGTGAAACTGGGTCTAAGTCTGTTAAAATCTAGTCTTTTATTCAAAAATAAAAAGAAATATTTATAAATGTTTAAGAATAACAAGATATTATATTGTTTTGTTTGTTAATAATAATAGTAATTTTGTTTGATCATTATCATAGATATTTTTTTACAGTAAGTAATTTTAGAGACTTTAGAGATTTTAAAGACCAAAGGAAAAATTCTTTATATTTCAAAATGTATTAAACTGATTCTAAAATAAAAATATTAATTAACAATCAAGGTAATTATTAATTTAATTCCTCTAAAGTATATACATTTTATTGATAAAATACATACAAATTTTAAGCCGGATAGTCGGCGCTCTTTGCCGGATAGTCGCCGACTAATCGCCGACTACAAAAGTGGCCGAATAGTCGGCTTAACCGACTAGTCGCCGACTAGTCGGAACATCTCTAATATATATGAAATATATATAATTAGTGTTAATAGAACCATACGAAATTTCACAAAAAAAAAAACTGAATAAAAAACAGACACGTGAAATTTACAGTTCTATAATATGTATATAAATATACATATATAGAATAGATGAAGTCGTTAGTTTCGATGACATTAATTTTATTACTTGTAAACACAATTTTACATAAAACTATTTATTAACAATTTTGTTGAGTAATCCGTATTCGCTAAGTATTTACCTTGCAGCGAAGTGCAGCGGGCTCTCATTGTTGTTGTTCTTCAAGTTGATGCAAGCACCGAGTTTGATAAGATTCTGCAGGGACCGTATATGTCCCGCGCGACTGGCGTAGTGGAGTGGCGAACATCCAGTGTTGTCTTTCTCATTAAGAAGCTTTGTTAGGCTTTTTTCACATCGATTCTAAATAACATTTTATATTTTTATTGCTTTATTATACTATATAATATAAAGTACGGTATATGCTATTATATTATTATACTATAACACTATAATTTTAAATTAACATTTACAAGATAATAATAATATTAATTTTACTAAGATAAAAAATAGGTATATTATTTATAACAATGCTTAATTAGCAAAGAATTTAAATTTAAAAATCTCAAGAGATTAAAAGAAAATCTACTTTTATTCATTGCGTTCTTCGTGAAATACTAACTCAGTTATGTTCTTAGTAGAACTATCTCACAAGTTTTTTTTTAAATTCTTTATATTTTTTCCAACTACCTCTTACCTAACATCAACATGATACATGTTGATTATCTGGATGGCCTTAAAAGAAGAAAATGACGTTTTCCTTACCTTGCACGTGGCAGCAAAATCTTCTAAACGGCCTCCGTTCATTACCACCAAGTGAAGGACATTACGATTGTTTACATCTTTAAGTTCCACATCAGCACCTAGTTGTATCTGATAAATAATTTATTTATTATTAACACAATCTTGAAGAAAAAATACTTAAAATTCTATTATAAAGTAGACAGATAGACTGGAGAATCGTTAAATATTAGAAACAAAAAATAAATTAAACATGCATTTTAATTTTTTTAAAGTATTTTAACATAAAAATGCTTGGGTTAAAATTTATTTCAGCTTACTAAAATATGAACTGTTCTCCACCCAGCTCTTGAAGCTGCTAAAAGTAACGGCGATCTTTTTTCTTTATCCAAAGGATTTAAATCTGAACCTTCGGCAACTAAATAGCTCACAATATCGGGATGATCAAACATTGCTGCGCAATGCAATGGCGTCATCTTCTGTACATCGCATGATTTGAGACACGCATTTTTTTCCTCTGGTTGTATGCTAAACATTAGCCGGATAATTTCTAGAGCACCCTGAAAGAAACTACCTGAATCTAATCTGTTTTGCGTATAATTTATCTTATTTAAAATTTTACTATTTTGATAAACAGTTCTTTAATAATAATACTTTATATACCAAGACACCAAGTAGTTATTAATTTAAAAAGAATGTATTATAGTGTACGTTAATGTGGCCGAAAAAAATATCTAATTTCTTAAAGAAGTGTACATTACCTGCGCACATGCAAGATGAACTGGCGTAGAGAAATCATACTGTTGGGTGGATATCTTTGCACCGGATCTCAAACATAGCTCCACAGCTCTTATATCGCCTCCGTGCACTGCCGAATGTAGGGGAACATTCCCCTCATTATCGTATAGAGCTATCATTCGTTCTCTAGTACAACCTTTAGATTCGCCCCATTGTAGAAATATTTCCATGGTTCTGGATGAGGCATTCTTTGCCGCTTCATGTATAGGATAGTAACCATTGTTGCAAGGACGTTTGCATTCTGCCCCCAGTTCAGTAATCTATTTAAAGGTTACAAAGATATTGAATTTTAATTTTTAGAAACTTTTGAACTATATTCATGTCATAACAAATACGGAAATATTACTATTATATTGCTATTGGCAAATGAATATTATTTAAAAATAATAAACTGGAATTATTTACCAAAATTCTAGCACATATATCATGGTCATGAATGGCTGCAAAATGTAATGCAGTTCGTCCGTGCTCTCCGCCTAAGTCGACATTGAAAGAAGACTTGAATTTAACAAAAACCTGCAGTACAGCCACCTGAAAATAATTTTATGTCCAAGATTCAAATTACGTATTAATGAAATGGAACACTAATTAATATATTATTGTTGATTTTTAAGCTAAATTTTATAAATTATTATAATTATATGAATGACCAACTACGATGACCCCACCACACCTGCTTTCAATTTTCCTTAGACTTATAAGCCTTAAATTTTTATTTTTAATTAATAAAAGAAAATATTTAGATTAACAGTTAGGATTTTTAGTTTTTATAATAAACTTTTTGAAATTATACTCGAATGTGAATATACCTACTATCACATCGAATCATACTTAAAATATTCACCATGACTCTTGATTTTGTAGTTTAAAATGAAATAGTTCTCTTTTCGTATATATGTATTAACATTGATCTTTTACGTACCTTATTAAGTTCTGTGGCCAGATGTATTGGTGCTTGAGACTTTTCATTTAAAACGTTTGTGTTGACCTTACTGAAATATATAAAGGTTTTCAAGGTACGGATTTTCTGTACACGGTGATGTCTGTATAGTAAAATAATGGCCTTTCATTTAGGTAATGTTACGCAAATTGTAATGTATTGAATGAGAAATTTTCTATAGCTGACATTATTTTCTCTTCTTTTATTTTATTCGTCTTTCCTTATCAATCATAAGATTTCATTAGGCTACATTTAAGGCTATTTACGATGTGATGAAGTTCATGTTACAAAGTTACAGATGATTTTCAAAATATCATAATTTTACATAAATTACGACACGACTGTACATTCTATATTTTTGTGATTCGAATAAAACTACAAGTTGGTAATACTAGACGTCCCTCGCGGTTCCATGCATGATATTTTGTAGTATACGTAATTTATTTTTAGATAATGTAGCTTTTGATATTGAAAGAATTATTCAAATTGATTCAGTAGTTTAACTTATTATCTAATAGATATAAATGAAGAAATATTTCCTTTTTTATTATATAACAGATTATTTCGCTGAAATTTATACTTACTTGTTTAACAAAAACTCTATTGCATCCAGAGAATCACTCTCGACAGCTACATGTAATGGCGTGTTTCCACTGTTGTCGGTAACGTTTAAATCTAACACAAAAATAAACAAACATTATTTAATATAATACTTTTAATACAATGTACTTTTTACTTTATTTTAACCATCTCTAAAATCATTATATACTAAGCAAGGACTTACATCAAAAATTGTAAAATTTAATCTACTAAATACAAATTAAAGCGATGTCAAACGAATACGTTTTGTATGCGATGTCGAAACTAGTTCTTTTCTGAATCTTGCTAAAGTTAAAAGTTTTCCTAAGTAGTTTTGTTAAGAAGTGCGCTTGATGAAGGCGAGACATGCATAAGTAATGAATAAACGTTCCAATCTTGCGGCCTTACACTGTTTTGCAATTATTCGTCCTAGCACTTAAGGGGAGGTTAAAAAACGGGGCAAAAAAAGTCCTAATCGATTACGTAACTTAGTCATATTTGACGTATAATTTTTTGTACCACATTATCGTATTAGCCATTGGATATCCACCAGTGAACGAAGGCTTCCCCCATCGACCTCCAGAGCGACCGCCTGGGCTCTGTATTGCTAATTTTTTCGGGGGGAATACTTGCCACGCTTTGCAGGCGGATCGGCGTGCGCAGTGTGTTGCGGCAGGATATGATGCCTATGGATATGGCATCCTATCACCATCCTGGTTGATGTAAAGTTGTTTGCACCACTATTCCTTACACACTTATGCCTTAGTCTCCTTTTAGGACAACTCGGCAAGAAAGCGGTCGGGGCTATTCTTTACTGTCTATCACAGTACGTCCAAAAAAAAAATGAACCTTTGTACAGAAGTTTCGAATATAGGTGCCGTAGACAAAAACAAAAATAGATTTTTTTTAAATAAATTTTTAAAATTAAATTTGTCAAATCAAAGAGGAAAACAAACTACAAAAGATCGCTTAAAGTTTCTGCGGTTATAAATAAACGGAAATAGTTTATTATCCACCCAAATTTAGAAAGTATTTTTATGGCATTAACTTTCAGTGCCACGAACCTAAGACAGCTAAGCTAAAACCAAAAATGAAGACAAGAAAAGTATTAATACATATATTATACATATATACATATATTATACATATATGTATATATGTGACAAGTATATATGGAGAAGAAGTCTTTGCCCGACAGTAAGACGTTTACAGCTGATTAAATTCAGTTCAATTCATGTTAACTTACCTCCACCATAGTGAACAATGATTTGTAGTATGTTTGTATTATTTCTAGCCGCTGCTTGATGCGCCGCAGTACGTCCTCGTGTATCTCGTAGCGACAGTCGAGAAGGTTCTGTCAAATATAAACGCTTAAAGTCCTCAGCATTTCCGCTTTCAGCGGCCTAAAAAAAAGAAAAGTTTCCGTCAAATGGTTGGTTCTGTTAAAGGTTGTAAAGTCATGTTACATTAGGACTTTTACTTAAATTAATAATTATTTCAAACGTTTTAAGAAAAAATGTTTACACCAGTGCCATTGGAAAAAATTATAGTAACGATTCCTTTTAATTTTGTATTTGATAGAGGTCTTAACAAAAAAAATTCAAATTTGATTATGTTAAAATTTACCATTATTTCGATTAAGTAAAATCGATTTATACACTGTATAATATAATACTTGAAGTTAACTTTTTATTTAATTAAAATTGAGGCTTTTCAATATGAAAACTTTCTTTTGATATAATTTATAAAACATTGTATTATTAATTTTATGAAAATTATTAACGATTTCCGTGTCTGTGATATATATTTTCTAGTGAAACATTAAGAATCTGAGAGACTATTATGTGAAAAACCAAATTGTTTATTAAATTATTATAAAGTAATTATACATATTTTGTTTGGTTAGATAGATACCTAACCAATACAATAACAAAAACTAGAAAGTTTACGCGCGAGAATTTTTCATTTGCTTTATTATATAGTATATATTGTTAATATTAGGGGATGTATGTATGTACAAACATAGCTTGGAGATTGGGTCAAATACCTACTAACCTCATTTATGTTTAATCAGAAAAAGGGATATGACACACACATTCCGCAAGCAGGTGAAATGGAACAATGGAAGCGACCAATACCCTAAATCAAATGCTTTTAAAGGTATGGCAACTCCTTACCTATTAAAATTTTAAACAGTAATAGGGATTTTCGTATTATAAGTATATACGTTTTAACATTTTTTTTTTATAATTATTATTTTTATATTATTTATTAGTTTTAACTATTACTAAACAATAAAATCATGAGTTATTTTTATGAGTTACTTTGTGACCTATGTATATAAAATACACTAATATATTTATCATAAATAGGTAAAGTGGTCATAAATATTTTTATGAAGCGCAGAACAAATGAAATATGTTATGTTACAATATGTTCATTCTAAAGTAGATATATAATTTTATTTCGTAAGTGATCAACTGGTTCTGTAATAACTAACAAAATTAACCATTTTATTTTACAAACTGTATTCATCTATACAAATAATAAATCTGTTAAAACCTCCGTTTTATTAAAATACACTATATATCATCAAGAAAATTTTTTAATAGCGCGTTTATTTTTGTATCAGCGCCATTTCTTATCATTTTTTTGTGTGCACGTATCACGTAAAAAGTACAAAACCAATGTAAATAACTTTAATACATAAAAATTTAACATAATTCACAGTATAATTTAGTTTTTGTTTCATTGTAATTAAATTTAAAAATAAATATTTAAGAAAATAGAAATAGGTACTAATACATAGTAGATAGAAAATAGGTCTAAGGTAAGGTACATAGGCAATAGGTCTAAGGTACTATTATGTTAAATGTCACTAAATATAAAAACGATATTCTACTATTATACGATAGATGGCGCATGTAGGTGATAAAAAATATAAATTTATAATTTTTAAAATTTTAGTTAAATACCCGTGCGAAGCCAGGGCGGGCCGCTAGTATATAAATATAAATATTGTAAAAATGAAAGTTTGTGAGAATTGATAAATTAGAGTTTTGTTTGTTATGTTTTAATACTAATACTACTAAGCCGTTTGCAAGGAAAATTGTCATGTAGATAACTGAAGATCCGGAATAGCATAATTCTTATCCCTAAGTCCTATAGGAACGGGATTTATACGGAACACAGCTAGTAGTTTATTAGTCGCTGGTTTAATTTATAAAAAATCTAAAAAGATACTATTAATAATAAGCTATTCAATAATTAAATAATGAACTCACATTTTTTTACGTAAAAAATAAACTAACCTTATTTAATTTGATGGCTGTTATTGGTATGTTTGCTATTGTATTCGCGCGCCGAAATAGAAACATTCTTTAATAAGACAATAAAAAAACTCCATATCACCAGAATGTCCATTTGCGGTCTGCTATATTGACGCCGGTGATAGTGTACGCTATGATAGAGTGCTCCTTATCTAGTAATCATAAAGTACCATTAACTCGTTACCTTTGTTAACAAATTGAGTGCTAAAACGAACAAGTAAAGTCACTATACTAAAATAAATAAACACCCGATTTAAGAGATTAGCTCTAATTTTTCAATATTTCATCATAATTTTATCGCAGTACTAGTATAATATATGGAAAGTGAACATTTTTAGGTAAATTCTGTTTTCACCGAGATAAGGCAGATTTTCTTTATATGCGTCACAACGTAGGTTAAAGAAAGATTGGTCGAATGTATAAGTTGCGAAAGCAGATGAGACAAAAGAAGAACTTGATACATTACTATATTCTTTTAGATAAACTGACAATTACGTCTTTTGTGTTACGTACTTCGTTGTATTTGTCACAACTAAAGTGACTGTAAGTCCTGACATGATTGATGATAATAAAAGCCTTTCATTATATTCCGTTTAGTCATTAATGCGACACGTCAGCTTAATTAGTTATTAAAGCAACTGGAAAATTTCGCAATACTACTAATGATTATAAGTTTCTAGGACGACAGAGCTCTTTTTGGCATCTCAGAGAAATTATTTTATATATTAAAAAAGGTAGGATTACCTATCTAACAAAACTCGTAGGTAATGAACGTAGAGGTAAAATGTATATATCCAGAATTGGATACGGGCTTAAGGACGAGCAAAAAGAAAGATTTGCGTAATTTAATTTAAATATATAATATATTTATATATAAGGCGTCATGTTTAATGAACTGATCATGTTTTATCAGACTTCAAGTATCGAAAGATATTTACCTACCAGCCTGAGAAATTGGGGAAAAGTCTCGGAGTCTGATATAACATCCTTAATTTTACAGCTTTGAAAAAAATAAACAAATTGGCACGAAGCCTTGATACGAAGAGAGAAAACCTTTTTCTAATTTTAAACAAAATAAAAACGTAATAATATTATTAGCCGTGCGGTGACCGGCAGAAAAGAATAACCCCGACCGCCTTATTGCCGCAGTCGTAAAAGCCATAGTAGTGAGAACAACTGTACACCAACCAGGATTGTGATATAGAAATAGTTTAAAACTGTATTAGTAGTAAATAAGTTAATATAAATGTTAATAAGTTTAGTAGTCTAAGATTATACCTCCTAGTGATGTAAGTGCATTTTGTAAAAAATCTACAAATTGTAAAAATTAGTTAACAAAAACATTAGCATAAGGAAGTTTATTATTAGGGATAAAATGTATAAATATGTAATATAGTTTATAAGATTGTAAGAGTTTATAAGGAAATGTAAAAGAAAAGAAAAAAGAGAAAAAAAAAATTGTTATAAATAAAAACACATCCCCCCTCAATTCCCCAATATCCTAGTCTGTTCCCGTAGCCTTAGTTTGTTTATTCATAGCCTTAAGTGATAGTTGATTTTGTTTTGCCGGGTAAAAATACCCGTTGAATGGCTGTGTATGTTGCTAGACGATAAAGGTATGCAGTATGAATGCTCGAATATAAGCGAGAAGAGTGACAAAGAGGACTAGTATTAAATATTAGTAGTCTTAAAAACGACTCCGAACCAGACCCTCGGAGGTGTAGAAAAAAAAAACCAGGATGGTGATGGACAGCAGCGTCACCAAATCCTGTCACAAAACACTGCGCTCGCAAACCCCCTTGCCAAGTGTGACGAGTATTGGCCTCCAGATGATGGAGGGGGCCTACGTTCAGCAGTGGACATCTAACGGCTGATGTGGTGTATTTAATATTCTTTAAGAAAGGCTTTGAATATGTTTAAATGTTTCCACATTATTGTGGTTTTTAATTTCTAGTAAATATATAGGTATATAAAATAAACGATACTTTAAATGTTTCCAATAAATACGTTAAATATTATAATTGCGTGGTTCACAAGTATACTATAAAATTAAAAAGCAACACATAACTAACACGAAAAACCTAGTAGCCTGTTATTAATTAAAAGACCAATAAAACTCTGGCGATTTGGCAACGTTTCGACTATAGTTTTATTTATTTATTATTTTTGTTAGCATTACATGTTATTTTAAAGTTTATTGATCTGCCAAGTTTTATTATACTCTTAATAAGTGTCAAACAAGGCTTTTCCTAATATTTTTAATATATTTTGAGTTGCGGTATTTGTGAAATTGACATATTTGGTCGTTATAACGCTTTTCTAAATCGTAATTTAATGTTTTATAGTATTATTAAATATCTATAAACTGACTAAAAAAAAGCGGCCAAGTGCGAGTCTGACTCGCCCATGAAGGGTTCCGTAGCAGCAAATAACATCATAAATAAAGTTCTTGGTTTTTTATATTTAAGCTGATTGAATGAAAGGTAAATTGCGGTTTACGATTTATGACGTATTAAAAAAAACTACTCTCTATATCTCGTTCAAACCAATTTTCGGTTGAAGTTTGTATGGTAATGTACATCATATATTTTTTTTTGTTTTATCTTTCTCTTATTTTAGAAGTTTAAGGGGGGAGGGGGGGGGTACACACACATTTTACCACTTTAGAAGTGTCTCTCGTGCAAACTATTCAGTTAAGAAAAAAATGACATGAGAAACCTCAATATCATTTTTGAAGACCTATCCATAGATACCCCACACTTATGGGTTTGATGAAAAATAAAATTTTTCAGTTTCAGTTCTAAGTATGGGACCCCCAAAATTTATAACAGTATACTTCTTATAGTTTCGGAAAAAAGTAGCTGTGACATACGGACGGACAGACAGACAGACATGATGAATCCATAAGGGTTCCGTTTTATGCCATTTGGCTACGGAACCCTAAAAAACATTTTTAAAATACGTAATCGTATTGGCCACTCTTTAGGATGTTCAAACGAACAAACATACTAGCTTTTGCTTTTTAGCTTTGGTATATTACTAGATAACCTGCATGGCTTTAACCCGCATGTAGCATTAAATACCATGTGTCATAGCGGGATGTTTTATAATTTATAACTTTGACCGACAACTTTTCGACAGACTTTCTAACGAAAAAAGATTTTTCCACATCGGACTAGAATCAAAACAACAAAGAAACAAACAAACAAATCAACTATCGTGAGGTACCTATCAAAATGTACGTAAATATAGATCTTAAGCAATTTCACAACGAATATAAGGAAATTATGTGAAAAAATCGAAATAAATCTATGAGTTAGAAGCAAATCTATATAAGCTATTGCACGCCTCATAAACGAAGCGTCGAGGTGGGTTCTACTCTCACTTCATGAAAAAATAGTGATTTTTCGAACTTGTAAATTAATGTATACACACACATATTAGAAAAAAACACTATTTTTAGTACTCATGATACTTTTAATGCCATTTTTGTTATTTAAACTAATTAAAAAAAACTGTTTTTATAATAGTTCTGTCTTGGACGTCTGTGTCAGACTCACAGAGCAGGCTGAATCAATTAATATTTTCGTAATAATTAACGGAATGTTGTGTGTGTGTAGATCAACTTTTTTTATGTTAGTTGGATAGGCAAACTGGCAGACGTTCCACCTGATGGTAAGTGTTTGACGTCGCTCATGAATATACTAGTTTACCTGGAACTAGCCCAGGCAACTCATTTATGTGTTGCCTATCCAGAGACATAAGGTGTTAAAGTCTCGGTACCAGTAATTACACTGCCTGTTGTAGTGAGAACAATTGTACCCTTCTCTCTGAAACACAACAAAGTTGTTTCACGGGAGAAACAAGCAAGATCGGTGGTACCCATGCAGCCGGGAACGCGACACAGCGCATCCCTCCATGCATAGAAAGAAAATCAAATATTATAGTCACGGGTAAAAGCAAATATTATATTATGTAGCAGGATGAAGGACGACGGCTTATGTTTGAAAGCTGTCGAAAACGTAATTTCGTCATCCATATAGTCTATATAGTTGCATTATACAGTTAATAAATGACGAAATGACTAAAAGGTTTTACCTTATCTATAGATAATAACTATACTTAACTATATTTATTTTACATAGAAAATCAAAATGCAAACAATTACAAATTTTACGGCATGAAATGATTCACGTATCATTTATTAAACTTTTTCTGTCATTTTTTTTTTTTTTGCGATGGTCAGAATTTTCATTAATCACCTCGCTGGTCTAGAGTTTTTTGTCTGTTTCGTGATCTTTAAAGGAGGACATCTTGTAGACGAAAATAATACTTGTATGGAAGTTGTAAAATGAGTCTGTAATTTCTAAAGCGGGGCATATGAAAAGAGATATTTAAGCCTTTTGTAGAAAACAATGTACTTGAAATACTCGTATAACTCTTTAACGAAATACGTATCTATGTATACAATAGCAGATAGCCTTAATAGAAAAAAAAATAGGTTTCCAATGATATTATTATTAATACTAATATATAAAAATAATAATCAACAAAGGTACGACATATATAAAATAATATTATTATTTTTTATGATTTCTTGTAATAAAAGAAACAGAAATAAAGTCTGTCCATCAATATTACTACAACTTAACTGTATAAAAGCACAAGTTAACGAAGATAACCTTATCATAAGTGCTTTTTGCGCAATAACTGCTCTAATCAGCGAAAAAGCAAAGCTGTAAAAGGCTTAAGCCTTTTACAGAATCCATTATCTTATCAATAAAGTAATAAAACTTATAACTTTTTTTATATCTAAAAAAAGTATTGTTTTACTAGAGCGGCTTAGCATATACATATTACTAGGGTGTGGAAAAATATCGATTTTTTTGATTTCCACTCAAAACATCGTAGATAATGTCCAAATAAAGACCCTGTTAAAAACGGAGCTCATAATTTCAATTCTAAGAGGTCCACCATCAAATTGAAAGTTTTTCCGTTTAAATAACACAGAAAAATGATTTTTTATACATTTTTTGTCCTTTCAATCTACTAACAATTATTTTTCATAAAATCGATGATTGTACAAATTTGTAAAATTTTCCGTTTTTTGTATTTTTCAGCTAAACTATTGAAGTTAAAAGAAAAAAAAAATTGAATGGCAATTTTATAGTCCGTTCACGCATTACAATAATATTGTTAAAGTCTGTACGAACGAAATCGTAGTTTTTGTATTAACTTTTATTGTGTTCCTTATTGATGTTAGCACAAAAAAGTAAACGGACATTTAATAGAACATTAAAATTAATAAATATACATATTATAATTTTCAGATCAAATTACAATGCTCTATAACTGATATATTTCGATACCAACGATTAAAAAAAAAAAAAAACGTGTGCGTCTCGGGAAGCCCGACAGAAGTGATAATTTAAACTAATCTAAGTTGAACTATTTAATATTGAAATTAATCATTATTATTTATATCAACTAGCGGCCCGCCCTGGCTTCGCACGGGTATTTAACTAAAATTTCAAAAATTATAAATTTATATTTTTATCACCTACACCTGTGTCGATACTAGAAAATATTTTATAATAGATTGATTGAGTTCTCAAACTGCAAAAAGCACTGAGTATTGATATTAACTTCGAAGCAAATAACTTTCAACCCCCTTTTAACACCGTTCGAGGATGAATTTTGATACAATACGAAATACGTCTTCAATCAATTCTGTTAAAGAATATTTATGCAAAATTTGAAGTAGATTGGACCAAGGAATCACGTTATCCCATACAAACTTTGCCCCCCTTTTTCACCGTCGTAGGGGTAGAATTTCGTAAAATTCGTTCTTAGCTGATCGCTACTCGGCAAAAGGAATATTTATATCAAATTTTAAGTCTCTGTGTTTTAAAATTCTAGAGATATCGTGATGAGTGAGTGAGTGAGTGACCTTTCGCTTTTATATATTAAGATTACAACTTAAATAGCTATAACCATCCAACTTTGTACAATCAACAAACAAATAACGACCAAATATTTTAACAACAAACAAACAACCAAGACCTTAGTACACTAAGGTATTAAATGCAAAAAAAGCATTTTTTTTTTAATATGGGCGAGGCTCATTCTTTCGGCCGAAGTTTTGGACAGCGCCATTCAAAAAATTATATTTTGTATACTGCGCCGTCTATCTTGTTACGATTCGTTAGACCAGCTGTTAATAGATGGCGTCACATTAGGTACCTATTTCTATTTTCTTAAATATTTATTTTTAAATTTAATTACAATGAAACAAAAACTAAATGTTACTGTGAGTTATGTATAATTTTTATGTATTAAAGTTATTAACATTGGTTTTGTACTTTTTACGTGATACGTGATCAGAGAAAAACACGATAAGAGATGGCGCTGATTGAAATTAAATCGCGCTATTAAAATTTATTCTTGATGATATATAGTGTATTAATAAAACGGAGGTTTTAACAGTTTTATTATATGTATAGATTAATCACTTTCAAAAACGGTGTTAGTTTTATGTTATATGCTCACTGTCAACAGTATATGTCTATCTCACACTAAACACCGAGTAGAGAGAGAAGGAAGCGTCTGTCTGTTGTTTTTTTAGGTTTTTTAATTGCGTATATTTATTTAAAAAAAAAAAAATAGGTTAGTTAGAATTGATCTATAAAATTTTATAAACTTTATAATATTCTTAACAAACTAACGTGCTTGTGTTTTTTGTTGTCGTTTTTTTATTTTTATATATTATATAATTTTAAGCGTCTGTCGGAACAACAGGCTAGCGTTGTGGATTAGAGTGAGAGAGCCCTATGCGTGAGAGAAAGGGATGCCAAACAGATTGGCGCCGATACGCGTTACGTAAGGAAGCGGTTTAACCTCCCATAAGAAGTTGTCACTTCAAAAAGTTTATCCGGGATAATCTTTTAAAGCATTGAACATGCAATAGAGTTGTTATAATTTTTTTTTTTTTTGTTTATTATTAATTATTTATCTATTATACATACGTGAAAATCCGTCAAAAATTTTCAACGCACCTGTAACTTTTAACCAGTTAGCAATACATAAAATATTTACAATATTTTACAGTAAATTCAATATATAGGTATAGAACATCATAATAAGAAGCATAATAGTAAAATAGTAATTATTAATGTGAAGGCATATGCCTTTTAACTCAACCGGACGGCACGTCTAGTCTTTTATAAACATAGAAGCGTAGATTTATGAATATATTAGTAGTAGTTACTTATAGTGTTTAGTGAATAATGCTTAATGTAGTTAAGCTTAATTCGACGCCCTTTTGCCAATATATAGCTTTTTACGATAACCAAATATTAAATAAAATTTTTTGAAACGTATTTGAGAGACGAGATTGCCGAATGACAGTTCACTCGTCAAAAACTGAACATTTCTGAATTTATCGTTGAGAGATACTCTAAACTTAGCCATAGCCGTTCAACAGCTCGTTGAGTAACTTTAAATTTGTGGACTAGTCCTATCATCAGTGTTTACGTCATGGTGCCTTATTTCAACACAGGTAAGATACGCTACTCAATTGCCAAATCTTTAAATTGAAGACTCGGCGAAGCCTTACCCTGACCTGACCTGACCAATACTGTCACTAAACTTCTTACCCTTTCGTCTTTACGCTGATAACGCGAAAAAAAGCGCGCTGAAGTGTGTGGGCACGGGAGGTGCGGTCGGTGAGGGCGTGGCGCCGAGAAGGCGTGGATTTAAAAAGTTGGCCAACTCCCGGTGTAACCTGTTCATTTCCTCTTCTAGCTCAACAATCCTTTCATCAGACTTCAGAGTGCGAATATTGTGTGTGACCAGGGGCAGGTGTCGTCATGCGTCAGCGGGATCTCACCTGGAGGTTCTTAGCAGCCCCTGCTCTACCCTTACCCGGAACACTGCCGTAGCTGGGAATAGTAGGGCAACCGGGTTCTAGGGGCCTGAGTTCTTTTTTGTTTGTCATATTGGGGGCGGGCGGGGGGAGGGTTTTGCCAATACTCACCACGCGTGCCAGGCGTGTTGGTGAGCGCAGTGTCTTATGTTAGGATATGATGACGCTGCTGCTCATCACCACCCTAGTCGGTGCACAGATTTTCGCACCGCTATGGCCTTAGTCGGCTTTTACGACACCTCGGCAAGAAAGAGGTCGATACTATTTTTCTCTGTTGGTCACCGCACGGCCGGTCACAGCACGATCTTAAATATTAATTTAATAATAATTTAATAGGTAAATTTTCAATTCATAATATGTAATTAGTACGCCAAATTTAATTTAAAAGCCAATTTAATTAGTACGCAGAAGAGATAAGGGTTAAAAATTATGAAAATAATAATACCAGACCAATGTAGCAACATCTATCTCGCCATATACGAACGAGAAGAAACTGACATATCCTGCATCGCACTATCAAAGTTTTCAAAGCGATTGAGTATATATACAAGAACTCGACAACACACTTTAAGTGGCGCCGTAGCCCACCAGACACACATGACACATCCGTCTGGTCGAAAGATCCTTCCATTTTCAATGGCAGCCTCTCACTACGCCAAACTGGTGACCCTGAGCATGAACGTCAGCGCAGCCTTCGCAAAGCTACGTCATCATGACGTCATCATCACTGCCTCAAGCTTTCGAGCAGCGAGTCATACAGCCAGCCAGCATCCACGGCTACTAAGGGTATCCTGACCACAACATGCAGCGGACGCGCATTCCGGGTCATCACCCACAGCCTTCTCAGCGACCTTGGCACAGCACACTCCACTTCGGCCGGTCAGCAAGCAGAGACGCACTTCTATCCTGGTCGACGTAGCAGCCAGCCACTAAGCAGCACTGCACCATCCCGACTCACTGGGGCATCTCCGCAGACAGTTCCGACTCACCGTGAACTATGCGGCATCTGGTTCCGACTCACTGGAACGTTCCACTGGCCCGGCAAGCATCACAAGATGTATGGACTACTCAACCTGCTATCGACCTCCGGTCTCGGAGGGGGAGTGATGTAGCGACATCTATCTCGCCATATACGAACGAGAAGAAACTGACATATCCTACATCGCACTATCAAAGTTTGAGTATATATACAAGAACTCGACAACAAACGTTAAATGGCGCTGTAGCCCACCAGACACACATGACACATCCTTCTGGTCGAAGGATCCTTCCATTTTCAATGGCAGCCTCTCTCTACGCCAAATATATAATTAGATAGATAGATAAACACTTTATTGCACTCACATCAAAGTATACAGAAAATAATGTAATACACAGAAATAAACAAGAAATTGGTGCAAAGGCGGCCTTATCACTAAAAGTGATCTCTTACAGGCAACCTTATGAATGGATTAAAATGAAAATTGGAAAGGTGGAAACGGTGCATAAAGTCTATTTTTCGATTTGTGATTTATATAAATGCGCAAACATATACATACATACAAACATACATACATACATACATACATACATACATACATACATACATACATACATACATACATACATACATACATACACACATACATACATACATACATACATACATACATACATACATACACACATACATAAATACATACATACATAATAATATTTGTATATATATACATAATAATTAATTGCTACATAAAACTAAGTTCTTTTACAAGTATATAATAATGATCCAAATTTGTCCAGAAAACGTCTATTCGTCTTTGGTTTGAAGAAAATTAAAAGAAAATGCTTAGCAAAGTCATAGACTCCGGCTAGCATTGCAAAATGTAATGTAATGTATCAAAAACCGGAAATAGTATGGAAATAGTTAATTTATTAAGTGTTTGTAATGGTTTTAATAACATCCATTTCATAGAAAATATGAGATAAGAAACATGCAGGTAAACAGCGTACAGAATTAGCTGAAACCGGTCAGTTTGAGTCGGATTCGTTAACGAAGGATTCCGTGCGATTGTACAATATACTATCTCTAAAACCAAAAAATCGTTTCTTTTATGAGGGTGCCATTATTTTTTTTAAATGGTATTTTAATCATTTGTCGTTATAATAACTATATTAATACGTATTCTGTGGAAAAATCATCTAAATATTACGGTTCCCAAGACAGCCCTGTGATAGATCGATTGACGGACAGTGGAATCTTAGTTAGGGAATAAAATATTCATTTGTCCCCTTTGGATACGGAACCCTAAAGAGCGCAGCATGAATAAAAACAAAAAAAATCTGTCGACTATTTTAAATTTTGATAACATAGGTTGATACCTTTAAGCAGTGTCAAACTACAAAAAATCATTTACCCGCAGTATCCTGTAAGGGCTCTCTGCCAAAAGACATACATCGCCGGCATTGATCCCATCTTGCGTGTGGTTCGGCAACATCATTTGCATTTCCCCTCCCACGTCTGTCTTCATACGAGATTCCCGACGATGTCCTGTGTGAGCCCACAGCCACTCCTGAAATATATTAAAAGGAATTAGAATTGGTTAGCTTTAAATCATATAAACGAAGCTCTATAACTGCTAAATAAATGAATACAAGGTAAAACTTAGAATAACACCACAATGCATCTTATATTATCTTCCTTTATTACTCTTATAAAATATATTGTAATGTAGTGATAAACTTATATTATTACACTAACATTTGTTGCCGAAGTACTCGACCTTGTTATGTAAAAACTTTTTGACGTGACGACCGTAAACCCGTAACAACTCTTATGTTTCTTCAATCCATATTCATAATCAAACAATATGTACTAATTACATATGTGACAAGAGAAAAGATAATGTAAGAAAACACAGTTCGATACCTGGCCTCAAAACTAGTTCGAATATTCTTAAGCGTAAACAATAAAAGCTGTGGAAGTCCTCTTAGACGAGCATTGCACGTGACTGCTTTAGTTAGCTTGAACCGAAGGTAGAAATTATTCTTGGATATAACTTTGAGCTCGACCTTTTAACTTTACTGTTTTGTAAGATAAATATGTAATGGAAGTATAAATCAATCGCTCCCAACGAATAACTGAACGGAACATGCTAGTAATACGATATTATCGTGAATGTACCAAAACAGTGACTTATTTTGCACCAAAAATACAAACGTTAATTGTTCAGGATGTTTTTATTATTCCCTTAAGATAGAAAAATAATAAAATAATAAAATTAAATCATGTTCAGGTATTTTCGGTCGACCAAAAAATTATTATAAACAATTGTATTGTATTCCAAAAAAATAATATAATATGTGTTTGCTATTAGTTAACGAAAACAAAAATAAAAATAAAAATATCTACTATCTAATTTATAATATACCTTATTCAAGTTTTAAACCAGCTTTATATTATTACTAGCAGCCCGCCCCGGCTTCGCACGGGTATTTATCTAAATTTCAAAAAATATAAATTTATATTCTTTATCACCTACACCAGCGTCGATACTGGAAAATATTTCATAATAAGCGGATTGAGTTATTAAACATAATATTTTAGCCCTCGGCTTCGTCCGCGTAGAAGTCGAAAATGGTTATAATAGGATTTTTATTTGTTTTTTTTTTACGTTATTAATTTTGTTATAACATATAAATTATTATGTTAAAATATTTAAATACTTATAAAATATAACAATCTTTATTATAGAATAGGGATTTAACGTTTAAATAAACATTAAAATAAAAATAAAAATTGTTATATTTTATGTTCAAGAAGCTCTGCCTTTGCTCTGAAGAAAGTACACGGGGCTATTATCTTTTTACAACGAAATACTACACCTTCCGTAGTAGTTCTTTATAAACAACATTTTTTTTTCGTTCGAGGTGCTAGAATTACCAGGCTATTCTGGAATATGCCACATACAACTGAATGTGAGAGAAGCAGCTTTTGCTTAAGTATACTCCCGCTACAGTAAGAGTTTGACCTTAAGCTTTGTTTATGGTAAATACATATTCATACATACTCATACATTATATTATTATTTGGTTCCCGGAAATCACCATTTTCTATTTTAAGCAACAGGTCTGAGAACTGTCCGGCAGTAACATCTCTCCTTAGATGGACTCTCATATTTATTGTAAGGCTCAGTTTCGTCACTGCAGGCCACAAATACTCCTGTACTGTAGTGTAATGTATCAGCCTGTAAATAACCCATTTCTGAGCGAAGGCCTTTTTTCCATATAGAAGGGTTGGAGCTTAATCCACCACGCTGCACCACTGCGGGTTAGCGGATAATATCCCTACCATAAGTAACAATTATTATAAGGCATCCATGATAACTAAAGGGACCGATGGCTTTACGTACTCTCCGGGGCATGGTGGGGAAACCCACTATACACCCAGATATACACCCAGACCTGAAACAAATATTGGCACAAATACAAATATCTGCCCCGAGCGGGAATCGAACCCGCGACCACCGGTATTGAGACGAGTATTAGACGCATTGCACGTGACTGCTTTAGTTAGCTTGAACCGAAGGTAGAAATTATTCTTGGATATAACTTTGAGCTCGACCTTTTAACTTTACTGTTTTGTAAGATAAATATGTAATGGAAGTATAAATCAATCGCTCCCAACGAATAACTGAACGGAACATGCTAGTAATACGATATTATCGTGAATGTACCAAAACAGTGACTTATTTTGCACCAAAAATACAAACGTTAATTGTTCAGGATGTTTTTATTATTCCCTTAAGATAGAAAAATAATAAAATAATAAAATTAAATCATGTTCAGGTATTTTCGGTCGACCAAAAAATTATTATAAACAATTGTATTGTATTCCAAAAAAATAATATAATATGTGTTTGCTATAAGTTAACGAAAACAAAAATAAAAATAAAAATATCTACTATCTAATTTATAATATACCTTATTCAAGTTTTAAACCAGCTTTATATTATTACTAGCAGCCCGCCCCGGCTTCGCACGGGTATTTATCTAAATTTCAAAAAATATAAATTTATATTCTTTATCACCTACACCAGCGTCGATACTGGAAAATATTTCATAATAAGCGGATTGAGTTATTAAACATAATATTTTAGCCCTCGACTTCGTCCGCGTAGAAGTCGAAAATGGTTATAATAGGATTTTTATTTGTTTTTTTTTACGTTATTAATTTTGTTATAACATATAAATTATTATGTTAAAATATTTAAATACTTATAAAATATAACAATCTTTATTATAGAATAGGGATTTAACGTTTAAATAAACATTAAAATAAAAATAAAAATTGTTATATTTTATGTTCAAGAAGCTCTGCCTTTGCTCTGAAGAAAGTACACGGGGCTATTATCTTTTTACAACGAAATACTACACCTTCCGTAGTAGTTCTTTATAAACAACATTTTTTTTTTCGTTCGAGGTGCTAGAATTACCAGGCTATTCTGGAATATGCCACATACAACTGAATGTGAGAGAAGCAGCTTTTGCTTAAGTATACTCCCGCTACAGTAAGAGTTTGACCTTAAGCTTTGTTTATGGTAAATACATATTCATACATACTCATACATTATATTATTATTTGGTTCCCGGAAATCACCATTTTCTATTTTAAGCAACAGGTCTGAGAACTGTCCGGCAGTAACATCTCTCCTTAGATGGACTCTCATATTTATTGTAAGGCTCAGTTTCGTCACTGCAGGCCACAAATACTCCTGTACTGTAGTGTAATGTATCAGCCTGTAAATAACCCATTTCTGAGCGAAGGCCTTTTTTCCATATAGAAGGGTTGGAGCTTAATCCACCACGCTGCACCACTGCGGGTTAGCGGATAATATCCCTACCATAAGTAACAATTATTATAAGGCATCCATGATAACTAAAGGGACCGATGGCTTTACGTACTCTCCGGGGCATGGTGGGGAAACCCACTATACACCCAGATATACACCCAGACCTGAAACAAATATTGGCACAAATACAAATATCTGCCCCGAGCGGGAATCGAACCCGCGACCACCGGTATTGAGGCGAGGTATTGAGGCGACTACTCGCATCACTACATCAGAAAGGTCATCAATGCTTCGTTCGTTGTATCGTTGGTATAATTACACCACAAGTCAATACGATTTGGTCTGTTATAATAAGATTTGAATAAACCCGCAAGTAATTATTTTTAAAATTGATTGACTCGGCACAGTTGGTAGTGACCCTGCTTTCTGCTCTAGGATCGTGGGTTCGATTCCCGCCTCGAGTCTGGGTGCAATATGTTTTTATTTCTATATGTATTATTTAAAAAAAAAATTTATATCAGTCGGCTGTTACCTAAAACACAGGCATTAAGTTGCCTACCTTAGGATCAGACGATCGTGTGTGTATGTCAAACATATATTTATATTTAATAACAGTCCAAGACAGCTTTTATCTCCTCTTTCTTAGTTTTAGTGTAAGATAAAGTTAAATGGGTACATGATTTATAATGTTTTCTGATCTTGTTTCAACATTAGTCCGTGGTGCCAATCTGTACTCATTGGGGTGTTAATGCCGTATAATTCAAAAATGTTTCCAAGTTCACTTCGGTGTCTTCTATATCTGTATCATTGTGAACTACAGATGCCTTGTTGATGAATCATTTAGTTTAAAACCCTTGACTTGAAACAACATCAACACTGAAGTAAAAAATATTATATAAAACACTATTTTACAATTAAGCGATCACACGTTATATTTACAACTCAATTTTGTTACGTTTCTTATACAGTCTTTCCTGTTCCACCAGGAGCACCCAAAAAAGATATTACCTACACCTGCGTCAATACTGGAAAATATTTTATAAAAGACGGATTGGTTGTCAAACATGTGTCAAAATAAATTTTAATTTAAATCAAAATCACTATGGAGTATTTAGGTATATCAAAATAATTTTCTCCCCCCTTTTAACATCGTTAGAGGATGAATTTCGATAAAATACGAAACACGTCTTCAACCAATTCTGTTAAAAAATATTTATGCGAAATTTGAAGTAGATTGGACCAAGGAATCATGTTGTCCCATACAAACTTTGCCCCCCTTTTTCACCCCCTTAGAGGTAGAATTTCGTAAAATCCGTTCTTAGCTGACCTCTACTCGGTAAAAGGAATATTCCTACCAAATTTCAAGTTTCTGCGCCTTATAGTTTCAGAGATATCGTGATGAGTCAATGTATACGTGGAAATCTCTTATATATATATATAAAGATAAAGATGAAAAAATTAACAACAATAAGAAATATTATAAAAAATATATTTTTTCAAATTTTTCTTAGGATATTGATATTTTTATAAAATAAAAAAAAATGGATTTCGGTTCACTTACTTTATATGCGAAGCGGTTTTGCTATTTAAATCAAAAATGTATAATTTATGCTTGTAATAAAACGGTAACAGAAAAATTCTGTACATTGAAGGTATTTGAAATTTTTTCTTTTCTATTTTGCAGTCGAAACTGAAGTCAAAATTGTTATTTTCTTTGGGCTATTTGTATCCTGGCCGCTATGATATTTAAATTAATTTTATAGTACCTATATATAGTATTTAAATTGACATAACTGGAGTTCATATGATGAACTAGGACTCTGAATTTTTTTTTATCCCAAAATTCAGCACGGTTAACCCCCTTGGGAAAGCGATTGGGGGTAAAAATGTGAATTTAGTATTTTATTACCGAATAGTCCTATTTTATTTATTCTATTTTGTTAGAAGGGAAATATTTGAAGTATTGTCCAGTAAATATTACAGTCTTTGGTTTAAAAGTTAAGAAATTCAAGACATTATAATACCTAACCCTCAGTATAAGGTCCAAATAACTTGAAATTCGGAATGTACATAAATCTCTGAACTTGTACGGCTCATCTAAATAATAAATATTATAAAAAAAATTATAACTGGCTTACGTATTCTATCTTATAGATTAGTGAAATGGATGGCAGCCGCAAACGAAGTAGTAAAAAGATATGTAAATATGATACAAAATAGTGTCAGTAACGTCTCTTTATAAATAAGTACCTGGATGACCGAGCTTTGCTCGGTTCAATTATATTTAGATGCATTACATACAGATGAAATATAAATAATATTTTCGATCTTACCGACATAATAGTAAAATAATAGAAACTGGTTATTTAAATAAAAAATAAAAAGAGCTATTAATTCAAAAGAAAAAAAAAGGAAAAAAAAATTGGTCTATAGAAACCTGGATCCGAACCCAGGTTTTCTGATTTCGAATCCGCCCGATTCCCATCCGAGCTATTAGAAGCTTGTCAATGACAGCGAAATTTACCTTCGTATTCTAATAGTATTTTTTAATTGCGTAAAAAAAGGGATAAAACAACATTTTCTAAAAATAAATCCTAGCTAGATCGATTTATCGCCCTCGAAACCCCCTGCATACTAAATGTCATGAAAATCGTTGGAGCCGTTTCCGAGATTCCGATTATATATATATATACAAGAATTGCTCGTTTAAAGATATAAGATATATACATATATAAAACAAACATTCGAAATATGAACTTATATTTTATCCAATTTACTTAAAAATAATAGATAATATCTAATCGTCAATAATTTAAAAAATATATCTTGAAACCAGAATTTAGTATTTTCCTAACATTGTTTTATAATAATTAACGTAAACATTAATATAAACAAATAAACGTTTTAAAATATTTACACGTCAAAAAATTGTATTTTTTCAAATATTTACAGAAATAGCATTTAAAAACATGTTACATCGTTCCGAAAACCACTATAAAGAATTTCCAAACAAATTTTAAGCGTGGATTTTTTTCAAATTGCTTTTACTATTTGACACAGTGATGATATTACAACTTTAATTTAGAGATTACAAAAAATAAATAAACGTATGTCTTATAAGTTAACGACAATAGACATTTCTTTTTTTTTTTCAAATATTAATATTCTAAGTTTAAATAGAAACAAAAAAAGAAAACTATAAAAATAACAGCATTATGTGGCCTTAACTTCTATTATTAAAACAAATACCAATCAATTTAAACTGAGCTATAGAATTATTTAAACAGTATTTAATTACTTTTTCAATAGCAGGTTATTTTATGTGGTATTTTATGTTATTTATATAAACTAAGCTATGAGTTTGGTAATATATGTATATTAGGTACATATATGTATATAGCACATTCATTTGTGTTAAGAATTAAAGTAGCTTTAATGCCATCTTTTATTTTCAATGTACTGTATCTACGTCATATAAAAGGACATATATGTAGGTACAGTATAGAGAATAATGTGGTTGTATAACGTTTATGTACACTGTTTCCTGTTTTATAATTATAGTATTGCTCTTTATTCATATTGCTTTCATTTAGATTTATATGGTGGTACCAAAGAAACAAAGATGGTTCTTTACCTAAACCGTTTCTTTCTCTAAACCAAACCTTCACTTTCTGTCTCTGATTGGTCTCTGAAAAGGATTGAAACTAACATGTCATAGACCTTACACTTCATAGCATATTTTGTAATTATAGCATTTACCGATGCTATCGCAGTCATGACAGAATCCCTGAAAGACTTCAATACAATTCTCGGTGACCTCGATAGTGTTTTCCAGTAGATCGGTGTTAAAATGAACATAAACAAGACGAAAATTATGTCGAATGTCCATGTCGCGCTCACCCTAGTATCAGTAAGAAACTCCATTTTCAAAGTTATTGACGAGTACACATATGCACCTAGGACAAAAGTCTAACTTGGTAGGTTCAACTTTAAGAAAGAGATTAATCGTCGAACCCAGTTAGGATGAACAGCGTTCATGAAGTTAGTAACATTTTTAGATTATATATACTGGGTGGCCCGTTTACAGTGGTCCAAAAATTTTTTTCAGCTTGAGAGCATCATGAGAGATCATTTAAAACATACTTTAGTTAAGCGAAAACTTATGGTTTAGAAATTATGATTTTTTTTTGAAATAATCCGAAGTTTCAATATTATTGACTCAAAACCACTCTGTTATGAAAACTACTGGATCGAATTGAATGAAATTTGGTATAGGTATAGCACCATAAGCTACCTCTCCCACTATAGGTTCATCTAGTGTAAATAATTAGACTGCATTTTTTTATTTTAACTTTTTCTGTAGTTTTTTTTAACTTTTCGGCAAAATATTCATTTTCGAAAAAATCCTGTGAAAAAAAAATGTACCACGAAGGTTTTGCTGGTACTCGGTATTGCTGGTAGTCAATTCGATCCAGTAGTTTTCATAACAGAGTGGTTTTGTGTCAAAAATATTGAAACTTCGGATTATTTAAAAAAAAATCATAATTTCTAAACCATAAGTTTTCGCTTAACTAAAGTATGTTTTAAATGATCCCTCATGATGCTCTCAAGCTAAAAAAAATTTTTGGACCACTGTAAACGGGCCATCCTGTATATTTAATAGAACTATAACGATGAACTAATATATATATATATATATATATATATATATATATATATATATATATATATATATATATATATATATATATATATATATATATATATATATATATATATATATATATATATATATATATATATATATATATATATATATATATATTTCGTTAATCGAACACAACAAACAGCTTTACAACCCAATGCTATTATTACAAAGATGTCGCAAATGTACTGGTATGATACAGTCAGACAACTGGACTTTAATTGCATAGAAAATGAGGGAGACACGGTCTCTTTGCCCCTTTATAGCTACAACAGTACTATTTATAAGACAACTATATTCCGTAGACTAACAAATAAATAAATAAAAATGTTTAACAAACACACACGGTCGTCTGTTCCTAAGCTAGGCAACTTAATACCTGCAACTGCGCCACGGGCCAGTCAAAAACAAAGGTATAACCGATTCACTATAAAATCACCCGGGTATTTCATAGAAGATCTACTATCACCGATAGATTATGAATGAACCGTAAAATATGAGTTTGATACCGAATACCTTAAGGACTCGACTCGTATGGCTGGGGTAGTAAAAATGTTTTAAGGCATCTTGGCTATACGTGCGACAAACTTAAATATATTCGGTAACAACGCGTGCATGTTCAAATTTACATTCAAATGCATTGTTACAAATAAAATTGTATTCTAAATATGAATAAAAAATGTCAAATTTTGTTATTGAATGGCTGTACTCGCGTAACAAAGCGATAAAAACCAATATTGTGGACGACAACTGCTATATAATTTTACACAATTTTTCACAAGTACACGCACACATATGTATGTATTTGCTACCGTTCCTCAATATGAGATGAGCAATTAACGTATAACCAATCATAAACGTTAACGCAGCTGAAATCACACTCGCGTGTCATCTTGATGAAAATAAATATTGGGCACTCCATTTAAATGTTTTCAAAATCTGAACAATTTAAAGCGCCTTTTAAGTATCGTGCTATCAATAAAATTTAATATCAGTGAAAGGAACAGCTACAGATTTATTGACAAATTAAATTTCAGTGCTCTTTTAACATTTGGTTGAAATTGACGTTAACTTCAGGTAAAACATTTCTTGGTTAGATCAAACTAAAAATTCCTTCACGCATTACTCTCATTTTTTATAACTATAAATTATTTTAATATGAAATATCAACAACATTTATAAACCAACTTCATTTTTTTCACATGACAACGAGTTTGTATCACATTAAATCTCGGGACTGAAAAGCTTAATAAAATAAAATGATCTTTTCATGCCTTTATTGAATTTTATATAAAGCCTTTATAAACAGACCGCTAAGTGATAAGTGGAAAAGTTTTGGGTAGTGTATTCATTTTATGATTTCAAAAACTTATTATTCTACTTTAGTACGATCAACATGACGCAGATATATATACGTACACATTATTTACTTTGACAAGGTTCTTAAAATTGTCGCAAATAAAAAAGCCTATCTTCTTTACTGCATTGTGATAATTAAAATAATTTACTTTAATTGCTGACCTACAAAATTTACTGAAACTTAACAAGAAAATACACATATTCTGAACTTACCTATAAAACAAAAAAACAATCAAAATAACTTAAGGTATTTTACGCTATATAGATACGTAATAGGAATAAAATTTAAAAACACCTAAATGTAATTCTGCCGATGGCACACTTTGAATAATGTCGCAACAACGATGTCATGTATTGTAAACCTTTTATGAATAATTTTTCAATTTTCATCATATTTCGTATGCGAATACACTAAGTTGGACGATAAAATAAGTAAAATAGTATATTAATAGTTAGTCGGACATAGTAAACTGTATTTAAATTACGAAAGCATTTTGACAACATTGTTTGCACTAAAACATACACATCTCAAAAATACTCCTCTTTCATCCTTTTTTTTTTAATATTTAAAAAATAATGTACCAAACTAATTAATACCATATATAAATTAGGGCTTAACGAACGTTACTGTCACGTCAACTAGTCCTAACGAATAAAAGAGGAAAACAACGCTAAAGTTGTAAACGAACTATAATAATTTTCTTTTATCTGTAAATTGCGTGTAATCCTAGTCTAATTTAGATTTTTATATAAATTGATAGTAAAACCTATCCTAAAGGTGTAGAAACGCAAGAATAGTGCTTGCTAACAAGCTACTCCTATAACAAAAGACTGATACTGTCTAATGACCGTACATATTACATTTAATCGTCTCGTGAATGTTGATATTGTGCGCTACGGACTAGAATTCGATCCATTTGTATCTATCTACTTAATTAATAGAACAATGCATATTAAAAGATGTTAGTTAGAAGTTGGCGTATAGTTTAAAAATATAATATAAAAAATCATTATATATATATATATATATATATATATATATATATATATATATATATATATATATATATATATATATATATATATATATATATATATATATATATATATATATATATATATATATATATATATATATAAATGATTTTTTAAATTGTTTATAAGATGAAACTGTTTAAAGCAATTTTAATTAATTTATAATTAATTTTTGCATAACATAATTTTCAAATTCAGAGAAAACAAAACAGACTTTGCTGAATAGCATCCTATTTTTGCTTTATATACAATTATAAAAGAAAATAATTGTAACCTCATTCCTAGATTATTTAGAGATTCAAAGAGTTCAATTATTATTCCTGATAAAAACATACAATTAGTTATAAATAATTCCATTATAATAATTAATAATTTTATTATAAATATACAAATACTTCTGAAATTTATTGTCAAATATTATACTTGCAATCATAAATTTGTATACAATTTTTATGTAGCTCAACAGGCTTCTAATTCTTTTCATACTTCATAATTTTAACGATTCTGATAGATCGTTAACAATATTCTTATAGGAACGATATTCCAAAGATAATGATTTTTAAATTATCAAAACAAAGACAAGCGTTTGAATTTGGTATAATAAACATAAGACTCATCTTGAAATCCAGCCAAGTGAGTCCTTCGCTTAAACAAATCACAAATCATTTCAAAGGAAGTAGATCGTTTTAAGAAAGATCCTTAAATCATTGAAATTCAAAAACACCCAAACTCAATAAAGAAAATAGTTGAAGTTGCTCTACTAACTTTCTAATTCGTTTACGCAAATAACCAACTTTATAATTGATTAGTCGGTTCTCGAAAATGCGAAGCAATATTTATATATATGTATATTATATCTTTATTATATTATAATCGATTGAAGGCATCAAAAGTTAATCACAAATGAAAGTTTTATATATTCAAATGTGATCGTATAAAAAAAATGTTGTATGAAAATGTTTAATTATATATGTGTGTGTGTGTGTGTGTGTGTGTGTGTATTTCATTTTTGTCTGGCTCTATCTTGACCACGAATCACGCTAAAACTAAGATGAATGAAAGTGGACACGATTTGAGTTCATGCCGCGAGCTTGAACACTACAAAGGTTTCATTATAAGTAACGATAATTTAATATTATATAATTTATTAATATAATATAATTTTATATAACATACTTGTACAATACATAGAACTAAAATAACGAAACTCTTTTAAGTAGTCTATCCTTACAACAAAATATTTTATACACCTGGATGGTAAAGCGCATTTAAGTATATAATGTACATGTTGCTTATAATATTGTAGCTTTGAAAATGTTTTCCTTTATTTTTAAATTTTACGACTTTTATCAGTAACATGAACAATGAAAATGGTTTGGAGAGTAATAAAGATGCCTATTACATTTTGAATATTTAGGTAACTTGCTATATATCAAGAGAAAGTTTAGTAAGCCCATGAAAGTAAATAAAATTTTGTATTTTAAATATGAATAAGGTAGCATTTTTTTTAAATTAAGCGATTTTTTTATCAGTATTTGTTATTGATCAATAGGTACATTATATGAAAATTAATGTTATGTACATAGAAAAAAATATTTCTACTTAAATTATCGTATCCAGAAAACATAATTTGCATTAAAAAATCACAAAAAAAAGAACATAATATTTTAAATTTTTCAGAAAGTATTCATAAACTGTTCTGTTACATATTAGTATTACTAGCTCGTGGATAAACATTTATGGAGAACCGTTGCAAACTACTCGGAAACTATTGCTATGTCCGAGCTCAAAACTACATTATTAAATAGATGTAACAGTTCGGGGGAAAATTCTTTTCGTATTTTACATGTATAAATATGAAGAAAATCTCATTGGAATTACTGTTTGTCTGGCTAGTTTTTGTCAAACATGCAACTCGCTCTGGACGTCTTCATATGAATGAAGTTGATGCCATTTTTGAAAAAAATGGAGCAAGATCGGCATATTAGTAGTTACAACATAGCTGAGGACGATTGACCAAAAATAATTTTGAACCATTTGAAAAAGTCTGACTATACAAGAAAGCTCGATATTTAGGTGCCATACGAGCTCACTGAAAGAAAACTAATGGATCGTGTAATCATTTGCGATTCTTTATTGAAACGTAATGAAACTGAACCATTTAAAAAAAATTACTAGTAATTAAAAGTGGATCACTTAAACAAGGACGTGCGAAAAAGATCACGGTCAAAGAGTAGTCGAACTCCACATAATGTACACAACAAGGTGATGCTGTGTGTATGGTGGGATTGGACAGGCATCATTCATTATTAGCTCTCACCGTCAGGCAAAAAAATCGATTCGGATCTGTACTGCCAACAACAAATGAGACTCAAGCAAGAAATTGAACAACGCACAGCCTAAACCGCCAATTGTAGAGACTTGAAACTAAGAGGAAGTATTATTTGTATGACATAACTCCAGACAACCGTAGAAGCTGAATTTTGGAAAATTGTGCTTAATTTTATTCGGTTATCAAATATAACAGAAGATGAAAAATGCTGATTAGATAAATTTAAATTTAAAAGGGAATTAATATCTTGTTCTGGTTTCCCAACTCCGAGTGATTTGAGGAAGTTCCAAACTCGAGCTGAGTCATTTTCCTCAATAACAGATTTATAGATATGCCTTCGATGTTTATCCCTACATAGCTTTTTACAACTATTCCGAATTTTCCTGTACTTCTCATGATTTGTTGAATTGGGGTCGAATCTAAATTTTGCTTTGGTTATATTCTTTTTCTTTTTGTAAGTACTTAACTTCGTTAACTTATTAGACCCCCTTCCATTTTGAGCTCACGTAATTAATGGATGCCCCTTTAACATTAAGATAGGACTGTCAAAACTGCTTGTCGCATTTTTTTTAATCAAAAATCCCAAGATTTTTACAGGAACGGGATTATTTCAACAAGTTATCGAACAAAATGGCACATATACATTATAATAATTATATGTAACTAGCAAACCCGGCGAACTCCGTTTCGCCACCAGATAGATGGCTTCGTTTTTTGTAAAACCATATTGGTTTGTAGTACATGCATCAGAGATGGCGCTCTATGTGAAAAATGATTTTCCCTGTTTTCCTGCTTTTCTGTTGAAATTTTTCCTGAATTTAGTTTGCTATAAAGCTCACGGAGCCCGAGACCTTTCCAACGAATGCAAAACCGTGGAAATCGGTTCGTGCGTTCTGGAATTATAGCGTCAGGAAGGAAAACCCGACTTATTTTTATATTATAGATTAAACTTTTAAAAAAACATTGATTTTGTATATAAAATACGAAGAACCTTTTTACCCGACGTAATATATATTTATCATATGTACAGAACTAATATAATATAAATAAAAAATAAACTTAAAAATGTAATAAGTATATACTGAAAATATTTTAGTGATTACGGTTGTTATAAATAGTGACAAAATTATTCAAATCGGTCAAAACACTTGATACTTACATAAATACATCAATTAAGATTATGTACCTACTAATGTAAGGTTATATATGTATTCACGGGCTTGTGTCCGCAACTCGACGTCTACCTAAAGTAAGTGTAATGTAAGGTTAAAGTAATATGTAAATGTAAGGTTTAAAGTCCATTTAATTACTAGGATTTAATTATTACGCTAATGTCATGTAAACTTTCCTTCTAGACTTCCTAAAGTGTGTATAGGTACATTTAATGTCGAAAAGAATTTGATGTAATTTCCAATTAGTAAACTATAGGTTGAAAATAAAATAATAACGCTGATGTTAATAATTGAATATAGTTGGTTGATGATATGGTGGTTGACCGATATTGGCGTTACTATTATTAAATAACAAAAAAATAAAAGACTTGATGATATTCGAAATGTAATAACATATAATCTGAATCTCGGAAACGGCTCCTATGATTTTCATGAAATTTAGTATGCAGATGATTTCGGGGGCGATAAATCGATCTAGCTATGATTCATTTTTAGAAAATGTCATAATATATTTGTTTTTGTAGGCAATGGCTGCTACAATATCATTAGAATACGAAACTAAATTTCGCCACCATCTGTACTGTACTCTATCAGCCTGTAAACAACCCACTGCTGAGTGAAGACCTCTTCTCCGTATAGAAGAAGGGTTGGCGTTGGCGGATAATTTCTCTACCACGATTAACGATCGTTATCAGGTGTCTGTGAAAAGATCCGGTTCAAGTCCAGATGTCTCCAGTCCGATTATTTTTTTCCCTTTTTTTCAAGTTCCTTCTTTTGTGAGAAAAACTATTACTGTTTTAGGAGCCCTTTTAATAAAATGTGGAACTAATTGCACTCATGATTTTTTATTTAAATAACAAGTTCATATATATTTTTTATTATTATGTCGGTAGGACCAAAAAATATTATTAATATTTCATCAGTATTTATGTAATTCGTATTGTAAATAAAATATCCAGAAAATGATTTACCAAAAAAATAATAATAATAAAATAAAATAAAATACCGAGCAAAGCTCGGTCATCCGGGTACTTTGATTAATTCGTGAAAGTCGAGTTTTTTCGTAGTCTGACGCAGTTATCGTTTTGAGTGTGCAATTATTTCTGATCCTTTAAATTTTTTTATGTAAATTTTATTTTTATTTGAGATCGTATATGTATATTGTAGTATAAATCGTACATTACAGAGCCTTGCTTACTACAACTTTACATACTATAGCTTGTATGTGGTCAGCTCGAAGAAAGTAATACCACGTTCACTGATAATCAGCGTAAAGTAGAACTACAGCTACAGCTGCGTTGTTAGAGTTGGAAGCTAACATGAGTGGGAAGAAATAGAGTATGCCACCTTTAAATCTTTCCTGCTACTCTTCGAACATTGTAACAGTGAAATATTTGCGGCTTCTGCGATGCAAGTGTTAGAAGCTATGCAAGTGATAAAGGATGTCGTGTGAGTTGAACAGCCTCTTCGTTTGCTGTTTTTTTTTTCAAAAAAAAGAATGAATATTACTAACGATAAGGCCTCTCTTCCTAGGCATGGCGTTATACATTTGCGAGACGACCTCCACGGCAGGTACAGCCCCGTCAGCTGACGACACAATAGCTGGTCCGTCGCAAGTCGCACTGGACGGTCTCTCCCTCTTCTTCCGAAAGAGCCACATGCTCCGTATTACGTGTGCACCTGTAAACAAAATAGAAAGTCTATTTTGAATGATATTTCTTCTACCATAATAACAAATCATATTCCAAAATATTCATAACAAGCTTTGTTCGCTGCATCGTCCACAGTAATATCCATTGCAAAAGTAAACCAATTTTAATGAAATAAAGCGTAAAAGTCATGTTAAAGTTACGTTTTGCCCTGTACAAGTTAGCTTGTTCTTTTTGATAGATGGGCTATTGATAAAAATAACCCTGTATGTAAAAATTAAGGTTGAAAAATAAAATAGTTTTATCTTTAAAACAGTATTTATTAAGAAAGAGGAGCACAGCTTTGACAGACAGATGTTCGGCTTATATACCCAGTCGATGGACCGTTGGAATGCGTACTTCAAATTAGAATTCAATTTTTTTTACTTTATTTTTCTAAAAAGAGTTATACCAGCTAAAGAGACCCCAACCACTAGCCAAAGAGACCCCAACCAAAAGGACCCCCGTTCGTAAGAACAACTTAAGAATGATCTTTAATAATGATTTTTTGTAATCGATATTTGTAACAGTTACTGCCTATTCGTGTCCCATCCATCCGACCGATGTAACATTGTACAAGCGTCTATTATTTTAAGTAATCCTATTTAAATGTTATTTGAAAAAATAAAAAGTCTTAAAATTTTCGGATAACGCTTAAATCTTTAGGGACTTTTGTGTTATATATTTTTTTTTTAATATTTTCACAATTTTTAAAATCATTAAATTAAGAAAATTATATGTTCGTCATTGCAAAGTTATGTCGATCAGAAGAATTTACATCTGTCAAAAAGATAAATATACATTTTAATAATATATATAGAAGATTATTGCTTATAACGTTGATTATTATTTTAAGCCTAATCAATCTTTAATCTATAAGACAATATTTATAAATTTTTTTAAATAAACATAATATAAGTAATACATACGAGTATATAAATATAATTACACCCAGACTCGGGGCGGGAATCGAACCTACAGCCCTGGATCGAAAGCAGGGTCAAAACAACTGCTCGGCATATAGGTACTTTAAAATATCATGCTACAACTTACAAGTCATAGAAGTAGTCGGCATCAACTAATTTGTGTATCGAAACAAAAAACGGTGGAAATCACGAGAGACGCCAAGAACATATTAATTTAGAACATTTTAACGTCTATTCGTGTATAATTTTACCATGTTTCGGATGTTCGAACGATATCATAATGTAAATATATTGTTCATGATAGAAAACTGCATCAACTTTACGAATATTATCAAAAGAGGGATTAAATTCAATATCGTCAACATATTATATAGGAAATAATTAGGTAGATTATATTTTCTACAGAATTAAGTAGTATTTGGCAATAACTTCGAACGCGTTGAAAATGCAATTATTTAGATATCTATGTTATTAGTGTATATACTAGTATGTTATTATTAACAATACAATTTGTTTAACGCGTTAATTACATGTATAGACATGGTTTCACCCGTTCGACACTTGGCTGATTACTTGATAACCGTAAAGGTTAGTGCTCCACTTGTAATATTGTAGCGTGACCATTAATTGTTATTCTATAACCATTATCTGAAATTAGATCTTTTGATGTGAAAAGAATTTTTCCATTAGATATTGGAAATTATCACGTTTACACAAACTTCATAGCCTTATGTAAATGTAAATAAGATTTAAATAACTGTAATATATATATCCTTTAACATATATTATATTGAAGTTACCTATCCTTATGTTATTCCTATACTAATTCATTCAAATCGCCTGAAATAAATATTTGTAAAATACTCATTTAAAATATATATAGTAATAAATTAGATAGCTATAATGGCATAGCCAAAAAAAAGATTGTTAAATAAAAACCGTATATTTTCTAAAATTAAATATTTGTTGCTTAATTTTTACATAAATGTAATGTATTAAATTAAATAAAGCTATTTTTAAAATAGTTATTCATATTTTACTATAGGGCAAACCGCAACTCAAATGACAACTAAACCGACTTTTTTACACATATTTAACAAGGTAACGCTGTCGATTTTTTTTCTTTTTTTATTTAATTTTAAGTATTTTTATAGGGGCTCAAATGTTTGTAAAACGCCTTTTTCAGAGGCGCCTGACAAGAGTTTCTGCCACTGGCTCAGATCTTTATATTATTTCACGAAAATTTCACAAAGTATTCTTGAAATGTGACTTGATAATACCCCATTTGAATAACGTCATTTATATTTAAAATTTATTTAAATAAAAATTCATAAATATATGACATTTTTGACCGAATTAACTAATAAATTTAATTGTTTTTTTTTTCAATACTTTACGGTCCTACATTACACCTAAACTATTGTTTTAATGATTAGTTTTTATTTAATTGCATAAAAATGAACCTAATCAAGAAGTGTAAAATAAGCAAGCGAAATAAACATTTTCGAAACACGCCACCATAGGACGAATGAAAATATGACGTCACAGAATCGTAAGATTTATCAGTATCGACATTCATATCGTGGTATTAGTGTTTGAAGAAAAATTATTATTTATACCTCTTTTGTTTTCTATCAACAATTGCTATTTTGTTATAAAGTGATGCTAGGAATTAACAAGAACAAAGACGAAAAGTAAAGAGTTTTGTTAAAGCGCAATCGAACAATCTACCGAAAATTGATGCTTTTATGATGACCACATATATTTTACATCAAATAAAAAAAAAAAGTTATAAAGATAATTTTTGGCAATTTGAATGTTATTTATATTTTTAATAATTTTCATTAGGTATACAATAAATGAAATGAAAACATACTATATCTGAAATTTTATATACTAATCTATATTCGTGTAAAGTTTCACATTATAATCTTTAGTAATAAAAAAGTTGTCGAATTTTGATCCGAAACAGACCTTGATTTTCCTCGGTGCAGTGGGGTGATTGTTGTCGATTGTAATTGTCAATTGTCATAATATTTTATTGAGAGGTTTTGTTAAAAATAGAGTAATTAAGGAAATATCTTAAAAAGCACCGCACACTTTTTTTTTTACAATAAAATAAATCTTTTTGATAAATGTTAGTTTAAAAAACAAAATTAATAAATCACACTATACCTAATTTAAATTTGTTGAAATTTATTTTCTACTTTTTAGTTTGGTTTTCTATTAAAGCGTGTTTTTAAATTATTATTTTTTTTAATTCTATTTATTATTATCTAAATAACGATTAAAACTTAAATACCTTAAATAATAATTGTCTATCCATATACACACACATCCATATACACACACATCCATATACACACACACCCATATACACACACATCCATACACACACATCCATATACACACACATCCACATACACAAAACAACGCGCTATATTACGTTATCCAAAGCGCGCAAAAGAATGGCACCGTTCAAACGTTACAAAATAAATCGATATTTAATATATTATTTAAAAAAATATGAAAGTACTTTTAATAATATTTCTAATTTTTAACAACGTGAAAATAAGCAATAAATATTATTTATATTTCCCATTTGTATGACAAGTAAAAATGATAAAAAGTAATGCTTTTATCGATCATCGGCTGTCTCATAACATGTTATAGTCGGCTGAGTAATGAATAGACGTGTAACGAATAACAAGCACATTTTTATTTATCATCTGTCATGTTCTGTTAGAGAATCATCTTAGCATCTTGGCGAACGGTCATATGTGTGCGTAACGAGAAGTGAATTTCATTTTTCATTAAACGAGAAGTGAATTCAATTTTTTTTTTACATTAAAAGAGTTTTTTGTCGCCCGTGTCAGCCTGTAAACCACCCACTGATGAGCGAAGGCTTCTTCTCCTTATAGAAGAAGGGTTAGAGCTTAATCCACCACGCTGCTCCACTGCGGGTTGGCGGATAATTTCCTTACCATGAATAACGATTTGTTATCAGGTGTCTATGATAACAACCGAGACCGACAGCTTTAAGTGCTCTCCGAGGCACGGTGGGGAGATATTTGTACAAATACAAATATCTGTCCCGAGCGGGAATCAAACCCGCGACCGTCGGCGCACGGTTTAAGGCGACTACTCGCACCACTACACCAGAACGATTGTCGAGTTTTTAATACTATATAATTATATTGTTTTTCCAAAGATAAAATTTTAGAATATCTCGTGTTAAGATTTAATTTTATATATTGTGTGACAAAGCGTAAAGAACGTTAAACAGACTACCATGTACTGTTTTACAAATAAAATTTGAATTTTTACAAGAACTCGCACACAAAGTGTGTGTGCCTGCATAAAGTTATTTTTCGGTGCCTAGATAAAACTATTTTAAAAGTATTTATAACTGTTTAATTCAAACATCAATATAAACAAATAAATTAGGGTCACTCTCAACACTTTCCAGTTGGATGAGATCTGTAAGTACGAAAACACAACATAAGCACGGACGCTGAGATGACAACAAACATCTGTATGAACTACAAGTATACAAACAACTAGCTTTAATGGAATTCGCGATTGTTAGCGCTTCCAGTTATTGTTCTCACTTCGACAACATGTCAAATAATAAAAATCATTTTCCGACCGCTTTGTTTGCTTTTTATCATTTTTAATAAATGTCTGACCAATTTCAGAATGAAGAGGATTAAAAAAAACTAAATATTTTAATATAGTTGCAAATCTGTTGCAAGCCGATAAAACTATTATAATTTTTATTTATTTATTATACATCCAACATAAAATAAAACATACTACAAACTTTGGACCAGTGCCGATAATTTTTGAAAACAAAAAGAAATAATAGTAGGGTGAAACCCATTGGAAAAGGAAGAGAATATAACAAAATTGCATGGAAAAATAATTTACGGGCGATCTGGGGTAGGGAAGTGGGAGGGAGAGAGGGGGGTTTAAAGGTAAAAAACGGTTTATCGGGATTAACTGCAGAACTATAAGTCCTATGGAAAAAAAAATAAATGGAAAAGTTGTAGTTAATAAAAAGATCTACAACTTTTGTACTTACGTTTTTTTCACCTAACCTCAAAAATTATATGAAAAATTCAAATAATCAAGTTTTTGGTTTTTTATTTTTATCTTTTACAAAAAAAAATCACTAAATTTGGTGAAAACTTATGTCCCAAACACACTGATATGATTTCTTAAAAACGTTGGTAGGTTTTTTGTTCGTTGAAATGTCTACTTTCTTATGGTGTAAAAAAAAAATATTACTATGAATTAGAAAATAATATCAGATAATATCAGAATATGCTTCCTTGTAACTAGCATAAGCCGATGGTATTTATTACTTCTTTAAAAAAATATTTATTTATTTCTATTTGGTTATACCTATTCTATTATTGTGCGCTACACAAAGAAAAAACGTTACAAAATTATAAAAAAAAAGTATAATGAAGCAGTTTCATCACTCAGTAGCTATTTTTTATACCTAACTTTATGTTTAGAACGAATTTTTTATTTACCTGTAACGATGCTAATAATTAATTATTTTAAGTAGTTAAATATTCCAGAACAGCTCAGATTACAGTTAGCTCAAATACCAACAAAAGTAGATTCTGATTTAAGTTTATTACCCCAGAAAAAGAGACAAATTATTTTTTATTTTGTTTTCATTTCGAACACACATTTCATTAATATGTACATACAACTTCTGACTACGAAACCTTGAAAATCTGCTACCAGAATTTTAATTAATTATAGTATAACATGCTATAAATGACAAACTGTCTTTTGTGGCCGCAATACAATTTTTCAAACTATAATAAAAATTATCTAAGTCAACTCTAATAATAATTACTCCAAAAAGCTCGAGGGACATTTTTCGACTGCCACATTGACACGTTAAGGCATATGGTTATAAATAAGATTAGATAATATAATAAACATACAATATTTAATTAGCTGGTAACATTGAAGTTTTTTTTTTTTTAATTTTTATTTTGTACCTATGCGGGCTTATATTTGAATATTATAAGTGATTTAAATCTACAACGATTCCCTTGTGATATATTATGAAGTACTAGCAAACCCGGCGAACTCCGTTTCGCCACCAACTTATTTTCGTGAGGGATACTCACACCACGTACTGGCACCGTCGGCTCCACCACCATGCAAAACCATATTGGTTTGTAGTACATGCTATGTATCAGAGATGGCGCTGTATGTGAAAAATGATTTTCCCTGTTTTCCTGCTTTTCTGTTGAAAATTTTCCTGAATTTAGTTTGCTATAAAGCTCACGGAGCCCGAGACCTTTCCAACGAATGCAAAACCGTGGAAATCGGTTCGTGCGTTCTGGAATTATAGCATCAGGAAGGAAAACCCGACTTATTTTTATATTATAGATTAACACATATTAATTATCATTAAACATTTTTCTAGTAAAAGTCAATAAATATTTTAGAATTGTCATAAAATGTTTGTATTTAAAAAAAAATATCACATATATAGTATCAAAATATTTTCAAACAGGCAAGCTCGGGAGATTTCGCATGTATGTACTCGAGAGGAGATATATAATATTATTGCTTTCTCGTCCTATAATTAATTTTGATGTTGAACTCGAAGTGATAAATTAACGTAGGGATTCGGTCTTATACGGATTCTTTTGGTCAATATTCCGCCAACGTTTTATTGAGTTTACGTTACACGCGACAATTGAGATAAAAGTTATAACTCATAAAATAAAAATAAAAAAGTAATGTTTTCCTTTATTTCAACTCCAAGCAGTTTCATCTTTTAAGGTTGAAACTTTGAAGTGAATATTTTGTGTCTTATATTTGTATTGACTTAAAAAATAACTTTATTTAATAAAGGAACAACAATATCAATAATAAGACTTACAATTAGTGATTAAATAATAAAATACTTAAACTAAGCCTTTGAGTCGAAAATATATCTTAAGCTTCATACTTAATTTTATAAAAAAAAAATATATTTAAAAAGTTAAGCCAAACGTTAGTTTGGCTGCCGGAATGACAAAAATATCACAATAACAAGTAATTCCGAAAATAATTAATTTACTCGTAGTAAAATGATATTAATCAATGTTAGACGGGTTTAAACTTTACTAAAAGTGTGGTTCCATTAACCCGATGAATGATGGTTTGTTAGATATGATCGCTATCCACTTCATAAAATGACTACCATTCATTCCATCGTTGTACTTTCTAATACGTTACTACACATAGAGTCGATTACACCATTATATTAAATCAACCAAGAACGACCACCGTATACCAGTAACTTATAGTTATATATTTTTTTACTGTATGTAACCATGTGTGCCCTTAGTTTTACGTATAAGTCCGCGTTCGCAGTCGTTTCTCGAACGCCTGTATCTATCTATTAATATATATAATAGATATAAGTGTAAATGTCTATTTAATTTCAATATATATGAATTTGTCAGTTTATTACGGCCATATTAGTACAAAAGGTACTTACAGTTTTGTATGAGATTTTGTAAGCGTAATAAACCTCCAAGACCAAAATTTTAATAAACATCCTTGTTTCCGGTAGTAAGACGTACAAGGAAAAGATCCCATCGATATCTTGCGAGCGTTGTGAGATTCAGGGTCACGAAAAGTCAGTCTTAGCTTCTTTTATTACACGTGCACGCAAAACCTACTAGCTTTTAATTTCCAAATGGACAATAGATATGGAAATATTTATTATGTTTAGATATTATTTATTTTACTCGACCTGTTAATAATTATGTTACCAGCAACAGGCTTTATTACAATTTTTATTACAGGGTTCGCTAGCAGTAAACAATTGATACTGTTTCTTAAGGATAATATTTTATATTTAACAAAATTTAAAATAGGTAAAATTTAAGGACAAAAAACTAAGGCCTAGTGATTATAATAGTATCCGTAAGAAAAACATGCAATTAAATCTTATTTATATTTAAGTTTTAGATAAAGACAATATTTGAAAAATCCGTTCAAGAAAAATGCTTAGGAGAAGGTGTGAAGGTGCGCCTTTTTCTTATATTAATATATTTGCCAAATATATAAGGAAAAGGCGTTTTGTTTAAATTACGATATTATTTAAGTTAAATAAATTATGAATAATGATAATTATCGGTATCTGGGCATGGCACAATGCATAAGGTTGCAGGCGGCGGATATAAAACAGGCGGTTTGTGAGGTCTTTCTTTAGATGGCTGAAAAAGGTTCTTTGGACCTACTTGTCGGGGTACTACTATTACTGTAGTATAGGAAAGCGTGTGGTAACCAGCAGAGAAAGAAACCGACGACATAAAAAGGTGAAAGCTTAAACTAATCGGATAAAATAAAATAGACTAAGATACGATGCAGATTAGATGATATGCAAATTACCAGACTACAGTCATGCTGATGATAATATTTTTAAGCACAATGACACATTTAATTTAGATATTTAAGTTGAACGACTGCATGAAATAGTTCTCTAAAATTCAGACTTAAATAAAATTACCAGTAAATAGCTCGTTATATTCCCTAAAAACACGCATGCATATGACTCAAAACTTATACAGCAATGTTTTTGTGTATATTAGGAGCATCAAGGCCTTATCTTATATTGCGCTCTACTTTAAATATTTAATCTACGAGTATTTACAAAAAAACATGTCCTGGCTGAGTGATTATTCATCGTTGAGCTTAAATTATTAGATTAGGCTAGACATATAAAAATAGCATTAGAACTTTTTGCAATATATGCACCCAATAAAGAACGATTTTTATAATTTCTTACCCTGAGATTTCTTAATTTAGAGAACTAAATTAAATAGTAGACGAAGATTTATGTCTGATTTCTCAATTTAAAAGTTAGAAGTATGCAATTTTATTTCGGGCTTTTTAGTACAAATGATAAATACGTTTTGTAGCATTTTGGAAATTTCATCCTTATGAGGATGAATTGGGACATACCTAATAGTTTTTATAGATTATAGAGAGGTTCTGTGTGTAAAAAAATTACGCAGATTGATATCCCTATTGATAGTTTTATGTATTAAATTCAGTCTAGGACCACTGATTTTCGAGTGTTCAATTATATTAAATATTAATTATATTATGCTTACCGACGAAAGATGTAATATCGTGAGAAAACTTTTTTTTTTTTTGATAAATTCTGAAACATGAACTATACATATTTTTAAAATTTTATAATACAATATAGTAGAATTTATTTCCTATTTGATACAAAAAAAAATGTAGATAAGTATTCAAAGTATCTATATATGTATTATATTTCAGTTCAGATAAGTGTTAGCCTTATCTTCATAAGTACTTTTTAAATTTGCTACAATAATATTTGTAAAATAATCACGAAGCAATTACAAAGAGGAGGTGCCATAAGAAACTTTATTCATACAATGTAGTGTCGCAACTGCGCGGGGGTGCGAGGGGCTTCAAATAGCTGCAGCCATCTAGCGACCAGTAGCTAAACCAAGTAATTGACTAAATTGACAGACGATATAATTGTTCTACTATATGTCACTAGGTGTCTGCCAGGGCCGTACTCAGATTTTTTTATTTAAGCATATATGTAATTTGAAGTTGGATGGCACACACTGCTATATAATATTATCATGATTTACTATTGTATTGATAAGCTGATTTCGCTTTGTAGGATTTTAGTACAATGAGAGGTCGTCATCCTATGCTAGAAAATTAAAGCTTGATATTATTATGTAGCCATGTGTAATATCGATTTGAGATTTTTCTCAATACGCAATTATCGACCTTTTGGTCAATAATTGCGTACTAAAAGTCAGTTTGCTTTTGCATATGCCATAAAGTTTTTATCATCGGAGTGATTTAAAAAAAACGGAAAAGACACCAAAAATGATAAACCTTGTACAAAGCCAGACGTGGTGTAAATAAAATGGAATAATGCTGTGTAATATGATATATAACATGCTTTTATTTTCATAAACAACAGTTATAAATTGTAGATACTGATAGTTTTTTCATTATAGCAAGAAATATTTTTTTTTATTACATCAGGTTATTCAAATTCAAATATTGAACATCAAAACTAACTATTATCTGTTCGAACCTTAGCCTAGAATATAAAATTACATAATTAGAATTTTCACTACAATAATTCGACTGAAATTGCCCCGGAAGAACGCCTTATTCGCTGATTGAGTGAGCTATCTATATATATAATAATGTTTTATTTTTATTTTGTAATAGCCTTCACTACATACGTTAATTGACATTTTTTTTTAATTTGTTAATTGAAAGCTTTTGAACAGTATCTGGGATCGTATTGTGGAGAGATACATATCCCCTTTAAACTATTACCTAATTTATAAAGTCTGATCCAATTTATATAGATATTTTTATCTAATTTTTTTTTTTCTAATAGTGTATTTGGTTGAAGACCAATCCTTTCTCTTTATATTTTCGATCCATTTCTTTTTGAAACAGTCATTCGACGGAAATCTAAAAAAATATTACACAAAATACAATATTATAATTATATATATATATATATATATATATATATATATATATATATATATATATATGTTTACCGAAATTGAATTTAAAATTTGTTTACCGACTTCCAATAAATTCCGTCAGTGTCCGGCTTAATAAAAAATTTTAAGTACGGCCCTGGCTAGACCAGTAGTTTTGCTACTTACCGCTAGAGGCATGGTAATCACCGAACTTTCTAGACAAAATAAATAATATATTTAATTTAAATATTACTTACGAGTGGAAAGATATGTTTATTCCATTTGATTTTGCTTTATTCGTGTAACTTCTGCACGATACAACACAGCACTTCATGTTCACAACGTGCGCGGGTCGAGAATATTTTTTAAATATATAAAAAGGAGTTAGTCACGAGAGCAACTTAATTGTCCGGCAATGACAGCTGTACTGACGAAAGCGACAACTGGTGGTGAGTAGATCTACTACGGTTTGATGTGTGGACTACATTGGTGGACGCTAGACTACATTGATTACAACACCTCCTCTTTGTAATTGCTTCGTGAAAATAATAATAAAAGAGCAAAACAGTTATAAATCCTATACCTTGTCCAACCGTTTATTATCTTTTTGACAGTTCGACGTTAGTTACACCCTCACACGTTACCTATTCGATTTGAAATATTAATCAATTTTATTTAAGAAGAACTTTCAATCGATTTAATGAAATATTTTTAGTTTAAATATTAACTATTCGTTTCTTAGTTTTTTTTTAACGCGTGTATAGTTGCAGCCGTCAAAAAATAAATAAAGGGATGAACAGATTCATCGTTCTTTACTCTTGATTTGACTTAATTTCTAAGACTTAATTCCTTGCAAATAATCAATGTTGGAGTCATAGATACTATTTCTTATATATCTTTATTTTATTAAATTTTACAGAAACAGTACTGATATGAAGTTAAATTATTTTTATCATATGATCGATTTATCAATCGATATATTTCAAGAACTGTTTTATAGTCTGACTAGGGCACAGGGCACTTCAATACCCGCCTATAAAGTACGACATTATTCTAGGACAATATTCCGAAAAAAAACAAACTCTAATTTATAATCGTAAGCTGTCGAAATAATAAACGGTTGGACAAGGTATAATATTCGTCAGATAATAAAAATTTAAGACACACACACACACACACACACACACACACACACACACACACACACATACACACACACACACACACAAACATACACACGCAAACATATGTCACAATTCTTATATTCGAAGACATTTAAGAAACGAGATTGTTTTTCATATTGATATTCTTTCTAGAAAGGATTATAAATTACGCGACAAAAGAACATTTTAACATGACATGAGATGTACGTGACCTCGACGAGCTACGCGGGATAGAAGAAAGTTAATAATACTTGACGTTGAACCCGTGGTGATGAAGATATACAATCCTTTAATTTCCATATATTTTCACTCATGGAAGTCGGAAAATAAATAATACGTTACCGTTTTCTCTACACTTCCAATTTAATTGAATTTAAGTTTCACGAAACTTTATGCCATTTTTATTTCGTTACCATCGTACCGTACTGTCTTCGCACGTGTGCAATTTACTAATGCAAATAATAAAAATGTGAGCGTAGCAAAACATATATATTACTTATAATGTCTCTACCCTACGGTTAAGGCAGTAATTTCCGCTGTTGTTATGAAAATTGCAAAATATATACAGAATTTCCAAAACTGTTTTTCGAAAAATAAACTATATTTCTACAAACGTTGGCCTTGACATTTATGAAAAAAACAAAGCCGAGTAGTTTTCAAATTATTTCTTTTTTAATATTTTAGCACTTCGTTAATATACTCGTAGCTGCTGATGCAACAATTAACTTATTTTATACTGGGTTTTAATTATGTGTGATTTTATGTTTTTTGAAAAAAAAAAAGTATTTTATAATTAACGGATCCACAATAACACCCAGATTATAATGGATTGTATTTTTTATTTACGCAGGAGAAATCAGTATGATTTGAGTGTTCGGTACGAGGAGAGGCTTAAAAGAGTAATCATAACACTAAAGATATGTCATAAAAATGTGTTGATTAATCTGAAATAATAATTCGTTCGTTATAGTGGTACGAGAAGTCGCCTCAAATCGCGCACCAGCGGTTGCGGGTTTGATTCCCGCTCGGGACAGATATTTGTATTTGTATAAATATTTGTTTCCAGTCTGGGTGTAAGTCCTTGTGGGTCTCTCCACCGTGCCTCGGAGAGCACGTTGAGCCGTCGGTCCCGATTGTTATTATAGACACCTGATAACGATCGTTACTCATGGAAGGGAAACTATCCGCCAACCCGCAGTGAAGTAGCGTGGATAGGATTAAGCTCCAACCCTTCTCCTATATGATGAAAGGCCTTCGGTCAGCAGTGGGTTGTTACAGGCTGATACAGTAGAGTACAGTACAGACATAAATATTTAATTGAATATATAAAGTTAATTATTACAAATTTAATAACTTAAAACATAAAATTGACTACTCTTTATATTCGCACCTCCGTATACCATTAGTGAAAGGACAAATTTAATTTTTGATCCAAACTATGGTTTTTATATAAGTAAATAAACATATTTTATTTTTAAATACATGCCGTGTACATACATGTATGCATGTGGAGATTTTATTGTTTATTAGTAAAAAAATTATGGTGAAAAACTGTTGACAATAAAGTAAAAAAATTGGCAACAATTAATATATCGCGTGACTACTTTGTTTATGAGAATGAAACGAAAACTAAATTGGCCTCCGTGTATGTTTTCCTAAAAAATAAATATATCATACCTAAAAACACGGAAGTTTTACCAAATTATTTAGAAGTGTAATAAAAATTGAAGTTATAATTCTATAAATACATCTTACAATTAATTTTAATTCTAATTGAATCATGCGGCGGTATGATAATTATATTAAAATCATTTAATATAAGTAAACGCTACAAAGCTTGTTAGACGAACTTAGTTATTAATATACAGTTTGATGTTTAAATTTACAAAAGGTATGTATCCAATGTAAAAACTCGCTTGAGAAGGGGTGATTTTTACCCACGTCTGCTGTGGGCGCAGATTCGCGGCTTCTGCGAAATGCAAAATTGGGTACTACTTATGATATCCGTAGCCTCTGCGGGGCTAGTAGAGCCATGCGAAAATGAGTCACCCGCTTTCAAATTGACAACCTCGTGATTTGTTCCGCTAAGTATGCGCGATTTTCCTTGTTTGATCTCACAAGCACCTTTAATGTACTCATTATTAAAAGCCAAGTGTAAATAAAATAACTGTCGTCATCAACCAAGGAGTAGTTAAACTCTGTTTACTTCGCTACAATCAAATATTTGAGACGCCTTTTCAATTCGAAATATTTTCACTGAGGATTTATCGTAGTGATCTTGCATAAGTAACGAAGCTTTGTGTTTCTATATAATCCACCTTTTATGGTTATTATCTTTGCTTAAAGCCGTTAAAAAACTTTGAATGGTAAGAAGGCGATTATATTATTACATACGTACCTATGTATAGGTATATATATATATATATATATATATATATATATATATATATATATATATATATATATATATATATATATATATATATATATATATATATATATATATATAGTATACATTTATTTATTATTATTAATCTTACTACTAACATTACAGTAAGGATAAAACGTTAGAGTAGATACTAAAATAAATTACATTTTCCAAATATGTACATAAACAATTACGATTTATAATGAAAGTCATAAAATGTATATACATCGAAAGAAAAAAAAATATTAATCCAATATTATTACATATAGTTCTCCGTAAAATTCTTTCTCAAGACGCTGTTTATTTTTCAATTTCAATTTAAAATTCAGTGCTTACGACATGTTCATGGATGTACAAAATATAAACTTCACAAACGCTGCTCTTTCTAGATTTACGTTAAAATTCATTGAACCTTATCGCGAACCTTTAATCACTAAAAAATTTCTCCACTCAACAAAAGAGTCATAATTAAATCAACACCATTCTGTCGGTATGACGAGGTTAATCTTATTTCTCTTTCATTCTTACAGTCAGAGTTAATCAAAGTTCATCTTTCATGGGGCAGCTTTTCAAAGAAAGAGTTCATCATATAATAAATTTTCCTGCCTTCGTTCAAAAATCTCGTTCGTTGTATAGTTCTCGTATGTTTGATCCTTAGCACACACTACGACTTCACTATCTCAAAGCGTCAGAGACTACGTAAGGTCGGTTAGACTATTTTTCGCTGATAGCGCAACTGCTCGATTTCTTAACCAAGTTTTTCTAGTTTAGAAGCACGTTCGCTAATTAATGTGAGTTCTACTTTTAAAGCGCTGTGATAAAGTTTCTTACTAGCATCCCGCGCTCTAGAAATAGTAAAACATACATACAAAATAACAATAATATATATATAATACCGAAATCGAATTACTTAAAAACAGTGTGACTAATGTGAACCTTATGGATACATAAATAACACTTATATATTGCGTCATCCAATTAATATAAAAAAATGTATGTATGTTACGTACGTACATGTAATTTTCATTAGTTTTCGTACATTGGAATTTAAGCTATATTATTAATTATAATAAATTTTCACTGAAAACATTATTGATAAACGCTTACTAACGTTTTATTATACCAAAGAAAATAAGTTAGTATTTAATTAGATTATCTATTAGGTTTACTTTATTTATTTTTATTTGAATAAATAAGAAAAAAAATTCTACTGAATCATATTTACAAAGCTGTATGAGTAAGTAGTCCAGAACAAAGTAATAAAATACCATTAATGTGTATTCTTATCAAGTTGTATGTATGTGAGAGGATCCAATGAAATCTGATAAGTGGAGTAAAAGGATAGTCAAAGAGTCATTGCAATAAATGTTTACTTATGATAATGAACAAACCAAAGATTATGTTAATTTTTATTCTATGAAAATTTTGTTTACTAAATACAATATGTAGATGAGCCATAATTATATTTGTAATAACTAATAAATATATTATAAATGAACTAAATTAAACAGCCGGTAAATGTCTCACTTCTATGCGAAGGCCTCTTCATTATATTCATCATCATCATTATCAGCCATTGGATGTCTACTGCTGAACGTAGAGCACCCTTTTTTTTATGACGCAGGGGAATCCATTTACGGATGATATCCACGACGTCCGGGTCGGCAATCCTAGACCTATGTCGGATTCGACACTTTGGGAGTGCAATACCGTACTAAACCCCTGCGGGCGCCTTCAGCCGCTTTAATTGGAGGGTCTCGGATCTGCAGGCAACAGGATCCCTCCAGCGACAGGCTGGCCTCGGCGAAAAGGCCAGACTTCTCCTACATGGGGACTGTCCGGCTAACGTAGAGCACCCTAAGCCTACGTTCTTTTATATTATTTACAACAATTATGAATATTGTTATAGTAAATACACTTGGAAATTACTGAAAAGATAACAACCATAGATATGATGATGAAATGAAATTTGATAACAAGATAGATAAGTGAATCGAGTCTGATGTTTACTATAAGCACTAACGAGCCTAGTAAACGTGCGGGCATAATTATGGTAGAGGTAGTATAGTAGATAAATATGGCAGTAAAATATTTTTAGTCAGTAGTTAAATTATTTATATACATGTGGAACTATTCGTACAGAACAACTCTCCTGGATTATACGAATATTGCCACTTGATTACATTCAAAAAATATCTGTCAACAAAGACGTATAACGTACGTCTTGGGTAATAAAATAAAGGTATCGGTACTCATCAAATAAACAAAAATATGTTAGGTATACTCTATTACCAACTATGTAAGAATTGTTTTTATCTTTTTTTTTTTTTTTTGTAAGAAAAACTATTATTTATTATTATATAAAAACAACGTGTTTTAAAAAATTTAGTTTATTTTTCAATATTTTTTTTTAAGTTGAGATAAAGTACCATTTTTGCGACCAAATATCTTAGTTCAGTTGTAAAAATATTTTACATACTCGTACATGAAAACTACCTACTTTTACATTCCAGTTTTATTTACGATTGTACCTACCATTTGTAGTGGATGGTTATTGTAAATGATGAAATTTAATGATGGTTTATTTAAAATTTACTATGCTATCTTGCATTTAATTTGAAAATGTTTCCTGTATGTGAGTTTAATTTTTTTTTTGTTTCAGTTCAAATGCATGAATATAAATACATTGATAAATTTGAAAATAAACATTACGATGATTATGATAACTACGACGACTAGATGACCTTTCAGTGTAGTGGTGATGAAAATTAAATTCATGCTTATGGCATTATTCGACATTTATATTCTGATATATGTATACGATAACAAACACTAAGAAAAAGTCTTGAAATCCTTTTGCTTGTCCTTGTGGGTATTTCTACCTCATCTCGGAGAATACGTAAAGCTGTTAGTTTCAGTTATTATCAGAAACACCTGATAACTATAGTTAGTTATTGCCAATCATCAGTGAAGCAGCATGATGAAATAATCTCCAATCCTCCTTCTGTATAGGAGAAGTAGCCAGTAGTGGAACATTTACAGGTTGTTTTAAGACATGTACTAAAATTTAACTAACATTATTTATATTTATGTAATTTTATTATAATGAAAAAGAGTTATTTTTTTTATTATTATTTGTAAATGTATTACCGTATTCTCAAGTTTAGTATTTTAGTTACTTTATTCTAAATTATTTTCTTTTAATAAGTTTTTATCATTTGTATCGATTACAGACTTAAATATAAAATTTAAAATGATCACACATTGCTGTTTGTGTCGGCTTCTTGTCACCGACAGGTAGGTACATTGCAGCTAACAAACCTGATGTCGTGGTAAGGGATCTATCAGCGCGCCAAGTAATCATTGTTTACCTTACGATTCTACATAGTTAATAATCTCATTAAGGAAGAGAGAAAAAAGAGAAATTAAGAAAACTTATAGTACTTGCCTAAGATATTACCGCAATGTGGGGTATAAACTTAATAGTTATTCCTCTTGTCATGTCGATCAATGGCTTATTAATGAAAAGTTAAAGTTTCGTTTAACATCTTAAGAAAGTCACGCTAGTGTGTTTGATCAAGGGTTGGATACAGAAGGTAATATTGCTTGATCGGTTAAAAATAATCATAAATTTAACACTTATAATACTTATCGCAACGTACTAATTATTTAAGTAATTTTTTTATGTAACTTATTTATTAAATTATTTAAAGTAAATAAACAAGTTATTTTACAAGTTATTTTTAGTTGTTCGGACAATGTTAATTTTATTTATATAAGTATTTATTGTCTACAAATAATAATAGGTATCTACTAATTGTAATATTTACTATAATAATACGGTAATACAGTATAAAATAATAATAATTTAGTTTGTATTTATTTATATTTATATACCTACTATATTATTTTACTATTAAATAGTCTATATACGTACATATGTTACAGATATTCACGTCAATTTATTAAAAAATTAAATTAAATATACGTCCCACATTTTTTTTTGTTTTTGACAAAAAATCAACATTACTTCATTTAATTTTACGCTCCTTACGAAATCATCAATTAAGTAGTAGTGTTGTTTTTTTTACAGGTTAATATATAATATTAAGGCATTATGACTATGACTCTATTTTAAGATTAATTTATGCGTAACTGTTATTGATGTTCATTAATTTCTTTTTTAGAATTTTATGCTTCACCTGTGTAGAAAATTATCTTAGTTTTACTTGTTTTGTTTTCGTTATATTGCGTTACTACGAGTATCTGTCCTTCGTGGGATCTGATCCTTTTAGGATTTAGGGATTGAATGTAGCGTATGTTTTTTTTTTTATGTGCTGGTTTTTAATTATCTATAAACTATGTCTTATTAGAAAGAGTTCAGTAGTATAAGCGTGAAAAAGTGAGACGTTTATACATTGGTCTATCTATCCAAATGTTTATATATTGATAGTAAAACAAACTATAAATTAATTTATTTTATTTTAAATACATACACATAAACAAAAAAAGTATCAGTAATTTTTGATAACAATTAATCATAATTAAAATACGTTATAAATAACATGTCAATTTATCAGTTCATCTCAAAAGAAAATTACTTCTTATACTTCTTATACTTCAGTTATAAAAAATTAAAGTAAAGAAAGCGAATACACCGAAAATATACAATGGAAATGTCAGGCAAAATAAAATATTTGATAAATTCCAAATTCACCAGCTGCTGAAAGCAACTCGCCTTAATCAATTTATTTATTGGTGTTAGTTTTATCTTTGTCTGTTTCAATTTTATCACCATAACTTTCAAGACTTTGAATTGCATATTTTGTGTCTTTCATTTTTGAATATTCTGATTTTAAAATATAACGATTAATGTTTTAAAGTATATTATGCTACTTCCTTTTTGTTTAAAACTACAGTCTTTAAAGACCGGACAAGGCTAAGTCGAGTGCTCGAATGGTTATAAAATACGAGAGAAACTCTTTATAATGCAAATCGTTCAGCGTCAGCGACAGTTAAAAATATTTACGGGATTACAAAAAAGTGTTTGTGAGATTTATCAGTCATCAAATAAAATCTTAAATGGCGCACTACTAAATTTTACACATCATGTTCATATATTATAAAAGTAGAATTTTTACTAATGCCTTTATAGACTGAAGCTTGATAAAGTATGATATTTAAGTAGTAGTTGGAGTTTTATTGAAGGAGACTTCTATTACAATTATCACGAGAATTGCTAAAGAAGTGATGACACAATATTTACAATACATTGAATCAGATACCAGATATTTAAATATTAGAGTTGTTTCAGATATACCTCTAATTTCACTCACCAATTTTATAGTTATTAATTTTATATAATAATAATAATAATCTAAATAAAACTGTAACAGGTCTAATTATGTCCATTCTTTATAATCGATAGGTATTGAAGAAAAAATGTATTTTTTTTATATTTATGTCTGTCTGAATCTTGGCCGCGCATCACACTTAAACTACTGAATGAAATTATATGAACCTAGGCACTATTTGAGTTCACACTACTAGCTCGAATACTAAATACTATTTATCCCGTTTATACACACGGTTTCCTTAAGATATAGGATGAAAGTCAAAATGCGTTAATTAGTTGTAATTCATTGACGCGTTGTTTAATTTAATTCATTCTTTATTTGTTGGATAAAATATATTTTAAAGATTGTCCCGCAAATATTTCAATGTTTGTTAATTTAGAAATTACAGACATCAAAAGATTTTTTATAGTGTTATTCGGTATTCGATCGATAAGAAAAATGAAAATAATGTTTATTGTCAGTTGACACTGAAACTTTAAGTGAGTTGTTTGTCGATCGCTAAGCACACGGCGTCTCGAACCGATTTTTCACTTGTCAGAGCGTCGAATTTTTGAGTTCAAGTACTTAGTGCAAAAAGTGCAAGAAGCAATGGATGACTCGCCTAGTTACCAATTTAGATACATGACTTAATTAGATATATGTAACGTCTTGTGACTTGTGACGTCGTGCGTTTGTGACGCCATAGATTATGATGCTTATTGGTAATATTTTAAATACAGACAGTGAAAATTAGCTTCTTTAAAAGATAATTTGGTTTTTTCATGTCGTTTTTAAACAATGCATTTGAAAATGTGAAAAGCTCTGACAAAAAATTACTAGCATCTTCGTTTTGAACTGTTCGGCAAAAGACGTGGTAGAATACTAGTTTTGAGGAAAAAGATCATAAACCACTAATTAACTCTACTATCTGGTGGTGTTGTGTTGGTGTGTTGGTGTTCATGTTTGATTTTATCTGTAAATAGAGCTTCTTCACAATATTTTTATGTACCCCTGAGCTGGAGATAAATTTTAAATGTGCGCAGTCGTATTAACGAGCATGGGTACATTATTATAACCCGGCCAAAACACAACTATCGGGTGTAAACTGTCGGATTTCGGTATAAAAACATATGTCAAAGTGCCCAGGTGACGAAGCTGGGTGTATATCCTTGTCACTCGGCTATTTCTCGGAGAGTCAAGTTCAAGTAACGTCATCGGTCCCGGTTGTTATCATCCTGGTAACGATGGCTAAACATGGTTAGGAAATTACACGCCAACTCAAAGAGGAGCAGCGTTCAGCATGCGATTCAGCTTCAATCCTTTTTTTTATTTTTAGAGAAAGCCTAAGTACGACAAAGCTTAGCACCATAAGCTAAAAGCTTAAAAGTTACACATAAAATACTTCCTACAATGATTTTCCGAAACTCCGGATCTAATCAATTACTATACCAAAATAATTATAACCTTAACTTATATATTACTATATATTACTTACTATTACTATATAACACTTACCGGTGTGATTTTACGTTAATACCAATATTTATAATTTGCTTTCTAAGTAAAAAATATCTTTATTAATTCAAGCTCAACTTTCGTGCATCAAACAATAGTAAAATGTTACTTATATAAGTAAAGGTGCTCTAACCATTCCCCTATGTTGAGAGAAGTCCCATATAAGCCTTCGTCCAGCAGTGGGTCGTTTACGGGCTATTTCAGCTCAGTTCTACGAGTATCTACTTTGTACCTTAGATTCTATATAAAATGATTTAGTAATTTAATTATACATACTTTCGTTACGGCTTAGGTGTTACAATTGAGTAATTACTTTATGTCGAATATTAATTAGAACCCGTAACGAAGGTATAAGATATATGGTTTACTAATGACATGACATAAATATGTAGTATTAGGTAGTATATGAGTGACTTATGTGTATTGACTGGACTAGATATGAAAAGAAGAAATATGTCCTTTCATGTCAACGGTAACTATAATTAATAATTTATATAAAATAGAATGCCATAAATCTTGTTATTACCTAAGGAGGTAACGAGTGTCGAGAAGTAATTTCTTCATTTTAGAGTTCATGCATATGTTTACTAATGTCGGTTTTTTTTTTAATTTGTTAAAATATCTTAAAATTGAATAATTTTTTGGAATGCCGTAATCTTGGAAAAAGCTTGAGTGAATTTATAAAATTTTCTACGTTGAACAGTCTAAATATTGAACAAAAAGTCTAAGTTAAATTGAATTCAGTATCACAAGAAAATTTAAATAATTTATTTTCACAAATAGAAACTACCCGTGATTTTGTTTTATCTATGATACATATAAATGTACGTATTATACGTGAGGCGCACTAGAAGTTTGCGGAATGAATAAGAAAAAAAATACTATTAAAGGTCAAAAATGAATTTATTGTATCTCAAAATATTCTCCCTTTGCGTTAATGGACTTTTTCATACGATTGAATCAATTTTGAAAACATTTGTGCCACACCTCCTTGGTGACCTCATAAACGTGTTTTTCATACTCTTCCACAGCCTCTTCTGGTGATAGAAATCGTTGACCGCGTAATTGGTTCTTAATTTTTGGGAACAGAAAAAAGTTACAAGGTCGGTCAGTATACATGCCAGGTCGGGACTGTATGCAGGATGGCTCATAAAGTCTATGTTTTTCACCTTCGAAAATTTGTATGTCTGTCTGGCCGTGTGGGAACTAGCATTGTCGTGGTGCAAGATGATACGGCGTTTACGGTTATTTTTACGCAGTTCGACAATAACTTCCGGTAAACAAATAGTCGTGTACCAGTCACTATTCATGATACGATGATTCTCTTAAGCAACAGTAGCCACGTGTCCAGTTTTATTAAAAAAAGAAGCAATCATCCGCTTAGATGCACTTTTCACGCGCACCGCTTTGGTTGGTTTCGGCTCAACTTGAAAGACCCCGCTTGATTGCTGCTTTTTTTTGGGATCATAGCAATAAATCCATGTTTCGTCATCTGTTACTATGTCCCACACCAAATTTGATGCCCCTTCGTTGAACCTGGTAAGTATGGCATTGCACCAAGTGACGCGGTCCGTTTTTTGAGCCTCGGTCAAATTGTGTGGAATCCACCGTAAGCATAGCTTCTCACACCCAAATGTTTGTGTAGGAATGATTGTATTTGACTCATGCCTATGTCTAAGGATGCCCGAATCTCGTAGTAGGTCACATGCCTGTCTGTTTCGATCATACAGCGCACAGCATCGATGTTTTTTTTGTTCACAGCGGTGGACGGGCGACCATCGCGAGATTCGTCACTGAGATTGACACGACTGCGCTTGGATTCTTGAATTCTATTGAATATAAATAGTCGTCTGGTATGGTGCTTCATTGCTAAATTCAGATAGAAGCCTAGAGAGGCTCTGCTGAACTGTCAAAGTAGACTTAAAATCATAGAAAATTACTACGAATTACAACATACAATTATACTACGAAATTTTTCCCGAGTTAAATCCATGTTAATGTACAGACGCAATTTTTAAAATGGCGCCACAATGTAAAAACAATTGACAGTCAGATAAAAGAAATTGCATTCTACAGCCAAAGAGTTCCATTTTCAAATGGTGTAATTACTTTTTAAATATTGTTTATGTAACTGGCCAGTTCCGGAAACTTTTAGTGGGCCCAATGTAATACACCGCCTGAGTAAGACATTTATTGTTAAATAAAACGTATTTATCTAACAAACGGGAAATAAAAAATGTATTCGACCAATAATACAATACCGATGTTATTTTAAAAAAAATATTATAAAATCAATTTTATTCTTCTAGTTTAAACTTAATATAGAATAATATACTATAAGAATTGGTTTGGTAACTTTATTTTTACCAAAATTTTATATATCCTACGATTCTTATAGATAACTTGGCATATCCAAGATCAAAGATAACTTCAAATATCCAAACTCGAAAACTTATTAATTGTATATATCGCTTTATAATATTATATATATTTTAGAACAAATATACAGTGTTGAACTATTTAGAAGACCTAATAAATATCAGAATTTTTCATACATAATATTCATCTACATATAAAGATCTGTAAATAATTAGATTCAGTTTTGAATTGTAAATATGTACAATATTATATACTTTCGAAATAAATAATATTATATTATGTTACCTCCTTATAATGATAATATAAATTTTACGCTTATGGACGTATTATAATAAAATCTGTCTTAAATAAATGCTGCTGAGGCGCAAAAAATGATTTTTAGAAGTTTCGTATGTTTCTATCCACATGCAAACTTTAATCAGGCACATTTTCCATTTTAATAAAACATAGTATAATCATAATTTATTGTTATATACGGACGTAACTTAAGATATCGCGAGTTTTCTATGTCAACAGGAATTATATAGGAAAAGATATTCCTAAAAATCCTTGTATTTTCCTGTTTTTTCTACAAGATTATAGACTACAAAAATCAGATATATGTCTTAACATTGAAGTAAGGTAAATTTAAAATATAATATTACAGATATGATACAAAATCATTTGACCAAATTATTGTAGAGAAGTCGCATAACAATAAAAACAGTAGTGTTAAATACACAAAGGTTGGTAAAAAAAAAAAACCATCTCCTATTTAAAATATAATTTACAGATCCAAAAAAAAAAATAATTAAAGTAATATTCGCAGAAAAATATATGTTAAAATAAGTTATTTTACTAGCTAAAAAAGCATCAAACAAGTACAAAGGCCTTAGAAAAGAACGAAGCAGACCGCTTTCTATCTTATTTCAGTCTTAAATACATAAAATCTTTAAGTTATAGATTTCGGAGATTTTTAAACCAAATATTATTGCGTCTAAGCTCTACTATTGATAAAACAAACGAGTTTTTGCGCACTTGCACGAACGAAAACACGTGATCGTCATACGCATATTTATGTTGGATAGAACGTATATCTTCCTCCTACCAAGAGATAAGTGAAACTATATTTAATACAATCTACTACACTACTATTAAATTACTTTTTAATTCTTTTATTCCCAATATAGTTTTGATTATTGTAAGAGTTTATGCGAAATTTATCAATAGTAGAGTGATTTGTTTTAAAGCCGTTTAAAACTTTAATTTCGATATTAACTTAATTTTAATTTTACCAGTAAAATCTAAATTTCGCAAAATTACAATTATAGTATAGACCTAGCAAAAAAAGAATATTATCATTTGCATTTGTTTTCTATTAATTTTTTTTTCTGCTGCTGCATTATATTAGATGCTAATTAATATTAGATGTAATAATGTAAATTACACATCACTCCTAAATAGATATCATCACTCCTATTAGAAACTTTATCATATTGATTTCTTATAATAAAATATATGTAAATATATTATATTATAATATATATATATATAATATGTTATATATATATCATTCGCTAGCTCCTTAATGCACGGTTTAAGCTCTGTGTCTATAGATATAACTTATCAATAATCGTGAGTAGACAAGAATTTTATTTTTTGTAACATATTTTATGGTTTAACTTGCCAATCCACCAAAAAAATATCTTTATTCACTTTTGGAGAATATAGAATAAAATCACAGACAGGATAATCTTAAGCAAACAGACTACCCGCAGTCCTGATTGCTACGTTTCTATCATTTTAATGCTCCTCCAAAATTGTGTCCCATTATAGGTTGTGGGCTGGTATTGAGTCAATGCCAAAGAAAACAACAAAATGAGCAAAACATCACATTACATTAATCGCTTATAATATTATAACGATTTCTTGATCGTTCTTTATTTAAATAACATACTAATAATTCAGTGTGATATGGCTTTTTCAATATTAATTTGTATATATTTACAAGATAGAACCCAGACTTTTTAATACACCATTTTAAGTTTATAAATTATAGAATATTATTTAAAATATTTACATAAAAATATAATAAAATATTTGTATTAATATATAATAAGGCGAAAAAAAACTTGTTCTGTTTTATATCAAGCTCATCTATACATATAATAAAATGGTAGGAAAGTCAAAACTGTACATTTAATATTTTTAAAGAATACTCGGTGTGTGATCTACAATCGATACCGAAGCCAAAAATATACTTTTTAGAATTTTTGTCTGTTTGTATGTATGTATGTCCGGGATAATCTCAAAAAGTACTGCATGGATTTACTTCAAATTTGGTACGAATATTATTAAGAAGTCGGGTCAACATTATATTATACGCTACATATTATCACGCTATCATCTACGGGGAACGAGCAGTGAACCTTGATTTCTTCAACGCATTCTGTAACAACGTGTAATCTAATAGCGTTCACGCAGACGACGTCGCGGGCAGCAGCTAGTTATTTATAAATTAGGTACTAAGAGTAAATACAATTTTATGTATGATAATGTTTTTTACCACTAAAAGTTTGTGTAAGCAATATTCATAAGGATACTAACATCATAATAAATATATACTTATAATAAAATTGTAATAGGTCAAAATCTGTACACTAAGGTACATTTAATTATATGTGACCTATTTTTTTTTTTTTTTTTTTTTGTAATACTAAAGCGAAAATTGTATTTTTTTTTAAATTGTTGTCTGGCTCTTTATCTAAATTTTAGCCACGTATTACGTCGAAACTACTATTTGCAGACAGCACGAAGTAAAAATAACTTATAACCCATAACAGAACACCAGAACCTACACAGATCTACTGAAAATATTTCATCTTATAGACTTAATAAAGGGAATGGCAAACGCAAATGAAGTCTATTATAAAATATACTGAAAATGAAAATATTTTCGGTTAATAATTATTATTTTTTTAATTTTCGTGTTATTTCTTATTTATTTTTAATAAAAACCACATTTGGAAGAGATTGGCACTTTATCAGGATGTCATTGTTTGACTTACACATTGAAATAAAGATTATTATTTTAAATATTTTCTCAATTAATTAAAAAAAAATGTTAAATACAAATATACCTAAAAATGCTGCAAACGTTTTAATAATTGATCATTTCGATATATTTTTAAACTATTATAAGAAGATAAGTTAAACAAGGTTTTGTTGTACTACACAAGGGTATATTTACTACCAAAAAGTTTTATGGAACCACAATGAGAAAAAAGCTATTACTTCTTTTCTTCTATTATTATTACAGCAACGTTGAAAATACCAAAACAACTTTTGCAATAAATTTAAAAATATTTTAAACTTTTCGTAGAATGGACTAGCTTTAATTATATTCTAAAAAGCTTTAACTTACCATACGCGATGGCAGCATTCGAAAGATTATGTACAAAAACTCTCGGAAATAATAAGTTTCAGAGTTGTTCTAGACGCAACAGCGAGTATGACCAGTCGCCTTGGTCATCGCGCGACAAAAGAACGGAACGGCGTGACAGGGACTACAGCTTTAATAGGCATGCGTGATACGTTCGTGAAGTAACGAAAAGTACCGAACTTATCCCGTAGCTTTTGAAGACTTTTCGCATTCTTGTTAAATAGAGTGTTTGATATATTATTTGACAGATACGTGTTTGAAACTAATACATTTTATTTAATAACTAAAGTTTTTTACGCTATTGAGTAAATTTGTTAGTATTTTTATTATAGCTTCCGTACAAAAAAATATACATATATAAAGTATAAAAACAACATTTTTTTACTTTAAAAATAAAAAAATAGCACAGACTATTTCAAATGATTAAGATAAAAGAAATTAAAATTTCATTCCATTTGATACTCTTTAGAAGCTAAATGAAACTTTCTCTTTTGTTGTTTTTCTATAGTGCTATCTATATACAAAGCTTGATTTTTTTATGACAGATATTCATTGTAATCATATTGTAATGGACAACATTAAAAGATGTTGGGCGGAGAAGAGGGAGGTGATGGAATGGAATAGAATTATAGAAGTGTGATGTGGAAAGTAGAGAGTGGCTCGAGACATTCTTTTTGGCGCGAGCGGTGTGATCGGTCAAAATAATTATATTTGTGTTTCATGAAGTTTTATTTTATTAATATACTTTAAAAATAATAATTAAAATATGTTTGTATTATTATTTCAACAAATACTTATGATCAGCAAATCATTTCGACGTGATAAATATAATAAACGGCAATCTATTTTTTCATTAATGATGAAGACCTGAAACACTGAAACAAAAAATATATGATAAGAGAATAATAGGTTTGGTCAACGACCGTTCTGGTTCAATAATGTGAGTAGTTTCTTCAAAGCCACGCGCGGCGGTCGCGGGTTCGATTTACGCCCGGGGCAGATATTTGAATATGTACAAATATTTGTTTCCGGTCTAAGTGTATGTCTTTGTGGGTAAAGCCGTCGGTCCCGGTCGTTATCATAGACACGTGATAACGATCGTTACCCATTATAAGGAAATTATCCGCCAACCCGCAGTGGAGCAGCGTGGTGGAGTAAGTTCCAACCCTTCTTCTACATGGAGAAGAGACCTTCGCTCAGCAGTGGGTGGTTTACAGGCTGATACAGTACATACAGGTATTTGGTCAGATGTGACATCGAGTTGACTAATCTTTTGTCCGAGTTGGGTGAGAAACGAATGCGTCGATACGACGAGATGTTAAAATGTTTATATATGCTTTACGTTTAAGTTGTTGCGTTAATATTCATCATGCGTTAATTACGTTATATGTTATTCTATGAAAAAGGACAACACAGGAAGGACATAATTATATTACTTAAAATTTAAAGGGTTATGTGCTGAATATAGCGTACTTTTTTAACGTACCTATTTGGTATTCACTGTAATAATATATAAAATGTAAATACTAGATTTTTAAAGTAAACAATTATAAATATTTATACTCACTCGTCTTTATTTAACTCCAGTATTCTAGTAAGATAACAGGTAGTTCGAAATATAGAGCTAAAACAATTTCCAAGACGAATAATAGGCATACGGATAAGAGTATAATGTTTATCCGACAGTGGGACAAATTCTTAATTTTATTACAAAACCAGTTTGATAAGTTTTCATGACATCTGTATAAAGTGAATTATTAAATAGTATACTGGAAACTGTGGATATTAATATATATCAATGGAAAGTAAAGAATCGTTAATCAAAGAAATAATAAGAATTTTTTCCTAAATATTAAAACCTTACTGAAATTATTAAAGGGTATTTAGAAGGTAATAAGAAAACTCAATAGTTCTTTTATTTACTATTTAAAAACCTCAAATTCATATGGAATTATGATTTAAAATATCGAAAAAAAAAAGGTATAAAATATAGTTTAAAATATTTATGATAAACAAAAACTTACTTTTGATTTGGTAAGGGAACCGTTGAGCCTCTGTTTGTTTCATCGGTCATTAAACTGTCAGGTTCTCGAGGTACAAGACTCATTTCTAAATCCATTTTACTCTAAAATTTTGTTAATACTGTAATTTTAATTGTAAAATTCTAAATGTCAAGTCTAGCTGTAGACGTAGTAATTTACGGTTAGCTCATCCGCAGTAACGGCAAATTCTACAATTTCAAATTCAAAAAGTCGACAATAATTAGCTACATATAGTATAAAAAGCTAAAGAACCGAAACACAACACATCCATAATAATCAATCATCTTTTCACTATACACCTCCTCTTCTAAATCCTTAACTTACTGCTACTCCTAACTGCCGGTTTCCATGAACTATGTTCCTCTGATTTTGTTTACTAGAAATAGAACAATAGTAGGGGTATAGAACAATAGAATTTACTCGAGCGTCGCCGTCGTGGAGATCTATTGGATTATGAAGATTGGATGCTAAAAAGAAAACAGGTTTTATAATGTATGCCCCGTTCACTGGTGGGGAAAGTGTGTAGAGGTTTTAAAAACGTAAAAAAAAATACAGCCACAAAGAAATACTCGAGCACTTCAGATATTAATATTGTATTCGTCCCATGTGTTTCTGATAACGGCAAAATATTAATCTGCCGGTTTAGGGTCATAGGGATTGGGGGTAGAATATATTTTAAAAAAAAATCGAGTGTGACAGATATTAAGAAGGGACGTTGTGATCTCTCAAGTAGCTCCTATTCAAACGACTGACGATTTGAATGTACATAACTATACACCAGAAAAATTATATCAAAAATCTATCTGTAGCAAGTGAATCATAAAAAGATTGATAATTGAAACCTTCAGTAAATCGATACGACTCAGACAGATCAGTGTCATAGATCGATTTTCGAAGTTTGCAGGTGAAACACGTAGACCTTGGAGAAACAGTACAAAAAAAAAGATCTAAAAGAATTGACCCCACGTCTCGTAGCCTCGACTGGTGACAGGAATGCTGTTGCATTTTTGCCCAGATAATCGGAATTACGATTCAACGGGAAAATGCAACCAGCATTTTTGGCACCATTCCAACGCACATCATTTATACGGTAACTCTGTTAATACATCTCTGTATCTATATCTGTAAATATATATTTTTTTTTATAGTTTTTAAGTTTTGCCTTGTAAATCTATCTGTATATAATTTAATGCCATCTACTATCAGATATGTAAATTATGTATGAACTAACGAACATTGTGAGGATATCACCATGGTTACCTAGCAACTTGAATAGGAATGTTCTAAGGACAAAACTCATCAAACATTTTATTCCCTTGATAGTAGATTAATATTATATTTGTTTGCTCTACACCCAGGTAATTTTTACATTATAGGTATTTGTTTTAGAAGTCTATGTATTAGTGCAGATTTTTTGCTCTTTTTTTTATACTAGTGTGGGCAAACGGACAGTCGATTCACCCGGTGGTAAGCAAAAACGACATCCATAGACATCCGCTACATCAAAGTATTAGCGGGTGCGTTGCCGGCCTTTAGGGAGGGGAGGGATGTTCCACTTTATCTGTGGAGGGAAGGGAAGGGATGGGTCAGGTAAGGAAAGGAATGGGCCACCGGATCTCTCACAAACCGAACGAAACACGACGACAGCGCCGTCATTTCACGTCGGTGTTAAGTGAGAGCGAAGTACTTCCCCGGGCGCGCCGGTCCATTCAGCTGCAAGCAGTATGGCGCTACTTCGGTCGGTTGTTTAGACAGTTGTGAAATTGCGCTTGACCAGAATTTTTAGATTTTTTTTTAGAAATTTTAGACGTAATTTTATAATTAGCGTTCTGTGTTCGAAAGTAAAAGAAAATTCGAAACAAAGATAAAATACACTTTTTAAACTAATATTGTGAGTAAAGTTATCTCCAAAAGGAAAATACTTCGTTGCATGTCACTTAACAAACCTCAGCCTCAGAATTATGTCAGTATCTATTTGGTGTCAATTGATAGATAGATAAAAGGATTTTCTGCTTTACCAAATGTGGCCTATTAAATACAGAATAAAAAAAAATAATAAAAACGAATAATGAGTATTTCTAATTTTCTTTTCAGTTACCTCAATTCATCATTCTGGGTGGACATAATCGTTGTAAGAAGTATCTGCTCTAAAAACATTATGTTAAAAGTTATTTTGAAAATCATCAACTCACAACTACTAAAGTTTTATCAAAATTGCGATCATTAGTAGTTATAGGCCACCAGGCGCGATAAGATTTAGCGGAGAATAAGTTGATTTTTGCGGAACTGTCCAGCACGCCAAGTAGACATTCGTCAAATCGCTTTCCTCCTTGGGGTATTTCATTCAAGTCAAATCTCACTGAACCTAAAATAAGGTAATTTATCATGTTTAGAACAATAAAACAGATTACTCTTTAAATTTTAATTACCTAAATTAAAATCTTATATAATATTATATTAACATTATGTGTCTTAGCAAAAATTAAGGAACCATACTCAAGCAGTCATTTGGCGGCGAAGCTTCACTATCCATTAGTTCAATATTAAGGATTGACGGCGAATTTTCTGAGCATACTGCAGAACCTGGTTTGTCTTGACAGATAATCTGAAATAAAGACAAAAGTATATTACAAAATTTAATTCATATCGATGAGAATAACTTTGACATTGTTATAAACCTCTTGAGTGGCGGGCTGATATTGAAATTGAAAAATCATTCGTGAATTGAAATTGCCGTCTCTTTTACATGACATATATTGAACATCTGTATTTTGATTGGGGTCCATAAATCCAATCCATCTGTAATATAAAGATGAATAAAAAATTTTGTGTAATATAAATTTAAAAAATTACAATATTTCTAAAATTACTTCCAATATTTTAACTATTTTTAACAATAAGTAAGTACTGTGAAAGATATATCTAAACAGAATAAAAGAAATAGTGTCAAACATGAGATTTCGTACTCACGCTCTTACGTAAACATCGGAAAATTTTCGCCGCCAACTATTGGAGGCGACATTTATGTGTCGAATAGAGTATATTGTAACCTGAAGTTCATAATGTTCTGTCTCCTTAGGTGTAATGTCGATAGGAGGAGGTATATAAACTCCAATATCGAACGGGAAAATATCTATCCACATTTGAAGTTTGCCCTGAATTTAATTGAAAGAAAAATAAGTTAATATATGTTACTTCCAACGACCTCGTGTAAGCGTAGCGTTTCTTTTCTTCGCTTAATGAGCGACTCGCTTTATCTTGTAGTTTTTGTTTGTTTATTGATAATATATTCATTAATGAATTCTTATTTCTTTTGGTCACGCCATAATTTAAGAACGATTTTATTGATTTTATTCATCGTTATTTTTTTTTTAAGTTTTGTAATACTAATATTAATTTCAATCGCTAATATAAGATGTCGCGTACCTAATTATTATTATTAAAAATATGTTTTCGAATATAACTGTAATTTTTTTAGAAAAATAACTTGTTTAAATAATGAATAAAATTTTTCAATAAACGTCTTATTATACCTACTTACTAAAGGAACGATATGTGGGAGTCTTTAATGCTACCTGACATTTCACAACCTAGTGTGCTCAAGTAAAACCACATTATTACAAGAGAAAAAGCAACTTACGTTTGTGATCTTTGTTCAAAGTGACAGCTTTTTATATATAATATATTGTAGGTACTAAGAAATATACAATATATTACGTATTATATTCCTATTACAGTGTTTGGCTTTATATTAAACTTATTTTATTATTTGCACGTATTTACTTATGTACTTATAACCTGATGTAACGATAACAGAATATACAGGATAGTAATAATTTCCGGTTATAAGTGTGTACATTTATCTCTAAGTCTCGGTTTTTGTCAATGATGTATAGTACAAAAAGGTGTGAATCTCTGTCATTATTATTAACGTAATAACTTCCATTATTCATGGTAAATTAAATATTCGTAAGGTTCACTGGCTATAGGTTTCAAGGGTTGGAATGATCTGATGATAATTGCAGACTAAAAGTCAGTGACGTATCAGACAAAATCCGATGTGGAAAAATACAATAACATATTTTAGTTCAATATTATTATTATTGTTTTTTATAAGTAACAAAATTATCCACGGGCTTATATTTGCCCGTGCCTTTTTTTAATTAAATGTATAAGATTGTTTATATAGTTTCATGCGTACTATTTTAGACTTAGCTAGACTTAGGATCTCTATGACGCGAGTCCGTATACTGACGATTATTTATTTATTATTATATTTTTTATATTATTATATTTTTTTTAATACGTATAATCATTTTTTAATACATATAAACATAATCTTTATTTATAAATATAATTTACATATACACACATACACACATACATACATACATATATATATATATATATATATATATATATATATATATATATATATATATATATATATATATATATATCCCTTTTTTTGTCTTACATCTATTTACATGTGTTTCTTATTTTCTATGTACATGCGTTTATTCCTTGATCTAATATAATCTAATATTTCATTGCTCGTTACTACATACATACCAGCCACCACATCTTTACGGCATGACTACATTTACATTTGGGATCTTTATTTTTGTATTATTTATTGAGGACTCTGCCGCAGCCATCCCCCGAGGGAAGCCTCAGCTGTTCGAGCACATCCTCAATGAAGGCGGTGTCTCTTTTATGTATAGCCATCTTGAGGGTGTGCTCGAGTATTTCCTTTGTTGTGGCCTCCACCGCCTTTTCGACAAAACGACCGATTGCATCACCACCATCGTCGGTGTAGTAGACACAGGTCTTTGTGTGCCTGGTCACCGCAACCACAGCATGCGGAACACTGTCATGAATCCGCAGCCTCCTAGTCTTTGTCTGGACGATGATGACTGCCTCGCGTGTCTGTCCCTGTGCCTCGTGGATAGTCATGACGCTCGATCCCTGTCCGGTGCCGTATCCCTGGTCTATCAACGTCTTCTTTTCCTGTTGTGTGAAAACCAGGTATAGGGTCCGGTCTTGTCTCTTAGGAATTCGAGCGCCAGTGAACCTCTCTATTCTCAGAGAATGGACAGTGTGGTTTGAGGAATAGATGTTTTTATAGACCTCACTGATGGCGAGTGTAACGTCCTTGGGGTTGCGATGCGTGCAAAACAACTCACTTGTGATGCCTGTGGTCAGGTTGGGTCTACAGTACCGCATTACGAACAGGTTCTCTCTGTCGATATACGGCAACTGATTGATATCTCCGACGAGGACCACGGCGGTGCCGAGTACTGAGACCCGGCCGTGAAAAAATGGGAGCTAGAGTAATTCAGGCTGGACGTTCGTCCTGAGGGTGTTTCCTAGCGATAATGCACCTTGGCTTAGAACGTTGTCGGAGTGAGTACAGTATAAACTCTCTGTGTGTGTATGTCTTATAAGTGTACACCTAAACCTCTGAAATATTTGTATGAAATATTAGTAATTGAAGTAGAGTGAACATCAAGTAAGAAAAGATAATCTACTTTAATAAAAAAAAAAAACACAGGTTGAGTTTTTATGTAGAACCTATCATTTCTCAAGTAAGGAATATGAAAAAACGTATTCGCTTCTTTTAGCATAGATGTTTCGTTTGACTACTTTAAAAATCCATTCCATGCAGGTGAATTCGTGAGATTCAGCTATTGACAAAATAAAAGGTAATAATAATAGAAAATAAACATGATTTTACTTGTTCAATTCCCGGCTTGTCTGCGTTGTATAATGTTCTTGTTTCAACATGCTCTGGAACCAAATGATACCCACATACGGGTAAAGTATACCATTTATGTAAAATACTCAAACACAAATTTTCTCTTCGTTCCAGACTCGAAGTGAAATTTATACCTATTACGTATACACAATAAACATTATAAACATCAAACTGTTTCCCTGCAGAATTTATTAAATACGAAACTAATATTTTTCAAAGATTAAAATAGTGAAATGATGTCCAACAGTAGTACTATTAAGAAGTTAAATATACTTTAATGTTGCAATAAAGAAAATATTAGATTTTATTTTTATTAATTTTACCTCTTACGTTATCTTTGTACTCGATTCCGTTGACTACAAGAGTGCTGCTATCGACGAAAAATGGTGGTGAGAGATGATTCTTAGAACAGAGCTCTTCGAGTATTGTAGACGGCTTCGTGCTATCTCGCCATTTCAATAAGTCATTTCTACGGAGAAAATTTATAGAAATTTTAAGTTATTGGGCGTATTTATACGTATGAATTTTTTTTTTTTTTTCTTAATAAATAATTTATCATTTTTAAAGTAAGAATTAAAGAATTTTATATCAATGATAGAGTAGTATATGGTCGATATTCCTGACGTCTCTGTAATAATTACTTATAATTTTCTTTTTAAATATTTTCTGAATTTTTTTAAGTTAAATATTGAAGTACGGGCTATATTTAAATGGTAATCCAATTCGGGCGCGATGCTTCGAGTAAATTCGATCTTCTAAATCGATTTTCGTGGAACCAATTAATTCATCTGATCCGTTATCGTCATAGTCATAAAGAGATATTGATAGCAAGTAATCTTCCGGTAAACTGCATCTTATTTCATACATTCTGAAAAAAAAATGTATCGAGTAAGTATGAAGTTTATAGAACTATTAAATATCCATAAAGATTAAAATGTAAGTGTAGTTATATATTGATATACACAACTATTGAGTTTGTCGCTTTTTTTTTAAATTGCATACTTTTATGATTTTTTTTTTTAAATATTTAGAACCATGAACTGTAAATAATATTTGAAAATCAAAAATTTTACAATATTATACATTTTTTTTTGTTTGTTTGTCGCTATGTGTAAGTCAATCTTTCCAAAAGTGGGCGATAACGCCCATATTTATAAATTCACTGAAATTAAAATCCTCCTACTACACAACATCCATTTATTAGTTCATATTTATATCCTATCTTATTGTATACATATAAACTTAAAATATATTAAATATTTATTATTTTTAATGCGTTCAAAATACTATTTATATCATAAGATATTTAGAAATAGGTAATCAAACACTAAAAAAATATTCGTGTCATTAAGTGTCGCGGGTGAGGTCTCTACCACCGAAGACACGTATTAAAAATTGGTATATCTATTGTTGAAGCCAAGCTGAGCACTCACAAAGCACTAAGTCTCGTTAAGGATATAGGTTTAATTAATCTCCAGGCGAGACTAACATGTTATTGAGGTTTTTAATGTGAAAAAAATATATATATCGAGGGCGCTATATAAGGCGTTAGATGAAATCAAATGAAATAAAAAATAAGGTTTGGGAACTTCTGGTGTAAGTGCTACTGTAAGACTAAACAAGAATAATAAAAAACCCGGTTAAATATCAGGAAAAGTATGTCATACTATTTTTAACGGACCTCGCCAGAAGGAGGGTTATGTTTTTCGAGAGTATGTATGTATGTAAATACATATGTATGTAAATACATACGTTTGTATAATTGTTTGGCACGCTCTACGGCCTGAACGGCTGGATGGATTTTAGCTTGAGAGGTGTCGTTAGATTCGTATTTACTGTGAGATGGGTATTTTACACTGGGTATATCAAAATAATAAAAAAAAACCAAATGGCGGATTTTTGGCGTCAGTTTCATTTCATTTCCAAATTACACACAAACGCAGTCGGGTTTTTTAGTTTTTTAATTACACTTAATTATTAATGTTATTTATCAGTCATACCTTCCGAATACAGGATTCATTTTTCTCGGTAGGTAGTTGTTACGGTTTCCCAATTGTTTGTTTCCGCATTTTAATAATACATAAGGATTAGTTTTTCCAACGAACTCTTTTATTTTTAAATTAATCCCTTTAACAATGTACACTCGAACCAAAAACTTCGCAGGATCGTTATTTGGATGATCATAAAAGTATCTGCACAGACGGAATATTATGCGTTAATCTGACTTTTCTAATTTATTATATTTTATATTTAATAAAGCATAGTACAATTTTATTTATTCAACAAAGATAATAGAAATATGTCCTTTGTATATTATTTAACTCAAAAAACTATTTAATATAAAATTATTATAAATAAAAATCATTAACAGCATGTATGAAAGATAATCACTTAAGAACGTAAGTTTATTGTGTTTGTAATACATATTATAAGAAAAGATTATTTCTTATAAAAGATTTTTTTTTTGAAAAATTAGTATCATACAGATACGGTATATTGTATATATTATACACTTTTGTTTTTGCTACGATCTATTTTAATTTAAGTATGCACTTTTGCAAAGCGGGGATGTTAGCATAAGGAATATTTGTTTTTCGTTTTACATAATATATTTTGATAAAGATACAGAAGCAAACTGAAATAAATTGGGTTAATACACAACTAAAAAAGACATCGCCAGCGAGGATCATATCTGCGATTGACATACACGTAATAAGGGAGAACTTGTAAGGCCTTACGTCCGGTTGCGTCGCAATTTTTATTCAAATGAAATACTTTCACTATTTTCTAAGTTTTCGTAATTAGTATTTAAAAAATAGAATAAAATCAAATAAAATAAAAAACAATGTAATATTTTCGATAAAAAATATTTGATAAAAAAAAAACTTCTAGCAACCATTACTTGCATTACGCAAAAGATCAATTTTAATATTCGTTATATTATTATTTGTTCTATCAAATTTGTGTTTTTGGCCTTTCAATTAGATATACAACATTAGGAAGTGTAGTCTGTTGTCATAAGTAAAAATTCAGCGTGCACATACCCTTTGCTTAAATCAGTACCATCGAAAGTAACAGCTGTCTTATTATCCGATGGCCATCTGTAGATCGCTAGTCCGACTTTTAATAAACCGGAGTATAGCTGCTTGTCTCTTTCAGGTATACCTGTTTTCTTTCTATTATAAAGTTTCATTGTTGCACACCAATCTTTAAACTTTGAAAACTCGGCTTGATTCTCGAGTTCATAATCGAAAATCTACAAAAACATAATTATAAAGTGTCAATAATTTAATTTTTAAATAGTTTGCCACATAATATATTTATATAAAATACTCGCAACGCACATTAGTGTCAGTATGTGGAGTCACCGCTTAAAAAAATTACGATAGTTTTTCTTTTGCCATTATAGGTATGTATATTACTTACTATTAATTTATCTGCGACGCAGACGTTTTCATCGTCGTTTTTATTCGGTAATTAACTAGATATGTGAAATTAATTAATCATATACATTATAATATATAACATGATTAGTATTAATATTATTTTTTTACAAGAAATTATTATTATTATATATATCTAACAAAATCGGATTAGTTACATCAATTTTATAATTCAAGAACGGCTGTACCGATTTTAATAATCTCCGATTTGTTACATTTGTCTACGCCCCGAATAGAAGAGTAACTATAAAAATATTGTAAATAAATAAAAAACCAAGAAAGGAAATATAAAGATATATTAAAATATGAAAAAAAAAAAAGAAAAAATATGATAATACCATCAAATCGAATGTTCTCAATCTTACTATACCGTTATCAGTGTCACACACACACTGTTAAATTAAAAAGTAATGCAAATATGACCTGTGTAATTGTTTTTTTAGTGTAGTATAAGTTCAAATATAAATTCCAAAAAAAAATGCCGTGACTCAGAAGATCTAATCTACTAATGAAGCCGTAATGCAATTAGGTTACGGAATATTGCTAATCAATCCACTGAAGAAGACCGAGAAATCGCACGGTAAGAATGCCCTATTAGTATGGCCCTACTTCGTGCATTTCAAACACAAGAGCAAAGTGAGGCAGTCCGTTAAATGGCTCAGTTAGCAATGATAAATCGACGAGCTTATCGCACAGATCAACTACGAGATAGCCTTCGACGCTCAAGAAGACATACTTCTAGTGTGGATTTTAATTAAGGAGCGTTTATTTATTTATTATTTATTGCACACCACAAATATAATACAGAGCATAATTACAAATTTGTTAAGTCAAGATTGTGTAGTATAAGTATAACAGACAACCCAAATGGATAAGGAGAGTTCAACAAAGAAAGAAACGGAAGGGAGGGAAAGGGTCGGTTGTGCAGTTATATGATAAACTTACATACTATTGTCTACAAACTAATACTTATACAAGATACATATGTAGATGAAAATATAATAAATATCTCTATTATAAACTAATAAATTTTAAATAAAAATAAAATAAAATAAAAAGATAAAACATGTAATAGAATTAATTTAAGTCAAATCGTTATTGACTCTGCTACCTGAGCCATTGCATACACTGCTTCGTGGCGAAACACTAGAGTCACAACATTTTCAAGCCAACGCTCAAAAATACAATGGCTGTTTTCAAATCACTTCATTTATGGCAGACAATATCGAAGAACATGAACTTAATCCGACATTAAGGATAACTAATGTTAAAGAGAGTAAATGTTGTAATTGAAAAATAACTTAGTTGAATTATTGTATGTGGCTCTAAAAATAATATTTTTGATTATAAATCAGTAGGTAATACAACCTTCGCTTTCGACTTTACAGATTCAAGGTCAGATTTACCATCGGATTGAATCATTGCAACCTCTTAATGATGCATCTTTAAAAGGTTCACAACCTGTATGTGCACAGCATAATTTACACAGCATATACAAATATACTTCATAGGAAATATGGAGGAGCAACTTGATCGACGTCAAGAGATCAACAGAGGAATGAAAGAGTTATTCTTTAAGCTCTGCAGTAACTTCTTCATGAACATCATGCATTGGTCGGACTGTTCAAGACGGTGTTAGAGCGCATGCCTAATGATGGCCACTAACTCGTGATCAGAGCGAATAAACAACCAGCTGGAACACACGAACACATATTTAATGCTCCGACAATAGATGAAATTGGAAATCCTGAATGTTGATGAAAACTTGGGATCGAGATATTGTGCTTTCATCTCGCGATACTGGACAACTGCGATGAATATTTAAAACACACCGTTCATATGACACGTTGCAATACCCAGTTATGTTTTGGCAAGGAAATGATGGATACCACTTCAATATAAAGATGATAAATTCATTGAATGGTTACTTTCAATATCATACGAGTAATTTTCATTTCAGCAAGGCATAAAGTTTCCACAAAAAAATAGAACAGTTCCTAATTTCCAAGAAAGTGGCTAGAGTCAACTAAGAGTTTTGGCGTTGTTTTTTTTTTCTATAATATTGGGCAAAAGGCTGGTAAACAATCTTATATAGGTAATTTATCTTAGCCACTTTTGGATACAATAAAAGTGACATTTAGAGCTTTAGTGATCACACTGTTCTGTCCACACCTTCAGATCTGAAGGTTGGCTCTGTAGTCATTATACTTCGAAATCTAAACCAACCAAAATGATGTAATAAATGAAAAAAACAATGCAATAATATGCAATGTGATAACAAAATTGACGATCAATGTTATTCACGCAAGGATACTTAAAGAAAAATGTTAAGGTGAGGAAGCTCTCATTCCGAGGATGATCCCAACCGATATGCCCTTTGAATTTAATAGAATTCAATTTCCAATTCGTCTTGCATTCGCCATGATGACTAACAAACCACAAGGTCAATATTTGAGTATATATGGTATGAATCTAGAAAACGCATGCTTTTCTCAGGATCAATTGTACTCGTATGTGGCATGTTCGCGTGCCGGCAAATCACCCGCTTTATTCGTTCTTGCGCCTGATAACAACAATAACAAAAAATGTCGTATATCACAAGATACTCCATTGAAGAGAATAAAAACAACTTACATATTATGTAACTTCTATAAAGCAAATGTCTTGCTGACACGCCATTGATATATGGTTATAATTTTATTGAATTTTCATTTTCTTTATATACTTTTCCTAATAAGTAGTTTATTAGGATAAGGATATACCTTAATATTTTTTTTATTCTAATAACTTTATTAGTAGTTAGTTATCAGTAGTTACTGAACATAATTTTATAGTATTCATTTTGTTATTTTAATAAAATACTGAATAAAATGTAGTTAAAATTAACACGAAATTCACTGATTCTTAGAAAATACGAAGTTCGCCGAGGCAGTTAGTAATTTATCAGTAGGGACATTTGACAGATGTAATAATTGTTCTCACTTTCTGTGATTTCAAATATTTCAACCACCAATCGTTTGACGTAGGATTTGTTTTGCTAGGAATTAATTTATTATCTTTTCTCGTTGAAAATAATGGAAGCAATGTGTATTCCTCTTCATCAGGCTCTCTCAGCCTAAATAAATATTTCCATTTCGAGTACTTCGACTTTGACATAAATACCGAACTTTTTATCGAAGTGCAACTGTCATATACAATATTGTTTTTACTATATTTTTCAGAACTTTTCTTCATAAACAAATGTTGTTTAACTGAAAGACATTTCATGAATATAAATATAGATTATTTTATATGTGTTTAATTTGAAAGACGTGAAAAATGAAGCTGATGGGATTCCATTTCAATGTTTGAAATCAAGTCCGGCTAAGGATGATATATGATGATATATATGATATATTGAAGTAAAATAAATAATTGAAAGTTGCAAAGTAAATTAAGTAATTAAATGAAGTAAAATATAAAAAATATACTTAGTTGATTTGGTAGAAGAAATTTTATTCATGATAACATTTCGATCTCAACCTTGAACGAATTCTGACGACGTTATTGAAGCTCGCTTCAGTGAATCTTCTCTGTCAGTTTTGGTCACCCAACGTAACACATACTTGTTTGGATTCTTAACAATATTTGTACCTAGATATTGCATTCTACCAAACGTATTGCTATCAAACAGTCTGATATTTAGCATCGGACAATAAACTTCACTAATTGGGGCTTCAAATACTTGTGATTTTCGACCATTTGGAAAGTTACAATTGGATTTTTTATCAAGAATAATATCAGATTTTATACGTAATTCTTCAATTTCTAAGATAACTCCCAGTTTCCTTTTTATCTCAATATCGCGAAATCCCCACCAATAAACGTCTACTCTGTAATATTATTAACAATTAAAATAAATATTTTATCAACTAACAGGAAAAATGAAAAATAATATGAAAATTCCAATTAATATATTTATATATATTCGTCATATTAATTACTTGTATAAAGTAGTAGCAGGTAATAGATGCCTTGGTAAAGGCGTATAATTATCAATACAATTCAATTCTCTACAATCAGTTGCGATATAACTTTGCTCTATTGGACTATAAATTATATTTTTCAGTACTTTCTCTGGGATCTGAAATAAATAATAAAAAATCAATTATCACGCCTTTTATTTTGTCATATTAGCGACATCTGTTAAGTTTTTAGAAAATTTGTTAGAAGAAAACACCTAAAGCTATTTGATGTAGTGTATAACAAACACATACATAGATGGCGCGTATTGCCAAAGTTTATGAACATGAAAAATTGTTGATACTGTTTTTAAAATTGAAGATTTTGTGTTTTAATATTTTATTTTAATTTTGCATTAGACAAAATAAAATAAAATAAAATATTGGACAAAAAATAAATAACGTATTTAGTTGAAAATATAAATAATAATGAAAAATATATACGCTAACATAAAAAAATATATGTAAGCGAAAATACAGCCTCTATCTGTTTCGATCAAATAGCATGAAAATTTACAAATATTAATAATATTATTAAATATTATTTTTTCATTAAAAAAATACGCAACCGTGTGATACTGAGGTAAGCACTGAGAGCCATAAAAGTAAATAGAAATACAAAAAAATAACCACAGATGGCGCTTTCTAGTAATAATATACAATGCTCTCTACCTTTTTTACTGTATTAAGCAAAGACTTCTATGTATACTACATAGAAGTCTGGTATTAAGTGCTTCAATCAAAGTCAACAAAAATATACTTGATTAAAAAACAGATGAATTAAATTAACATTCAAAACAACTTGTCATTTAAAATAATGAGAAATCATCTTAATACAAAAGTTCCAAACAAAATGAAGAAAAAATTTTCGTTTATCTATCACATCTAAGAAAGCCTCATCATCCAGCTCTTTACCAACCAAAAATTACTTAAAAATTATAATCATGTGATCCAATAAATGTGAGATAAAGGATCAGTTAGGATGCAATCGTCAAATATAAATAATTTTGAATAAAATATTAATTAAAAACTTAAGATAGAGGCTCAATGAGAATTACAGGAACTAGTGAGAAATGTATACCAATACCGAAACACACTTTTTTTTCTTTTTAATTTTGTTCTTCGGTGGTTAATATATATAAAAGTATAACCTGTATCAATTGTACAGACAAAAGAACTTGACCCGTGGTATCTTCTCCTTTGCGCAAGTCGTACCATTGTAACTTAGGAGCGGATTCAAAGTCTTGGTTCTCAGTAACCGTTGGGTAAACTTTAAAACGGCCGATCAATTCAGACTCGCCCTAAAATAAAATAAAAAATCACACAGTATATTCTCTGATAGAGCAACAAATTAAAATATAATTCACAAAAAAAAAATTAAATAGACAGGTAGGGTTTGCACATAAGCTCCTCTTATTTTCTCGCTTTTTATTAATTTATTTTTTGTTTCACGTCACTTCACGCCAAAATGCTGTAGATAAAATTTAAAAAAAATCTTTAAAACATAAACACCTGGTACAGCAAATTTAGCATCATGGTTAATCCAACTGTCAGGCGGTCATTATTGGTTGTTCATGTTCTTATTTCTACTATCGATATTACCTTTTTGCCATCTCTCATTTTCAAAAACACTTTATGTGTCAGTCCACATACTGATTCCTTATTAAGTTTGCTAGTAACATATTTCGGCAATATAACTCTCAGTTAGTGGTGTTTTGAACGTTATGGTGTTTTGAACTTTTTATCTATTAGAACTAAAGTTTCACTGGATCAGTATTCTATGTTTCCGAGCATTGATAATACTGATATACGTTACTCTAACCAAAATGAAATTGATTAAGATAACTTCTTGACAAACTTGATCGCCCTTTAAATAATTCTTTGTTTTTTATCATCTTTGATTTGATCACGTATATCATTTTTGTGCTAGACTTTCTTTTAGACTCATTTTATGACTTCACATTCTAATACGAATTCCTCTTTTCTGTATTGTTATTAATCCTCTTTCTCCTGTCTATTTTAATGTAGAGTTTTAAATTTGAATGTGACAATAATTGTTTTAAGGATTCTTTTATTCTTTCTTGGCTCTCTCACAATTTAGATTTCGTATTTAACTCTTTTTTTCTGTAGAAACTGACAGATTATGGAACAGACTTCCGAATGACTTCAAAAAGGCTCAGAATAAAGACTCCCTTAAACATCATCTTCGAGAACATTTACATAAAGATGTTTACTACTTATATGACTACGTAACATATAGTATTATTGTTCCTATTTTTATCATATATATTATTGATATATGTATTCATTACATGTGTTTGATTATATTATTACATTTATTGATACGACCTACTAATTTTTCTGTTTGACCTAAAGGTTGACTAATAGAAAATATCAAAAGGCATTTAATTCACCTTTAGTTTCTATTACATCTTCTATTTAACTGTACTGGTGTAATAAGTGCTTAAAATAAATAAATAATAAAATTTTAAAATTATATTTTGATATTACAAAATATATAATAATAACCAAATTTTAATATCTTATATCTTTAAACGAGCAATTCTTGTATATATATATATAATCTGAATCTCGGAAACGGCTCCAACGATTTTCATGAAATTCAGTATGCAGGGGGTTTCGGGGGTGATAAATCGATCTAGCTAGGATTTATTTTTAGAAAATGTCGTTTTATCCCTTTTTTCAGGCAATTAAAAAATATCGTTAGAATACGAAGGTAAATTTCGCTGTCATTGATAAGTTTATAATAGCTCTGATGTGGACCGGGCGGATTCAAAATGAGAAGATCCCCAGGTTCGAATCCAGATGTCTCCAGAACTATTTTTTTTCTTTTTTTTTTTAAGTTTCATCTTTTGTGAGAAAAACTATTATGGAGCCCTTTACTAACTGTATGACCGAGCTTTGCTCGGTATTTTATTTTTTGTAATTCATGTTTTTGGAAACTATATTTACATACGAATTACGAACTGATGATATATAAATAATATTTTTCGATCTTAACGAAATAATAATAAAAAAATATGAACTGGTTATTTAAAAAAAAATCACGAGTACAAAATTAAAAACTGTTAGAATATTATTAGAATACGAAGGTAAATTTCGGCATAATCTAAAAGGTTATAATAACTTAGGTGGGAAATCAGTATACCTGGGTTCGAATCCCGATGCCTCAAGTCCCATTTTTTTTTTGCTTTTTTTTTTTAAGTTCCCTCTTTTGTAAAAAAATAACTATTATTGAGAGCCCTGTACTACCTGGATGTCCGAGTTTTGTTCGGTATTTTTTTTTTTATTTATTTGTTAATCGTTCTTTTTTTGGGAATTATATTTAGATACGATAGAACTGATGAAATATGAATAATATTTTTCGATCTTATCTATATAATAATATAGTATTTTGTGTCACGTACTATTTTTTTGACCCTCATGTGAAATTGCCGCCCGAGCCGAAGGCGAGGGTAGCAAACATACGGGAATGGATGTAGTACTTTCGTCCCATGTTACACATACTTTTTTCCTCCCTAGGACGAAAGTTCAGGTTTTGTCTCTGTGAAGCGGGGACAGAAAATGTCACTTTTGTCCCGCTTCACAGGGACGAAAATCGAACTTTCGGCAGAGGTAAAAAAAAATAAATATAAACTGGTTATTTAAATAAAAATCTCGAGAGCAATTAAAAACTGCTAGAATATCATTAGAATAAGAAAGTAAGTTTCGCCACCATCTTAGATAAATTTATAATAGCTCAGGTGGGAAATCGGGCAGTCTCGAAAACGGAAGATTTTTCCTTTTTTTCAAGTTCCTTTTTTGGTGAGAAAAAATATTACTAGGATCTCTTTTTTTTTTTTATTTAAATAACCAGTGACTATTGTTTTATTATTATATCGGTAAGATTGAAAATATTATTCATATTTTATCAGTATGTAATTTGTGTCTAAATATAGTTTAACCGAGCAAAGCTCGGTCATCCAGGTACTTTTCATTTATTTGATCAATTTGTTTGAGACTATTATTAGAATCTATACGTGTTTAGGTATAGTGAAAAGATAATTGAAGTTTCAATACTTTTTGTTGCTATTAATACTACTTTTATTTTATACTTAACACGTTCACAGTCCATGATATCTAAATATGTAGATACGAAAACAGTAGATATGTATTTTGTATGGTGGACTGTGAAAGTATTGAACCGTATGTTCCTTTTTACCCGACTGCGACAGAAGGAGGGTTATGTTTTTCGAGTGCATGTATGTATGTATGTATGTATGTATGTATGTCCATTTCTTTGGCACGCCCTACAGCCCAAACGGCTGGACGGTTTTTGACATATGAGGTGTCGTTGGATTTGTCTAAATTGTAGTAGTGACATAGGCTATATAAATATTCAAAATGGCGCCCGCAAATGACGGAATGAGGGGAAGGAGTTGATTTTTTTTTTCTTACTGTAGCAATATGGGTATCAAATGAAAGGTAGTAAATTGTTTTATTCTTTTAAGTTTATAATAAGAGTATTTTACGCAGTCGGGTTTTTTGATTTTTTTAATTAAGCATACTTGTTTATGTACAATAATAATAAATAATAAATAATAAAATTTCCATGAAAAATCAGTCTATTTTCATTATTCATTATTCAGTCTATTTATATTTACTATTAATAGTAAACAAAACATCAACAACATTTATCATTGTTGTTCGAAACAGATATTTAGAAATTTAGTCAGTCAAAGTACCTCAACTGATCTAATATTATTTTCATGTTCGAATCGAAAAAGTACTAACTTACAAAATATATCGTTTCTCGTACATTTCAAACATACATAAAAAAAAGATAATAATATGATCACGTTCATAATATGAAAATAATTTATAATACTCAAAAATTTTAACTGAAAAGAGTTGTAATTTTTTGTAAAGTAAAATATTACTATACCTTAACTAAATCACGTAGAAGAAGCTATAAGGTGTCTCCATATTTTTTAATTGGAAAAATACTAAACTACTATCTAATACCATATTTATTATTATATAATATTATTTATATTTGAATGTCCAGGCTTTAAGTACGAGGTCAAAAGCTAAAACGTTTATTGTGAGTTCGGGCGGGCTACATTCATGGCGTTGTTCTAAAGATCGATAGTTCAATTTGACCTTTCACACTTACCGATAACTCCGTATTATAAACTTCAACTAAAACAATAGCGGGGTTGTTAGTAAGTCTCTCCGGCGTCATAAAAACCGTCTTTTGTATCTCGAGAACTTGATTCCATACCGGTGCTAAAGTTTTACACTGTACCTGCAAAGTTTTACTCTAATTATGAATATTTGTGCCGTATTCGGAATATTAATTTGATTAATATTTACCGACGGTCGTCCATTCAAAGCAAATAACACGAACAGTCACACAGCTCTGCATGAGCTAAAGTAGTGTTCTAATTTTAACTTTTGTTTAAAGGTAAAAAAAAACTCTTCTAATGAAAACCTTTTTTCGTGAAAACTCTTAGCTGGTTATTTATAATTGTTTAACTGCAGTGAAACAGCGTGATGGTTTACGTCTCTTAATGTCTCGTGTAAATAAAATATTTCCAAAATATTTTTCGATAATACTTCCATTGAAATATGTATATTTTCTATGTAAAATATAAACGTGAAGCCAACACAAAACCAACATTTTAACCGGACGCACCCTCACTGTTAAGCCCTCTACACATTAAAATAAATGGATGTTTTTCTTTCCGTCTCTATTTTGTATGAATAACTAGTTGTATTAAATCTCCTTTTGCGAAAGTATAAATTCTATGAAATATCCAACGTTGATAACTTTATTAAGATAACACTAACTATTTACTGTTTTACTAGAATGCTACGCTAAAGTGTGGTGTACGTTTTTATGAAAAATTATGCACCAAATCTTAATAATGAAACTTGTTATTTTACGTTGGTACTTTTCGATAAATATTATATTTTTAATAAGGTATAAGCTTTTTTGTAGATACTACATCTACCATACCTTTGTTTCTTTGACGGTATTTAATGCATTTATTCTTAAATATGTTTGTAGAGTATTAAGACCGTTATAATCGCCTTTCAACTTTGCTTTGCTTACAAAGGCTCTGCATTCTACCTTCTGTAAATATGTATATTTCATCTTTTTCATAAGTAGTATAAGATTGTAATACCAACTGGCCTTTTGGAAGCAAGTCGATCCTACAACCAATCTAGTGTGAAAACCGATCTGGTGTAGTGGTGTGAAGTCGTCGCCTCAACGCCGATAGTCGCGGGTTCGATTTCCGCTCGGGGCAGATATTTGTATTTGTACAAATATTTGTTTCTGGTCTGGGTGTATGTTCTTGTGGGTTTTCCCACCGTACCTTGGAGAGTACATATCGCATGCACCAACCCACAGTGGAGCAGCGTGGTGGATTAAGCTTTAACCCTTGTCCTATATGAAGAAGAGGCCTTCGCTCAGCAGTGGGTGGTTTACAGGCTGACACAGTAATTAGTACAGTAATTACGGAAATATAAGGTATGGACCTTTAATATCGCTCTATATTTCTGAGTATATAACTGTATTTGTAGCAACAACAACAGCAATGATAACAACCGGAACCGACGGCTATAGAATTGTGTACGTAATATTAGGCTAAAGAGAAGATCTTTCAACGACGTTAGCTGTAAATTCGGAGCCCGCAAAGGAGAATTAACATTTGTTAAGCATATAATTAATTAGCGTTGGCTAATAACTGGTGGACGACAAGTTATTTGTCGAGTCAGCCACCGTACAAACGTCTTTAATGACAGTAATTAATTCATCTGCTTATGCGAAAACTATACTTTTTGGATGTATCCTATTTGTCCATACTCGCTTATTACACTTACAACTAAAATCACTCTTTACTTTGTAATAAAAAATAAATAAATATTGAATAAAATATTTCTCAGTTTTAATTAAAGATTAAGATTAAGCTTTAATAATGCTCTTGTAATCCACAATTTAGGCATTGTTGATTTTTTATTAAATTACTTAAGTAATACAACTAAATTGCTTAAAGCATTAATAAATCTTGCTATGCTAAAAACAAATTTTAAATTAAAAATAAATTTTAAATTGTATTTTTTTGTAATACGAAAGTACTGTTAGTTGCTATTTACCATAGGAGTAGATTTAATACACATATCATAATCTTTAATCTTCAATTTAAATCCGGGCAAGTAAGATTCGAATGCTAATTTATGCCGGTACAAGCCCATCCACATTAGTACTTCGACTTTACCGGCGTAGCAGTGACAAACGTTTGAGAAATTATTAACATGCTTGGAACATTTTAATGGCTAAAATAATGTAATATACATTTTATAATAATAAATACAAGCAAGAAGAATTTTAGGCTATTATAAAATCTCTTCTAATTAGGAGTTTTAAAAACTGGTCTAAATATAAACTGTTACAATAACATAAGGTATAGCCTGACGTATGCTAGATAAATGTATAATTTGATTATATTCTAATAATTTCAATAATCTAGCAGTACCTACATATTCTCGATATTTTAAACGACCTTAAAGTATAATTTGAAAATGTTTCATATTCCAAAATCGTGATACCTTTAGTAGTATAGTTTGTATTCGCCCACAGTCTCTGCCGCATTGTTCTGGTATCAACGAGTAAATAATATCTGCTGGAGATATCTTACTAAATGCCACTCTTGATCCTCCGCTTAGAAGCCAAATCACAATATCTGCCCACCCATGTAAGGACTGAGCGAAAAACATTTAGTAATGAAGTAATAAAAAACACAGTTAAAAATTGCATTTGGTTAACAGTGACAGGTTAATTAGTATTTTTTTCAAATTTTTGTTTGGTCTATCATAGTGATGATGTAAGATGTATTTGTTCGGATCTTTTACGTAGTAAAAATCTTCTCTCGGGCATCGGCCTTGTATATAATCACTATATAATTGTATATAGTGACTTATAATGCAATCTAAATTATGACACATTTCAAAAATTCTATTTTGAAAAATAATCGCTTATACAGTCATAAATATAATATAACTAATTTTGCGAATTAAAAACCTTATCTTCATTATTAAAAAACCCCTTTTCAATTAAGAAAAATAATTGTCATATGATTCTTAAAACTATATTATATTGAATGAAAATACGTTTCATGTAATATTACGTTAAAAATAAAAAAATATATACTATACATTATAAGTAATACCCCGTAGATCTTGATAAAAAATCCTCGTGTCTGTAAACAATGCTTTCACCGACTTTCTGGAAGCGATGCTATTTTCTATCGAATTTGTACTGGCTGATGGTTTTATATTATTATGTATTGCAGATTTTATTTTCTGATATATTTTTTTCTGTATCTTCTCCTAAGTAAAACAAATTAAAAAAAAACTAAATAAATATTTAGGTTAATATTAATCAAATACTATAACAAATAAATAGATTTTAAGTTTCTACTGACATTATATATTTTTTTACTTAATAACGCATTTAGTTATACTAGTGCTCGCCCAGTTCTCGACCTAATCTATAATTAACAGCATAAAAATATGGTTAGGATATGCAGCAGTCATCATTGAACCTAATACACGATAAAAAAAATCGATAAAAAATTCGTTGCAAGACCTGTATTTAAAACCGTGTTCGATAAAAAATTCGTTGCAAGACCTGTATTTGATACCGTGTTGACAACAGACTTTGACAATAAACAAAATTTGTGTATATAATTTAGAGATGCCGCGAATACTCGCTTTTATTCGGTATTCGGCATTACTCGACATTTTTTGTTATTCGTCGAATACCGAATAATAGCCAGTATTATTCGACATTCGGCGAATAGCTGCCTAAAATAAACTTTAAATGAACATAAAAAAACAACGATAGATGAAACTTTGATTTTTCATAAAAAAATAAAACACAAAATTAGTTATTATCATTAAAATAAAAAGTTATCCAAAAATCAGTCTTATCATGTCGAATTTAATTAGTTAGGCTTTTTAATTAATATTTAAGTCCAAAAGGGACAGATTGTGGTGTAAAAAAAAACTAGTTTGTCTGCACGATTGGGATCAAGAAATTGCGTTTTTCTTCATAAATCAAACCTGCCCCAGAAAATAGTTTTTCTGAATAAACAGAGCTTGCTGTTGCTGGTGTGATTAAGTATCGTTTAGCAAGCTTATGTAAAATGGGAAATCCATTCTTATGGGTACTCAAAGCCCACCATTCACATGAGTTTATACTTCTGTCAGTCTTTACTAACGCGATGTAGTGGGCGATTTCTTCAGCAGTAGCATTCTTGGGTTGCTCTTCAGAAGGCTGCTGTCTTATAGATTCTTCAAAACATGCCCAAAATAGTTAATGAGTTTCTGAATCGATATTCCCACTTTCATTGTCTAAGCGAGGTCTTTTGGACGCCATTTATGGATCCGAATCACAATACTACTTAAATGAATGATAAAACTGTATGAAGTAAATAAAGAAATAATAACGTGGGTGTTTGAATTTCAAATGATTCTGCAAGTCCATTGTTCCTGCTTTATTTGCTACTCTACTTCTTTTTACACCACACAAAATACATTATGTACTGTTTTCTTCCTCCTCAAAATAACGCCAAACCTGAGATTTTTTCCCGGTTTTTGGCATGATTGATGATTGATTATCTTTTTAAGTTACACTTTAACTATTTCAGTCTTTAATTTAATTCAAGAATATCCTAACGACCTCATGTCAAGCAGGCTCATCACGAATGACAATCAAATGCGTGCCACCCAAACTAAACACAAGCAAAATCGTTCGATCAATCGATTGGGCGGAAAATCCCATACAGTATTAATCGCTGGGTTATACAAAACGAGGTATTCCCCATTGCATTAGAGGTATTCTCATAGGGTTGCCAGCATTTAAAAATGTAAAATCAGTATAATATGAGACTGAGTTGAACATCATTGTTTTCTTTTCTCATAACCTTAGATTTTTTTTTGATTACAGTAACAAATAAATGATTGGTAAGTTCAACTACAAGCGTGATATTATTATTTGATACCAAATAAATTGTTTTTTATACTCCTTTTTTATGTCGAATAATAATGGCGAGTTATTCGACTATTCGCCATAGGGAATGGCGATTAATCGATATTAGACTATTCGCTATAACAACTATTCGCGGTATCTCTAGTATATGTAGGTACATTGGACATATGTGTGTGTGTGCCGTAGTTTTTGTGTATTTTTCTTAAATTAATTTAATGTATTTTTTGAGTATTATTATAAATAATAGCATTCTGCACTTCTTCTTCATGTAAACTTTAACTGTGCCAAATTTCATACTTCTACGTCCGCGTAATTTTCGTAAAAAGGGGTAGAAAGTTTTTGCTTTACGTATTTATATATAGATGTGAAACTTGTGAACCAAGTATGTTATGGAGTGCCAACTAGAACCCACTGTCGCAGTGCCTGCAAGATTTTTGCCACTTCTCGATGTCGTACAAATGCTGGTAAAAGGTCTCCCTTGCATCGAATGTTGAATACCTTTAACAACCTGTTTAACGCATTAGATATTGCAGCAACGAGTCCCCGCACTTATAAAAAACTTGTGTTCCAATGTTTAGATTAATTTACTGTATATTTCTTTTTTCTTTTTAAATTGTATAGCTGTTTGTCCTAATTATTATGATCGACTAATTTTTTGTACTGAAATTAATCTGTGGTAAACGGTGTTGGTGTTACATTAAGTATTTTTTGTTTATATCACATTTATGTTATTCATATTGTAATGCTGTTTGTTTACCTCAATAAAGAAAAAAAAAAGATATGTGACAAAAATACAACGTCATTTATATAATTCATTTTTGACGACAATACCTACGGGCGGGCATTCCCAGTGTAATCACAGTGTGTAATATTTTGTAACCTGTAAATTTTATGAGTAGGTACAATAAAAAACTAGCTAACAGTGAAATATAATTTTTCTTAAATCAATACGAAAAGTTACGAGATTAACCCATAAAATATATTTAAAAAAAAGTCTTACAAGTTCCTCCTTTTGTAGTGTTAATTGTTTTTGATCCAAAATTGTGTTATATTGCATAACTATATCTCCTCCTCTAGGTAAAGTGGCGTTTGCATTTTCTAGTAAGTCTAGAAATTTTACAATAATTGCCAATGCACCTTCCAATGCCTTAACCAATTGATCAATAAGTTCCGCTGGACAAGAATAGTCATAGAATCTTAAACGATTTTCCACATCTGTTAGAGTTACTTCCTGTGTAATGTTATATAATAAAAAATATTAATATACATAATGACATAATTTTTAAGGTTTTATAGTGACTTGTTGTTTATGTTATAAGTTGACGATAAGGCACTCACAATAGAAGGTATACGAGTACATAATCAAAATTGAAACGTAAAAGAATAAAAGCTAAACTAAAATTCTACGCTTTACATTATTTATTTGTTAATTTACATTCCGTTATAAGTTATATTCATCAGTTATAATTTTATTAAAAAAATATTGTAAACACTGAAACTTCTAATTTATTGACGGCCGGCTGGTCGAGTGGTCAGGCACCTGGACACTTAACGCAGCGGTCGCGGGTTCGAATCCCGCCACGTGCAGATAATTTGTATGACGAATATAGATGTCTGCACCGGGTCATGGACGTGTATTTATGTATATATGTATTTATATCTTAAATTTATTTCCGTTCCTAGTACCTGTAACACAAGTTCCTACGAACTTAACACGGGGCTAGGTTAACGTGATGTGATTGTTGGTTAATATTTATTATTTATTAATTTATATGTACTTTGTTGAAATTGAAATGAATTTTAACATACAAACCAAATTATTAACAACTTGATATATCATATTATTTCTGTACATTTTAAACCTAAAATCGGGTAGCCTGGTTGCAAATTGTAAAACTGGGAAAGCGTTGCTAAAATCAAGGTAACCATATTCATGTTCGCTTTGAACTACTCTCAGACCGCCTGTATAGTGCAATTTACGAGATCCTAAAAAATTAAAAAAAAAAAATATTTCGTCATAAAACTGCCCGAATTGTTAACTATTACAATATTATTTACAAAACTCACGTATATCATTCATCATTTGAATGAATTCTGAAATTAAAAAAGTGTAAATTATAATAATAATATTTAATATATTATAAAATTTAGAGTTTTGGTTGTTAAAATAGAAATAAAAAACTTAAACGTAAAGTGACTTCCAATTTTCTATAAATGTAGTTAATACTCGTAGTTAATTAATTTTACATAAGTATAGAATATTATTGCACTAAATACCTCCATCTGCCTTGTTATCAAGATTCATCTCACCAACTGTAATTGCAACACCACAAAACTCGCCGACTGTTCTACGATCGAGCATCGATACTTCGAAAATGGGACAGTATATGCAGAAATCTTCGACCGACCAAATATTATCCTGAAAATTAATTCCTAAACAAAAATCTCAATCTTAAATTACCACTTTATCAAGAAATATTGAAAACACGGAAAACATACAAATCTGATAGGTGCTACGGGATCCACGACAACAGTCTTAAGGCGACGTTGATAATAAGGAACTATTACGGTGCACGCTACCAGAAGAACACCGCGGTGAAAAGGCTCTTCACCGCTAACCACACCGGTCGTACTCGTGTTGGAGCTCGCATAAATATGTAACGGAAATGGCCCAAATGTTGGTAAAAATCCTTAAAATTCGTAAAATATTTAACATATATAATTACATACATACAAAATTATGTATATAATTATATTATAAATAATATATGTATATACAAAATATAAATTAAATTAATGCAAACAATTTATACCGTTCTCTCCATCATGAGAAATATCCTGTAAACAAAGCTGTGTGCTGCCCAGAATCCGATTAAAGTGGCCTTCATTAGAACAAACGTCGAAGTTAATAATTCGATTTGTGTTCGGAAACATGTCTACTATTGATATTTGTTCACAATACTCGTAGTCGTTAGTTACAGATTGAACCATTATTTTAGCCTAAAACGAAAAATATAATAATTGATATGATATGCGAATACAAGGTATTGTAAATTTAAATATCGTATAATAAATTATTTTAATACCGATAGACCGCCGAAAGAAACTATGACGAAAGTACTTGGAACTTTTTCAGAATGCTTATCAATTTCATAATAATCATTATTTAGTTGACCAAATGCGCCGTACACAGTAATGGTGTAGTTAGCATATTGATGTTCAGAACCAACTGATAGAATATCGCTGTTAAAAATAATTTACACTTAGACATTATATACTATACAGGATGACTGGTAAATTACTATCAATATTTAAGGAGACTACTCGGTACATGATTCTCATTCGAATTATGTAAAAAAAAACAGGTAAATATTAATCTAATATCTTTAAACGAGCAATTCTTGTATATATATAATCTGAATCTCGGAAACGGCTCCAACGATTTTCATGAAATTTAGTATGCAGGGGGTTTCGGGGGCGATAAATCGATCTAGCTAGGATTTATTTTTAGAAAATGTCGTTTTATCCCTTTTTTTACACAATTAAAAAATATAATTATAATACGAAGGTAAATTTCGCAATCATTGACAAGCTTATAATAGCTCGGATGGGAATCGGGCGGATTCGAAATTGGAAAACCCGAGTTCGAATCCAAGTCTCTACAGAACAAATTTTTTCCTTTTTTTTCAGGTTTCTACTTTTGAGAGAAAAACTATTGTTGAGTGCTCTTTTTATTTTGTTATAATAATATTTAATATAATAATAGGAACTGGTTATTTAAATTTTAAATAACCAGTTCCTATTATTTTACTATTATGTCGGTAAGATCGAAAATATTATTTATGTTTCATCAGTATGTAATGTATATAAATATAATTTAACCGAGCAAAGCTCGGTCATCCAGGTACTAAACCTTTAAGTAAAGTTACTCAACAATTATCCAATTATGTACACGTCGTCTGGACACCATAGCAGCTAGCTGCACTTTCGACACAAAACAGGTAGTTTAACTACGTCCAAACGCCGCCACGTGTTAACAGGGTAGCAGGATAAACAAGCATGATCCAGTCCCCCTTAATACTTTAATCCTGGCTTAGGATAGGCAAAAATACTAAGATATTTTACTCGTTTAAGCAACAAATTTGTGGATTAGGTAAATGATGTGAACTTTGGCAATTTTTAGATGTGAACAAGCGGCACAGTACAACACCTGTGCACGTGCCGCCGGCATGACTGTAGTGACATCGCTTCATTTACTTGAATTGAAATTTATGAAAATTTGGTCAAAAATTAAGTACCTATTTTTTTTACATAATTCGAATAAGAATCATGTACCGAGTATTCTCCTTAAATATTGATAGTAATTTACCAGTCACCTGTATATATAAATCAAATAATAGTCTTTCATCTTAGTAAAGTTAGTAATCTATACCTACTAATACTGTAAAAAGATTATGTTTCTTATTCTGTATACGACACGACATATACGAAAATACGAAATTCTGAAACAACTGAACTAATTTTAATAATTATTTGTTGTTGGAACCTTAAGGTCTACAGTTACATTATGTACTATAAAACATTGTGGTTCGACTCGTCGTAGCGGAACATAACGTAACGGAGCCATAAATGTCAATGAGAGTAAAAGAAATTTCTATTATATACATAGTCTTTTGGTTTGAATTAGCTGATAGTACAAATAAAAACGATGGGGTAGGCCTACATTCAACAGTAGACATCCAATGTTTTTTTTTTTTTGACGCTGGGAAATGCATTTACGCATTCCATTAAGGCGACGGATATGTAGGACTCGCTGACTACGGAGTCAGAATATCCACTAAAACCCAGCGGTGCCCTCATCGTCGTAGTGGGGCGTTACGGGATCGCTTTCGCATGCAACCGTGAAGACATCCAATGGCTTATATGATGATGATGATGATACGTAAAAATTAATTATATGCTTATAAGAGAACGTTATTGTTTAAAATTACAAATGAACCGAGATGAAATACAAGGGTCGTTTGAAAAGTTCGTAGCTTAATATAGTTTGGGGCATGCTATATTTGTGAAATTACCATAATTTTGTAGCTATATTATTCTTGAGCATTTGCGTTAAATTTTATTCCCTTATTTGTATTCGATTCGGTTTCTCACACTATAACTTCGAACAAGTAGTAATAGTAAAAAAAAAATGGATAAAATCAAACACCGTGTTACAAACAACTTAAGTGATTAAGTACTTAAATAAGAAAGGTTTAACACAAAAACAAATTTATGAAGACATGTTAGCAATTTTAGGGAAATCTGGACCTTCTTATTCTATAAAAAGTGGGTAGCAGAGTTCAAACTTGGTCGAGAAAGTGTCGAACATGATCCACGTAGCAGTCGGCCATCGACATCTACCACTAACGAAAACATTGAAAAAATTTGTGATTTGATTTTAACTGACCGTAGATTGACTTTTAGGGAGATAGCTGATACTATTAGCATGTCATCTGAATGAAAACACTACAGAATTACCACTTAGCGGCACTTTTCAAATGTGTCTTTCAGTTGAAAAAAAAAAACGCGTTCGACTAACGAATTTTTTTGAGACTGTTTTGAGCTATATGAAGCTGATCCAACTGTATTTGTTGATATTGTGACTATGGGTAAATAAGGTATGTACGAAGATTTTTTAAAGCTCGTATAGAAGCCCTACCGGGCCGATGACAGAAGTGAACTTGGGGGAGAATAATTATGTTGAAAAATAAATAATAAATAAATTCCTAGCTTTTCCTTTTCCTGGTGAAGCTACGAACTTTTCATATAATAATCGTGAAAATTACGGACGGATGAATGGCTATATAATATAAAAGTACAAAAAATAAATATAAAGTGAATTAGGATTTATTTTGTAATATTTATGAATAGTATTACAATTAATTTTAAAACTTATAAAGTTTGTTTTTGAAGATATTAGTATGAATAAACTCGGGATTTTTACACTTTTGGTCCAAGAGCTAGTGGACCGTCCGAGTAACGGTATGTCTGTAAGGCTAGAAATTCTTATGGTGATGAGTCATAGCTTGCTTAGTACGGTAACCATCGCCTGGCACGCCTCAGCCCTGCACGTCATCAACCCCTATATTTTTGAAAGTGTAGGAAACATTTGAAAAAAAAAACTTGTTGCTGTAAGCTTGAAAACTTTATACCATTTTAATTATTTATTGTAAAGTCTAAAAAAAAATTGACAGGCGTTTTCGATAAGCACAAGTACTTGACAGGTGAACCTAAAGGTGTGTTATATATAAATAAAAATAAACTTTATTCTGTAAAGTTGAAATTTATATACGTGTTACTCTAAGCGATTCAGAGTAAGTTGGTACAATGACAGGCGGTTCTGGCTAGCATAAGTCCTTGACAGGCGAGGGGAAAGATGCCATCCAAGAGCTAGTGGACCGTCCGAGTAACGGTATGTCTGTAAGGCTAGAAATTCTTATGGTGATGAGTCATAGCTTGCTTAGTACGGTAACCATCGCCTGGCACGCCTCAGCCCTGCACGTCATCAACCCCTATATTTTTGAAAGTGTAGGAAACATTTGAAAAAAAAAACTTGTTGCTGTAAGCTTGAAAATTTTATACGATTTTAATTATTTATTGTAAAGTCTAAAAAAAATTGACAGGCGTTTTCGATAAGCACAAGTACTTGACAGGTGAACCTAAAGGTGTGTTATATATAAATAAAAATAAACTTTATTCTGTAAAGTTGAAATTTATATACTAAATAAGCGATTCAGAGTAAGTTGGTACAATAACAGGCGGTTCGTGCTAGCATAAGTCCTTGACAGGCGAGGGGAAAGATGCTATGGGAGTGCGAGTAAGAGGCGTAGCATGAAAACTCATATCGTTGATGCAAATTACATTAGGTAAAAGAAGAAATTATGGGTAAAATATACTTTATTAGTTTTAATATAATGTACATAATGTACATACATAATATATGTTTTTTGAATTAATCTTCATCATCATCTGATATGCCATCATTACTTTCTTTCAACCGCCGACGTCAAGGCGACTATTTGCACCACAACGGTAGAACGGTACGGTTAACCAGAACGGTTGTCAATTTATACGTGTGTCAAGTTTTCGCTATATAGGTACCTAATTATTAGGGAGATGATTCACTTATTTTTTTGCAACTTAGCTATCACAATGCTAAAGAGATTAGGGTTCTCAAGTGAATAAATCAAATGGCGCCGATTTTCCTAGAAGTCACATTAGAATTCCATCACGAGTTTTAGTAATACGAGAGGCGATAAGGTATTTATTGCGATGATGTTCATATTTTATTATATTTAACTAGCTGCTGCCCGCGACGTCGTCTGCGTGAACGCTATACAGCACCAAAAATACCTACGATTATATCTTTTAAAATAACATTCATTTACCCGTTTCTTCTTTACATTTCGTATCTACAAAAAGTGCAGTAACAGAGGGAGACTGTCTTTTGTAAAATTGACCTTCAAAAAGTGCTTATTTTTAGTATGCTTTGAATAAATGACTTTATGGTGATTCTGCTGAATTAAGTCATAAGTTGTGACTGAAGCAGATGGAGAAAATAATGAATAAGGAATACAGAATAGGGAAAAAAATACATATTTATAGGACTACTCGATAAACAACATTAGTAGTTTGGCTCTCCGCAGCCAAAATGTAAAGAGAGTCAGGACTGGTGACGCGGGAGCAAGCGACGTACAGCTGACCGTGTGAAGCAGCTCGTCCTGAGGTCGACACCAGCTACCCTCAGTGTCTGCCCCTGCGACTTATTGATGGTCATCGCGAAGCAAACACTCACGGGGAACTGTACGCGCTTGAACTGGAACGGGAAGTTATGAGGTATGAGGGGAATGCGTGGTATAAATACTGCCTTGCCGACGCCACAACCCGTAATAATTTCCGCCTCAATGGTGTGTCTTTGGAGCGAGATGACTTTAAGGCGAGTCCCGTTACACAACTTCGGAGGAAATAGGTTCCGAAGAAGCATAACCATTTCTTATCTTTATGATATATATGGCATGCTTAATTTTCCTCTTTCTTCGTTATTTAGCTCAAATTGCTTACAGCAATAGCGTGCCGTTTTCGAGTTTAAATTTTGTTATACATCTATGCAGTTCTTTTTGAGTTCTGTTTGTTATTACATACAGACAAACTTGATGAATTTTATAAGACATAGATGAAGGAGCTTAAAACTTATATAAACACATATTTTTAAATTGTCTTGCTCATCTCTGAAACGAATTAAGGATACAATTTTTAAGAAGAAAATGCACAACTCCATTTATGACTTTTAAAAACAACTATTAACCTCGCCAACATGATCAAATTTAAATTATTTATATCCAAAAAGGGTTTACACAATATGTAATTCGACTTGATGTTTTTGAAATCTCTTAAATGGCGCTGCTCTAAAATTGTCTTGATACTACTTATATTTTTTTCTTATATTACCGTCATTCTTAGATTCATTATGTTTATCAGCCTAAGTTATTTATATTTCGTAATTTTTATAGTGTGGAGATAGCTTATAGCATGGTTATTAACACAATAACAACATTCAAATATGCGTCCTTAGATTACACGTTGTTACAGAATGCGTTGAACAAATAAAGGTTCACTGCTCGTTCCCCGTAGGTGATAATGTGATAATATGTAGCCTATGTTTTGACCCGACTTCTTATTTTCGTTCTTCTTGATTTATTCGTGCAAAATTTGAAGTAAATCCATGCAGTATTTTTTGAGTTTGTCCCGGACATACATACAGACAAACAGACAAACAGACAAAAATTCTAAAAACTATATTTTTGGCATCGGTATCGATTGTAGATCACACCCCAAGTATACTTTTAAAAAAATATTCAATGTACAGTTTTGACTTTCCTACCATTTTATTATATGTATAGATTTTTCCCCTCGCCTGTCAAGGACTTATGCTAGCCAGAACCGCCTGTCATTGTACCAACTTACTTTGAATCGCTTAGAGAAACACGTATATAAATTTCAACATTACAGAATAAAGTTTATTTTTATTTATATATAACACACCTTTAGGTTCACCTGTCAAGTACTTGTGCTTATCGAAAACGCCTGTCAATTTTTTTTTAGACTTTACAATAAATAATTAAAATGGTATAAAGTTTTCAAGCTTACAGCAACAAGTTTTTTTTTCAAATGTTTCCTACACTTTCAAAAATATAGGGGTTGATGACGTGCAGGGCTGAGGCGTGCCAGGCGATGGTTACCGTACTAAGCAAGCTATGACTCATCACCATAAGAATTTCTAGCCTTACAGACATACCGTTACTCGGACGGTCTACTAGCTCTCCAACTATTTAACCCGATATCGTGCCCACACTTACGCTGTACACAGCTATGGTCAATAAAGCAACCATTTTAGTGAATATAATTTAGTATTTTATAATCTATTTATCGTGCGTCGTATACATCAGCTGATAAACAAACCTAAAAAAATAACTAATACTTAACTTTTCATGTACTTACGACATCATAAGATTCATAAGCTATTACTGCAAAGAAGGTAATTAACATGTAAAATTACAAACGAAAAATTCTAAAAATTGCATTAATAAGTACCTAATTATATATCATATTAGATATAATATACATATATACTATTCTAATAACGTAACGATCAATGAGAATAAATTTATTAATTAAAATAAAAATTGTATTCCTAATATGGGTAAATTAGATTAGATACTGGAACCACTACCCATTTTCACCTACATCGATACAATATGTATATCAAAAATACTAAATGAATACTATCAAACATCTCATGCTGATATGAGCGAAGAAGCGTAATAAATTTTTTTAATACATATGTCAAGACTGGTAACTCAACGCGGTAAAAACCGTAAGGGACATCGAGAAAACACTATGTACGATATTAACTGTTTGAAGTAAATTATAAAACATACATTTGGTATCTGATATATGGCACAGGCCTTATTTTTAATTGTACATTATAATTACGAATAATGTTTTAAAAAAGTTGCTTACTCTTGTAGTTTTTCGTCGTTTATGGTCACCGGTACTACCTGTAATTCACTCTTTAATATGATTGTCACGTCAACCTTTAAAAATCCCTTCGGACTTAATTGAACCCACTTATGAAGGGTTTGATGATCTGTAAAATGTCATTACGTCGTATACTATCGTTGTAGTTTCAGAAAGTAAATGATTATGATGATGTGATTAATTTTTTAAATAAGATATGTTGAGTTTAATTTCAAACACAACTTTTTTTTGTGCTGCGTTTGATATAATTATTCTGCGTCGATGAAATCTGCTTGTAATTCATCTTTTGTTTGTCTAATTACGGCTTTTTTTTTTTTTTTTTTTTTTTTTTTTTTTTTTTTTTTTTTTTTTTTTTTTATCGCAGGGGAATCCATTTACGGATGATATCCAGGACGCCCGGGTCGGCAGTCCTAGACCTATGTCGGACTCGGCACTTTGGGAGTGCAATACCGTACTAAACCCCTGCGGGAGCCTTCAGCCGCTTTAATTGGAGGGTCCCGGATCTGCAGGCAACAGGATCCCTCCAGCGACAGGCTGGCCTCGGCGAAAAGGCCAGACTTCTCCTCCGTGGGGACTGTCCGGCTCACCTCTGAACAGTCCCGACGACGCCGTATCTAGCAGGACCGGGTTCCCATCCCGGCCCGACACGGGCACAGGGGCGTTACTGGAGGCGCATTAAGTAGCGCCTCCTACGCACCCCCATTCGTCGCCCGCGGATGGAGGCCACGTCGGCGGCCTCCTCTCTCCTCCGCTCGTCGGCCTCCTTCTGGGACATTACTGTCTCGCAGAAGGAGACCATCGCCTTCCAGGACTCGTCGTCGCCGAGCATCGCGGTGATGATGCTCGGGAGCGACAAGTCCCCTCCGAGGACCGACGTCAGACCTTGACGCAGCGCCGCCCATCTCGGGCACACCTCTAGGGTGTGCTGGGCAGAGTCCACCGCCGCGCCACAATCGTGACATTCAGTCGTCGGCTCCCTCTGGGCCGTCCGGCACAGGTAGTCACCAAAGCAACCGTGCCCGGTGAGAACCTGCGTCAGACGGAAGGTGAGGGGCTTGCGTTTTCGACGCATCCACCGCTCAAGGACCGGGCGAATGGCAGCCGTTACGCGTGTGCCATACGGCTGCTCCACCAGGTCCTCCCCCCACCTTCGCATTAGCGCTTCCTGCCCTATCCGACGCACACGTAGGATCCCGTCCAACGTGGGGTTCTCACCAAGAGCCCTCCTACCCGAGACGTATGAGTAGGTCTCGGCAAGAACCTCCGCCACGAGCTCCCACGGGGGGTCGCCGGCTAGAGCAGTAGCTGCAGCCCACGATACCGTACGGTACCCCCGAATCACCCTCACCGCGATTGTTCGCTGCGCAGCGCGCAGCGCCGCCTTATTTTTCGCGGTGAGGCGATCCGCCCAAACCGGGGCACCGTACGTCGCCATACTCCGGCAGACTCCGGAGTACAGCTGCCTGCAGGCGGCGCTGGGTCCTCCGAGGTTCGGGAGGAGTCTGCCCAGCGCACTCGCCGCCTTCACGACCTTCGGTCCCACCATAGCGAAATGTGGGCCGAAGGTCCACCCACCGTCCAGGATGAGCCCGAGATATTTCATTTGGGGGCTCATCCTGACTCTCCCCTCTCCGATCTGAAGGGTAGCCCCCGGTGGAGGTCCCTTGCGGCCGGTCCCGCGGAAAAGCAGGGCTTCGGTCTTGTCAATCCTGACACGAAGCCCTAAACTCTCTATGCGGCTGATCACGAGGTCGAGTCCGACCTCGGCCAGCCGCGCCGCCTCCTTGTAGTTTCGTCCCCGGGAATAAACGAGGGTGTCATCCGCGTAGCAGATAACACCCATCCCGGGGAGAAGACGGCCTCGCAGGACCCAGTCGTACCCGATGTCCCACAGGATCGGACCCAGAACGGATCCCTGCGGGACACCGCAGCCGACTCGCCGCCACTCCACGGACCCCGACCGGTTCTCGAGGCCTACCCTCCGATCGGAGAGGTACGCCTCCAAATAGCCTCCTTAGATACGGGGGCACCCCGAAGTATTTTAGTGCCTCCCGTATCACCGCATGTGGGAGGCTATTGAAGGCGTTCGCGATGTCCAACGACACCGCGACCACCACTTCCCTTCTGTGTTCCGCCTCACCCGTCACCGCCCGCAGGCGTTTGAGGGCGTCGACGGTCGACCGACCTGCTCGGAACCCGAACTGGGATTCTGAAAGTCCGGGTCCCGAGCCCTCCTCCAGGTGCTGAACGAGCCGGGAGGCCACTATTTTCTCCGAGGCCTTCCAGGCTTCGTTCAGCAGCACCACCGGTCGCACCGCCGAAGCCGAGTCCGGGGTCCGCCCTGCCTTAGGTAGTAGGCAGAGCCTACCCTCCTTCCAGGCCCCCGGGAACTGGCCAGACCGCAGGCAGCGGTCAAACAGCTCCCGGAGGCTGTCGCCGAGGTGCCCGAGAGCAATCGCGAGGACTCTCCCGTGCACCCCGTCTGGACCCGGCGCCCTCTTCTTACCCTGGAGGCGGGCAATCACCACCTCCATTTCAGCTTCTGTGACGGGTGGCGGAACACCATCCTCCTCATCCGGCGTCTGCCGAGCCATTCTGGGAGAGACGAAGCCCGCGGGTTCGTCGGGAAAGAGTTCCCCGACGATCCTCCCCAGTTGGTCCGGCTGGAGCGTTTCGCTGATGGGGGCCGACTGGGCGCGTAGCTTGTTCCGCGCCCAATTATACGGTCGGCCCCAGGGGTCTCTCTCCAAACCCCCCACTAACTCCAACCAGGCCTCCTCCTTGGCTCGGCATATGGCCTGCCGCAGAATCTTCGTTTTCTCCACGTAGATCCTGCGCAGCCTGTCGTCCCTTGTCTAATTACGGCTGTTATTTTTAATTTGCACTAATTTGTTGTGAATTATAACATTTTATGGTTTTATTATTTGTTTTTTATTCTATCTTGTATCTTTTTAATGCTTCCTTATGTTATCTTTTAAAGTTAAATTTAAACATACAATTTTTTTGAATTTCTTAAATATTATCTAAAAACAAATAAAAAAGTACGACTTATTTACTCGCAAAATTTTATCTAAAGCGATTTAGCCATTTCTAAAAATAGGAAGTCATACCTACAAAGTTAGGAAATACCAATAATGTATTAATGACATTCAATAGTTGTAAAAGATTCAAAACTAATTTTTTTCTTTGTTATTAATAATAAGACTACTTTTTTCAATAACAAAAATATGCACTAAAATATTGGTTTACAATCCCTGAGACATATTTAATGGTTTTGTACTAAAAATAGTAAAAAAAACCCTTATGCGATCGAGTAGCTTTTGCTGATAAACTCACTGTCATAGCGGATGTACTCGAAGTCTACTTGACCGATTCACTTGAAATTTCGTATAGGTACCTATACAATTCTGTGACATACATGGAAGTGAAACGCAAACATATACATTTTTAATATGCTCTCACTACTTCACTACTCTTCATGCCAACGACATATATATATATATATATATATATATATATATATATATATATATATATATATATTTTAATAGAATTTTTAAAAATATTTTTTTTTTTTTATATAATTGCAATATAAAACATTCATCGAATTTAAATATCACGGCAAGTCATTCAATTTGGTACGGATATGTGGTATCAGGATACATTTGAACTATAACTTTGTCCGTTTGTTAACTATGTTTCCTGAAACATGGTAACCAACTGTTGCGTTAAGTTTGTTCATCGCTAAAATTTTTCAGATTGATGATTTACGAGTTTTGGGTTTAAAAAAAGGGGATTACTGTTAAAAAAGCAATAGTCGATACACTCCTAAACATTAATATTAAGGGCTCATACTTTCACGATAATATATTTTTGTCATAATGAATAATATTTTCACAGTATTGTTAAAAAAATAGTCGTATTTTCGCCAAAAATTTTTCATATATTTTGTGGCAGTCATATTCTCTGAAAATGTCAAGTGTTTGCGTAGGTATTAGAGTTCCAAAGACACACATCTATGAGAAAGAAATAGAGGGACGAAAAGGGGAGTCTTAGCAATAAAAGGAAACCTGTGTATATTGGAATCAGACTACTATTGATATATATATACACTCATTTGCAAAAAAAACGGGCGGTTTCGATTTTCTTCCTGGCTGAAAAAAATAAAATACCAAAAAGGTTTTAATCATTTGAACATGTTACTGGCCAGTTATAAAAGTCCCATAATGTTTATAAGAGTACATTCCAAATTCAAATTTTTGACTGAGCCTGGTTTTCAAAGAAAATAACTTTTAACGACATTTTGTGGCGCGAATTCCCTATAGTTAATATCGACTCTAATTAACTTTTTGTCAATTTTTATTAAATTATCTGGTGTCCTTGACATTTAAAAGTATTGTTATTGCTGTTTAGCAATCTCGAAAATGGTAGATAAAGTGATAAAAGCGAGCAAAATTATTGCGCTGCTTGAAGAAGGTTGCAGTCAATGCTTCGTGGCTCAGAGGCTAAATGTGAGTCGGTCAATAGTTCAAAGGACCTGGCAGCGCTATCAAGAGACCGGTTCCGTCAAGAGAAGGCCTGGTTCTGGCAGAAAGACATGTACCGAACCACGGGATGATCGTTTTCTAGTTAGTCAAGCGTTGAGAAATCGCAAATCTTCTTATGTGGACCTCAAGAACACCCTCGAAGAAGTAAGAAATGTGCAAATTAGTCTATGGACGGTCAGGAGGAGGCTTCTCGCTGCTAATATACACAGTCATCGCCCGGCACGCGGCCCTAAATTACTCCGTGGACATCGAGTTGCCAGGCTTAGCTTCGCTCGAAATTGTGTGTCATGGACTCATGAAGACTGAGATAGGGTATTGTTCTCCGATGAAGCCAGGATATCTCTGCATGGTGAAGACCGACGTCGGCGAGTGCTACGTAGACGAGGAGAACGCTTTGCAGAAGCATGTTTTGAAGAAATCACACCTTATGGAGGGGGCTCTGTTATGTTTTGGGCAGGAATAAATTCTATGGATCGTACGGAGTTAGTCTTCATCGAAAACGGTACACTGACTGGACACCGATACATAACGGAAGTTCTAATTCCTTATGCACAACCCGCTTTAACCGCTCTTGGCGAAAACTCAATTTTTATGGACGACAACGCTCGCGCCCACCGGTCTGGCGGTGTGGATGCGTATATGCTAGAAGTCGGAATTCGTCGTTTGGACTGGCCAGCTAGAAGTCCGGACCTCAATCCCATAGAGCATGTCTGGGACGTTCTGAAGCGACGAGTGAGATCAGTGCAGCCGGCTCCGCAGACCATCAGAGAGCTAAAGAATGTGATTACCGCGGAGTGGGAACGTATTCCCCAAGAAACCATAAAAGATATACTCACTAGCATGCCCAGACGAATGCAAGCTGTGATTTCAGCAAGAGGGGTCACACTCAATACTAAACTTTTATCTGCTTTTAATGTATTCAAGAAAAACAAAGGAATTAACGCGTTTCATTTTTATTTAGCGAGCAGGTACAATCATAGTGTTTTGAGCTTACACATTATTTCTTAATAATTTAATTAAAATGTTATGATAAAACTGATGAAAACTATTCCTTCCTAATTAATTTATAAAATTCTGAGGATAATAATACCTAAAAATTGTCAAACAAACTAATAGTAACTATAAAATAGTTCTTTGCTTAAGTGCCCGTTTTTTTTGCAAAAGAGTTTATATATATATATATATATATATATATATATATATATATATATATATATATATATATATATGTCTTTATATTTAGACTACTTTCTAATATAATTTCATATAAGTATTATTACCTACGTATAGTTTAAGTAGAGTGCACAGTAGAATTAACTTTTGTTTATGGGCATTATTATATCAAACATATTTAATATATTAAAAGTATTGCGTGTCAAAACTCAATTGTTGACAGTAAGTAAGATTTGCGTGTAGCTACAAAATAAGAACAGTACCGAAAGAACGTCTCTGTTAATATAATATACTTTAAAAATATTTAATTATATAAGTATTATATTATAGAAATTTGGCAATATTGACTTCCTACTAGGGTCGCAAAAAATGTCAGATATCTTTTTGATTTTATAGGGTTAAACGCTAATTTCATCGGTTGCGGTTAAATTTTCAAAAAGTTATCTAACGTATAACGGTTTTTATAGATAAAACTTTCCAAAAAGGTTTTTTTTCTGTTTCACCGTCAAACTGCACTTTATCCATCAGATATTCGCAGCCTGTAAAACCAAAAGTTGTTATATTATAGTTTATTAGTTGAGGTGAAACATGTCCTAAGGGCCTATTTTTTTCCTGCTAATAAAATTTATCAGCAATCTGTGAAATTGTCTCTTAATATCTACTTGTAAATTAAAACCCAGTGATTAAAATATAATAGATTTAAAAACAGTTTACGATGGAAAAAAACTTTGGTAACGATCACACCACACAACTCGCATACAACTCTAACTATAACTACTAATTTTATTGATAATATGTTTAAATTTACTTGGCTCTGCCCAAATTTTTCCAAGATTCATACTAATTTTCCCGATAGGTTGAGAGCCTCTGCATCTTGGCTCCACCACACAGATCGAAAGATTTTTTTGTAGAAGTTTACAGAGATTTAGATGCATGTCGAATATAAAAGTCTGGAAGCGAAGGTGTAATTAATATATTGTATAATAATATATGGTAGAATATATTTATGATTAGCCTGTAAACGTCTCACTACTGGGCAAATATTTCCTCTCCATATTGGAGTAGGGATGGAGCCTAATCCACCACGCCCACGCCGCTTCACTGTGGATTGGCGGACATTTTTCAATACCATGAGTAACGATTACTATCAGATATCCCTCAAAAATGAGGCACGGTGGCTACCCACAGGAACTCAGATCAGAAACAAATATATATCACGAGCGGGATCAAACCCGCGACCGCCGCCGGTGTTGAGGTGATTATTTGCACCACTTAACAAGAACGGTTATGTTAATATATGTAATTAGAACACTCGTATGGAGAGGAAGCAAAAGTTCACATTATCCAATGCTATATAATATATGTTAGCTACGCTTTTTAAATCGCTGCGGTGATTCATCAATTCATTATTCACACATGACTCTCCATATTTTCCTCACCTAAGCATAAGGCAAATTATAATCATATTTCCACTTGAAACTTCAGTGGGGCTTCGACGGATTTAAGCCTGCACCGTCGATTTCCATCTACGTATTCAGTGTAGTGAACCACTTGACTCATAACAATATATTTTACTTCTTTTTTATTTCGAAGTAGGTATATGTAATAGTGTATTTTAAGTTTAGTTCATTTACATATTTTTTTATAAGCTTGGTTCATATTTTTTTTTACAGAAAATTGTATTTAAATTATATTTTTAAATATTTTGTATTTTCGTTACAATCTTACCTCTTTATCACACAGAGTTTCCATATTTCTCCGAATACTTGTTTTTTGTTTCATTTTACCGATTGATACAATAATATACGCATTAGCAGACTTAGAATTTATCCATGCCAGATTTCTTTCTTCCAATACATTTACTGCAATCTGTTTAAGTAGTGTATCGTTTTATTAATTTAACAATAAAATAGTTATTTCCATAAAAATAAAAACTATTTCAATTGGTTTTAATTCATTATACTACAATACATAACAATATTATATTAAAAGTTTTAGTTACCGCTACGTGCGTCCAATTTTATAAAAAATATTTCATAAAAAAACCTGTAACAACCATTAAGCTGTCTTTCGAATGACAAAACGTAACATATGAAAAACATTCAATTAAATCCCCGTACACTATAATTTTTATAGACTTCACTGGTCCGCACAACGACGACGAGCATCCATTGTATTTTGAGCAAAAAGATAAACGCGCGCTCCTACCAATAAGGGTGCTTAATAAATAATTCATTAGAATCGCGGTACACGTAACCTGAAAATACTGAGGCATCGCTTCCGGATTGTACTCGTTTTCGATTCTGTATGCCGGCGCCCGGACAACTTTTTGCCTTCCACGCTTCTCTGGCGACTTCGGGCGCATGATTTTATATATTTTTTAATGAATCAGTGCGTTGAAACGATGTACACTTTGCGCTATAAATAAATCAGAGGGCAAGCCGAGTTTCTTTTAAAACGTCATTGAAGACAGGTTGATTGCGGTGAATGACAATAAGAATTTGACGACTTTTGACGTTTTAGCTTTTGAAAGAATGAATTTTTTTTTTTAAAGATGAATATACAGTTTTTGTATATATACAGTTCTACGAAAGTTTCAAAAATAAAAAATAAAGTTTTATATTATCGCTCAGTAACCAGTCAAATATTATCACATTATAAAAATAATACATTAATGGAATAAAACATATCCTTCAAAATAGTTAATAATAATTTAACAATTTCATTTCTTTAATTGTTTGTAAGTTGTTGTTGGTATGAGTTGTTTGTAACTGTAATTGTTATTTTTGATATTAAATAAAAAGAAAACATATACAGGCTATAAAATAAATGTTTATTTCAAACAAATTGGGTATTTTAAATAATAATAAGATGCCGGATTTAACGTTACGATCAGCGTACCACAGCCGAACAGTCTCAACTCGATCGTTATTCGTTGAATCATTAAAATACCTCTATGCGTATTAAATTGATAGCCTTAAGATATCGACTGCCACGAGTATTGACACAATATTCGGAGATTTATCGCGCTGCGCGTCCCAGGGTCACACGTGACACTCACAGAAATCGCGCGCTATGCCATCTTGTTAAAATATCTTTACTAGATTTATAACGGAGCGTCAATATTTTAATGAATTCCTTGGCTACTGTTGATAAAAAATAAAATTCCCTCGGCGGCCAGAGTTGATTTAATGAGAAAACGAATGTTGTATAAGTTACATGCGACACGACTTTAAACGATTTTATGATACTTTGTAAATAACTTTAAAAATATATGTTGTTTTGTTTAAAAAAAAAATCATAATTTTCACGATTATTTAGTAGCTATAATTATTTACTCAACAACTAGAAAATACAATAAAACAACAATATTATTGTTAATTTCAATATATTAATTACTTTTAAAGTATAAATAGGTTTATACACGTATGATATTGGATACCGACTTACTTACTATTACAAAACAGGTATAAGCGATATTTTACATATGTTATATATAACTTTACAGCGATAGTTATGACACACTATACATAGATGTAAATTTAAACTTAGCCACGAAATAATATGTGGCTACCTCAAATAGTATATATATTGAACTTATAAAAAAAATTAAGTGAAATTTAACATTTACGATTCTATCAAATTCATATATTTAATGCTTTCATAATTCTATTAAGTACTTACCGCCATATATTTAGGTCACAAAATTACATGAAAAAATATATAAATTAATAAATAATTAAAATAAATTATAACAATCAAATTATAACATTTTCATAAACTACTGCAATTTTTTAATACTTAGGTAACAGAACGAAACAAAATAATTTATTTACTTATTTTTTTAACTACAATTAACAAATTATTGACATTTTATAGCAAAAATCAACTTATAGTGAAGACTTCATACATATTAAACGTAATCTCTTAATTAAATTACTCTAAATAAATAATTAGGCTTGGCATATTGATTTTAATACTTACAAGTAGTATTAAAAACAGAAATGGAATGATTTTACATTTATAGGTAGTTTCACCACTATTTACTCATGTGGTTTCACCACTTAGATCAAGGTAAAGTGATAATAAGAAACCACAATGTAGAATTATTTGTGAAGCAACTTAAATTTAGTTTTTATGAAGAGTTTAATTAAGTTCACTTGAATGTGTTGTGTACAATTTACATCACAAATTAATACCGCGGAACTAGGTCTCAAAGAACAAATATTTTTGTAGTACATAGTTTACACACTCTATATTTCCCTTATAGAACAGACTAAGGGAAAATAATGTAACGTTACAAACTGTGCATATTGTCTTAACTTACGAAATAGCTACATCTACAATTTAGCACTTTAGTTGATTTATTAAGAAAATAGATAGGTACAATGTTTTTGATGAGATAATTTTAAAATAAAGTACGTACTTTATGTTTTAATTCTATGCTTACAATATATTTTATAAATACATCTTAATAAAAAGATATTATGAATATAAGGATTAAATACATGAAATAGTTTAGGTACATACCAATAATCGTATTTATAAGGTTATTCAAACACTAAAAGCTAATCTTTGACTAGTATCACTTTACTTACAGAAATTATGGTAGGTATATTAAAGTAAATATAATATAATCATAAAATAAATACCATGTGTACAATGGATAAAAATTTTAATATGGAGTTTGTGTCATGTCTTTTTTATAGTGTCTTAAAAAGCCAAACGCCTGTCTTTGTTTAAAAGCCTTTTATTAGAGAAGTTTATGGACTTTATACTAAAATAGAGTATTTTCTTTTTCTAAGATAAAAGAAAAAATATATGATATGAACTCGATTATAATTCGATATTTACATTGTTGTGGATTATTTTACTCAAATGTACATATAACTGTGGAACATAAATAACTTTTAATTTGAGAATATAGACGATGAGCATAAAAGTAACACGAATTTACAAAAAAAAAAAATACAAAAAAGTTGAAATTTCAATGTTTCATTACCCAAATTCAAGCACGCGGTTATAATTTTCTTTATCCATTGTTCGTCAATACATATCACTAAAGCTCAAGGGATGAGGCGTGTGAACCCTGATATCGTCCATGGGCTGTAACGCGTCCGACAGAATTAGGGCGCCCGGAACGTTCGGCGGAGGAACGGCATTACTTACGAGACTTCCGTTCGAAGTGTGTGCAGGAGTACCATTCGGCGTCATCGGACCATGTTGGTTTGACTCTTGCCTCATCATGTTACGACGCCATTTCGCTCGAGCGTTTTGAAACCATACCTAATTTGAAATAAGTACGCTTTATATATTATTAGAAAAAGTAAATACTTTACGATTCTAGGTGTATTATATATAATTCAAAATAAAAATTACCAAATAAAGTTGATTGGTAATACATACATATTTATCTTGCACCAAAAATAGAGGTACATTAATTTGAAGACTAAGCAAATGGGTAATTTTTATAAGTAATAAAAATAAGTTTTTTTGTAAGTAAAAAGTAGTAAAGAAAAGAGACTATTACTAATCGCAAATAGTATTAAATTTACTAATAATTATATTAAATTAAAAACAAAACATGTAATACAATTAATATAAATTAATAAAACATTGAGAGTATCGCCATTAAAAATTGGTACACAATTTATATACTAACTTGTAATACCCTCTTAGATAGTCCGGTTTTATGTGCGAGTTGCTTGAGATCCTTAGCGTCTGGGTTCTGATTTATAGCAAAATATGACTTCATTGTCCTGAGCTGGTGGTGTTTGAAGCTAGTACGCATGCGTTTAGTGCGTTGAGTGTGACTCGAGACACTCCCCGGCGACGCCACCGACGAGTCGTAAGCTAGAGACTCCATTGAGGACGATAAATCACCTCTATGAAGTATTTCTGAAAAAAAAAACTGATTTTAATAGCTCTTAAAATCAAAGTTTAATATTTTACCCGTATTAAAACTAAATTAAAACAAATGTCATTGCTATTCTACTAATGACGTATAAACTTATAAAGTACAACGTCAAACTACCGCGTCAGTAGGTACAGTTAAAAGTTAATTTTAAGTATCATTTTAAATGGCCATTACGCTAAGTTATATTTTTTGGAAATACACGCTTAATGTCTTAAAGAAGATACCTACATATATAATATACTAGCAAACCCGGCGAACTCCGTTTCGCCACCATATGGCTTCTTTTTTTTTGTAACATTTCGTTTGGGGATTAAAAGATGAAGTAGTACATGCTATGTATCAGAGATGGCACTGTATGTGAAAAATGATTTTCTCTGTTTTCCTGCTTTTCTGTTGAAATTTTTCCTGAATTTTGTTTGCTATAAAGCTCACGGAGCCCGAGACCTTTCCAACGAATGCAAAACCGTGGAAATCGGTTCGTGCGTTCTGGCATTATAGCGTCAGGAAGGAAAACCCGACTTATTTTTATATTATAGATTATGTCACGAAATAAATCATAAGTACTAGTAGTATACTGTTCTCTTATAAATAATATTAATTAAATTATAATATAGTATAAAAATAATATTAATTATAATAAAGTATAATTAAAATGTAGTAGTATACTGTTCTCTTATAAAAATATAGTTATAATAATATTTTTTTAAGAAATCGTTAAACTGTAAACTTTTTTAAATAAACGCGATAAAATCCGTTGTAGACTTTTAATTAAATTAGTATTAACAGTAGTTCATGTAGTGTCTTGTGTATTTGGAATGTAAATTATTATTTATGTATATGTGTATAAATTAAATTTCTCGCCACATGTCGTTCCATCGTAAACATGTTGATACTCTGAAAATAATTTTGAAATATTGTCAATGAGTTGTACGCCGCCAATGCACTGCAAAATTGATTACAATAGGTATACATTTTCATTGTTTCAAAAATAAATTATTGTTTGTAGCTTATTTTGATTATTTTGAAACAAAGTTCGGTCATTTATATTTTGCTTATTAATTGTATTGATCATTGATTAATTTAATTGTTGTATCAATAATAGTATAATAACAAATACATTATTATTAATGAGATTATCAATTAATGTTATTATACGCGAATTAACAGATTACTGTAAAAGAAACACGAGTTAATTTTTATGGTATAGAAAGCTTTCTACCTTTTTTCTTAATTGAATATGTATTATATGTTTTATTATATAATAGACACGGTTATATAATAGCACAAGCTTATATAAAAATAGAAAGAGTACATTAATGTATAAAACATTAAAAATATTTGTAATTACAATGTTACAATCCAAATTGATAATGTTTAACAACATTGCAATACGAATTTCAAAAATTAGACAAATATACCTAAGCAAAAAATCTACAATAAAACTTATCTCCGGTAGTCTAAGCCACATCCTATAGTTTTTCTACAGTTGGTGACAGGGATAACACGGCCTGATGCTGCATCTGATTAGGTACAGATCCGGTTGCGGTCGACGCAAATTGCATCGATTCTCTTTTTTTTATATCAGAATATCTAGCTGTAGTGTTCGAAAAACTGCTTCAAAATGGCTTTGCTTAAAAAAAACTTCTTCATTTTTAATATTTATTGGAAATCGAATGACATTTTGTGTTATAAGTTTTTTACAAAATATCTACTTAAATTTAAATTTCATAAAATTAATTTACTTATAAATATTATAATTGATTACTCACAACATTTATTATTTGTATTCCTATAAAAAAAAGCATGATATTTATCTCTATAAACTTATCAAGAAAAATCTATATTATGTATTGTATGTTGTAGAGTTGCGACGCCATATACAAACTGTTTTCGATGATAGATGTGTCATATTATTTAACTATCAATTATTTTATCAACGACGACCGTTCTGGTGTAGTGGTGCGAGTAGTTACCTCAAGGGCGCGGTCGCGGGTTCGATTCCCGCTCGTCACATGTATTTGTATTTGAACAAATATTTGTTTCCGGTTTGGGTGTGTCTTTGTGGGTCTCCCCACCGTGCCGCTGAGAGCACGTAAAGCCGTCGATCCCGGTTGTTATCATAGACACCTGGTAACGATCGTTCCCCTTTATAAGGAAATTATCCGCCAACCCTGCAGTGGAGTGTGGAGCAGCGTGGTGGATTAAGCTCCAACCCTTCTTCTACATGGAGAAGAGGCGTTCACTCAGGAGTGAATTGTTTACAGGCTGATACAGTACAGTACAGTAGGTATTTTATCAAAGTCACAACGATAACACTTAACCTTCCTCAGTCGTCGAATTAAATATGAATTTTTTTCCGTGCTTATACCAATGTTATAAGACTTGATGAGTTAGTTTAGCCATAGTGAGGTACTACTACCAGGTAGTAGGTCTCCTAACTACTAATAATCTCTATGTAATGTAAACTATATATCTTTGTGCGAACGAGCACATCGTCAGAATTATAACCATATCTTACTTTTTTTCTACACGTTTTCTTTAGTAAGTAAATATCATAAAGGTATATCTATATATATATCTATATATATATATATATCTATATATAAAGGTATATCTATATATATCTATATATATATAGAATAATCTTTTGTATCCAACAAAATTAAATGTTAACTAAAAGTATAATAGTGAAAAAAAAAACTAAGTAATTGTAGTAAGCTTTCATAAGAAATAAAAAACGAAATTAGAATCAATCAATCTCATTAAAAAAAAAAATTATTTTTGATAATCCTCTTAGGATGTTCGTGTTATAATTAACGTATTATTAAAAAAAAACTATTTTATTATATTAAACCGGTTTATGGTATAAAGTTAACAAAGACTCAAAAAAGCTAAATGTAATTTTAAAAACATAAATATAACTTAGTAGATACAATATTTTCCTCTAACTATTATACTTCAATTTGAATGTAATACTTATGTTTTTTAAATAAAAAATTACTTATTATAAAAATTATAAATCATAGGCCTAATTTTTATACAATACCGTCCAGTTTATAAATACCGTCGATTTAAATATTTTTATGATAAAAAATAATAATGACTATTCGACAGTTACATACCGAGCTATCCAAGCAAATAACATACAATGATATATGTTAAGATAATTGGAAGTTTTGATCAGTATGATAACGTTAAAGATGTCGGTTAGGAAACCCCAGTGGCATAATTAATAATTTATTAATTTCTCGCCCCAAACACTTGGGTGGTTGCGGTTATGCGCGCCGGTGCAGGCCGAGCTAATTATTTATAATTAAATATTACAAAACTTGTTTTATTAATTTACCGCCCCATTTCAAACACAACCTCCACAAAATATTTCCGTTAAGTTTGTTCTCACATTTTTATATTTATCAGCAGGAGATCCTCGTTTATAAGATATACATCTACCTTTATTATTTTCAATTTTATCTTGTTAAAGAGACTGTTTCTTTTTCATTGAATACCAGTCAAAAAACAACAACTTAATACACACAAAAGGGTATTTTTATTTCCTTATAAGCAAATACTCGGCTGATTATTTTTTATTAACAATAAAAATAATATTATACTCAATCAACACAAAACTCGCTTAAAGTGATATTGAATTAATCACCGTATAAGTAATAAACGTATTTTTGGTCATTAAAAAAAAAGTCAACGTTAGTGTACGGGGAAGAGAACTAACAACTTTGCTATCGCGAGCAGTTGCTCTCACCATTAAATGACGAGATTTTATTGACAGAATTAACATGTTACCGACTTTACTTGAAATCGTTCTTTTTTTCTCTCGAAAACCCAGTAATAAAGCATCGCAGTCGTAAAAGCTTCGATATTAACGATTGGTTATAAAAAAAATAAAGGAGCTATACGACATACGTGTTTTATTGGATATGTACGAGTAGGTATATGTATAAGCGCCGCAATATGTGGTACGAGTGAGAAAGTAATATGCTTACTCTTAGAAATATTACAATATACATTATCACTATTTTCTTTATAAAACTTTTATTTAATTGTTTCAAATGTTATAGACTAAAGTCAATACGGTGGAATAAAAACATATTATAAAATAACAGTAAGTAAAACAGTAAAACTGTCAAACTAACACCGGTTTATATTAAAAGTCTTTAATTTAAGAAGAACCACTGCACAGCATAATAAGCGGAATTTATAAATTAGCTTAACAACATCAAGACTTGTTAAAAGTTAGATTAGACCTGCAATAAAACTATACAACACGTGTTTATTTAATGTATTAGAAAGAAAGAACTTGATTACTATTCGTCTTCTCGTACATTAATTTATTTTAACTTTGACTCGCTATTTTCTATCACTTAGGACACACAGATACAAAACTAAAGTTTTAGTAGACCTTGTAAAATAATACTGCTGTAAAACACAAGCCGTTAGTTATATGTTTCATATATATTGAGCACCTTAGTACTTATAATCAAACATATAATTATATTCATACAGTACATTGATTAAGTAATATCAGTTCACACAATATACCTACTTACTAAGTGTAACCGACACATTACATGTTAATACCTAATCCTCTCACCAAGGTTGTCTGCAAGAGATTACTTATAGCGTTAAGAACGCCCTTACATTTATTTATTTATTTTTTATTAGGTTCACCAGTAATTAAATATGATCTCTGTATCTGCTTGTCCATTTTATTGTTAGTTATTTTGCGTAAATGTGATCTGTATGTAACAAATAATACGTAGATAAATGAAATAAGACCATGACCAAGCAATATTTTATAAAAAAAAGTCCGTTATGTCTTTATAAAAAACAGTTCCTTCCATTTTAAAAGATTTATAGGGATTAATTTTTATACCGACTCTGTAAAAACAATAATGCGCTATCGATTAATAATTTTAAAAGTTTTTCTAATAGAAATGTTGTCTAATAACGTACAAAAGTTATAATAAAAACAAAGTAACAGTGAGAGAACGTAATCACACTAAAATATTTGAGAGGAGACCGATTCTGTCGGTGCTTTTTGCCACCGTTGATAGTAAATCCATCGCTTGATCGGAATGCTGCTTATCTTACACTAACTATCTGACGACATCTGACCAATAAAGTTGTTAGTAGCCTGTATTGAGTAATAAATAAGTAGTCGTAGGTGTCGGGTACTGACATCGTGTCCAACTGGCACTTTTCATAAATTTACTAACTTTAAGGTTTACATAGAGATTGTTAAATAAGCGATTAGTAAAGAATCCATTGATAAATGATAAAATATATGAATATTTATGAATGTTTTATTTTTATTGAGTTACACTTGATGAATTAGGATTAATAAGAAGTAATTTTATTTTATTTTAATATTATGTTTATAACAGTTTCATTAAAAATTACTATGATAAACGTGAAAAAAAAGTGTAATTTTCGAAAATATTATTCGATATTCTTTAAATAAAATGTTAGTGTCATAAGAGCAAAGAATATTCCTTGTCTATAACACCATAATCAATATGAATAGTTTATTTGCCAATATAATTTTTTTTTAGTTATCTGTTAGTTCGTAATATTATAAAAATGCCACCAGACGTAAAAAAGTAACAACTTGTGTCACACTGCCTTGTAGTGGGACTATTAACAAATTAAATTCATGTTAACGAGTGATTCATTAATTTTAATTCGCATTTAAATATAAGCAATAATAATAAATGTTATTATACAGCTACAGTACCAAAATTGAAAAAGTTATAAACGATAATAGTACCGTATACGCGCTAATCTTAAATTAAAAAAAAAAAAAATATTCCGAGAGGTTGAACGCCGCCTTTTCGACAGGTGATAGTTTGGGAGCATTTAGGGCAACGTATCAACGATTCACTTTTGAAGTATATTTTAAGCGATGCCCTTGTTTACTATTCTAATTTTGTTTTTATTGTGGGGATTGTTTTGGCGGCTTTTTAACTTGACCATTTATTTTTAATTAACCTTTTGGGCGCTAGTATTACCATGATTAATGCGTTTAGAGTTGTATGTAAGGTTGGCTTTTATTGGTTTTATCAGGAATATATATTGCCTAATGTTTTAAAAGGCACTCCTGTTCTTTTATACTAGTTTAAATTTAAACGGTAATTTAAATGTAAAAATTGAATTTCTTTAACGACTAGAAACAGAAAAACTTTATATTACAGTTACATTAAATTACCGATTGAATTATCTTTCCTAACTGTAATTTTACGTCACATTTCTAACATAATGTTATGTTATAACAACACTTAAAAACATTATCATTGAATATTAATAAGAATTGAGAATTAGGAATAAATTACTTGCCGATATATTCATTTACGATAAAACATATTTAGTTTATCAGTACCCAAAATCTCGTAGCAAACACTTCGAACGAACGCATTATATTGCTTATTTATGTTTTCTAACGTAAAGAAAAAACTAGCATTGACATTACTAAGTGCGGCGACTTGACTCGGTGTACGATAAGTAGAAGCGACAAGATGATACCCAAATATCAAATTTATTGGTATTAAATTAAAATTCATATTCCTGTACGCTTTTCTTTTAACGCATGCTCAGTTTTGTTCATGATTGGATTCTTGATAAGCAACAGAACGTCGCTCCACGCGATGTCAGTTTTTTTTTTTGTTTTTAAATTGAATTTGAAAAAAAATTGTATTAATTAAAAATTTAATTTAAAACATTAAACAGTTTGTCGGATATGTGCGTCGTGTCATCCTTAAACCTTATATTAAAAGATAATAGCAATAATATGGTATGGATAATGGTGTTTGCGCTTTATTTATTTTTGTAAAAATAAATTATTGTTTTTTAATTATAAAAAATAACTTTTTAGTAGGTACCAAGAGTAAAAGAACAAATAAAATTAGGTAAAATTGTTGTTACAGATCTACAAAACTTACTTATATTCGTAAGTTAATTGGAAGACATATAATACCGATTGCCTTTTTATATGTAAGTATAACCGAGATTAATGTACAAGCGAAGCTGGAAAGAGTGACTTTTCAATGATCAATATTCCGATTATTGATAAGGCACGTAACATTTTCAAGAGTCCTTAGTTTCCATTATCGATGTCACGCGCGCGTCTCTAGTGGTACTGTTTGCAAACACGGCGAATTACTCGGCGGGAAAACACTAATTGATAACCAGTTGTTAGATTCATTACATTTAATCTGTTTCTATGATTTATTTTCAGTAAATTTTAATAAATTATGTTTCAGATATTAAAATCTTCAGAGGTATTACTAGTTATGATACTAATACGAAAATATAACTTAAATATCCTCAGTGTCAAACCCGTATTGTGAAATCCAGCCGTTATGAGCAACTTCGTATGTAATAACTTTAAAATATAAAACCGTAATACGAAATATTTTCTACCACGCGTAAAAGTTGCGCTATGAAAAGTTCGACGCCTCGTTTATTACGAGCAAACTTTGTAACCGTATTAAGTATAAACTATCAATACGTCTAAACTGTGTGTGCTCTGTGAGAAAAATAACTAAGTGTCATTCTGTAGTCCATTCAGACTAGCGCCATGATTAATCGGGTCGAGGAGTCACACAACCTGAATTCACCTCAATGAGTGCCTCGCATTTCGACGCCATAAAGAATAATCCAGACGGCCGACCTCGGCTACGGGTCCACTTTATCCAACCACGTTTTTCCTACTCCAACTTACGATGCTACCGTGCGCGAAAAAGAGACAAAAACAGTTTTAAGAGCGCGTCGTCTATTCATTAGTTGTGATTACGGCCGAGCCGGGATGAATTGACATCTGGGACGCCCGCGCGGAGAACCCGTCGTCGTGCTTTCCTCCTGAGGTTTTTGCTAAATTTTAAGCGAGCTTCGTTTTCGATAAAATATGTAACTTATCGCCAATGTCCCCTTAAATTTTTAATGCCAACGTTCTGTCGTAGAAAATAGTTTGCAAAATAACATGGGAGAAACGTTCAGTAAAGTAGACCGTATAAATAGCGCTAGCGGAACATCATAGGGAAATAATTCAAAGGAAGCGGGTGGATGAAGGCATTCTTTTGCGATTAAGCGAAGTGAGAGAAAGTAAATGGGCTTTTTTATAAGCACTTTCCTAGTCGGACGAGAAAAATAATTAAGAGGCTGACATTTTTAATTACACTGACAGTCATACATTAGCTTAAATCAAATTCGCCTTGAAAATTGAAATTCGCACAGCGGCATTTTATCGACTAAAAACATATTGCGAGCAGCTTACCTAATGCTGTACTAGCCATCCTCATTGTCTGGACCTGCATGTCATCTGGAGAGCTCTGAGGTATTTTCCTCTTCCTCGGTCGACCCTTCTGACTCGGCCCTCCACTGTAATATTGATTTGGTGAATCGCCCTCACTGTGCATATCTTGACACCTGATAACAAAGTTATTAATACATATACTTATAGGACGGCCGGCTGGTCGAGTGGTCAGGCAACTGGACACTCTACGCAGCGGTCGCGGGTTCGAATCCCGCCAGGTGCAGATAATCTGTATGACGAATATAGATGTCTGCACCGGGTCATGGATGTGTATTTATGTATATATGTATTTATATCTTAAATTTACTTCCGTTCCTAGTACCTGTAACACAAGTTCTTACGAACTTACCACGGGGCTAGGTTAACGTGGTGTGATTGTTGGTTAATATTTATTTATTTATTATACTTTATTAATTGATAGAGGAATTTTGTTATTGACATAAATTTTTCAAACAATTTGATTTTTCTTCTTAAGGTACCTAATTTAATTTCCATATAAGCTTGTTTTTTTTTTTTTTTTTACAAAAACGAATAAAATGTAAAAATTTATATTAATATATTATTAGATTTTTGAGATTAATTTTAATAATTGTAATTGATTGATTACAGTAAAAAATGTGTTGATTTAAAGTTTAAAGTGTAAACTAATTAATGATTAAAGTTAAATAAATTTAGTTTATTTCGGTAATAGCAGATGGCGTTACATAATTACGTTAGTTAATGATCATTAAACACACATGATTATTACTTCGACCTTGTGGTCCTGGATGCGATAAAAAATGTAGGTATATTTATGATTTTCAAATTTATTTAATTTGTCACAACAACAAGTTAAAACTTGAAATAATATAATAGAAAAGTTATAAGACGGACATCTATTTAAATATCATTAAATATTTTATAATGAATTCTATATATAAAAAAACTACTGATCACCAATAGATAGAGTGATTCATGCGGTAAGTATAGGTGTATAATTAATTAAGGTTTTGTGATAATTGCTTGAAATATGATGACAATTGTTAAAAATATCGGAATAAGTCAAGCTGTCAGACTGCTGTCATCTAAATCGCTGCACTAACACCTGCCGAATCCGAAATTGATATATCATCATCATCATCATCATCATCATCATCATCATCACATCAGCCATTGGATGTCCACTGTTGAACGTAGGTCTCCCCCATCGTCCTCGAGAGCGATCGGTTTAAAGCAGCCTCCATCCAACGGCTTCCGGGGACTTTCCTCAAGTCGCCTTTCCATCTTGCGGACTGCCGTCTGACGCTGCGGTTGCTGGTACGCGCTCTCTACTCGAGAACCTTTCTGCTACATCGGCCGTCAGTTCTGCGAGCTATATGCCCTGCCCACTGCCACTTCAGCTTGAAAATCCGTTGGGCCATGTTGCTCATAATTTCTGATTCGATCTCGTAGAGAAATACCAAGCATAGCCCTATCCATTGCACGCTATACGACTTGGAACTTGTTTAAAAGGCCCATAGTCAGAGAGCACGTCTCATATCCATAAGTCATCACTGGTTACACACATTGGTCGAAGACTTTCGACTTCACGTACTGAGGTATGACGGATGAAAAGACGTTGAAAAAAAATTGATGTATAACACAACTTTAATGAAATAGTGTAATTATTATTCTTTAATTGGTCTTCAAAAACCTTCGTGATAGCTTTTAAGGACAGCTTACTAAGCATATTCTAACTTCTAAAAAAATGGTCACGTACATTACGGTTATTAGAAAGATATTTAGACGAATACAGTATTAATCCTTATTAACTTGAATATGTAAGTTACCTTAATTATTTCATGCATATTGTGATAATCCTTCCGCCAACCCACAGTGGAGCAGCGCGGTCAATTATTCTCCTATTTGGAGTAGAGCCCGTTGTACAGCAATGGAACATTTACTCATGCAGTTCGTTCATGATAATTCTTTACTATCTTTTATTTTAGAAGTTATCGCAAAATAAAAATTAACGCGTGCGAAAATAATTTTAAGAGCGGGTCTCAAATTGATGACGGGGCTCGCTTGATACCCACCACCCCCGCGTCGCGCCCGTCGTTGTCGATAAGAAGTCAGAACATTAAATTAACCGTGCGAAGCCGGGGCGGATCGCTAGTGTATTAATAAAATCAAAATTAATACTATAGCATAAAATGACTTTATGTATAATTTGAAAAATCAAATATTTATTATAATATTTATAATTAATATTAAATATTTAGATTAAAAGTGAAAATCAAACACAAGTAATATAAAATTTATAGATATTTCATTCGATATTAGCATAGATAGACCAAACAACCACAAATATATTAGGTATATCCGATTGTATTAATTTGATTTTTAAGAAAGTCGACTGACACCGCCGGTCGCAGGTTCTATTCCCTCCTCGTAACGAGAGGCGCATATTTGTATTTGTACGAATATTTATTTCTAATCTGAGAGTCTTCGTTCTGAGAGTTTATGGGTCGGCACGGGTGAAATAGCAAGGTATCTCTAGTTTAAAATAAAACACCCGCAGCTCATGGCTTGGCGCGTTTCGCTGTGTGCGGGATAAGAAAGGATTTAGCATTTTGTGTACCTATTAAGACTAATAAAATTGATTCTACGTTTTATTACAGAACTCGTATCGGTGATTAAATGTTATTTTATTTATTCAAAGTATTTATAAAATTGTTATAGCCGTGAAGTTTCTATGTAATATTTTCATAACCTGTTTTGAGCGAAGACGTTGTGATAATCTATATTTGTATTTCATGATAAAAGATACAATAAATTATAATTACTCCTGCCCAATGGCGTAGCTAGGTAATCAAAGGCCCTGGTGCTAAAAATAAACTAGGCCCCAACTAAACTGTTTAAGTTTTATCAATACAAGCCAAAATATAAATAGTTATACATATTTAAATATGTTAAAGGTATAAAGTTACTATATCTCTATCATCTGCTATTTATCTTGCACAGCAAGGCCCGCCCAGGTTCTACACGCAAGTAAATTTCAATAGTTCAATTTATAGTTTATTGGTCAGGTTCTGCGGGCCCCTTGAGCCTGGGGGCCCCGGTGCAAGGCACCGTCTAGCCCTCCGGTAGTTACGCCACTGTCCTGCCTTTAATTGTACTCACTTTATTGTAATCCCACTTGCTAGGTTTAATATTCGAATACATTTTTAAAAGTGAAATAGCTTTATTTATAAATTAAATAAAATTAAATATTTAATAAAAATGTGATTAATGCACGAAGCAATTACAATGTTAAGACTAGTTTATGGCGAATGCTCAAAAACTTGTGATAAAGGTAATTTAAATATAAAATTAGATAATAATCAAAAAGATAATAAATTATTATTATTATTTAATTGCAATTATTTGAAGTAATTGTATTGTAGATACTATCTTTATCATTTTTTATCTAACTCATAGTAGGTTTTTCTATCTCTACCAGTTGAGTCACTATTATATTTTTATACTATATTTAAGTGAAAACTTTGTAGGTTTGTGTTCGAGATTTTTTTTTTTGTTTTAATACAATACTTTTATTATTATTTATTTATTGTTTTTCTAATAAATATGAAATATCGTCGTTGCGCCAGCCAAATATATATATATACTTATATATTTTTTTGTTCTAAACTTAATCTCTCCTTCATTCTTTATTATGTTGATAAAGTTCTTTTTGTGATATTCGAACTAGAAACAAACTTAACAAATTCCATATGTATTTTAACCGTTAATAAATAATGAAAAAATTATTGATAACATATTTTATGTTGTTTCCCAAAACCTTACAAAAACCACGTATGGAACTTGTCAGGCGCAGCGACGATAATACCTACTAAATATAGGAATGAAATTATATAACACCCTCCTTTTTATTTTTATTTTGATCTTACCTGTAAACACTATTCACTTCTTCTTCGCAGTAGTCGTCCATGCAGGCGCTGTCGTAGTGCGGCCTGCAGTATATCAGACCATTCCTCATACCGAAGACGTCACCCTTGGATAGCAAGGTGCCGCAGGCGACACACGTGAAGCAAGTAAGGTGGAAGACCATGTCACGTGCCCTCATCACCAGCTCATTCGCTGTGATACCATTACCGCACCTCGCGCATCGCTTCACGCAGAATAATCTGGAACAAATTCTGAATTTGTTCAGAGAGTTTAAAGTTACTTTTATTAAAATAAAGAAAACAAAGAAGCTTGTGTGACGTTCTTTTTCATACATTCTTTCAGTTTCTTTATCAGTCTTTTTTTCTTTCATTCGGCACACAAATAGTATTAACGAAAAAAGTTCTTGTCATCAAATGTTATTACCGTTTATCAAACTAATTTTGAAATGGATTATTTTATAATTATATTATAGATTTGTTGTGAATACAGTTATTGACATATTTTCCAAAATATCCAGGTACCGATGTATTGGTAAAGACAATTACACCATATGCTGTCTATGACGGGGCCTAACGAGCCGCAAGGGGAAGGATGTTTGACAAATCATGTCAAGTTGCACTCTCAAGTGTCAAAATTCCTACAACCCTCGTGTAATGCGCCATACACCTGGTATTACTTTTAATAAGAACCTTTATTAATAAAACCAGAAGTTAGCGTAATCCATTTATAATGGAATATAATAAAAATAATTCAGCAATAAACATTAGTATGTTGAAGCTAATAATAATTTAAATATAGCTAAAGTAACTAATAACCCGGTCAAAATAGACCCCTGCATAAATTCACAATAAACTGAAAATTTACAGACACGTAAAGGATACCACTCAAATTAAATCCTGAAAAGTCCCTATTGATCCCGTGTGTGAATTTTTTAAATTCAAGGTCAAAGGTCGCAAAAATGGGTTTTTTGGATTTTTTGGTCAAACGGTTAATTTCACGATTAAAATTGTTCAGACTAAAACTATATATCAGATAGTTATCTACTAAAATTGTCTTTGTACTTTTTTCTCTAAGATTTACCATTTCTGAGAAAAAGTCATTCGAAAGTTATTTGAAGCTGTATTCTGCATAATATGCATGCTCGCGCTGTCTCTGAACATTATTGGACGCGTAATATAAGTAAAATTTTAAGCTTGCGTGACATTAACATTTATTATAAGTAATTCCTAATACTTTCTTTCAAATAATTTATTCTGAAAATAGCCTGTCTCGTTCTGATGATAGATCAAAAAATATTACCACTCGCATACAGTTTGAACATATTTAGTCGCTGCTGAGGCTAGCAATCATCATGATTTCTATGTTTGTTTTTTAAAACCGCCCACTGGGGGTAAAACTGGTCGTTCCCAAGATGAAGCATGGAAGCCTCTCTTCGATTCGATTCTCGCCATGGAAGAAATATTTGCATACATCGAAAATAGTGATGACTGCCGGTTTACATTAGGAGAATTAAAAAATGTTTGCAAAAACTCAAATATTGATAATAATAGAACTGTTAAACTGCGACTAAAGTTAAAATTTAGTGATAAGGCTATTATCACAGAATAAGCCGGGCAGTTAACATTTATACGCTTTATCGATTCGATATTAAATCAAGCCTGGGGTGAAAAAAATTCTAATGGAAAAGAAGAGCGATTTAAGATTCTGGAAGCTGCGGCAGCAATCATTCGAAAATATATTCAATCGGTAGCCATCGATAATTCTCATTATCTTCCACCTAGTCGCATGATTGAAGATATAAACAATCTTATTCCGGAGTCATTGACATATTTTATAGAGCAAATTATTTAAAAAAATAAACGGATAAATTAATAACATTTAAAATTAGTATTTACAAACATTAGTCACAGTATTATGACTGCTGTTAGGCCTCGCTCCTTCAAGTCCAAGCTACATTTATGTCTTGCAGTTGTTTTTTTTTCATTGATGGTTTGCCTCAAACCGACTTATACAATTTTTTTTTTGTCTCTTGGTATGTGCACATCTTATAATGAAACTGTGATGTACGAGGCATATCTTACCACCAAATACTAGCACGTTCATTTAATATGTTTCAGACAATGCTGATATTAATGTAAATACACTCGACGGTAATAAGACACTTCACATTATGGGTATCATTCAAATTGTTACCCCGTCGTCGTCAGCACAAGATTTTGCCGTAAAAGCTATATCAAAATAATGGTGTCATAGGTTACAGTAAAATCAAAGTCAAAGATTTTGATTATGAGAGTAAAGCAGCGATAACTTTACTAAAAAAAAAGTCGATGTGGTTACATTATGCAAGGAAGTGGCATAAAGGAAATACTTTCTTTTATTTATGCTCCAAAGTTACTCGTATTAGATAAAGTGCTCAATGGCCATGCTTGCGCGAGAGCTGTCCGAGCTCACACTTACTACACATTACTCTTCAACTTACTTTAGCAACCATAATGCAACCATAAGATCTTGTTCATGATAATTTTATGGATGCAGATTTTAAAAAACGCGCTTCGTACACTACCTCATAGGTGACGTGGAAGCGTGTGCATTTTATGGAGAATACAGCTCCAGCTAACTTTCGAATGGCTTTTTCTCAGGAACGGTAAATTTTAGAGTGAAAAGTATAGAGATAATTTTTGTAGATAATTATCTGATTTATAATTTTAGTTTGAGCTATTTTTATCGTAAAACTAACCGTTTGACCAAAATTTTCAAAAAATCCATATTTGCGACCTTTGACCTTAAATAAATTTTTTTAAACATACTGGATCAATGGGGATTTTGCAAGATTTTAATAAAGTGGTATCCCTTACGTACCTGTAAACTTTCAGCTTGTTGTGAGTTTATGCAAGGGTATCCGTATTTTTGGGCTAATTTGACCGGTCTATAAAGATTAAACTCTAGTTATGTGTATCCGAAAACTATTTATATTTACGTTACTGGTAAATGATAACAACAACCACTTTTTTAATTAAATTACTAACAGTAATATGTTCCAACAAAAGAAATAGAAGTATATTAATACGATAATACTAGTGAGTATACTATTATAACCAAAACCACCTCATTAAGAATCAAAACAAGACAAACCTACGATCCAAGTACATAATTTCTATCAACCCGAACATTTTAACCCGTGCTGAGCTCAAATAACACTTGCGCATATTGACGCACAAACAGATGCATAATGTATTTAGTCGGACAGGTGTGTGAACCGAGCAAGTGCGCTGGATCGTTAGTGACGTTGATACACCGCCCCCTTAATTGCAACAGTTGACACCTGACAACTGTCGCTATGCCTACTGCGTTCTTCTGTGTTAAATCCTTCTATAACTATATATTTAGATTTTAACACTAAAACTACCAGTGCGGTCAAATGATCGCTTTTGAAACTTTAATTGAAATCGTTACATTCTAGGTTTATTTTTTTTTTTTTAACTTACTTCACGATTTTTTCTTAACTCACTATAACTTAAGTGGCTATATATTAGGAAAAAATAAGTAATTAAATAGAATTTAAAGCAGTTAACAATTTTAATTAGTCTCAAAAGCGGTCATTTGACCTCTTTGGTAGGTTTAGTGTTAAATATTGATAAATGTGACGATTTCTAAACTATTTTTGATAATGATAATTTTAATGATAATCCTAAAACAACTATATAAACACAGGTACATACTTAAAATTTTTCAACAGATTAAAAAATAAAACGTTTTGAAACTATTTCTAGTATTTAAAAACGTAATATCTGAAACAGAGATAAAATTTAATCCTCACCATCAGCGCTTAGCCTCTATGATTTCACATTCGCAAAAATTCGCTTTAGCTTAATCAAAAAACGCAAGCTTTAAAATTATTATTTTTTCTAACGAACCATTATATTGTGGGGTCGAATTTTAAAAAGTAGCTTCCAATATTTTTTAATTGTCATAAAATTGTTGCTTTATTTTTTCATAAAATCATTTAAAAAAAAAACAACAATTGTATTTTAGGGTTTTACGTCAGTGTAATCTCACCTATAGTAGTCTTCTTTACAATAGATATTTCCGTCCCTCGAGAAACAGGTCAACTCACTATCCAAAGGCAGACGGCATTCACAGCAGCGGAGGCAGGAGCCGTGCCATTGACGGTCTACCGCTAACAGGTAGTATCTGCATTAACAAATAATCCTTATTAGGTAGTGAAAAATAGCTATAATATCAACTTGCTCTATTCATTGCTATTTTATCCATTTCTTATTAGCACAATGGCAGGCTTGCCACCATCTCTTTCACGCCCGCGTAAAATAAACTTTAATGTGCTTACTACTATTCTTTGTTTTAAAATTAAATGTATATTAAATATCGAATTCTAATATATTCATAATACAATGCTCGCAAGTAAAAATTTGCTTAGGTCGGCATAATAGCAAAAAATACCCACCAAACCTATACCAATTCTTAGAAGAAAGTTGAAAATATTTTAGCGACATAATATAACAATTGGCACCTAGCAACTACAAAACGCAACTCTACGAGTGCCTCCATGCACGCTGGGGTGAAGTATAAAAATATCTATGTATACTATATTCCTCTGGTTTATATTGTGAATTGTTATGAGTTCCTTAATATTATTAATTAATAATTATATCAATTTATAACAAAATACGTCATTATAACGTCAACTCTCTTACTGTCGGTCGTTATCTTTGTCCTCAAATTCGTTTGTCGTTCATTTTCTGTGGGAAATTTGAATAACTATTATACAAATTATACATTAAATATAAATATTTTTATTATTAATTAACGATAACTGATAATAAACGATTACTTGTAAACAATACTTAAGCTTAGCAGTGGATATAAATGGATAAAGTTTTAAGCGACTTAATGAAAATTTATAGACAAATGATTCATCTCGTACTCAAACAATTTTTGAGCAATTGGAATAAGATTGTGACAGCAGACTTGCGGTCCTGTTATGAATCAACGCTGCGGGATACCTTAATCATTAATACTTTCGTCTTAGCGTATGCTCAGCAAAGTCTTCTGTGTACAAAAGTCTTTGATGCTCAGCCGTATCGTGAAATGTCGACATTATACATAGTTCACCTGTCTTGTATCCTGCCTCCGCATCCCGCACACTCGTCTGGGGTAGCAGGTGACCCCTCCGAACTCTCTCTCTCCTTCAGCATCGTATCGTTCTCCGTCCTGCTCTCCGGATTGGACTCTCTTTCTCAAATGACTAGGTTCATTTCACCTTGCAGCGTCTTCTGGCCATTTGTAGCAGACATGCTGTTGTTCGATTTATTGTAGTCACTAAACCTGTTGAATTAATATTTCAGTCATATTTTGTTACTCGATGTAGTAAAGTTACTCGTAGTATTGAGTAGAACAATAAAAATTATTATAACCCAAATAAATATAATTTGCCTACAATTGTTATTATTATCAATGTCTATAATAAAAATATTACAAATATAATAACCTATTTTAATATATTCATATAATAAATAAAACTCACACAAGTAATTTTATTGTAAAAACCAGTTTTTAAGGGTTTTTTTCATCATTGATTTGTACGTTATATAAAGAATGAAATAGACATCTAAATAAATTAGATAACAGTTAATATTTTTCTAAACTATTTTTATAATCATAAAACATGCCAATATTCTGTCTATAAACTTGTATCTCTCGACTTCATATAAAAAAATAAATCAACAACATCTCCCACCGTCGCAATATACAGAATAAAGTATAGCCGCAAATTTGAATACAGAGCCGTAAGTTTTCCATATAAAACGCTATCTCTTGCCTCTTTAGCATATGATTTATAATGCTGACGCAAATCAGCATATGTATACAATGGGACATACATACAAGTATATAGGATTCTGTAGAAACTTATACTAGGACGTCCCTCTTATTGAAAGACAATGGAAGCTGTTGTATGTTTTTATTTTGTTGCCATCTCGAGAACGACAGTCGCATACCTATTAAATATAAGACGGAATATAAAAATCAAGTAACTAAGGAGCCTTTTATTTGACTGATGTCAACGGTAAGATCAAAATAAAAGATACATTTGTTATTATTAATTACATGTTTTTTTTTTCAATATCGGTATAATCGGATTATTATCGTGATTCCTCAATTCTTTGTGCTTATTAATTACATTATCAAAAATATTTTTTTTATCTACAAAACAGGTACATACTCTCTCTCATCTCGTAAATAATTTCTAAACGACTATAAAAGTAACATATAATACTTCATAAAGTTAGCATTATTTTGTAAGCAATAGTGACTTAGATGCTAACGAGGAACCATAAGGTTGTGAGTGAGAAAATCACAAGCTATAACAATGACTACTTAGTAATAGAGATGTCAGGTTCACGACCTCGGATTCTGTGATGGAACACAGAAACTAGGAATTGTAAGCACAAATTTAATTCAAATAATGAATTATTTATCAGAGTTGCTGAATTATCTTGTTGCTGCTGTTACTGTTAGTGATATGTCGTTACATTGTTATGTTGGAGTTTTGAAACTGCATGCAATTAAATTCAGTAAGCTAAAAGTTTAGGAAACAACTTATATCTGTAATTAATAAACACAAATATTTATATTAAAATATTCAATGGACCTAAAATTAAAACGCATCAATACTTTTTCTAGTAATTAAATAAGAAATAATATATAATTTAACTTATGAACAATTTATATACTCTAAAACATTACCGAAGTGTTTTATTTAATTCACTAAAATTTCTACCTCTGTGTTCGGACGTCGTTGTAATTAGGTATCTACATGTAATCATTGGCGATTTTATTGATTATAATTAAAATTATATTCCATTGATGAAATTTAACTTAATTTTTTTTATAGTCATGAATATTTATTTTTGTGATTAATTTATATTGATCTATTCAATTTCATTTTGATATTATATTAATATCAACGTATGTATACGCTAGTTCAAACTAAGAATAGTCATGTAAAATATAAAGATCTTGCGACGTAACTCGAAATAAAATAACCGAAAACTAATTAATATAATATACCCTTTTTATTTAAAATTTAAGAGTTAGTAAATTAAATTTCTCAATAACAAGTAATCTTTCGATATTCTTACTTAAGCAAATAGGACAATAAAATAAGTTAAAGTAAGTTACAAAAATAATCATAAATATAAGTAAATAAATTGACTCCTTATGAAATTGAGATTGAAGAGGAGCAGAAAGCACTAGGGCCGGTCAAAGCAAACGATATTATTTATAATATATTTATAAATATCCCAGTTGAATTACAATTCAAATTCTCGAAGCATTAACAGACCCCATTGACGGTGACAAAAAATAAATACATATTATACGAAGCTAATAATATGGAATAAAGCTCATATATTAGAACTGGCGAAGTAGAATCAATAAATCGTTACAACATTTTATCGTATGATCCATAATAAATGAATATAGATACTGTAGTTTGTTTGTTTTTTTGTAATTTTGTATTTATTACAAGATAATTAAAACAAGACTTCATAAAACGACGAAGACGACGACGACGACGTTTGACAACGTGTTGACGCAACGGTCACAACAACCGCCTGATGTGCTGATATGATGCGTTAAAAAATCTGCCAATAACAAGCATACGCAAAGATTAAAAACTCGTCAGCTATAACATGGATTAAAAATCTCAGGTTAACATCACATTAATAGTTGCGAGTCGGAGCGGAGACCTAGTACTTGTATATTCAATAATTATAGACGTGGCATATCCATACTAATATGAAAATAATAAAATAATAAATTAAATAAATAAAATTTTTAATAATAAATACAAAGCCTTAGTGAGCATAATACCTATCTAACGTTATTATTATTTTATTAATATTACTAGCTGCTGCCCGCGACGTCGTCTGCGGTGAACTCAATTAGATTACACGTTGTTACAGAATGCGTTGAAGAAATAAAGGTTCACTGCTCGTTCCCCGTAGATGAGCGTGATAATATGTAGCCTATATGTTGACCCGACTTCTTAATAATATTCGTGCCAAATTTGAAGTAAATCCATGCAGTACTTTTTAAGTTTATCCCGGACATACATACAGACAAACAGACAAAAATTCTAAAAACTATATTTTTGGCCTTGGTATCGATTGTAGATCACACCCCAAATATTCTTTAAAAAAAATATTCAATGTACAGTTTTGACTTTCCTGATGAACAACATGATAAACGTCATCACTAATAAACTTTAGAGAAATATTTGTTAGTTTGTATTATATGTACATTCATAATGAATTTAAGCATCGTTTATTAATATTTTATGTATAGGTATCACTAATCGAGCAGTACAATATTTTATCCGGTCGATATTAGATATTTACAATCATTTGATTCAAGGCCGTGTTCTGATATATACTGAGAGCACTGCCCAGTGCTGTCACTGGAGAAAAATTCATTCCGTTATAAAGTGCCAGTACACTGCCGCAGTACCATAGAGAAATATATGACGTCATGAATCGCCGCCATTTTTGCACGGAGAGCACTGGCGATTTCGAAATAAGGTGCTCTCAGTGCTGTGATCACGTGATCAAAAATATAACAGCGTGATTGATTGTTATTATTATTATTAATCAATATTGCTATTCAAAAATGTCAACAATATTGAAATAATATTTTTTCTTCTTGAATAGAAAACCTTTTCATGATAAATATATTCATTTGAAAAAAAAAGTCGAAAAAATGAGTCAGATAGTATACTGAACTGCGTTCCGTTATAAACAGTAACCAGTATAGCACAGTATAGAAAACTAAAAACGAACGGCTTCGCAGTATACCTACTGAAATGACGTCACACCTCATAGTGCTCCAGTGTATTTCGGAACACGGCCAAATGTTTTTGAATACAGAGTATTCTAAGTAATAATTAATGAATTTTGGTAAACTTTGAATTTATATTTAGATTACTTAAGTACAAAATAAAATGAGCAAACAATATAACCAAAACATGTTGGCATTCCGATAGTGAAAGTGCTTTGCGTTCCGTGCATTCCGCTTAGCCACATAAAAACGTTATTTATATAAAGTTTTTAACACAAATGATTTCTAAATGTCACTTAAAGAGACATAAAAGGTATTTACAGAAAAAAAAAAAGTAGAATTGAAGTATCATCTTTAAGTAATATCGGATATATTTATTTATTTATTAGTGTTATGTTAATATTATTAGGATTATGGATTTCTTTATGGAGTCCGGGCAAATTAGACAATGTCCGAATATACTGGAAAACTATATTATAGAGGAGAGCAAAACAAGCATCTGCTGATGGCTTAATAGTCAGTACGAAACCATTTTATAACGAGTGTTTATTTATTTAACGTTGTTTAGAATTATGGAAGCAATACTTCAGTGAAAGGTCCGTCAAAAAGTGTATTTGGTACAAAGCCATTCAGCCAGAAGGTTAGATATTGTAATAGCTTTAAGACTACGCTCCGGACAAACTCCATTGAACACGTTTGCTTGTATGATAAATCAAACTAATTCCCCTAATTGTGACGAATGTAATAAAATTGAAGATGTAGATCGTATTGTAATGGAATGTTTTCGGAACGAACCATTGCGAAATATATAAAATATAAAAATATTTATGTCCCATAGATATATAGATAGATATTAGAAAAGTTGGTTCATTGAACTGTCTTCGCAATTCCTTTGTCCAAGGAGGCCAGGGCTCTGCATAAACTTGTAAGGCTGACTTTGAGAGTAAGATGATCTTTTTAAGTCCAGTCCATCCTCCATGGTCCATCTAGTAAAAGAAGACGTATAGAGCGCCATACTCGTAGTTTACTGTTCTCTTATATTTACACGAATTTTACTCATTTAATTAAAAGTCTATATCGGATTTAATCGCGTTTATTTAAAACTTTACAGTTTAACAATATTTACAATTTTAACAATATGAGTCAGTCCTGACTCAGTCCCACGAGAATTTAAAATAAAAAAAATAGTCGTAGCTCTTTAAATAAACATAATTAAAAAATCTTAAAATTTTCTTATTAATAATTTAAAAAAATATATATTTTGTCTTTTTAATAATATATATTATAGCTAACAAATGTTACTAAGGATGATCAGCCTTTAAACCCAAACGGCTATTAGGCAGCCAGCTGCTTGGCATTTCGTTTTTAAGACCTTGCAACTATTTAGCTATAATATCACATTTTTTAAATACAAGCACTCAATAAATTCTAAAGAAATAAATTCAAATCAAAATGTATATCTTGTACCTATGTTTTTAAGTCATATGTGTAAAATAGTCTGTAAGTGAATTTGAATGTTAATCTATTACTGTATTTACAATTTTCGCTAATGTACCTTCTTTGTGATAAAAATTGTATAAAATAAAAATCCATGTAATTATTTTTATTACTACATTACAAAAAATTGAAGTACAAATTTATACAATTCGAATGGTTATCAACTTAAGCGTTTTTAGATTACCTTATAAAAGAAAAGTGTGAAGTGAGGTTTGTTATCTTGTGGATATCATAATTTTGTTTTATCTTTAATAATTATATTATTTAAACTACTGTGTTTTTGTTTAATAATTTAAATAAAAATAGTTAAAATAATGTTCTACCATAATATTTCTTATCTGTAACGCTTATCTGCTGCCGTGAATTAGCGCATTTTTGTCTCAAATATTTAAATATAAATTCCTAATAACTCATCGCTATTTCAAAGTTCTTCTATTTTAAAATTTTAAGCATTGTAAATATGAATTGTTCTTTTTTTTTTTACTATTTCAAATTTTAAAATAAAATTTAATTTACGCTTAACGTTTAAATTGTATTAAATATAGTATTTGTATATAAATCACAGCATTCAAAGCAGATTGCATGACGAGTTTACATAGCCGAAAAATAATTATCTTAATTAACACAGCAAATAAATATTCTCGTATTAATTGACTCAAAAAAATATCTACAATACTTTAAAAATATTGTTTTTAATCCTTAATTACGTGACTAACGTAGAATTCATAAATCTTTAAACGGTCTATTTTTAAAGTAGTCTGAACATATAATATAACGTTCAAAAACCATAAAATGATAAAACGAGAAGTAATATCGACACATACATTAAATTTTATATAAAAAAAAACTGTAATTTCAGATCCGCTTGGTGAAAATGGTCATTTGTATCGTAATCTAATCAGAAACAAAATGGCTCCTAAAATTTTTATCAGCCTTTGCGTTTATTAACCTAAAACTGTAAATAGTTTTATGGTGGCTGTTAGTTTGTGATAAGGGTGCTCTAAAACGAAGGTTTTAAAATTAAGAGCAATAAAGTTAACATTAATTATAACAGTGCGATTGTGCTACCCAATATTGAGTATCGGCGCCATTTTAAAGTCATAACATTTTTTTTTTCATCGATTGGGTACTTATATTTTGATTTTGCTGTTAACACTCGAAATTTATTTTCCAAAATAATAAAATACGAATAATATATTCATTTTATAAGTAGCTTAACGTTTATATTAAACATATTTTATGTGAATCTCTAAGCTTTAAAATATGAAAAATTTTTAAACCTATATGTACTACTCAATAACAGATAATTTAAAATATTAATAATGTTTTTAGATATTGTACTCTTATGAAATAGGCATTCAAGCTTATTCCACCATGCAGCTTCTCGTAGCTATTTTTCATTACAGTATCAATTTTACGACTTGAACTTTTTCAAAGCATATTCTAGAAGTCTATAATATAATTTCTAGTTTTATTCTGCAGGGTTTAAATGTTATACAGAAACTTGAACTACCAGTGAGTAAGATATTTAATCTTCTAGTCTTATAAAACAATCCTCAATAATTATAATTAATACACTAATTAATGATTATTATCAAGTGATAAAAGCGTGATCGACTGCTTAATGTGCTCACTCGAAGCACAGCCATAATTAATTAGTAAACCGGTCTCATTTGTTCTTAATAAAATTTAATTTACTTACATTCAACTTACATTATTATGTTTATATTTCAATTAAAGCATTAAAAATGTTTATACTATAAATCAATTCATTTTGTCAATGTTAAACTGTCAGTATTATCGAAACTTATCGTTCAAACAATCAGTTTTGATTATTACAGGTATAAAATATTCGCGTAAATAATTATATTACTTGGATTAAGAGGCAATATAGATAAGGAGGAGATAATTTTTTGTTTACCAATTTATTAAGCTAAATAACGGATAAAACCTACTCTCTACTACTCTCCTCGAGTGTCAGATTAAACCATAATTTCTCTGCTCAAGAGAATAACAGCATCAACATAATTATAGGAGAGATTATACAAAATAAATAAATAAATAAATATTAACCAACAATCACACCACGTTAACCTAGCCCCGTGGTAAGTTCGTAAGAACTTGTGTTACAGGTACTAGGAACGGAAATAAATTTAAGATATAAATACATATATACATAAATACACATCCATGACCCGGTGCAGACATCTATATTCGTCATACAGATTATCTGCACCTGGCGGGATTCGAACCCGCGACCGCTGCGTAGAGTGTCCAGTTGCCTGACCACTCGACCAGCCGGTCGTCAAAAAGTCAAAAAGTATGTAGGATTTAAAAAAAAGTAAATTTTTTTTAAATGTATATGTATATCAATAAGTGGTCAATTTGGACTCTCGTCTCAGAGACTAGAGATAAGTAATAAGTCTAGTTTTTATTTATTTCTTCTAATCTTTAGTGTTGTTATGTTGTTATTCCAATCAGTGATACCACAATTACCACTTAATATTAATTTAAATTTTTATGTTTGTTAATGTGGTGGACCGTAATGTATTATTTTAAATAAGAAAGTAGAAGGGGTAAGAAGTTACAAGCCGCTGGTGCCTACCATAAAAAAAGAACATAATTATAGGCTGTTTATTATACAGTACAGTACCTATGAATGTATCAAGTATAGTATAAGTTCTACTGTGTTCTTAATAGAAAAAGATATAAAAAATAAACCAAAGTAATAAAGAAACAAAAAGCAACGTAAGCTATCTACATCATACCTGCGTGTGATCTCTGTGTGGTTCAATAGTAGTAAAGCACTTTTAATAAAAGCTAAACAACTAGATATCACTTCTAATCAGACAAACTACTTTGCTTCTACTTCCTACATGAAACTAAAATCTTTAGTTTTACACACAATATCCGAAGACGAAATATGCAACTGCAACGCATTCGTATCGCGAATGAGGGTAAAAGTACGTTCCGACCCCTCTGGGCGGCTTCTCTCAGCCTCCCTACCACCCTTCGCCACTCCCTTCGGAACACGAGCTCACACAGCATTTATTATCAAGAAAACCTAACGATATTTGAAAAGAAACCCTACCCAACTAGTATTTACAAAGTGTTCTCCACTTTCCACCTATTTCAAAAGTGCAGTATTTTTAGACAATGAAAATAAATAAACATTGGAGATAACATTTATAGCATTCTGTTTACTTTTTTTTTTCAACTTAAGTAAAATATACTGTATCAGCATGTAAGTCACCCACTGCTGAGCTAAGGCCTCTTCTCCATGTATATGAAGGGTTAGATCTTAAGCCACCACGCTGCTCCAATACGGGTTGGCGGATAAGTTCCCTACCATGAGTAACGATCGTTATCAGGTGTCTATGATAACAACCAGGACCGACGGGTTTACGTGCTCTTCAAGGCACGGTGGGGAGACCCACAAGGACATACACCCAGACCGGAAACAAATATCTGTCCCAAGCGGAAATCGAACCCGCGACCGCCGGCGCGTGGCTTTGAGGAAACTACTCGCACCACTACACCAGAACGGTCATTGAAATATAAGTTATACTTAAATAAATAATATGAATGAATACTGTTAAATTTACTTTTAACATAATAAAAACGGCGACGTAAAGAAAATTTAATTTATAGGACTTGAAATAAAAGAAAATTAAATTACCAATAAAATATATCAAACGCAAGCAGACTTCTAATAAACATTGCAAAATACCTTACAGTTATACGTTCGCTTACCCTTATGTTTATGAGCTTCTATTAATTTACCTACCTAGAATACGTTTCCAATGAACCAAGATGAGACCGTAACAAGAATAATTACAGCTCCTTGTTTCTAATCTTCAGTATTTCTCAGAAGAGACGATTTCCGGAAAATGAATTAATCATATTATGCAATATTATTCATTCTGACCTCGCTTTTTATTCAAGCTAAGATCTATCTTTGTCCAGAGTTGCAATATTTTTGGTTTGTAACAGGTATTTTCAAATATGGCATATATTATGTTCTAATTTGAAAAATAATAAGTAAAACTGGGAAAAATTCTGATACGGAAATATAAAACCTAGTCGAACTTATCCAGCTATCTTAGCTATAAATATTCAATTTTATTTCTAACTGGAATAGATAATTAGTACCTGGATGACCGAGCTTTGCTCGGTTAAATTATATTTAGATATTATTATATACTGATGAAACATAAATAATATTTTCGATCTGACTGACATAATAGTAAAATAATAGGAAGTGGTTATTTAAATAAAAAAAGAAAAAGAGCTCTCAATAATAGTTTTTCTCACAAAAAAAGAAACTTGAAAAAAAAAAATGAAAAAAAAATCAGTCTGTAGACCTGGATTCGAACCCGCGTTTTCTGGTTTCAAATCCTCCCGATACCCATCCGAGCTATTATAAGTTTATAAATGACAGCGAAATTTACCTTCGTATTCTAATGATATTTTTTAATTACGTAAAAAAAGGGATAAAACGACATTTTCTAAAAATAAATCCTAGCTAGATCGATTTATCACCCCCGAAACTCCCTGGATACTAAATTTCAAGAAAATCGTTGGAGCCGTTTCCGAGATTCAGATTATATATATACAAGAATTGCTCGTTTAAAGATATAAAATAAGATAAGATAAAACTGCGGCAATTGTCAAACGCGAGACGCGTGATGTTTAAACGGTAGTAGGGAAAGTTTTTCAAAACAAAATGAAGCTATAATTTTAAATTTCAGTCTCCCTGAATTTTTCCCAGAGCTTGGCGTTTTTATCTATTGTATGTGGGTTATTGGGTTACATAGGTATACCTAATTTATCTACAAGAGACTTTAAATGATTTATTAGGTATACGACGTATCTCACGATTTTATTCCTGTCTTTCCAAATTTCTATGACTTAGATTGTCTAACTCTCTTTTTGGTTATTTCTTTGGTTTTTGAAGTTGGAGCAATATGTTTAACATATCACTAAGTCAGTGTGAAAAGAAATATTTCGAAATCATTCATATTGCTCTTAAGATGATCGTGTTAAAATAACCAAAGTATACACAACTAGGAATCGTCTTCATTAAAATAAAAAATAAAATAAGAACAAAAAAAATTATAGGTATATTAATGCGATTTCTGAAAATATTCGAGAATCGAGAAATATATCATAATTGTAAATGAAGAAGTAACGAAGAGTTAATGAGACGTATAATGACATAGCGGAGCGGAGATTGATTACACTTTAATAGATAGGGTAAAGCACCCAGTAGTCAGCCTTTTAGTGATGATTAAAATTTTATTTAACTGTATTTTAAATATTAAACACTATCAATAAAAACAACTATTATTCTCCGAAAGTTTGTTTATTAAAGTTACTAAAGAAATTAACAAAACATTATATTTCTAATAGTATTATAGACAAAATTAACATTAAACAAATTATGGCACTTTTCACCAGTAGTCAGCCTCATTTCTCCACAAGTCAGCCATGTCTTACCCTGTAGTCAGCCTCTGACTTATTGTTGCATATTTGGCATAGAAAATGCTTATTATTTGGATGTCTTCTGTTAAACGTAGGCCACCCCAATCGCCCTCCAGAGTGACCGGTTCAAAGCAGCCTCAATCCAAAGGCTTGCGGTGACTCTCCTCATTTCATTTGTCCATTTCGTGGACGGCCTTTCGACGCTGCGCTTACCGGTACGTGGTCTCCACTCAAGAACCTTTCTGCTCCATCGGCTGTCAGTTCTACGAGCTATGTGCCCTGCCCACTGCCTCTCCAGCTTGCAAATCTGTTAGGCTATGTCGGCTACCTTCGGTCGTCTGCGGTATCATCATTTATGATTCGATCGCGTAGAGTAATACCAAGCATACCTCACATTGAACCTCACCCTCTCTATTGAACTTTGTGCTGTGCGACTTTGAGGTGTTTAAAGGGCCATAGTCAGAGACCACCTCTCGGGCATTTTCATATATGTTCCCAGCGAATTCAGTACATTTTAAATGATACCATGCATGACAATTGTCACATCCAATATTTTCCTCGTTATTAATTCCTGTATCGCTAGTCAACTCCTCACAATTTTTACATCTTATTCTGTTTATTGTAGATGTCGTATTTTTCTTCCCTTTTTTTACTATTTTTGGAATTCAACAGCTTTTCCGCTTTCCTTTTTTGTAATTCTTCTTTCTTTTTTTTTGCCTTCTTTCCTCCGTCATCGTCCGTTTCATCGTCCTGTGCACTATGGCTTGACCCTTAAATATGTCCATTAACATAACTCGGGATTTCGTCTTGGAAATGATTGATACAATTTTTTTCCCGACCTATTATTTACATATACAGGGTTAATTCTAAAACACCAGCAACCTCGCAGGACAAGATAGCTAACATTATGTACAACAACATTTGTTCTACCACTTTTGTTAATTTGTTAGATTTTATTTTCATACAAAAATAAATATTAATTTAATTTTTCGTCGAATGAAATAAACTCTACGCGCGTCCCAAAGATTAGGTAAATAACTACCACGTACTATTGTGAGGGGAAAGGTACGGGGGCGGCGCTAGCGCCTTTGAACTTGACCTATTTAGCCAGCCGTGAGCCGCGGCAGTCGGCGGCGGGCGACCTTGATGCGCGCGCGTCATATGATTTTGTGTGCTACTCGTATTTATTTTATTCGTATCGATCGATGTATTGTACTTGTACTAAAGTTATTTTATAACCATGGTACCGCCGCTATTCTAATGTCGAATACACGGAAATGGTGAGGATACTGGCTAGGTGTGATGACAATGTGTCGGAAGCCTGTCGGCAATATGCAGCTAGATATTCGAACTTACCTACACTGAGCCGTGAGACAATGTCAACTCACCGAATCTGACAAACTAGCACGAGTAAATTTTTGTAACTGATTCGGTTAACTAAAATAATTTGTGCGTTCAATAAAATTAAAACTAATTCGGAAGTGTTAGCACGTGTTAGTGAACAGCTGATTTTTAGGTGTTGTCTGTGTGTTCGTTGTGATGGTGACTTATTTTGAACGCTATCTGCGCGATACGCACCGACATGCGCGTTACTTTAACCTTAGAGGTAATATTTCGTTTGAAAATATTATTTTATTGTCAATTTTTTTTTAATTATTGTAAATACGCTGATTTCACTTTTGAAATACTTATGCCTGCCTGTATTTAACAATAAAAAGTGAATAATACCTAGCTACCAATATTTGATATTAAATTGGTTTAATTAGACTTTAGTAAACGTTAAAGAATAATTACCTACGTTAATAATTTTCACATATTTTTTATGTTCAGAATTCAGATACCTAATCTACATACCTACATTTTTATAGTATTGGCGGGCATACGGACAGTCGAAGCCTTTTGATGACTAGGTACCGGATTTCTACCGCACAACTGGTTGTGCGGTAACCTCTGGAGGCTATGCAGATGTGTTGCCCTCCTATACATACGATTTATTTGTTTTTTTTATTGTTTAATATAGCCAGTTCTAAGCCTGGTAAAGTATGAAGGGATTATGGACTCAGTTTACGTATTGCAGGGACATGACAAAACAGAAATTTGATTATTCACTTAAGTCACTGCGATATATGTACATACTATGATACTGCCCACAAACCCACCAAGCAATTTATATTAATTTTATTAACTAGAATTATCGGGCAGAGAAAGTGTTATTTATTACTATTATTATGCAAGCGCGCCCGAGCGTCGCGTCATCCTTTCGATAATGAATGAAACATAGACTCTAAATTTCAGAGAAGTACAATAAAAACTTAAAAAATCATTTTTAATTAATGTATTGAGTTATGTCAAAAGTCGTAGAACAAATGTTGTTGTACATAATGTTAGCTATCTTGTCCTGCGAGGTTGCTGGTGTTTTAGAATTAACCCTGTATATTCGGCCTATTTTCTTCAAAAATAATATTACGGGTGGTATTAAGGAGATTATCACATTTTAAAGAGAAGCCACATTTCGCTAACGCTAGGCACCAGTCTTTCAAGACAGTTTCTTCTTTTTTGGTCAACACTGAGTCTGGTCCCATTTTACCTTATCTCTTATTATTATCTAGAGCCCTTAAATGTAGCCAATCTTGTAGTGTCCTTCGTGGAACGCTAAAACTCAACTGGCTTCTCTAATCTTCATCCCATTTCTAATCGTCGCCAAAGCTTGTGTTAATTGCTCTTCTTTGTATTGATATATTGGTCTTTTTGATACGATGGAATTCTAAAACAAATGTTTTTTATGCTTAAATAACCTTGCATAAATTTAATCCTAATTTAAAAAGCTTTAAGGTGCTATTTTGTTTAACAGGACTAACGGCTGACTACTGGGATTTGTAGACCCATTGGTCGGCCCTGAAGTAGAACTACATTTATATGCGGCTGACTACTGGTAAAATACACTTTTCGTCTTATAAGAGATAAGCCCAAAGTAACGAGCAAAATTGGGACTATTCGCTCCGTTAGTTTCACTTCGATATAAGAAAATCACGAAAAAACCAATAGTCAGCCGCTTATGGCCGAGTACTGGATCTACCTTAAAAATTTGAAACCCAGTAGTCGGCCACCCAATTTACAATATATAAAACAAATAAAATGCATGTAATAATTAATTTTATCACAAAATAAACATTTTATTGTAACACAATATAACAATCCACCACAAATTACAGCAAATACACACAAAAACTTACCAAAAACTCGAACACGTTTCCTTAAGAAAAAAATTGTAACAGCGACGTATCTAGTCAGGTCTTTGGCGGCAGTACAAATGAACGAGTGTAGCTTGTCAACCTGACGTGCTATTGTTTGGTAGGTGTGCGTATTAGTCAATAAGGAGTCACGAATTCGATTAAAAAAGAATTCAACGATGTAAACATATTTCAACGCTATTTATATGAAAATAAAGTCTCTAAAGGCTGAGTACTGGAGCGGGGCTGACTACTGGGTGTTTTACCCTAGTAATTAAAAATATTGTATGAAGAAGAAATAGATCGGTCCACTTTTTATACTAGTACTCACGGGAATTCTTTCTCTTCTAGAATTTCTTTGAATAAAACTAGATAGAAATATCTAATGTAAAATATACTTATATAGATAGTATATTAGTAATATAAGTAGGTAATTGTATCCCTATTTAATTAGCTACCTAAAGAGTGGGTTAAAGAAAAATTTGATTGTGAATTTATAAATAAAGTAAAGAAGCTATTAATCAATAAATGTTAAAAGAGTATCTGACAATCTATAAAATATTACATTTTTTTAATTACCCATCTAAAATAAATATTAAATTACACTATATTTACTATCTGTATCTACATATTATGTTCAACCTATGTTCTACAGATATTAAATCGTATTTTTATATGTTGGATAGTACTATAATAATATTGGTGTTTCTGAGAACAGAAAATTATTTTTACGTTACTTAGTATTTTTATTAAAAAACGTTTTAGGCTTTAAAACACAACGCCTTGTATCATTGGAGAACTGTCAACCAATCAGAAAAGTGTTAAAAAAATTTAAAATTGAAATCACTCCGAAAATCTTGAAGGTACATTCAAAATATATAAAACTAATATTAAAAAATAATATTAGTGTGGAATGTATCTCCTATTTAAAAATACCTAAATTGCTAGCAACGAAATATAAATATGGATCTATCTATCTATCTATAATATCTATCTAAATATGGATCTTGGATGGAATTTTTAGCACTGAAAAGTCCAGTCTTAGTACCTAACTATTGTAAGTAAATGAACTTAATTTTTTTTTCTTTTTTTTAATATAAAAGCGTCTCATGGACATATTAAGAAAAAAAATATACTAGTAGTAATAAGTTAGTGAGATAAACAATTTTTTTTTCCATTTCATCACGTCATGTGGTGATAAATCTATTCTGTTGTTTACATCGTGCATATTTACGTATCACCATGATAACCACCACCACCACATATACCATATACAACATATAAATGTGATATATTGTAGAAAAAACGGTTTTCTATATTTCAATATCATATATTAAATTCTATGCAAAAAAAAAAATGAAATAGGTAAGCTTTCTGCTTTTAAAGAATATACACATAATATACAAAACATAAGAATTCACACGTTTTAAAATTTCTCACATTTTTTTAGAAATATTTTCTAAACTTATATTTTGTTTGTTAATCATACAATCATCATCAAAATTTATAATTACATGTAACTAATAAATATAACAGCGATATAAAATAATTTCTAAATATTGTACCTATAGGTACCTAAGTATTTTAAATGTTAAACTTTTATTCACATGTAGGTTTCTGTTAAAAACGTAATATAAAAAACATGAAAAAAAAATTCCATTGATTCGTCAAATATTGGACTCATCATTAAATAAAGAGTCCTTATATTTTAATTTCAAAAATAAAACACGATAAACCCCCGCCCTCGCTTCATATAGGTTATATGAAAAACCAGTTTTAACGATTAATTCAAGCGAGTTCCTTGCAGTTCTGCCCATTTCCTATCACATTTATTAATACGTTTGATAAATAAGTAAATAAATATAAAATTATACACAGATGGCACCGTTCATTAATTAAAAATGAAACAAGCTTTAGATCAGACGTTGCTAAACAGAATCGAGCCATTCATATATTCATAGCGATGTGATGTACCGCAATTAATTATTATCGATAGTATTAACACGACCATCGTAAAATCAATTAGATTGTTAAGGGGACACGATTACATTGTAATTAAAGAACCATAATTGTTTATTAATTACATATATCCAGTTTCTTGAATGCCTCTGGACTAATTGTTAGTTCTGAATGCTTAAGCGTACGAATCTTGTAAACAGTAGCGAATACAGGCAGTAAAAAGTGGCGGGCAGAGGTGCGTAATTTAAATAAAAGGACACATTGAATAAATTATCATCGCTGGCCAAATTTTTTTGTAGATTTTATTTGCATTCGTATTTGTAATATTTAAATTAATCATTTAATACTGCTTCAATGTGTGATTATAAAATGAAGTAATCAATTATAGTAGCAATGTAATTACAACATACATACATTACACTACTTATTGTTTTGTTATCTAAAATATACTCGTAAATAATAAAAGCATAGAGAACACGTTTATAATTTACCTGCATCGCCAACTATATAGTGCTGCTATGCAAGATTTGATTAACAAAAGAAGATTTAAGAACAGTTAAAAACACTCTTGAATTTTCTGAACAAATTAACACTGTGTAGTATTTATGATAAAGATTAGGTATACTCACTTAATGTCAAACTAAAAAAAATATCAAAGGCTTTTAACCTAGTTGATACGTATTCGTAGCTATGAATCTACATAAATGGGCGAATATTTATAAAGTAAAACATTTTACAGAATGACAATGATAGATGATCTTTGTTACATAAAGTTTTTAAACAGCTTGTCCTGAAGATATAATAAATATAGTCACTTTTAGTTGCTACTTCTAGGGATTTAGACCTTTAACTATTGTTCACCGAAAAAGGTATGAAATAAAGCAACCATGTGAAAGTGAACCAGTGAAAGCTATATTTACCTTTCTGTAAGTAACGGGGCCAAAAATATCATAATTCAATTACCTCCTAAGTCCTGAACGTGCGAGAACTGGCAACGTCGCTTTGCGCGGTAAATTTCACCGCCAAACAGTTACAATACGCATTCAACTGTTCGAAATTTGAACACGGCACTGTTCAAGCCCGGCAGATATCTGAAAGGGCGAAGCGATGCTGCGACGTTGCCACGCCTCCACCTCCGAATTCGCCAATCGCACGCCTGAACTAACCGAATGCGGTTTGACATTCGAAATGTTCGTCGTTGTTCTTATCTCTTTCTATACCGTAAAACCCTGTTTATAGCAAGCGAGATGAATTGATTATAGTCGCTTAGATCTATTTTTTGTATTGTCACAGTGTAGAGTCAGCAACGGTGTAAAAGGCGGACCGAAAAAAGCGATATTAAAATCTATAGACCTTGATCTAAAGTATGGAATTGCATTAGAAAACGTTAAGCTTAAGTAAAATTTACTGAGATATTCCGGCATGGAACTAAGATAAATACATCACCTATGATGCGGTTAAACATCGATTAATATAAGCCCTTAAAGGTAAACTTTGAAAACGCATTTTGATGCTTTCTCTAACGTTGAAGTTGATATGTACGTCTCCTTGGATTTAAAAACTATGTAGGTACGTTAACTATTTAATATTTTTAAATTCATCTCACTCTCTATATACTATATCTATTATTACTAGCTGACCCGGCGAATTTCGTACCGCCTAACAATCAATGAATTTCGTGTTACTTTTAACTAAACTCTACTTATAATATTATTAAAATAACAAAATTAATACTATAAATTAATTAAGTGCAGGAGTTTATAATAATAATAATATAAACAAAATGAAAATTCAACAAAATTACTATCATCAAATATATGAACACACACCATGTCAGCAAGACATTTGCTTTATTGAACCTATCTATGTTGCTTAGGATGCTTCATTTTAGAGCTACATTTTTTTTTCTCTTAGTCCCTTTTGAAAATCATATAGTGGATGAAAAAAAAATTTTTAGCTATAAAAAACCCTTAATTTTGATTTTAAGCCATTTCTCATCAAAAAGTAAGTATTTCCCTTTAAAACCATTGAAAAACCATTTTTTATTCATTTCTTCTTCTGCTCTCACAGTAAGATATTTTTTTAAATATTTTGCTACTCAATACTTTAAACAATATTCAATTACCTTCAAAAAAGTCCAGTGAGACAAACCTGTAAGTTATTATTAACAGATATTCAGGTGGAACTTTGAGAAAAAAATGTTGCTCCAAAATGAAGCATCCTTATATTGCTGCATGGGTCGATTTCACACGAACAGTGGCCAACAGCAACGACATGAGGAATGTCTTCCCATTTCCACCGGGAGCTAATAGCAAACATCCAGGAAAAATAAGACACCATTTCCATCATTTATTGCTTTCATTAATGTTTTACACACTTCCTTCTGTTGGTGGCTCAACAGGGATACATTCGTTTGAAGTGATTGGTCTAATTATATCAATATACATATACAATATATCATCATATCAATCATATTCACGTTCAATTTCCAATTCTCGATTAAATGCGTCATTAATTGTACGATCTGGCGCTGACATTCCTAACCTGATTAGCAACTGCCGTACATGAGGCAACACATGTCTTCGATCAAGAGCAAAATCTGGTTATGCATCTCCTTATTCACCTCAAGATTGGGAATTTTTGAATTTACAAGAATTCGATGTAAAGGGTCGTGCTATCCTTGGATTTGTTCCACCGGTCACATGGATTCGATGGGAAGCATTTCGAAATGATGATAACAAATAATCTACGTAGGTATCTTATACGACTTAGAGATACAGAAACAGTTGTTTCAGCGATTGTCATGTCCCAATAAATTTTGGTCTACCTAAGAAAGTGGTAAATAAATTGGCCTATGAACTTACATTGAATATTATTTATCATGACCTCAGACTTAGGTTGGCAAGGAGCTAAAAAACTTTTTCATCTATGACCTGGCAGGTGAGGAATGATTTTAGATGTTTATGAGAAGAAATCATAAACTATCCCTAACAGCAGCGCATGCTTCAAGCAAGATTAAAAATACCTACCGTTAAAATTATTTAAAATATTGAAGACTGATTATTATTGCCAAATAGTTCCATAATTATTCTTAGTTGTAAAGAATGTTATAATATTATATTTTGTATTATTCGCATGTGTTTAAATTAACCCCAATCACAGTTTCAACCGCCCCTGGTATAGGGATAATTGAAAGAAATCGCATTTTTTTTTTAATCTACTGTTAAAAATCACACATCTGGAACTTAGTTATATTACCCTATTAGACCCAACCATTAGGTACTAGACAAAAACGTGCTCTTTTACTAAACACATATACTTCATTTCTCGGATAATATTGACGATACTCGTATAAGCAAAATTGTTTCAATCTTACCCAGTCTACCCTACCTACCTATATAACTCGTATATCGTCCAAAAAATATCATATAACATGACAGATTCTGCCAAACATCTACCAAAATGTTATGTAACGTCATTAATAGATTTTTTTTAATGTTTCCATTTAGTTTGTAGAAAAAATAAAAATAAATATAAAATAATAAAATAACTTATACTGTTTGATATTAACTTCATATTAGAAAAGCTTTAAGCAGCCCAACGCCTCCAAAGTCACAAAATTACGGTTTATTTCATTACTACAGGGTAATCATATTTATTTTTATTTACCTATCCTGTTCTATATTTATATATATATATATATTCGTAAGTTACAAAGAATATTTAATACAATACTTAGAGCCTGTTTGACCGGCTGCTGGAAAATCTATTTAACGTAGGTATAACGGTATTCAACTGATAAAAGCTTATAATTTTTTTTTTTTACACCAACAACCTCGATTTTATCTGTCAGTATTTTATTCACAACTTGTAAATCAAAAATTTGTTCATTAGTTGAGGTAAAACAAACCTTAAGGGTCTGCTGATATAGACTATCGGTAACTTATGTGCGGGATAAACTTTATCAGAAACCGATGAATCAGGCCCTTATATCCTAACTTTTCTGATTAAAAATTTAAAAGAAATCAATCATCACCATAATTGTGTGCAACTGAAACCCTCCTCTGTGCTTCTTAGTTCAAATGAATGTTTTAATTATTATTTGACATGTTTCTAGTTTTAAACAGAAATTAGAAAGTAATTACATAACATATTTTTACAAAGTCAACATCTTCGAAATTTGAAGGTTTTTATTTATTAGAATTTTTATATTTATTATATTTTCAACGATGTAATATTGGGGCTGTCACCCTAATAAACATGTCCGAAGTAAGCGTATAGTCGCTTGGGCTCTCTTCTGCCCCAATCTCCCCGCAAACCTACCCCATCCAGGTATGTTCGCTGAACGATCAAAAGAAATAATTCCCTAGACTATAATAAATAATAGACAACGTTCATTTTATCACGCTTATCTCAGGAACTACATACAGGGACATTTTGAATAAATGTTAATAAAAATATATATTATAGCTAGCGGCCTACAAAATTACTACTATTTCAGCCTGTAGACAACCCACTGACGAGCGAAGGCCTCTTAGGCCATGTAGAAGAAGGGAAACGAAATTACTAAGGCAACTACGAGTATATTAAAATTAGTGTATAAATATTAGACTTTTTGAAACCTTATTGAAATTTAAAAAATATCTAAATTCATTTTCTTTTATTTTATTACATCTACATTAAACTTGTACATATACCTATGTACTTTAATTGAGGTAACTATTTCACATAATGTTTCTTATATTTCATTTAACTACCAATATACATTTAATAGAGAAAACGAAAACGACTACAATTTTTTTTTTTCAAAAGTTATAAATTAAATCATTGAATTGTAAATATGTATAATATTGTAAATTTTTTTATAAATATAATGTGTTTATAGAATAAAAATAAATAATTAAATCATATGCATTATATATTATTACACAAAAGGTAAGCCTGGAAATAAAAATTTCTACGAATATGTATTATATATTATGATTTGATGCATGTCTCTGGATTTACTATGAAGAATGCGAAATCAAAAAGCTACTAAAATAGCGACTCTGTTAGTCGTGAAAGCTTATGTTTAAATTACTGGCCAGGCACATTTTTTGTCAGTATCAAAGACATAGATTTTTGCCTTTTTTCTCGAATCCTTATTTCTTGTAAGGAAATTGATAAGAATCTTAATTCAACTGTCACAAGCTGATCGACTGTAGAAATGCATGGCTCAAATTTTCCACAGTTATATGCAAGTTCTCAGTTATATGTATACACATAGTTATATGTATTCTCATCATTCCAATTTTTTTTTTCCATTATGTATTATATATTTGCCGAGTGGGAGATAAACTTTAAGCAGAAATAAATTAGGTTTAACCAATCGTTTCCAGCCTCTATATTTAAATTTAAAATTAATTTCGCACAGGAATAAATTGCATAATTTCCTTAATACTCGACTTGACCCGAGTTGCATTATTCGGTTCTCCTAAACGATTCTTCTCATGACAAACCGCGTGTAAATTCTAAGTGAATGAATTTATCAGAATTAAATACTATATATTATATACATTTTGAAGTTCTCTATAACCATTATCATAGAACGGGACAAAAGAGCGCTTTGCCCACCCTGGATAACTCTTTGCATATTCTTGAAAAATAGTGCTAAAAACTATAATTAGGTGGTATAAAAAATTCGGCGGATTAAAGTTCAATACTTTTCTATAATAACACCGGTAAGAGGGTTGCGCTGTGCCGCGCTCCCGGCTGCATGGGTACCACCATCTTGCTTATTTCTCCTGTGAAACAGCTTTGCTCTGTTTCGGTGAGAAGGGCAAGAAAGGCAGTGTAATTACTGGCACCGAGACTTTAACAGCTTATGTCTCTAGATACGCAACACATAAATGGATCGTAAACCACTTACCATCAGGTGGAACGTCTGCCAGTTTGACTATCCAACTAACATAAAAAAAGAAAAAAAAAACAGAAGAAGTGGTCTTTGTCCAGCTTTGGGACATTAACAGGCTGTTAAATACTATGAAGGATGAAAAGGTATTATTTTAACTTCCCAAACGCTGCCCATCCTAGCTGGATTCGACGACTGACCTCTCTCTCGAAATTGGAGCCACCAACTTTGATATTTTGTCCTAGGTAGATGTACTCGTCAACAGCTTCGAGAATAGAATCTCCAACAGATATCGGGGTAGTCACGACATGGACACTCGACATGATCTTTATCTTGTCCATATTCATTTTAAGGCCCACTCGTCGGGAAACTCCATAGAGGTCACTGAGCATAATGCTGAGATTCTGCCATGAGCTCAATATCGTCGGCAAATCGTAAGTGAGTGATGTACTCAACGTTTATGTTGATGCCGAATTCTTTCCATTCCCGAAACTTGAAAGCGTCTTACAATGCTGCTGTAAACAGTTTCGGAGAGATGACATCTCCATGTCTCACACTTCGGTGCATTAGAATCGCCCTCGTACTATGCTCCTGTACTCGAACCAATATACTAGCATTATTGTTCAAGCACTGCAAAACTTTGATATACCGGTAGTCAATGTGGCACCGTTGAAGAGACTGAAGCACCGCCCAAATTTCGATCTAATCTAAGGTTTTCTTATAGTCCACAAACGCCAAGCACAATGGCTGATTATACTCCCAGTATTTTGTATAATCTGCCGCAGCGTATGTATGTGGTCTATGGTAGGTACTCATAGCCTTTTAGGAAACCGGCTTGTTCGGGAGGCTGAAAGTCATCAAGCTTGCCCCTCAGACGATTCGTAAAAAGAAGAGCACCACCACGCTTCTGTTCCAGGCTTCCGGCGTTACGCCCTCGAGCAAATCGGCAATAAAAATCCTCTGAAGGACTTTAAGTACCCGTGTTCCACCCGCTTTCAGAAGCTCTGACGTAATACCGTCCTCGCCCGGTGCCTTGTTGTTTTTATGCTGTCCCAGAGCAGTAGTAATCTCGTGCAAGCTGATGTCCGAGATATCTTCGGAATAATGTCGGGTTAGTTCGGCTCGTTGATCTTCAGCCGACCCACAAACAGGTCGGTTGACCGAGGTATAGCTATCTGTAAAACTTCTCGACCTCTCTCAATATCTCATTCCTGGACGACGCTTTACCTCCCATCTTCTGTTTTCAGCATCGACAACCGGCTTTGACCAACAGACGAATCCCTTGAGTACACTTTGAAGCCCCGATTCCTGGTCTACCGTATCTTTAATAAGTTTTGTAATAAAGAACTTTTTTTACGCTGGGAAATGCATTTACGCATCCCGCCACCCGGAGGCGACGGGTTTGTGGGACTCGCTGACACGGCAGAACGTGCCAGAATACCGCACTAAAACCCAGCGGTGCCCTCGTCTTCGTACAAGGACGCCACGGGATCGCTGGCGCATGCCACCGTAACGCCCCGACGGTTGGCTCGCCTATGCGGGCCCCCTTCGCACATAGGTTCGACGACCTCGTCGCCACCTTGTAAATGAGGTCGACGTCCGTTGCGACCGTCTCCCGCATCTAGGCCGAGCGCCCTGCGGCTCTCCTCAGCCGCTCGCACCTGCTGCTCTATGGCTCGATCCGCCTCGGTACAGGGCTCCTCCCGCATTAAAATGCGCTTTTTACACCCGGCGAGGATCACGCTCGCCTCGCTGGTCGACCGCGGACTGCTGCGGAACCGCTTGCCGCTCCTCGTTTGGCCACAGTTGATCTCACCAGCCGTCGCTGCCGAACTGTAGTTAAGTTTAAGTCTTCCATTTTTGTTCCCACGAGTATGGGGGAAAAACGGTCCACCCAGGCAGTGCCCCCTGTACCTGGGTAAGCCTAGCGTAACTCGTCGTGGGTGTCGGCCGGTACCCGGACGAGGATCGCAGTCGAGACTGATCCACCCGCCAGCCATGCATCCCCTCGCGCTGCGTCGCCGCTTGGGATTCGGGGTAATTTTTTATAGAGGTTTTCTTCCTCGCGGTCCGGCCGGTTAAGGCAAGACCCTCGGTCCCGCACGTAGCCGCGAGACATGACCACGACACCACGTAGCGGGATTACGAAAGGATGGTGAACGAGTAAGACAAGCGTACCCGTTCTGTCTGGCGGCAGTGCGAGTGCACGTCAGACCCGTCCGTCCTCCGTGGCGTCACCACGCGCAAGCGCAGTGGCACCAGAGCCCCCGTAGAGACGACTGTCCCCATTACGCCATGCGGCCGCTCAACGGGGCAACTCTGCATAACAGAGCAGTCCCCGGAGCGACTGGCGTTCCTCCCAGTCGGTCGTTAGCCGTAGGCGGCAGCAGCTCCGCAACTGTGAAGCTGCTGCCGTCTACGTTACCAAGGTGCACCACGTGGAGGTCACCGATAGATAGCACCCCTTGTATTAAAGACCTGTCGATCCGCCTATATGCTTCAGCGTCACCAGAGGACTGCAAGTTTAACAAGCGTCGCTCTTCCATGAGACCTTGAGTTTGGTCAGATTTTTGGGGCCGCTTTTACGGCCGGGTCTGTAAAATTATAAAATAAAATTATGGATAGTGTTCACCGACCTGATGTTTATATCGTCCACAGAAATGCAATCGTCAAGACAACTGAAAAGATTAGATAGGTAATTCGAGCTCGAGGAAAGCTCTCGGGGTTTTGAATATGTGCATTAATTAGATGGTCGCAGTGTAGACTTCATCAGGTGTGACCGTTCCAGTTTAACACTGATATTCAATGTACCTCTAACCTCCATGGATTACAGAGACGTCATTGAATATCTGTCATTTGGTGGTCATGATGAAGTCTATTTCATTTCTAGTGGAACCATCAGGACTTATCCAGTACCATTTTCTGTTAAACGGCTTCTGGAAGTAAGAGTTCATCATAAAGAGTCTCTCCTTCTCCAGAAAATCAGCCAGCCTTTGTCCTATTTGGTTTGGCTGTCCATATCCAAATTGCCCCACTCTCAGCTTATCGTCTCGTCTTTTGCCTACATTCACGTTAAAAGTCCCCCATGACGACATTGAAATAGATTTTATTCGTATCTATGACTCTACAGATGTCCTCATACATAGCCTCTACTTCATCTGCATATGCCGAGGTCGGTGCGTATACCTGTGTGACTTCATAGATTATCTCTTAGGTACAGAACATAAAGTACGTTACGTACGTACGTACACAGGTGGTATGACCTTCAGCGAGTATCTTTAAGGTACTCTGAGTATAAGGTTCGCAACCCTGTTCGAAACACTTCCGATGGTCACAATGATGCTAATGAGGGCCCTGCGGACCTCCCGGTAGTAGAACAGGTTATTGGATTCCAGGGTTATTATGTCCTACCACTCTCTTCGGAACTCAGACAAACCCAGTATATTCCAATTTAACCTTTTCGTTTCCTCCTCTAGCTCAACAATCCTTTTATCAGACCTCAAAGTGCTAATGTTGTGCGCCACCAGGCCCAGGTGTCTTCGTAGGTGGCAGCGAAATCTCACTCGAAGATTCCGCTGCCACTGGGGTCTGGGGACCTGGGCTCATTTGTCATACGGGGGGAATTTGCCTATACTCGCCGCGCTTGGCACAGACTCGCTACTAGTCTCTATAAATAGCTGCTTGGTCACGTATATATTATAATTATTGTATAAATTTAGATATATATAAACTAGAGTATAATTATAAACTAAGCTATTACATATTTAAAAAAAAACACAAATTTACATATTTAAATAAAAATAAGCTGTTACAATTTTCCAAGGCTTTCTAAATTTGAAGGTAATTTTTCTTGACAATTAAATTAAGCATCTATCTAATTAACATATACCTAAACGCTTTCTTGTGAAAAATTTTAAACATGTAAAATGAAATAATTATGATAGTAACTATAACTGTTATAACACTAATGCAAAATTTAATACTCTATCATTTAATTATTACTAGCTATGTCTCCCTACTTAATATATTTCTCAAACCAAAGATCACTCTTAACATTTTAACTTGACGCTCGACAGTTTTTAAGTCCCAGTTTTTGCAACTACGACTTCATAAATTACAATATTCAACATAATATCAACATTAACTAAACAACATTAACTTATCGATCGTACGTATAAAATAATATAATTATATTAGTAATTTTTATTATAGATGTTATTACTAGTTTATCATTTTATACAAATTCCGGGAAGCTTATTATTAATACAAAGTAAAACAACTAATGTTTTAATGTTTATATTTAAATTAAATAGATTTATGTAGAGTTGAGATTACTTCAGAGTTTATTTAATCATTTAATATATATATATATATATATATATATATATATCTGTTTTATAAATAAAACTACATGCTTTGTATATGTATTTATACAACTTTTTTTAATTATTTTATGCTGGGTCACTACTACAACAACTATATTTTCACTTTTTTTAAATATTTTAATTACTTTGTAAATAAGTGCTTTGTATTTTATTAAAATTTTACGTGAGACTTAAGTTAAAAAATACCCCTGTTCAAATAAAAAAAATAATTAATTTACAAGCGTATTTATAACATAACTACGTTATTTTTAGTGTATTTAAGTTATTGGATTATTAAAAACACGGTAGAGTGATCAAACAATTTATGGTGTTTTTTTGGAAAGTTGTGCTTTTATTATAAATTGTCTCAATATCCAATTGTTAAAGGTTCATTTAAATCTTGTAATTGAATATAAAATAAAGTTTTTAATGAAACATAAGTAATTTATTAATAAGCAAGGTAATTTATTTAAATAAAACACGTTTACATACCTTAAAGTACTTAATATTTTTTTAATAACAGGTGGTATTATCAGCTCTTAGACATATATTTCTAAAGCAAAAGCCAATCGTTTATAATTAGGACCGCAGTGGTAAACATTACTAACAGTAGGTGTACCTTTAATGTGAAATAAAGTTTAAACAGAAAGCGCCGATCGGTCTCTACGATAACTTATCGAGTACTTCCTCCGATATGAACGGTTTTATATAAAAAAAATAATCAGATCCATAATTCTTGTTACTTTAATGTTTTAAACCTTGAGTTTGGGGCAAAAAAAACATTGTGTACTTATTAAATATTCAGCTTGTGTCTGCGTAAAAGATAGAAATAAATCTAATTGTCATAACTACACACAAATGAGCGATGAGACCAGCAATGTTGAGGGACACTATGTGCGAAGTGAATTAATGTTTAAGACTAACCGAAATCGTATATAAAGTAATGTAATTTTTTTTTATATTTTACGTACATTTTACATATAATTATATTATTAATACCTTAGTATATGTAAACATATCAAACGTTTAAATTATCCTAAGGCACTAATTCGTCGCAGACGTTAAGCTTTTGAATTTTGATACATTCAGTTTTCACTATTATTAGTATTTTAAAAATTATAAAACATTAATATCATTTTATATCCCACTGTTATTTGAAATTTATATTCTTAAGATGCTTTAATAGGCATAAAGTTTTAAGTTACTTGAAGCTAAAAACGTAAAGTGCTAGTGTGTAGGTTTTTAAACTGAATGTCAAATGATATTTAAGTTGGCTTACAAACTACAAGAAGTACAATAATATCAGTAACAGCATCCTTCAGATCAAATACATCGAAATTCTAGTTCTGAATATTATTAGCAAATGCACTATATGTTTCTTTGTACTGCTACATGTGTAAAATTGTCTACATACCAAAGTTTAACATACGCCAGTTTTAGCCGATCTGAGTAAGATTTGCTGTGAAAACTTGTTCGTTTTTGTCTATTTTTATCTATTTCATATCACAAATAAAGATTAAAATTTTATTTTGTTTTAAATCAACAAACTGTAAAACTACAAAAAATATTTTAATAAATATTTTTACATAAGAAAGCTACATTATTGAGGGGAAGTAATAGGTTTCAATCAAGCTGATCGGCAGTTTATAGAAAGAAATACGATATGCTCATGAATACGCATATGACAGTGACATTAAGGACATTTGAAATTTATGCTCAGGATTCATTAGTCGTAAATTTCAATGACGTGCAATACGGATGAAAACCCAAGCGACGCTTAGTTGAAATATGAAGTCATTGTCCAGTTGTTTTTCAAGTTATATAAATGTTAATGAACTATGAAAATATTACAATTGAGATGCATTTCCGAGTCGACGGTAGCTTCTCAAAAGTAGAAGAACTAAAAATATTGCGAAATCACAATTCAAGGATGTTTTTTGAAAGAAAAATATGTTATTATTTTTATTATATTAAAACTTTTTCAAATCAACTGAGCTTACTGTCTACGTCTTTAAACAGGCTTGCATCTCTTCTCTTTATGTGCTATGTCCCCTGGATGGGGCAGAGGGCGTCCACAGTGCGCTGTCATCTCGCTCGGTCTTGGGCTATCAGCTTCATCTCGGGCCAGGATAACCCGATAGTCTTCATCTCCGCGGTGACAGAGCGACACCAAGTTTGCTTGGGGCGGCCACGTTTCCTTTTCCCTTGAGGAATCCACTCTAAGGCCTATCTCGGTATGTGATTGGGATTCCTTCAGAGGGTGTGACCGATCCATAGCCATTAACGGCGCTTTATCTGGTGGCTAACTGGGGTCTCTTTGCAGAGTTTCATCAGGTGGTCGTTTGATATTTTTTCGAGCAATCAGATGCGAATGATCAGCCGTAGGCATCGGTTGGTGAAGACCTGGATTGGCTGTGTGATGGATTTAGTAACATTCCAAGTCTCACATCCATACAGAAGAACGGTATTAACGTTAGAGCGAAAGATTTTGAGTTTCATTCTTATTGTTAGTGTCAGTTTCCCTGACTTGCATACGGGTCACAACTGAGAGAAGACTGCCCTCGCTTTGGTAATTCTACAGGCGGTGTCCTCTTCGGTACCTCCAGAATCCGACACGACACTACCGAGCTAGTGAAGCGTTGAACGCGTTCTAATGGCTCTGTTTCTAACAGTAGTTAAGTCAAGTAAAAAATTATAAAAATTAAAAAAAAAAAATTAACAGTAGTTCTTCGGGTTATTTTCCTCGGGACGCATCTCCTGGGTCTTTTTGACGTTAACTTTGAGGCCATTTCTAGCTTGGCTTTCTAGCTCTTGCTGTAAGTCTGACAGCTTGGCTTGCATATCTGCGTGTCTGTGGGTGAGTAAACATATGTCATCAGCATAGTCTAGGTCATCTAGTTGGTTTATCAGACTCGACGCTTGCCATCGTTCGTTCTATCCATGACACCATCCAGAACGATGAGGATCAGTAAGAACGAAAAAAGACCCTGTCTGACTCCTGCGTGGACTTCAATGTTAGCTGAGATAAGGCCGTCATGAGCTACTCAACAAGAATAATAATCTTTGTAGATGGCTAAAAGTATATTTTTGATCTTTAGAGAACCTCCCGTATCGTCAAGGCGTGACCAAACGCTTGACCATTTTACCGTGTCGAAAGCTTTTTCGAGGTTGACAAAGGTTAGATATACTTCCCTTCGCCATTCTGCTGCCTCTTCTAGTATAAAATCTGCATCTATATAATCCGCAGTGTGTTTATTTGACCAATGCAAGAGCGGTTTGGTCGAAATCCTGCTTGTTTCTTTCGCAGTAGTGATTTGATTGCTTTGGACATCTTGGCCAGGATAACTTTGCTCATGAGCTTAGATGGTAGTGAGGGTAAGGTGATTTCTCTTCAATTTCCGCACTGGCTAAGATCACCTTTCTTTGGAACAGTGATTATAAGGCACTTATTTCAATCCTCAGGAAGCTTCTCCTCAACCCATCCTATCTCCAAGAGCGGTATCAGTGACTCGAGGGTGTATACATCGGCTTTTAGCATTTCAGTAGTAGGTAATCAAGTCGAGACCAGGTGTCTTTTTGTTTTTTAAGAGTCGCAGTGCTTTCTCAACTTCTATTATGATGGTGGGTTTGAGTCTTTATCTAGCAAAGTAGCTGCTGTTGTGGAGGCAGATGAATTTGTGGAATCTGTAGTCGAATGCGAAAGACGACGTCGAAATGCTCACGCCAGCGCTCAAGTTGCTCTTCTGCAGTCGTGATGAGCTTGCCCCTTTTATCTCGGCTTGCATATCATTGTATTAACTATTACATAAAATATTTTTTTGATGCAATAACCGTTTATTTTATATAAAATAAGAAATAAATTATAATACCTCAAAAAGTTTTAATTACATATACAATTCGACTTATAAAATTGTAGACTACCTACTTGAAAATTTTAAAGTTAGAATTAATTAACGTTATACTTTGATAAAAAGTTAACTTTACCATTTGTAAGAGTCTTCGCTAAAATATTCCCTTTCAAGCTTTCTTACACCATTTACATTCAACGTGGAATTGAGATTTATTTCACTATGTCGAGGTTTTTTTACAACTTTTTGAAATCATCTGTAAACAACAACACTGTTGAAGGCGCTGCTTTAACAAAGGAACATGTTATTAACATCCCTTACACTTGTTCGTGTGAATTTACTCGCTTCGTACGAATAAAACTACACAATGTCACGTCCCGACATCGTCGACAGATTTATAATAATTAGTAGTAGTATACACACGGCGCCTGCCGTCCTCGTGATATATATACAATACAGTAAGTTATATATTTTCAGAATATTTATTTTTCATTTAACGAAACTCAGCAAGTTCTTAAAAGATTCAATAAATATAAAAGACTATAGTTAAATTTATTATGTGGAAACAAGAAAATCCAAATTTACTATACGATTTGTTTAGAAAGTTTTTATTGGTCATTGAGATCTTAAACATTATTAAGATTAAAAAAACTTTTTGCAAATTAATATTATCTAAATGTTATATAATAATATAAGATTGAATACTGTACAACAATTTTTTTTTTTTAAAAAACTAAGAACTATGTTTTCATTGAACGGTGAACTTGACGTCCGTACATCTCTTGTCACCTCAGTTGCCGAAAATAGATACCATCGCTTTCATCTCGTTATACCAAGACAATTATATGCTTACTGATTGACGACGCCGCTTTTATCTCATAACCCAAAGATGTAAGGTTTAAAATACGATCGGCAATTTATTTAAATTTGAATTAAAATACAATAATCGCGTTAAAAATATGCGATGTAAGACCGAGATAAACGTTGTTAACGACAAATTTAAGTGTAAACGATATCTATGTTAATGTTATTTTATTCGATGGATTTTTAAGAATACAATTTAGTTAACACATACATTTTAAATCACAAAATATAATACACGTATTTAAAATATAACAACTTCATACATACATGCATTATGTAAAATATGTTTAGAACCAAAACATAAACTTAAAGTATAAAATATTTGAAGTTATTATAACGCTATTTATTTAATTCCTGTAAATGCCAATATTATAGGAATAAAACTGATAATATATACAATTAACACATAGCTGCAGTCGTCTGAACAATTTAACGGAACATACATCTTTTTCTTAAAAATAGTTACTATAAATTAAATCACTACAACTATATAAAGAAACACAAAGACGAGAAAAATCACAAGAATATCGTCATCAAATGCATTCTACAACAATAAAATAATTTAACCACGCAGTAGTCACCATTTTTAATTAATAGTTAAGTTTTTAATTATACCAATGTTCTTAGTTTATTTTATTAAATCATTTTGTCAATTAAAAACAAGACAGATTTGCATTTATCTATCAAGTGTCTATATTTATGATCACGCTGAAAATCGTGGGTTGTTTTTTTTTAGATTTATCAATATCTTTAAAAAAAATTACTTTTAATTTTTAATATGTTGAAGTCTTTAAAAAATTTATGGCCAGATAACAAGCGATTTTATTGCCCGAGCGTAGGTCCTAAGTACTTTGTAATAATTGTCTCATACTTTGTAATGTAAGTAAAAAAAGATTAGAAATTATGACGTAATCAAAGAACATATTGATGTCGTTGAAAATATATAATAATTATCACATACTGTGCGTAGAACCCAGAAGTTGAGCAAAACGAGACAGCTGTCTTGTCCTCATTGGGAAGCTTTCAACGCAGCCGCTCGTTTTTATTCCAGTTCAACTTCATGAAATTAATATCAATTGTGAGCTTGCCTTCTACGGCAACATAAAAACATGTTCTTCTTTGTGTTCGGGTCGTCGAGGACAAGCTTTCAGATGAGGCTTCTTGAGTATTCACCGAGTGTTATGAGATATTATCCGACAAGCGACAGAAGTTCCATTGTTTCAAAACGCTTAAATGTCCGATGACCTTTTGATTTCTTCATCAGATAGTAAGGTAAAGTTAAATCACAAGAAGACGAAACAAAACTCTTCACTACGCCTTATTGTATCACTTTCTTTACTAATCAAAAACTTTTAAATTTATAAAACACTTGTGTAAAATTAATTAATATCATAAAATCAGGCTTAGGCGTAATGTATTGAGTATGATTTAATGAATAATACAGTTTTATAATATTTATTATCCATTTACTTTACTTATATAGAATCAATAAAATCTACGTATTCTAGTCTGAAAACTATCGTTCGTGAATACCGAGTGTAAGAAAACCATATATTTATGGCATCATAAACAAGGGAAAGGAAAACCAGAAACTTAATGAAAATGAATTACATTTATAGAATTATTATATTATTAACCGATTTTTATCATCAATAAATAAATTCTCTCGAAAAAATAAAACTTAATAAATGGTACGCTTTATTTACCTCTTTAGATAGGTATATGGAATTTGAACGATGCAAATGTGTAACAGGAAAAATAAGACATTGTTATTTAAGTTAGTCTACACGACATTAATTTGCTGTATAAGCTTAGGATTTCGAAAATGAAAACTGGTGTTAACTAGTGTGTTAAACTGGTAAAGGTTGACTGGATAAATTTCAAAACGTTTAATTGGAATTAAAAAATTTAGTCATGTAGGCAGTTTTAGTTGGTTCACATAAGTCCATTTTCATTAAGAATTTTGAAATATATTTCGTAATATAGTATATATATTATTTTATTTATTATAGCATATGTATTATTTTATCTCCAGCGTATTATTATCTCCATCTTTCATAGCAATCAGGTCATTACTTTTTGCGTACAAATTTTCGTTTTGTTTAGTATAGGTACTTAGTAGTTGGACATGTAAAATGTTTAATAAACTTTGGTTTTATGAATTAAAACAAGAGATGAAAAGCAAAGTAAAATATGTAGGAAATGAAAGTTATTATGAGAGCGTATACTTTTTAAGATCTAGACAAATTACGTTTAAGATTTAGGCAAACGCGCAATTTAAGAATTGAAGTTTATTCAAACCAGCCATTGAGTTTGAATCAAATTGAAAAACAAGAATTCTTTATATATAAACGTAATATATATTCTGTGATACTACTATCTTTCTAAGATTTGATTAAAAAATTCGTCAAACCAATATAAAAGTAGTAATTTATTATAATTTTGTAAGCTATTTTTAATATCGTGGATAAAATGCATTCGCGTGGCGTTGATCGTAAACGTCAACTGAGGCGGTTGCATTTCACAGATCACAAAAAGACGATTGAATTTTTTTCTTTAATATATTTTAGAGTATACATAACTCATACATACATCTACAAATCCTCGTCATTTTTCATACCAAGAACTGCACTGTACTGTATATACGGAAAATTGTAAGAAACCACGCATAGAGTCTATACCTATCTGTAATCTGGAGGCCTCTGTATAATTGATACAATTGATACATCGAAAGTTATATCCTAGGTTATATATGTTATAGCCTCCGGGAGCTGTTTGACCGCTGTCTGCGGTCTGGCCAGTTCCCGGGGGCCTGAAGGGAGGGTCGGCTCTGCCTACTTCCTAAGGCAGGGCGGACCCCGGACTCGGCTTCGGCGGTGCGACCGGTAGTGCTGCTGAACGAAGCCGGGAAGGCCTTGGAGAAGATAGTAGCCTCCCAGCTCGTTCAGCACCTGGAGGAGGGCTCGGGACCCGGACTTTCAGAATCCCAGTTCGGGTTCCGAGCACGTCGGTCGACCGTCGACGCCCTCAAATGCCTGCGGGCGATGACGGGTGAGGCGGAACACGGAAGGGAAGTGGTGGTCGCGGTGTCGTTGGACATTGCTAACGCCTTCAATAGCCTCCCGAATGTCTGGGTCCTGCGATGCCATCTTCTCCCCGGTTTGGGTGTTATCTGCTACGCGGATGACACCCTCGTTTATTCTTGGGGACGAAACTTCAAGGAGGCGGCGCGGCTGGCCGAGGTCGGACTCGACCGCGTGATCAGCCGCATAGATAGTTTAGGGCTTTGTGTCAGGATTGACAAGACCGAAGCCCTGCTCTTCCGCGGGACTGGCCGCAAGGGACCTCCACCAGGGGCTACCCTTCAGATTAGAGAGGGGAGAGTCAGGATGAGCCCACAAATGAAATATCTCGGGCTCATCCTGGACGGAGGGTAGACCTTCGGCCCACATTTCGCGATGGTGGGACCGAAGGTCGTGCGCGTGCGCGAAGGCGGCGAGTGCGCTGGGCAGACTCCTTCCGAACCTCGGAGGACCCAGCGCTGTCTGCAGGCAGCTGTACTCTGGAGTCTGCCGGAGTCTGGCGACGTACGGTGCCCGGTTTGGGCGGATCGCCTCACCGCGAAAAATAAGGCGGCGCTGCGCGCTGCGCAGATAATAATCGCGGTGAGGGTGATTCGGGGGTACCGTACGGTATCGTGGGCTGCAGCTACTGCTCTAGCCCGCGACCCCCCGTGGGAGCTCGTGGCGGAGATTCTTACCGAGACCTACTCATACGTCTCGGGTAGGAGGGCTCTTGGTGAGAACCCAACGTTGGACGGGATCCTACGGGTGCGTCAGATAGGACAGGAAGCGCTAATGCGGAGGTGAAGGGAGGACCTGGCGGTGCAGCCGTATGGCACACGCGTTACGACTACGCGTTACGGCAACGCCCGGTCCTTAAGTGGTGGATGCGCCGAAAATGCAAGCCCCTCACCTTCCGTCTGACACAGGTTCTCACCGGGCACGGTTGCTTTGGTGACTACCTGTGTCGGATAGCCCAAAGGGAGCCGACGACTCAATGCCACAGTTGTGGGGCGGCGCTGCGTCGGGGTCTGACGTCAGTCCTCGGAAGGGACTTGTCGCTTCCGAGCATCATCACCGCAATGCTCGGCGACGACGAGTCCTGGAAAGCGATGGTCTCCTTCTGCGAGACAGTAATGTCCCAGAAGGAAGTGAGAGAGGAGGCCGCCGACGTGGCTTCCATCCGCGGGCGAGTAACGCCCCTGTGCCCGTGTCGGGTCGGGATGGGAAATCGGTCCTGCTAGACACGGTGTCGTTGGGACTGTTCAGAGGTGAGCCGAACAGGGACAGGGAAGCCCCATGGAGGAGAAGTCTGGCCTTTTCGCCGAGGCCAGCCTGTCGCTGGAGGGATCCTGTTGCCTGCAGATCCGGGACCATCCAATTAAAGCGACTGAAGGCTCCCGCAGGGGTTTAGTACGGTATTGCACTCCCAAAGTGCCGAGTCCGACATAGGTCTAGGACTGCCACCCGGGCGTCCTGGATATCATCCGTAAATGGATTCCCCTGCGACAAAAAAAAAGGTTATATATGTTATACCAAAACAAAACAAAAAAATATATATAAATATTCACAAAAATGTAGTCGGAATGTACACTTTTATCAAAAACATGCCCTGACGTTTGTTATGGTTCCGCGTAAGCCTTCAGGGGATCAATATTTGATTTCTATCTCGGTCATTATTTTAATAATATCCTATTACGTTCATGTATTCAAAGGATATGAACGAGTAATGTAGCTATAATTTATATATACATTACAATTTAAGATAAGCAGTTTCTGTTAATATACGTATTGTGTATAAAGATAAAATATTTCTTTATTATTCATTACATAATAAATTATTATATTTAATCTAACTACGTATTTTTCAAAGTCAACAATTGAATCCTTCTAATTTAAAATTTAAGTTCAATGACTACTAATAATACGTAGGTATACGTAAATTTTAATAGGCCATTTTGTACTTTTTGACCTTTTAATAATAGTGAATTTCCGTCGTTTATGTCAAAATCACTTACCATAATGATTTTACAAACCTTTAGCTTAGATTTAGCTTTTACAATAGTCACAAAATTTACAATTATTTTAAGAAATGTTGTTGACCACCATTCTGGTGTGGTGGTGCGATTAGTCACCTAAACACACACGATATTTGTACTTATACAAATATTTGTTTCTGATCTGGGTTCTTGTGAGTCTCCCCGCCGTGCATTAGTCCCGGTTGTTGTCATAGACATCTGATAGCGATCGTTACTCATGGTAGGGAAATATATACGGCGTACTAAACCCCTGCGGGAGCCTTCAGCCGCTTTAATTGGAGGGTCCCGGATCTTCAGGCAACAGGATCCCTCCAGCGACAGGCCGGCCTCGGCGAAAAGGCCAGACTTCTCCTCCATGAGGACTGTCCGGCTCACCTCTGAACAGTCCCGATGACGCGACGCCATGTCTAGCAGGACCGGGTTCCCATCCCGGTCCGACACGAGCACAGTGGCGTTACTGGAGGCGCATTAAGTAGCGCCTCCTACGCACCCCCATTACCATACACCCCCATACGTTGCTAAAAAAAAAAAAACGCCAACCCGCAGTGAATCAGTGTTGCGCATTATGGTCTAACTCTTCTACTATATGGAAAAAAGGCCTTTGCTCAGCAGTAGGACGTTTATAGGCTGATTCAACTCAGTTTAGATCTAGAAATATTAAAAGTCTATAACAAAAAAGGGTAATATTAATTTAGAAAAAAAAATTATGTCTTAAAATTATCTAAAAAAAATTATATACAAGAAAAAATATATCTTCGCTTAATCTGTTCGTTGAAGAAGTTTTGCCATGTAATACTTACAAGAGCAGAAAAATAGCCGTAAACGTCAACTAATTAATAACTAACAGTTAAATAAATTCATTGAACTTTTACTATAAAATATTTCATTTCGATCATGGAGTATAAAGGTAAAGGAGCACTATCTTATGTTAAAAAATGTCCCCCGAAATAACCTTAAATCAAAATGGCGTTTCTGTACCAGAGGACCGTTTTTACGTTAGATAATTTATTTAACTCGCAAGCCATTTAACTTTTAATTACAACACATTTGCTAACTACTCTAGTCTATGTGATTAGGTACTTGAAACTCACTCACTTGACTCACTTGACTCAGCAAACTTTAATTTATCCTCCCTATGGCCCTCCTTATTTATTGTTATTTTATGGACACTTTGTGTCAAACAGCGATATGAGATAGTGCCTTTACCTCTGTATTGCTTGATTTCTATATATTCTGTATATTTTGTCTGGTCCATATTCATTTTAAGCCCCACCGGTCGGGAAACTCCATCTAGGTCACTGATCATAATGCTGAGGTCTTCCAAGGACTCTGCCATAAGCGCGATATCGTCGGCAATCCGAAGGTGAGTGATGTACTTGCCTTTTATGTTAATATTGAATCCTTTCCTTTCCAGAAGCTTAAAAGCGTCTTCTAATGCTATGGTAAACAGTTCTGGAATGATCACATTTCCTTGTCTCACGCCTCGCTGCATTGGGATTTCTCTCGTGCTATGCACCACCACGTTTCTGTTTCAGGCTTCCGGCGTTACTCCCTCAATCAAAACGCCATTAAAGAGCCTCTGAAGGGCTTTAAATAGGTATCGGTGTTCCACTAGCCTTCCGAAGCTCTGACATAATACCGTCCTCGCCCGGTGCCTTATTGTTTTTAAGCTGTCCCAGAGCCATACTAATCTCGTGCAAGCTGATATCCGGGATATTTTCGGAGTCATTTCGGGTTAGCTTGAATCATGGATCTTCAGTCGAACCACAGACAGGTTGATCGACCAAGTTATACACCTTTCCGTAAAACTTCTCGACCTCCCTCAATATCTTAACTCTAGTCGACGCTGTACCTCCATCCTCTGTTTTCAGCTTCGAGAACAGGCTTGAACCAACAGGCGAATCACTTAACAATACTTTGGAGCCCCGATTCCGCTCTATCATATCTCTATTTTGTATGTAATGTATGTAAAGATACGCATATCGTGTCTCAGACATATTCGTCTGTTGATCCGCTTATATGCTTCAGCGTCACCAGAAAACTGCAGGTTTTATAAGCGTCGTTCTTCCATGAGACTAAGTTTGGTCAGAGACTTTTTGGGGGTCGCTTTTACGGCCGAATCTGTAAAATCAGCTCCCGATTGCACTGGACACTGGACTGAACAGTGTTCAGCAACCCATTGTTTATATCGTCCACAGAGACGCAATCGTCAAAGCACTCGAAACGATTAGAAAATTCGACCTGAAAGCTCTCGGGGTTTTAGATATGTGTGTTAGATGGTCACAGTTTAAACTTCATCAGCCGCTTCGCAGCCGCGACCTTTCAAATTTAACACTAATATTTAATGTGCCTCTAACTAATAGGTGATTGCTCCCGGTTTTCACCCTATGAATCACGGAGAGGTCATTGAATATCTATTGTCTGGTGTTCACGATGAATTGTATTTAATTTTGTGGAACGATCAAAACTTATCCAGGCCAGTTTTCTGTCAGACGGCTTCTAGAAGAAGGAGTTCATCATACAGAGTCACTCTTTTTCTAGAAAATCAGCCAGCCTCTGTCCTCTTTGGTTCCCCCTGTCCATATCCAAATTGTCCCACTATCAGCTCATCGTCTCTTGCTATCTTTGCGTTAAAGTCCCCCATGACAACATTGAAGTAGGTTTTATTTAGGTATGGCTCTACTGATGTCCTCATACATAGCCTCTACTTCTTCATCTGGGTATGCCGAGGTCAGTACGTATACTTGTATGACCTTCAGCGATTATCTCTTAGATATAGAGTATAAAGTACGCAATCCTATTCGATACACTTCCGATAGTCACAATGTTGTCAATGAGGAACCCTTGGACCATAAACCCGATACCCCCCCTTTTTTTTTTGACGTTGGGAAATACGTTTATGTATCCCGCCGCCCGAAGGTGACGGGTATGCGGGACTCGCTGACTGCGAAGTCAGAATACCCACTAAAACGGCGGCAGGTGATGGCGACATAGCCGCAGTCTCCTCCGTGACCTGGAGTATAGAACTTTGGGAAGCGGCCGGGGTCTTAGGGACCGCTCTACTCTTCGATTTGGGGGGGCGGCACTCCCGTCCCCCCATCAAATGAGCCGCCGGTTTGCCGGCGGCAGCACACACGGCGCAGCGCAGAGCTCCGGTGCAATTGCGGGCAATGTGCCCTTCCACGCCGCACCGTAAGCACGCACCGCTGCGGTCAATCGCAGCCGGACATGTCGGGCGGGTATGCCCGATTCCTAGACATTTGAAGCAGCGCATGGGACGCTGCTCCAATACTTGCACTCTGGCCGAGCTCCACCCGACCAAGAGTCTGCCTGCTTTAGCCAGGGCCTTAGCGGCTGGGATCGGGCATCGCACCACCGTGCACCCACCCAGTCCAACCACGATTGCGCCAGTCTTCACTACGCCAACGTCGCATTTACCAGCCGTCGCCACCGCTGCGGCCACCATCTCGCAGGAGACGGAGTCATCCAACCCAGAGACTCGCACACCCGCGAGCTTCATGGGTTGGACGACTTTTGCCGTGTTCCCCAACGACGCCTGCATGGCCTCCGCCAGGCGTCCCGCCGCTTCCGGAGTCTGCCCCTTAGGCAGCTCCAACAATCTGGCCCCAGTCGCGGCGCGCCGCAGCTTGAGCCCACCGACGATGCCGAGTTCGGCCAGATCTATCGTATCTGCCGCCTGCTTGAGCAGGTGGCAGTACGTGACGCCCTTGCTCTCGGCGTACTCGTCAAGCGTGACGAGCACTGCCGGAGAGCGGGGGGCAGCCAGCTTCGGCTTTTTCGCCCTCTTCTTCTTCTTCTTGTCCGCCACAAGCGGAGGCCGGAATGTCTTCGCCGGCAGGAGGCGGTCTTCAAGGCCGGCGAAGCGGGCATCAATCATCCGCCCCACCGACCGAATAACCGACGCGCTCACCTCCTCAACGAGGCTCTCTTCTCGTCTTGGCAGACAGGTGGGAGTGGCATTCGACGAGCTCTGCTCTCGTAGCTCCACCACCTGTCTACGGAGGTCCGCGAGGTCGCGTCTCAGGCGGGAGTTCTCCGCCTGGAGCCGACGCACTTCCTTCGAGGCTGTTCTCTCCTTGAGGGCCTCTACCATAGACTTAATCGAGGTCGCCGCGTCCTTCAGGGTCCGTACGAATGTCCCCTTTAGGTTGGACGACCTCGTCGCCACCATACAAAGCAGGTCCACGTCTGTGGCCACCTGATCCACCAGAGCGTCGGCCGTGCGCGGGTCTCCAACGTCTACGCCCAACGCTCTGCGCCCCTCTTCGGCCGCGCGCGCCTGCTCCAGGATGGCCTTCTCGACCTCGGTGCAAGTCTCTTCCCGCTCGAGAATCCGTCTTTTGCATCCGGCGAGAATCAAGCTCCCCCCGCCGGTCGACGGTGGACTTCCTTGGGGCCGCTTGCCCCGCCTGTCACCTTCACTGGCTGTTGCCGCCGAGCTGTAATCGTCTGAGTCGACGGCAGCCGACTCATCTCCCGTATTCTTCTTCCTATAAATGTTAAGTTTTAAGGGTTCCATTTTTGTTCCCACGAGTATGGGGGAAAGACGGTCCGCCCAGGCGGTGCCCCCTGTACCTGGGTAATCCTAGCGTAACTCGTCCGGGTGTCGGCCGGTACCCGGACGAGGATCGCAGTCGAGACTGATCCACCCGTCAGCCATGCATCCCCTCGCGCTGCGTCGCCGCTTAGGATTCGGGGTAATTTTTTATAGAGGTTTTCTTCCTCGCGGCCCGGCCGGTTAAAGCAAGACCCTCGGTCCTGTACGTAGCCGCGAGACATGACCACGACACCACGTAGCGGGATTACGAGAGGACGGTGAACGACCAAGACAAGTCTAGCCGTTATGTCTGACGGCAGTGTGAATGCACATCAGACCCGTCCGCCTCCGTTGCTTCACCGCGCGCGAGCGCAGTGGCACCGGAGCCCCCGTGGAGACGATTGTCCCCAATACGCCATGCGGCCGCTCAACGGGGCAACTCTGCGTAACAAAGAAGTCCCCGGAGCGCTGAATCGCATACCCGGCGTTCCACCGAGTCGGTCGTTAGTCGTAGGCAGCAGCAGTTCCGCAATCGCAGCTGTGCAGCTGCTGCTGCCTACGTTTCCAGGGTGCACCACGCGGAAGTCACCGATTGTAGCACCCCACCCGATACCCCCCTAAGACTATTGATCTCCCTCCCGGTAGTAGAATAGGTTACCGGATTTCAGGGTTATCGTGTCCTCCCCCTCTCTTCGGACTTCAGATAAACCCAGTATATACCATTGTAACCTGTTCGTTTCCACTTCCAGCTCAACAATCCTTTCATCAAACCTGTGTCAAACAGTGCGAATGTTGTGTGTGATCAAGGCCTGGTGTCGACTTAGGTGGCAGCGATACCTCACCCGGAGATTCTTAGCAACACTTTCTCTACTGTAACCCGGGCCGCTGCCGTAGCAGGAAATAGCAGGGCCACCGGGGACTGTGAGCTTGGGCTCTTTTGTGCTTGTCGCCAATACTCGCCGCGCTTGGTAGGCGTATTGGCGAGCCCAGTGTGTTATATCAGGAAATGGTGACGCTGCTGACCATCACCACTCTGGTCGGTACACAGTAGTTCGCACCACTATAGCCTTAGTCGCCTTTACTACACCTCGGCAAGAAAGAGGTCGGGACTATTCTTATCTGCCGATCACCTCATAGCCAGTAATTTGTTTAGGTCATCTAAAACTAGACAGAGTTAAATTGTAAGAAAAAGTTAAGTTGAGATAGTGAAAATCAAAAAAAAGTAATAAAAAGTAATCGGTATCCAAATGTTTAAATTGTTATATATCAAAAACTCAAATCTTTTCAGAATATATGTATATATAATTATAAGAATATTATAAATAAATTTTAATACGTTAAAACTTTTCATCTTCTTTTGTGGTTTTGATTTTATGTAAATAATTTAAATTTAAACGAACCACGTTCTTTGTATGGGTATACAGGACTCCGTCAACAGAGTGTAACATCAGTCATCAACAGCTCAACATATCTAACAAGAGCTTCAGGTGTCACAGTGAAAAACGCACACCCGCGCTCCCATTTCAAAGGGGCGGCCGATCAAAGCGCGCCCGCCTTATTCCAGTCACCCTGATGTAACGCACGTGGCGTCTTGCAAAAGGGTACGTAATTGGACATACTCGATTTTCCCCCAATTAACTCCAAATAGACTACAACATTTTAATATTAATTTTACTATTTATATGTAGACATAAAATTTGAATATATATTATTTATTTTTCTTATTCTTACGATTCGTTATTTTTATGGATTAGATAAATTCTTATTTTAATGAATATTGTGAACTCCGTAGATATAAAAAAAAATACTTATCATACTTGCTATACTTTATACTCGCAATATGTTCAAAATAATATAAATAGAAAAAGATTTACTTAGATCATAAACAAATTTCATAAATTTAAGAGTTTTATTTATTATTATTTATTTTAAATAAACAAATACTACAGAAATAAGATAAAAGAGCCTAATTTTTATTTATTTTTTGTTTATTAATATTAATTAATATGGGTCTCAAAGTCAACAGGCCCGATCAACATAAAATTCGGAAAACACACAACATTAGCACAAGCACCCAAATCTTAACGGATCAACCCGCGATCGCTAGTGCAACATCCAGTTGTTGTGAACACTGAGCCAGCTCATAACTCAAAGTCAAAGTCCTGATCTAAGGCCCTGTCCAACGATTTTTGCTGATCCAACTTTTTTGCTTTTCTAAGGACTAATTTCACAATCTGTTATAGACATTAAACTACAAAATCATTACGGGACGTCTCAAACGAGCAGTACAGTTTAGTCCAGTATATTAAATGACCAGAAAACAGTAAAATATTGAATTGACATATCTCACGAGGACTCGTCTAACAAAGGGTCATATAGTGTCATAACAATGAAACCTGGTATTGAACCTAAGAGAACAAAATTAAGTAGTGATCGACGTTTGTCGACAATTAAAAATTAATGGACAGTTTCAAAGTTTATTATGAATTATCAGATGTTTCTAAAATAACAAACCATTTCGGTTTATTAAAAAAAAAAAAACCAAAATCGTTATATGTATAGATGTCTAGCCCTGTTAACAAGAATGTCGGGCAACATTTATGCATTAATTTTAACCTTTTTAGCGAATTGAAATATTAATTTTTACGCAATTGTTGAATACTAACACCAAAAAATAAATATTTTTTTTTTTTAGGATTATACTAATTATTTATAATGCAAGTATCATTTAATGATAAGATCTCTAAACATAATGGATTTGGTACCTACTGACGACATTAGAACAAGCTATATTAATAGTCAATATTAATATAGCTTGTTCTAATGTCGAATTTTAATAATATTTACACCTTTCAAACATAAATTTCAGATGCTCTGGGTTAATAAAGTGAAATAGGAATCGACTGCCTTAGGTGTGAATATCTCTTTTATTTAAGTTTAAATACGCAGCTGCTTCGAACAAAGGACTTTTTGTTTTATACTGTTTTCAGTTAATAGAAGAGGTGTTAAATGCAATCTCACGGTTTTGTGTTAACGCGATGATAATTGAATAGTGTCTGTTAAATTTATTTTCATATAGGATGTACCTACATTAAATCGAAATCGATAGCTTCAATAATAATTCTACACTTGAATATAAAAAGTCCATTCATATTAAATTTATAAATATATATTTTAAATTATTTACATACCTATATACGAGTAATTTATATTATAGAATCGGAATTGCGATTGAACGGGAAAATGCTGTCAGCATTCTTGGCACCATTCCACACGAACATGAATTATACCAAAATTGTCTATAAATAATTAATTTAAGTTTTACATTGTAAACATGTAGGTACCTACAATATTGTAAAATTTCAAAAAAATGTTTTTTTATAAAAAATAAAGCTCAATGTGTATTAGTTTATTTCTTACTTTACACTTTATAAATAATTTTCTTAAAAATGGATATTTTTATATATGTAACACAATTGTTAGAGAAAAATAAATATCAAAATTTAAATATAAGTAATAAATAAAATAAAAAAATATATAAATTTTTATTTTATATAAATTATAACAACAAAAAGAAATAATAACATACATTATAAAAAATATATAAAAAAACGTATATCACAGATTTTTAGAGCACACGTTTAGTGTAGCAACCACAGAGTCATTGTTTCTATGAAGTCTACGTAACAAAAGGGAAGTGAAGTATATCGTATATTATATAACATTAATTATGTTCGTGGTTAAATTTATTTTTTAAATAAATTGTAATGTGTAAATCTATTTTAAGTGAAATTTCGAGAAGGTATTATTAGCCTATAATATGTCAGTTCGCTTCTTGAAATCAACAATATGTATATACCTACGCGCCTATCGCAGCCGCATATACACACAATAGCAATCAACAGACACCTAATCTTCAAACAGATTATCCACATTTGATATATGACCTATTATTAGGGATATACTGATTTAGGAAGTAACATCGATGTATAGGTAATTGTAAATATTTTACAAGCTACTTTACACGCTGTACACAGTTATAACATTAATGTTATTAAACTAACGACATAAGTGTTTTTATACACACAATGGTTTGATTTTAAAAACTAGAAATATGTAGTAGTATTTTGAGGTAATAGTTCATATAAAACTATAAAGTTTTAAGATCCAAAAACAATGATTCATCAGTATCTCTTCCAAAAAAAAAGGTAATACATTATCATTCTTGTTAATTTACGAAATAACTCTTTTCTTCAAAACAAACTTTAACATTTTATGACGTCACAAACATGTAATAAAACAACAATGTTATTACTTAACTTTTTTTGGCTTACGTTATATTATTAATACGGCCGTGCGGTGACCGGCAGAGACGGCAGAGACGAACGAGACGAACCTCTTCCTTGCCGAGGTGTCGTAAAAGGTGACTACAGGCCATAACTGTGCACTAACCAGGGTGGTGATGGGCAGCAGTGTCATCATATCCTAACACAGCAAACTGCGCTTGATAACACGCCTGCCAAGCGTGACGAGTATTAATGCTGCCACCCACGACGATGACCCTGGTAACGCACAATATTCGCCCTTTGAAATCTGATTAAAAGATTGTTGAGTTGAAGGAGGAAATGAACAGGTTACAATGGAATACTGGGCTTACATGAAGTCCGAAGAGAGGGAGAGGACACGATAACCCTGAAATCCGGTATCCTGTTTTCATACCGGAAGGGCGACCAACAGTCGTGTGTCGAAAAGGGTTGCGTAACTTATACTCCGTGTATCTAAGAGATCTTCGTTGAATGTCACCCAGATGAAGTGGTGGGAGCTATGTTTGAGGACATCAGTAGGCCCATACATACGAATAAAACCTACTTCAATGTTGTAATGGGAGATTTTAACGCGAAGATAGACAAAAAACGAGATGATGAGCTGAGAGTGGGATAATTTGGATATGGATAGCGGAACCAAAGAGGACAGAGGCTGGCCGATTGTCTGGAGAAAGAGAGACTCTTTATGATGAACTCCTTCTTCCAGAAGCCGTCTCACAGGAAATGGATCTGAATTAGTCCTGATGGTTTCACTAAGAATGATATTTCATCATGACCACCAGACAACAGATATTCAATGACCTCTTCCGTGATCTATAGTGTGAAAACCGAGAGTGATCAGCTATTGGTTAGAGGCACATTGAATATCAGTGTTAAACTGAAATGGTCACGCCTGATGAAGTCTACACCGCGACCAAGATGGATGCACATATACAAAACCCCAAGAGCTTCCAACTCGAATTATATTATCGTTTCGATTGTATTGACGATTGCGTTTCTGTGGACGATATAAATAACAGGTTGGTGAACACTGTCTACACAATCGGGAGCCGATTTTACAGAAATCCGAAACTAACTGACCAAACTCAAAGTCTCATGGAAGAACGACGCTTATTAAACCTGCAGTCATCTGGTGATGCTGAAGCATATAGGTGGATCAACAGACGGATATGGAAATCTCTGAGATACGATATGCGTGTCTTTAATACAATACGTATTAAAGATACGATAGAGCGGAATCGGGGCTCCAAAGTATTCTCAAGGGATTTGTCTGTTGGTTAAAGTCGATTGTTGAGGCTGAAAACAGAGGGTGGAGATACAGCGTCGACCAGAGTTGAGATATTAAGGAAAGCTCAAGTAGTTTTAAGGATAGCTGTATACCTCGGTCAACCAACTTGTCTGTAGTTCAGCTGAAGATCCACGAGCCAATCTAACCCGACATTTTCCAAAGATATCCCGGACATCAGCTTGCGCGAGAATAGTATGACTCTGGGACAGCTTAAAAAAAATAAGGCACCAGGCGAAGACGGTATTACATCAGAGCTTCTGAAGCCGGGTGGAACACCGATTCTTAAAACCCTTCAGAGGCCTTTAATGCCGTCTTTATTGAGGGTATAACGCCGAAAGCCTGGAACAGAAGCATAGTGGTGCTCTTCTTCAAAAAGAGCGATATCACCTTGTTGAAAAATTACAGGCCTATTTCTCTTCTGAACCACGTTTATAAGCTGTTCTGTAAGGTCATTACGAATCGTCTGATGGGCAAGTTTCATGACTTTCAGCCTCCGGAACAAGCCACTTTCCGTAAAAGCCATAGTAACATAACTACATACATACTTTGCGGCAAATTATAAAAAAGACGGAGGAGTATAATCAGACATTGTGCTTGGTATTTGTGAACTATGAGAAAGCTTTCGATTCTATCGAAACTTGGGCGGTGCTTCAATTTTTCCAACAGTACCACATTGACTACCGGTCAAACCGAAATCGAAGTGTTGCAGTGCTTGTGCAATAACGCTAGTATGTCGATTCTAGTAGAGGAGCATAGCATGAGAGCGATTCCAATGCAGGTGTGAAACAAGGAAATGTTATCTCTACGAAAATGTTTACCGCTGCATTGGGAAACGCCATCATGCTCCTGAAATGGAAAGGATTCGGCACAATTATAAACGGCGAGTACATCGCTCACCTTCGATTTTCCAACGATATCGTGCTTATGGCAGAATACCTAGAAGACCTCAGCATTATGCTCAGATGGAGTTTCTCAACAGGTAGGCCTTAAAATGAACATGGAAAAGACAAAAATCATGTCGAATGCCCATGTAGTAACCACCTCGATATCGGTTGGAGATTCTACGCTCAAAGTTCCTTGCCTGCCTGAAGTCGAAAGTCTTCAATCAATGTGTGTTATCAGTACGGATTTGAGACGTGGTATCTGACTATGGTTAACATAACATAACATAGCCCAACGGATTTTTAAGCCGAAATGGCAGTGGGCAGGGCACATAGCTCGTAGAACTGACGGCCGATGGAACAGAATGGTTTTCGAGTTGAGACCACGTAACGGCAAACGCATCGTTGGACTTGAAGAAAGTTTGGAATTGAAGACAGTCACCGGAAGCCGTTGAATGGAGGCTGCTTCGAACCAGTCGCTCTGGAGGTCGATGGAGGAGGCCTAAACTATTAATAACGAGATATTTTCGATAGGTTCGGTATACAATGAACTCAACCATGCTATGACATGGTTATAATATTATATAATATACAGTCATTATAATAATGTCTTGATAATTTTCGTCACTAACCGACTGTCGACATACGATTAAAATAGCGGAATCGCCACAGAGTTTTCAACAGAATGGAATGATTGTCAGTATTGGGCAATTTAATTAGTAGGATATATAATATATACTAAAACCATGGTCTACTCATGACGACCGTCCTGATGTAGTGGTGCGAGTAGTCGCCTCAACGCCACGCGCCGACGGTCGCGGGTTCGATTTCCGCCTAGGACAAATATTTTTATTTGTACAAATATTTGTTTCTCATCTGGGTGTATGTCCTTGTGGGTCCCCCTACCGTGCTTCGAAGAGCACGTACAGCCGTTGGTCCCGGTTGTTATTATAGACACCTAATAACGATCGTTACTCATGGTAGAGAAATCATCCGCCAACCCGCAGTTGAGCAGGGTGGTAGATTAAGCTTCAACCCTTCTTCTATATGGAGAAGAGGCCTTCGTTCAGCAGTGGGTTGTTGACAGGCTGATACAGTAGGTACAAGGTCTACTCCGGTGGCGAAGAAAAAGCCGCAGCCACAGCCGCAACCGCGGCCGCAGAAGTCGAAGAAGCCAAGGTTGGCTGCCCCCCGCTCTCCGGCAGTGCTCTTAACTATTGATGAGTACGCAGAGAGTAAGGGGGTGACGTACTGCCACCTGTTGGAGCGGGCGGCAGAGATAGTTGACCTTAAGGAGGTCGGCATCGACGGTGGCCTGAAAATACGGCGCGCCGCTCCCGGGGCCAGGTTGCTGGAGCTGCCGAAGGGGCAGACCCCGGAAGTGGCGGGACGCCTGGCGGAGGCGATGCAGGCGGCACTGGGCAGCATGGCGAGGGTCGTCCAACCCATGAAGCTCGCGAGTCTGCGGATCTCTGGGTTGGACGACTCCATCACCAGTGAGGCGGTGGCCGCTGCGGCAGCAAAGGTGAGTCAGTGCGATGCTGGCTCAATTAAGGTTGGCACAATCGCAGTCGGACCTGGCGGATTGGGATGCACCATTGTGCGATGCCCGATACCAGTCACCAAGGCTCTGGCCGAGGCCGGCAGACTCCTTGTCGGCTGGAGCTCGGCCAGAGTCCAAGTCTTGGAGCAGCACCCCATGCGCTGCTACAAATGTCTGTGCATCGGGCATACTCGCCCGACCTGTCCGGCTGCGGTTGACCGTAGCGGAGCGTGCTTCCGGTGCGGCGTGGAGGAGCACATTGCCCGCAATTGCACCGGGGCACTGCGCTGCGCCGTTTGTGCTGCCGCTGACAAACCAGCGGCTCATTTAATGGGGGCCCGGGACTGCCGTCCTCCCAAAACGAAAGTTAGAGCGGTCAATAAGAACCCGACCGCTCCCCAAAGCCCAATACTCCAGGTCACGGAGGAGACTGCGGCTATGTCGTCATGACCTGCCGCAGTCTCTCCCGTTCGCCGGTCCCTGGTGCAGAGGGAATAGAGCACTCACGGTGCCCGCGAGCGCTCTATAAGCGCCTCCGGGTGGCGGGATGCGTAAACGCATTTCACAGCGTCAAAAAAAAAAAATAAATAAAAAAAAAAAAAGGTACAAGGTCTACTCGTATAATACAAGATCTATTCCAATGTACCTTCATTACACTAACATAGAACTAGGATTAAACCCCAGTCTGGTCGTCAGTATTTGGTATTATTTTTAATAAATTATAAATGTATGTCCGTGTTTTAAAATACATATATCAGTTTCTTAAAAGAGTTAAATAAACGTATGTTTCTTTTTATTTATTGTCGTAGGTAGTATAAAAAGCAGCCTTGCTCACTTCTTTTGAATAAAATTTATATGGCGTGTTTTAATATACGTTTTCATTATTTCTCAGTTTATTTTATAACTTTTATAGTGTTTGAGTTGGAGCTATTCAATTGTAAAGTAAATCATTTATGTATATGCCAACGTATGGTTAAAGCTAGACTTGTTAATATCATGCCATCAAAAACATAACTTGTAAAAAGAAACCAAGTCTCGCAACTCACTTCTTCTTCCGTAAAAAGTTGTGAGATCCATGTAATACCAAGTCGGCTAATTTATTCAAACCCTACTTAAGGGTTCTTCTGTTTTAAGTTATTACGTTAGTAGCTAACCTAACAACATCGTATAGTGATCATATCAATATTAAAAATCTTTGATGTTTTAAATAAATAGACTGACTTGGCAATCGCACTAAACAATCTAATTTAATATAATATTCCTATGTGTTACTTCTTAGATACATTGTTTTCATGCTTACTTATGTACGTACGTAAAAAGTTATACTTATAATAAGACGATGCGCCGAGTTAATGGTTGGTGCGCGGCATCTGTAAACAGACCCTGAAAACCCACTAAAACAAAGTACTCGTCAAGACGAATCAAAGGAGCCGAAACTCGATTGGGGTGCGTCGTTTTATTACAGAGTTCCTATGACCACCTTCTAGCTACATCATCAAACCCTGGTTACCATTGAAAGACAAACTACTCGTCTAAAGGATTCAAACAAGCCCGAACTCGATGAGGCTGTGTCGTTTCATTGCGAAGTTCTTATGACTGCGTTCCAACTCCATTATCAGATTAGACCCTGGTAACTGTCTAAAAACAAAGTACACGTCAAGACAAATCAAACGAGCCAAAATTCGATGGGGTTGCGACGTTTTATTACAGAGTTCCTATGATCACCTTTCAGCTCCATCATCAGACCCTGGTTACCATTGAAAGATAAACTACTGGTCAAGAGGATTGAAACGAGCCCGAACTCGATGAGGTTGTTTAGTTTCATTGCGAAGTTCCTATGGCCACCTTACAGCTCCATCATCCGATCAAACCCTGGTAACCATCTAAAAACAAAGTACTCGTCAAGGCGAATAAAACGAGCTGAAACTCGATGGGGTTGCGTAGTTTTCATTAGGGTGTTCCTATTACCACATTCCAGCTCCATCACCAGACCCTGGTTACCATTGAAAGACAAACTACTCATCAAGACGATCCAAACGAGCCCGAACTCGATGAGTTTGTGTCGTTTCATTGCGAAGTTCCTATAGCCACCTTCCAGCTCTATTATCAGATCAGACCCTGGTAACCATTTCAAAACAAAGTATTCGTTAAGACGAACCAAACGAGCCAAAACTCGATGGGGTTGCGTCGTTTCATTACTGAGTTCCTATGACCACATTCCAACTTCATCACCAGACCCTGGTTACTATTGAAAGACAAACTTACTCGTCTAGAGGACTCAAACGGGCCCAAAATCCTTCCTTTGGCTACCTTCTAGCTCCTCCATCAAATCAGCACCATGTAATCATAATATTGCATTGTCACATGATTTACTATTATTTTGGATCAAATTTAATTTGCAAGATTTGATGACAAATATCGAGACAGGTGAAACAAAATAAAAGTTTGTAAAAAGTGAGTTGACACATCCAGCGCAATGAACTTATACTTACTTAGCTTTATGTTGTCGGTTTTTTGTCACAGAGTGCACGCGCATCGTATAAAAATTTACTCTCATCAAGAAGTTATAGCTTTAAAATACAAAAGTTATTTTGAGTCCTTATTTTCTATATTTATTTTTATTTATTTAATGTTAATATACATTAATTAACAGTTATTGCTGTTATGACTCACTTAATCGATCAGGTGCATTCTAATAATGACATAATTATATGAACTCAAAAATGATGATCACGCTGGCGAAATAGTGCGCGCTGTAATAATATACAAATATTAAGCGGGAGATCCCGGGTTCAATCCCCGGCAGAGTAAATTTTCTTTCTCTGATCTGCTTTGGTGGGAGTCTTTGGTAGTGGCTAGTTACCACCCTATCGGCAAAGACGTGCCGCCAAGCGATTGAGCGTTTTGCTACAATGCAGTGTAGAAACCGATTAGAGGGATAGGTTTAATATAGCTGACAACTGAATAAAATAAAATAACTTACGTACGGGAAGCGTGGAAGCCGTGGAGCGGGCAAATCACCTCAGCCAGTCGCAGTTATGATTTATTAGTGTTCTTTAATACTTTGAGTGATTTTGGTACAGCTACATAAGACATGTCCAATTCTTGCTTTTTCATTCCGTTGACCATTTTACAGGTTACCTTTGAAGATAATTATATCTAGGTACCTATCTACACCTATTATTCCACTATGTTATACTTGTACGGGTACATTGATTCATTCACTGCAAATGTAACTTTGTAATCCTATATATTTATATGGGATTACAAAGTTATTTATGCAGTTGGTGTATCTAGAAAACTGGACCGAAATTGCAAAATATTTGAATTTTTCCTTGGTTTATATACTAAACACTAATGGTATTCTAAATTTGAAGTTTTTATGTCTGCTAGAAGTGCCTTAGAGTTTTGATGATCGGTCAGTCAGTGAGTGACAAAATTCGAAACTTTGACTAATTATAATTCTTAAACTACTGGTTCAAATTGAATGAAATTTGAAATATACCGTGTTTATACAATGCCTGCTTGGGTATTGAAAATTCAGACTTCTAGTTTTATCCACAACGAAGTTATAGGGGGTCGAAAATGGCCTGAGTTGCTTCGAGAAAAGATAGTACGGCCGTGCCACTTTTTTTTTTGCTCGACTTGGCGGAGGCACTGCCGTGCCTCCAGATAAGATTTTAACTTCTACTATTTTTATAAAGTGACAACTTTTTAAAGTAATATACGACTATAGTACCTATGCCATTACTGATCAATTCTCTCTTCTGCTAAAAATGAGTAGAAGGGATTGAGATTATTATTATCTTGTTTTATCTAAATAGAAAGAGTAAACGAATTTATTTCATGCAAACACAAGTGTTTAGCGTTTGAAAACTCCACGGTATAGAACAATAAGACTAAATAACTATTAAATACCGGTGCATATTCACGTTAATTTTCAATGTAATAATAAATAATACTAAACGTCTCACACTCAACGGCTTCCAGTAGGATATTTATCCTGTATAGGGTGTCTGGAAAACACACAAAATACACAAGCACAAACGCCCAGACCACGACAATTATCCTGTATGGCTTATACAGATATTTGTCATGTATGGGTACGAACCCGAGACCGCTAGGGAATAAGCCAGTTGCTGTGACCACTGCGCCAACGCGACGTCAGTATTGTGATAAACAAAGTAACACACCGAAATAAGCACTGCATAATATTTTAATACTTCTTATAAATAATAAATATACCAAAGTTATAACATAAACATATTCCTTATCGTAATTAGAATAAATTAAATTATAACTAGTTCTTTTTTTTTGGTATCTAAATCGACTCGAATATTTATTATTCCTTAAACTTATATTATAAAACAAGGAAAGCCAAAAACAATAGAATTCATGGCAGTTAAACATTTAATATCGCCTGATGTCTTCATCAAACACCTCGTTTTATGAACATTACAATAACTGTTATTATTTCATTTTTACGCTGACGTAATCACAACGTTCAGGCATTCGCTATAAAACTACCTCGTAAAGCTTCCATTATCCGCTATATACTTCAATTCATTCTGTATAAAACTCGTTTAAAATAGACTAAAATAAGTAACGAAACTAAAACTCCAATCTGATGTAGTTTTGTTACGAGATATAAGTATATAACGTAACTTATAAAAAAAAATAAGAGTATTTTAAATAATATAATAGACTTTGGGAAAAAAAAATTTAGAATTACAAATGAAGAAGAGATATATTTTGACGTCCCTTCCGTTCCCTTCAGCATATCGCGGGCTACTGCTGGACATAGGCCTAATTATAGCTTAAACCTTTATAAATGTGTGTGTGTTGGCCGGTCCCTCTAGAATTAATGTTTATATCTCTAAATAATGTCATATATGCCTACGTGCATGTACGTACGTACATATTGCATTCCTTCTCACGAACGCACATAACAAAGTAAAATTGGAATGGCCAATATTTTAAAATATTGAAACCATTTATATGTAACACACTATTATTTATTGTAACACATGATTATTTTTTTACTTATGTAAACTTTTTTTTTTCTTTTTTTTTTCAACAAGACTTAATAATGTTTTTGCTATTACTAATTACAATACTATTCAATTCTAAAGCAGTTTCTTATCTTAATTGTCTTATATCATAATAGGAATTGGTAATTTTGTGTTCATATAAGGTAATATTACTATAATATAATAGTAACAAATTAGCAATTACGTACTCTTAGCTAAATTTACGTCCTTTATTACAATGAGAAATAAATGTATTATTATCATAATATCATCACTATACTGATGAATAAAAGTATATACATAAATTAATTGACGTGTTTATCTGTAGTATTCCTGTTAAATTTTCGAATTAAAGAGAATGTAATGTATGGTTTTATTTATTCAACTATATTTAGTAATTAATTATGATCACGTAGTAGCTATTATAAGAATTTATTTTATGTAATATTAAATTCAATACATTTTATTAATGATATACTGATAATATAATCCAGGTAAACATGTATTATATATAACATTTAATATCACAATAACTAAAAACCAAGACAAAGCCTATCAAGAAATGAGATTCGTGTCTCAATACTTAAATTATTTATATTGTTGTGACTACTATTAAAAATGAATAACATCTGTAGGTAATCGTAAATCGTAATTAAATTGTGCTTAAAGAAAAAATAATTTTATATTATTTGCTCCCTTTAATTATAATAAATTTAACATATACGCTGACGCTATAAAAATACGTGGTTACCATAAAATCTACATTAAATGAGTTTTAATAATAATAAGTAAAGATAAAAAATAGTTAAACTAACTTTTTATTTATTTAAACAAGTAAAATGGTAATGCTTTTAAGGACGTAATCATTAAAAATATTTTCATTTTATTTTAAAATTCAATGCCAGCAAATTTACAATAAATTAAGAATATTTTGACAAAAAGAGGGATGAAAGCCAATAACATACCTACGCTGTAAGTTCACTGTAAAATTTCTTTGGATGCTTATCTGTTTTCATATTTTTCAATAATAATTTTTTTAATAATTTTAATATATGTATATATAACTTGTAATCAAATGAAATATATTTCACTCATAAAACATATAACATGTTTTTACAGCCCACCGGCGCTTGGCCTATAATCAACGATTTATTACTGTTAACTCTATCAAATGCGGACGCATGTCTTTATTTACTACCTCGTGAGAAAACTGACCCGACTGTTCTCAGAAATGTTACCTTTTAATTTCGAAATAAAGACAGAATCGTACGAGTTTTATTGAAGGTCTATTGGGTGCCGTATTTATCCTTTTTTTTTTGTTACTTCAAAATGAGAGGTCGATGTTTTCAAGTGTTGTATTTTTTCTAGTGTTTTCAGTAAACGGTATCGGTACCTTTGTGACGGTATTAAATTTACAGTAGCTTTAAAATTATATGCCCTTTCGAAGTACAAAATTAAGTTGTTATTATAGGATATAACTCATCGACTTGCGTAGATTTAAAAAAAAAAACCTTTGCCGGCAGTAAAACGTATCTAAAATTAATAAATTAAAACTAATTTCTGTTTCTGTAGTACAAAAATCATAAGCTATAAAAGTTATTTAGCATTAACACGTAGTATAAAATATATTTAAAAAATGCACGAATTAGAAACTTTAATACAATCTAATTGAGAGAATTTTAGTTTGATTTATTAAGAGATTTATTAAATTACTAGCGGCCTGCCCCGACTTCGCGCGGGTATTTAACTAAAATTTTAAAAATTATAAATTTATATTTTTTATCACCTACACCTGCGTCGATACTGGAAAATATTTTATAATAGACGGATTGAGTTGTCAAATCAACTTCGAAGCAAAAGCAACCCCCTTTTAACCCCGTTAGGAGATAAATTTTGATACAATACGAAACACGTCTTCAATCAATTCTGTTAAAGAATATTTTATGCAAAATTTGAAGTAGATTGGACCAAGGAACTACGTTGTCCCATACAAACTTTGACCCCCTGTTTTGCCCCCTTAGGGGTAGAATTTCGTAAAATCCGTTCTTAGCTGACCTCTCTTCGGCAAAAGGAATATTCCTACCAAATTTCAAGTCTCTAGATCTTATAGTTCCAGAGATATCGTGATGAGTGACCTTTCGCTTTTATATATTAAGATTAATATTATAAAACGGACTCGTTAACAGATTTATTATATGTGTAGATAGTAACGGATGAAACATTTGAACTGATTTTTTTATTAATTATATTTTCATTGATGAATATCACTCACACGACCAAAACCATAGTACACTAAGGTAGTAAAAGCAAAAAAAAAAAACGTTAAATACGGGCGAGTCTCATTCTTTTGGCCGAAGTTTGGTAGAATATAGTTTTTATATTTAGACAAACATAATTTAACATAATAGTATATTAATTGAAAATGATGTTTATCTAAAATATTAAAACGATTTCTATTCCTATCCGACATATTTAGTAAACTTTTAAGTTTAACAAAATAATAACTTAAAAATAAGTTTTGTGAGTTTTTAAGATTCGTTAGACCAGATGGCGTCTATGTCGCGTAGGCGTATTTCTATTTTCTTAAATATTTATTTTTAAATTTAATTACAATGAAACAAAAACTAAATTATACTGTGAGTTATGTATAATTTTTGTGTATTAAAGTTATTTACATTGGTTTTGTACTTTTTACGTGATACGTGCACAACCAAAAAATGATAAGAGATGGCGCTGATTGAAATTAAAGCGCGCTATTAAAATTTATTCTTGATGATATATAGTGTATTAATGAAACGGAGGTTTTAACATATTTATTATTAGTATATAGATTTATTACTTCAACGTAAATAAATTTCAAATAAAGAAAAAAATGAATGTATAAATATTATTATTTTTAATATATATCCTATCTAAATATATAATTATATATCCTATTCTTAATTAGTTTAATATTTATTTTAAGTTTATTATAAACGAACCGAACCTTCTATACGTATTCTATTTAATTTGACACCTTATTTGTTTTTAAATTATATTTAATTTCAAATACATTTTTAAGAAATTACAATATGTTTACAATATGTTAAAAAAAAATTGTCAAGTTTTTTTTTAATGTAATTTTCTAATAATGATGATTTTATATTTCGTATTCTAAAATTTTACATTCAAAATTTTTAAACATTCGATAAGTCTTATTCCAATGAAGTAAGGTTTAATAAAAATTAATTGACAACAAAAATATTAGATAACCAACGAATTACATAATAAATTAACATACGAAAACAATATTTTTCCTAAAAGAATATGTATATTCTAAAAAAAACGGAGAAACACAGAATATATTAAATATTTTACTAAATAATAATAATTATATAGTCACAATTATTTAACATTCATAAATGAATAAAATAAGTTTTTTTTTTAATGATTATTTAATCTGTGTTAAAATAATTTAGTGTATTAGCATAGTCATGTTCTATGTTCATATGATGATGACATTTATGAAAGATACTGAAGACTTCTAAGAATATTATTATACGAGTACTCATACCAAAAGCTCAAAATTGTCTTTATTAACTAATTATTATTTTTAATATTAATGAATGATGTGCATGGGTGCAATGTGTCATGTGATGTGTGTATAATAGTATTTCACACTTAGTGAAACGAGATAAAATGTCTCAATTGCAAAAATAAAACAATGGTATTTGAGAGCGAACTCATTTAGCACCGGCAGCTCATTCATCAGACTCCTAAACACACACGATCGGGGCCGAGGTTCGATTCCAATAGTTATGCAAATAGCGATGGAGAATGTAATGAGTGGCCGGCAGTTATTTAGAACTGCCTCGTAAGTCAAACGCTGCTTCGGGATTTAAATCTGTACACTGCGATCAGTGGAGACGCTTACGTGTTATACCGCATATAAATACATTAAAAAAAATTCAAATGAGATATAATATACGAAGTATTAACTCTACATAGAGTTCACTTGAAATATTATTTTATTTTAGTGATCGCATCATAAATTGGCAATTTTATAACAAACTAAAAAATAAAATTCTATAATATACCCCAGGACTATATTTCAATATAATATAGTTTTCATTCATATCAGTTCAATCACCAGCAAAATTCAGTGACATGATATATATACATATATATGTATAGAAGAATTAAAAATACTAGAAGTTTGTAATTCAACACTTGAAATATTTATTAAACTATGCCATAGTACATATATAAGGAATAGACTAGTATGGAATAAAAATAGTAAAATAAACAAAGTAAAATCTTTCAACTTAAAAACTACTCCATAGATATCACTGTGAGCTCATCTCACACCTTTACCGAGCACGAAATTAATAACATGTTGATTTTTAATTTTTGTTCTGCTCTTGCACTTATTATTATTTAAACTGTATTTCGAGACAATATTTATGACTATTTATATAACATATGTTGATCATTTTTCAATGTTTCCACACAATTAACACTTCATTTCAGTGTTAATCTCTTTTTGGTCAACGGATTTGTTTCTCTTGTTTATACCGCTTCGGCATCGAGGCAATGCGCCGATAAATAACAATACATCGATGTTCGAGTGTAAATTGTTTTGGTAACAATACCTTAATTTATTTATTTGACTTAAAAACGCATGAAATATGTTTCAAAATAAAAAGACAATTCATACTGTTAAATTTAGAAATTTTACGTCTATAGTAGACAAATAGGAGGCAATTACGGTAGATATATTTATCTTAACAAAAAAAAATAAAGTTAATATATACCCTAATATAATCAATTAAATAATTACTTTAATACTTTAACCTTTCAGTTTTTAAAATTGATTTTGATATAAGTAATCCGTCAGAGGGTTAGGTTTACAACACGCATCCTTAATACGAATTAAGGATATGTTATGAATCATCCGTCAGTTGATCAAGCTGGTTTACCTAATGCGGCCCCAGATGCAGGTCTCAGCCGCAAGAGTACATTAATTTGTATAATTAATTGCGACGAAACGAACATCAACTTATAGTCCATTTATCCCTATAAATAAATAAACAGTAATATAAATCGATACATGAGTGAATTGAAACGGTACATTTTAAAAGTAAGTTCTAAATAAAATTAGTAATATGTTTTATAGCTCAGTGGTTTTTAGAGTTAGGCTCTCGGTTCTACCTCTGTCAAGTAGTTTCGTCCAGTAGAAATACCGGTCGTTTATGACCGAACAATTATATTGTTTTTTACTGTTTGGCCGGCGGTTTATTGTCGGCTAGTAAACGCAGCGATCCGATCGGATTTTGTTACGCTGTAAAATTTGATTGTTTGATTTTTAATTGCTTTACTACACAGTCGCGTTTTGATTTCGAATACAAGTTTGAAAACAGAGAAACTTATGTATAAATAATAAAGCTATTTAACATGCTGTGTATAAATATTTTGTATTATAATAAGTACAAATATAAAATATAATGTTAAATAATAATATCAAATTATAAATATAAATAAATACTAGGCTCTAACTTTTTTATCTAAGAAAAACGACGTTTTCGAGTTATCGTTTATAAATAAATAAATATGCTTAACACAATATATACACATGGTCGTCTGTTCCCAAGGTGGGCAGCAAATATAGCAAGGATTATTTTTAGATATATCATGACTTCTGACTCTCACGACTGAACTATACCAAAGACGTTTGTAGTTCAAGGACCAGGAGATAAAATACATCTTTTGTTTTGTACTACATTTTTTCTTGCAAGGTATACATTAATCACACAGCCGCAGACCGCTGCACCTCCCAAACGACATCTTTGGTAGAATGGACTGGCTGAAAACAAACGCTTGCCAGGACCTCGGTCCCGAGTAAGCAAATAGTTGAGTCAGCTCCCATTGCCTCAGTTGCTTGTGTTATACTTATTATGTATATATTTCTTGTATGTTTGTAAAATCGTAAAAACCTTTTAGTAATAAGTTCATTTTCATATTACATTTTTTTTTTGTAGTGAGTAGTAGTAATTTTTTTTTTTTTTTGAGTCGGAGATGTTATTTCATTACATAGCGTCTGTCACATATCAGTCTATCTTTTAAATAATAGAATTTATTATTATTACCTGAAAATAAAAACTCGTCGAAGATTTTATGTATTAAAATGGCAGCAGTATATAAGATAATTGAATCACAAGTACCAAAATATATTATATGTAGGTACACAATAAGAACTAAATTAATCATCCTTACGAATTCGAACGTATGTCTACTGGATGGTTTTATTGTAACAACTTTAATACAACTTGCATTTATGAAAAAATGAAATGAACTCGTTTAGGTGTATAATTTAAAACTTTACAACCTATCTTTACTCGCGGTTTTGAAATGAGAACATGTCTATATAAAATACGACTGCATATTAAGTATAAAAAGTTGATTTAGTCGCCCATTACCCATGGTTTATTTTAATTTGAATATTATCTATGTGTTAACATTAGAAATACCTATCACATTTTTATTTTAAATTAATAAAAACCAAAGCATCTTAAAAGGTGATTATCTCTTTAAACTGCTATAAATAGAAATTTTCGTTAGTTTCCTTATCTTTAAAGTTTCACGACGAAAAAAAAAATACAATTACAATATTGATGATTTGATATTTAAGAACATATAATAATAATAACTTTTTGAAATACCTTTAACTACCACGTTCATAACTACCACGTCGTGAGGCTTATAATAACCCTCATGTTAGTGCTAATGTTCTCTTTTTCAGTTTGATGGTTTAATTTTTTATTTTTAAAAAGAACTTCAAGTAATTGGTAAATTTTTGAATAAAGTAAATTCAAACTTTGGAGAGTTTAAACTTTTTAAGTTCGAATTTATCTGAAAAAGCTGTTTTTGTTAAAAAGTGTTCTATAATATAACTGACAAGTTCCAGGTAGAGACGTTTTTTTTTAAAAATATATATATATATATATATATATATATATATATATATACCAAGAGCTTGAACTGTTTGACGAAATGTTATTATTTTTCATTAAAGAGATTTCGTTCTCGCAAGGTTTAGCTTCTAGCTTTAGGTAAAGGTATATTTTCTGAGTAGGCAACTGAACCAGACGTTCACTTATCTGCTACCAGATACCGCACTTATTACGCGGGTTCGATTTCCGCTCGGGACAGATATTTATATTTGCCAGATATTTATTTCCGGTCTGGGTGTATGTTCTTGCGGGTCTCCCCACCGTGTCTCGGAGAGCATGTAAAGCCCCCGGTCCCGGTTGTTATCATAGACAACTGATAACGATCGTTACTCATGGTAGAGAAATTATCCACCAACCCGCAGTGGAGCAGCGTGGTGGATTAAGCTCCAACCATTCTTCTATATGGAGAAGAGGCCTTGGCTCAGCAGTGGGTTGTTTACAGACTGGTATAGTACAGCACAGTACAGATGGTCTAAGTGGTAAATCAATCAGAGTCACCGCTTGCTCAGCGTAGGTACGTACCTATTGTCAACGAGCGACTTACTCGAAAGAAAAAAAAACATATTTTGATATCAATTTAAAAATTAATACAATATAAATATTTTTTAATTTTTATTTTTAAGACAAAAGTTTTATCTTTACTCTTTTATTTAATGTAATATTTATTACACAATGAATATTTTACTAACCTTTTCAGTTATTCTTCTAATAAGTATTAGATAGTGATAAAAATAATGATAAAGATTGATGACCTTATACACATAAAAGAGGTAAACTTATACAACAAATTTATACAATCTGAAACAAAACAGTAAATGCTTATCCATTATTCTATACTATGTATTCTATCTTTAAGCGTGCCGACCGCTAAAACAAAGTAAATGTTAAATTCTTACTTTATAAGAGCGAGCAGGTCTTTGAACATTGTCTCTCATACTCTAGCTCTAGACTAGATTTGTTTAATACTAGTGTAGCCGCCTTAAAACACAAGCTGAGCCAAAAAAAAAATTCAAGGATGATATCTATTGAAACATTCTTTATTTTCTTATAAATATCACTTTTTTTCTTTGAATTTAATCTACTTAATAAGTATTTATATTTGTATTAATTAACACAAACTCTACTCTTATACTATATTTATGTATACTAAAATTGCTTATACATATATTATATTTATCATGAATGTCTCTTTTTTAGCATTCTGTATGAGGAAACTTGTAATTGGTCTTATGTACCTATTCACATTTTTTTTTTCTTATCATGCTTGTAATTAGCTGTAATTTTTCCTTAAAGAAATAAAAAAAATAAAATAAAATAATAGTGCTTATTATTTTTTTATTACAGGAAGTTCATGCAAGTAATGCAAAGATAAAATTAATTTTAGAAAAAAATTAATAAAAATCGACTTCAAGATTATACCTTCAAACTTGAACTAAAAAGCAGCATAATATTTTAATTACTTTAAGACAAAGAGCATTAAAGGACGATCAACGAAATTATCGATACTTATAGGTATACCTATTTACAATTTACGATCAGTTATTTTTGGAGTCGGTGCCAACCAAACCAAACAGAAATCGTATGAAAAAAGTGAATCAGCATTTTTTTTTTTTTCGATTTTAAGTGGTGAGTGTATTTTGTTTGTATAGTATAATATAGGTAGGCCTACTAAATGCGCTGCTCAAATAAGACAGCGCCGTTTGGAAGAAAGAAAGTAGGGACGAGAAGACAGTTCGTTAAAAAAATATATTATTAGTTGTTGTATTATTATTATCATATTATTAATCATATTATAACATTTTATTAAAGTTTAGTTTTTCTTTCTGTCAATATACATAATAATATATAAAATTTATATGTGACTACTTCTTAAATATGATGACCTACCGATTAAAAAAAATGAATCATCAAAATCGATTAATAATTGACGGAATAGTCGCGTAATAAACATACAAAAAAGCAGACGAATTGAGAACCTCCTCCATTTTTTGAAGTCGGTCGAAAGGGGATAGAACAAAAATTTCATTAAAAAAATACAATTTCCAAACAATACGAGCAAATGCTGTATGGAAGTAAATTTACCTATTAATTATATAATAAAATTTAATTTATGTTAAATTAAATATAAGTTATAATAACTTTGAAAAGATTCTCTCACTTGTAATCTTACTCATTATTTTTAATGTTGGGAATCTACTTTCTTACTTTATCCATAACGGTAGTAAACTAAATGATTTTATTCAAATCATATACAAATAGCAGGTGTATATCTGTTTTATTATACGGAGTTAATTTAGGCGAGCCTAAAATTAATCTTATATTATATTCTTAAAACTTAGAGTATCAACTCCATATCCAACGTTACGGCATATCATAACGACTTATCTATTATAATCACTACGTATAATGTTAAGTAAAGTAACATTCATATTTTGTTGATGTAAGTGTGTATGTAAATTAAACATTAGACACACATTAAGATCGTTTTTAGTTACGAATACTTTAATTTTAACTTGAGTGTGACTCTAAAATATAATACCTCGATCAGTTCTAAAAGACGTAAACCTCATAAACTTTATAGATTTGGGTACTAAACTGAACTGAAATTAACTAAATTAGCCTGTAAATAACACGCTGCTAGACAAAGGCCTCTTCTGCATATAGAAGAAGGTTTGGAGCTTAATTTACCACGCTGCTCCACTGCGGGTGGGCGGATAATTTCCTTTCCATGAGTAACGGTCGATATCAGATATCTATGATGACAACCGGGAATATCGGCTTCATGTGCTCTCCGAGTTACGGTGGAGAGACCCAAAAGAACATACACAGAAAGGGATATTTGTATAAATACAAAAATCTACTCCGAGCGGGAATCGAACCCGTGATCACCGGCGTTAATGGGACTACACACACCACTACACCAGAACGGCTGTCTATAAATTTACGTATCAATACAATTAGAAAACATTCTCACGCTTCTACACCTTAAATGATTATAGGGTATTCGTAATTCTAAATACAGCTTCTTGAGATAAGGTGAAGGTGTAACCCAATTTTATAGATTTTATCACACTAACACACCTACTACTTAAACTACTACATACTCGTACTACACAATGTAAAATAAAAAAATCAATTCTATATATTCAGTTTTATTAAAGATTTAAACGTGAGTAATATTATGGTTACAAATATAAAGGATCAGTACCTAATCATTATCTACGAGACTAATTAATATATTCACATAGCAGTGTTCAGTAGTGTGTGCTTGTGGCTTTATCATATAAAAGCTGTTAATGTTACATAACAGCGGGAATTTCATTTGAGTACTAGCTATGCCCTGCGGTTTCATCCGCATTAATTTGAGGAAAAAACGTAGGTACCTACTTGAATATTTTTAAACCATTACTCTAAGAGTGCCCGCCATATTGGTCGAGTGGTCGCAAGCGCTACTGCCGAGCGAGAGGTCTCAGGTTCGATTCCTGGGTCAGTCAACGTATTATTGGTTTTATTTTATTATTTTTCGAAAATTCTCAGTAAATAGCACGGAGTCTAGAATGGTGCCCGGTGTATGGCAATAAGCTCGCCTCCTATTAGGTACCTACATGGGAGTCATAACTTGCGAAAAGTGGATGTTACATTATTTTAATATGTGCATCTCTGCCTAACCCTCCGGTGAATAAAAAGCGTGGTGTTATGTTTACTTTAAAAGTGGTATAGTTCCAGTAAAAAAATGTCCGGGGAAGAGGTATAATAAAGGAAAGGAAGGAAACGTTTCTTATTTATTATTGCTCAGCCCCCATTGCACGTAGCGTGATGTTATATAGCCTATAGCCTTCCTCGGTAAATGAACTTTCAAATGCAAACATAATATTTCAATCCGAACCAGTAGTTCCTGAGACTATCGCGTTCAAACAAATAAACTCTTCAGCTTTGTAATATTATTATAGATTCGAACAAGGTATATACTTATATCTTAGACATACTAAAATACAAATATTCTATATGTATGTATAATATTTGTATTTTTAGATAATTTGTTATGCTACATTGAATGTCATTTTTAATAACAGACTCACAGTCCACAGGCGACACAAAGTAATAGAGGCCTTAAGGGAAATTTAGTAACTGCTGTTGCCGATTACCGATGCCGATCACCTGATTGAAAAGAATACGTCTCCTTAGGCGAAAAAAACATGTCTTATGTCAACACAAATCTTATTCATTGTTGTCTTATTCTCATTCTAAAGAGAAAAGCTTTGTTTGATCGTAATCGTTAAACATTGGAAATACTAAGTCGATTTTAATATCATTTCACCATTAGAACAGTAGTAGGATAGGCTGCGATAATGTAGTTATTTCAGAACTAATATAGGGGAGACCGGGGATGGTTGACTACTTTTTAACTAAATCATAGGCACATATTTTTTGTGTTTTAATATAAATATAAAATAAAACCACATTATTCGATAGAATAACTATTAAACTAATACAAAATATAATATCCAGGTCTTAGTTTAATATAATGGTGAAGACATAATACATTTTACAACACACAAAATCTTAGTCAATCTACCCCTGGTCCGGGGTAGGTAGACTATATGCCCGGGGTAAGTAGATTTATGTACTAATAAATCTTAAATCATGAGAAGAGGGAAAAAATTAAACCTTTATCTGAATATAACTGAGCTAAACAGCTTAAGATAAACATCTTAAAAAGAAATTTAATCAGATACTCATATTTCTAATAGAGTTATTAACAAAATTATCAACTTTTATTTTTGAAACAATTTTAATAATTTAATAACATTTTTTATTTAACTTTTCTAATGCTATTAAATAAATCAAAGACCATTATTGCCTCTTTGTCATTAAAAAAAAAAGAAATCGTTTGGTCGTTCGTTTAAATTTCTAAATTTAAGCATATAGGTTTTTTTTTTATAAACTCAGTAACTTAATACTTGTTTTTTCAAAGGTAATAATATATATATATATATATATATATATATATATATATATATATATATATATATTAATTAAAATTATTGTCAGTATCATGTTCGTTTTTATTTACAGAAAATTAAAAATGAAATAATCAGTCTTCAATAGCAGAAATACAATGTTTGTATTCAATAAATATTACATTTCCTCTTTTACATTTGGAATATGCCCATAACTTACAAGTTATGCACTGAATCCATTTTTCGCCACGAGTAGGTATCAGTTTACGATTCAATTCAGTTTGCTTAACTGAATTGAATCGTTCACTGATAGTACTCGTACCGTACCGTACTTGCGTCATTACGTCATCTGGATTCGCAGCATCGTCATTATTTTCCTCACCTGTCTTTATTTCTTTTAATTTCCTTTTCCCTTGCCATCCTTTTTCTTTGACCTTTCCTTTTTCTTTTCCAATTTTGGTGTTCTGTAGCGCAAGGTTATCTCTTTTTTCTTTTCTTAAAACTTTCTCTTCGTGTTTGGTTTTGTTTCTTATCCATATAGTTGGTTGACTATCTTATTCAACCAGCCCCGAAAGAAATAGGTCTACCAACCCCGGAAGCCAGTTTTTGTTTTTTTAGGCATGGTTAACCTTGACACTGTCATCGACATGAAAAATAAGACATGAGATATGTTTAATATGTACGCATTAATTACTCTGATTAATAAAAAAATGATTTACACAAAATGTGTAGGCATCAGATAAAAAAATATGCAATGTAGAAATTTTACTTTCATTGTAAGAAAACAAAAAACATGTCACTGCTCCAAAACGAAGTGTATCCGCGATGTGGTGTTTTGGACAAATGAGCAGGGTACGGAGCGTCATTAAGGCTGCCACCTTTCAAAAACAGCAGACCCGGAGATTATAAGAATAAAGTTAATTTCTTTAGTAAGAGTTTTTTTTTTATATAAAGTAAAAAAATTTAAGTGTGAATTAATTAATTAAAGTAAAAAGTAATGGTAAATTATCATTGGTAATGTATTTATTAAATATAAAAGACCTAACTAGTGCTAGGCTAACTTGGACCAGCTTAAAACATTTTTTTTTATTTTGAAGGGATTGTTTAAGTATCTTTTCTTGTTCAGGTTTCTTCAAAATTTTCAAAAATTCTCGGCATTTCATATTTGTAATTAATCTTTACAATTAACTCTTACCTTCACCATGACCACTGACAAGCAGTTTCGCTCGTCTGTCCACAAGCATTCTAAGCATTCTCTCTACAAAAGCATTGCTTATAAGGATTAGCTTTACGATTATTTTTTGCAGTTCGGTGAAGGAAAGTCACTTCGACTTTGAATAACTGAACCCATTTTTAATCAACAGGCGATGTTGAATCACTAGATAATAGTCGGCTATCGCTTCACTGCCACTGTCCGGTCTGACCCGGAGATTTCGATGTTAAACCCGTAGCCCGGAGATGCACCATGCAAACCCGTAGACTCCGGGTCAAACCCGGAGAGGTGGCAACCCTAAGCGTAATACATGACTGTGAGAGGAAGACGCAAAACTGGTACCAGTGACGAGTTTTTTTCGATTAGTCTACTTACCCCTATAGGCAACTATCCCCGGTCTCCCCTAAACATCACGCCACGACTCCAAGAAACGGTGTAATAACCATAAATATCAACCAACCTGGTGGGAATAAAAAAATAGGTGAAACCAAGAGCGAAGCTTAGTAAACATTTAATATAATAGGATTCAATATTAAAAATATAAAATATTTCGTATATCTGTTAGCCGTGTGGTTGCCGGCTAGCCGTGTGGTTGCCGGCTTAGAATAGCGCCACTCCGAGTCGACCCGTGGAGATCATAAGAGGCGATCGAAGGGATAAATATACCAGGAGATGGGCAGCAGCGTCTTCCTGAGGACTATTAAACCTACTGCGGTCACCAACACGCACTTGCCAAGCGTGGTGACTATGGCAAAAACCCCCATAATCATGAACATCACAAATAAACCACGGCCCCCAGTCCCCGGCAGCTCCGTTATTCCTGGCTCTGGCAGCGGTCACGGTAACGGCGGAGCAGGGGGTGCTAAGAATCTCCGGCAGAGATCGCGCTGCCACAAACGACGACTCTTGCACCTGGCAACATACAATACCAGGACACTGAGGACCGACGACAAGATCCGTGAGCTGGAAGACGAGATAGACAAGTTAAACTGGAGTGTCGTGGGATTATCCGAAGTCCGAAGACAGGGGGAGGACACGATAATCCTAAACTCCGGTAACTTGTTCTATCACCGGGAGGGCGAACATCTGTCCCAAGGTGGTGTCGGGTTCCTCGTCCACAGGTCCCTCGTCAACAACGTGACGGAAGTCGGGAGCGTGTCAGCAAGGGTAGCGTACCTTATACTCAGAATATCCAAGCGATATTCGCTGAAGGTCATACAGGTTTACGCACCGACCTCGGCACACCCCGACGATGAGGTTGAAGTTATGTATGAGGACGTAAGTAGGGCCATGCGTAACTCCAAGACTCATTTCACGGTGGTGATGGGGGACTTCAACGCAAGACTGGGTGCGCGAGACGGCGACGAGCTGAAGGTGGGGCCCTTTGGTATCGGGCAACGGAACCACCGTGGCCACTTGCTGGCTAACTTCTTGGAGAAGGAGGACTTCTATATGATGAACTCCTTCTTCAAGAAGAAGCCACAGCGCAGGTGGACTTGGATCAGTCCCAATGGTTCCGTAAAAAGTGAGATAGACTTCATTTTGGCAGACAAACCGCACATATTCAATGATGTCTCTGTGATCAGCAGGTTTAAAACCGGAAGCGATCACCGGATGGTCAGAGGCACATTGAATATCAATGTCAAGCTGGAACGGTCACGCCTGATGAAGTCTACGCTCCGACCCACACCTGCCCAGATCCAGGACTCCGAGGCCTTTCAGCTGGAACTCCGCAATCGTTTCGCGTGCCTAGAAACATGCAGTTCAGTGGACGAGTATAACACCAGTATGGTAGACACTGTCCACGAGGTTGGGTCTAAGTATTTCAAGGCCCCCTCCAGTGGTAAACCTCAAGTTCTCTCAGAACATACTCTCGGTCTTATGAGGGAGAGGCGGGAACTATGTGTGCAGTCTCCAACCTCAATGTCGAAGTACCGACTGCTCAACAAACAGATCTCTCAGAGTAGGCGACGCGATTTGCGTGTTTATAACACCAATCGTGTAAAAAACACGATCGAGCGGAACAAAGGCTCGAAAGTGTTCGCAAGAGATCTGGAGGTTGGGCAAAGTCAGTTGACGAGGTTGAAGACCGACTCTGGCACCATAGTTACGTCTAAGCCCGAAGTTCTGAGGGAAATTGAGAGGTACTACGGACAGTTGTATACCTCCTCAAGAGCTCCCGTTCCCAAGGCGGCGAACGACAAGCGAGCCAAATTAACCCGGCACTATACCGAAGATATCCCGGACGTCAGTCTGTACGAAATTAGGGGGGCACTCAAACAGCTTAAGAACAACAAAGCTCCGGGGGATGACGGAATCACAACCGAGCTGCTGAAAGCGGGCGGCAAACCCGTCCTAGTAGCGCTCCAGCAATTGTTTGATTCCGTCATCAACACTGGAAGTACCCCGGAGGCGTGGAGCAGAAGCGTGGTGGTACTGTTCTTCAAGAAGGGGGATAAAACCCAGCTGAAGAACTACAGGCCCATCGCGCTTCTGAGCCACGTTTATAAGCTGTTTTCGAGGGTCCTTACTAATCGTTTAACGCGCAGACTAGACGACTTCCAGCCTCCCGAACAAGCCGGTTTCCGAAAAGGCTATAGTACCATAGACCATATACATACGCTTCGGCAGGTTATACAAAAGACCGAGGAGTATAACCTGCCGCTTTGCGTAGCGTATGTGGACTATGAGAAGGCCTTCGATTCTATCGAGACCTGGGCGGTGCTCGAGTCTCTTCAGCGGTGCCAGATCGACTATCGGTACATCGAGGCGTTGAAGTGTGTATACAATGCCGCCACCATGAAAGTCCGAGTACACGACAGCAGTACAAACCCCATCCATGTGCAGCGCGGCGTACGACAGGGGGATGTCATCTCCCCAAAACTCTTTACCGCTGCACTGGAAGACGTGTTCAAGCTGATGGAGTGGAAAGGGCGTGGTATTAACATCAACGGCGAACACCTCTCACACCTCCGATTTGCCGATGACATAGTGATCCTGGCGGAGTCGCTGGAGGAACTCGGCATTATGCTCAGCGACCTCAATAGTGCCTCACAACGGGTGGGTCTTAAGATGAACATGGACAAGACGAAAATCATGTCTAACGTCCATGTCACACCCGTACCAGTGGTTGTCGACGGCACTGCTCTCGAAGTTGTAGACGAGTACGTTTACCTGGGACAAACGATCCGAATGAGTAAGTCCAACTTCGAGAGGGAGGTCACTCGAAGAATCCAACTCGGCTGGGCAGCGTTCGGGAGACTACGACACGTCTTGACGTCTGATATACCTCAGTGCCTGAAGTCGAAAGTTTTCGAGCAATGTGTGTTGCCAGCGATGACCTATGGTGCCGAGACGTGGTCTTTTACTGTGGGCCTAATCCACAAGCTCAGAGTCGCTCAGAGGGCAATGGAGAGAGCTATGCTCGGTATTTCTCTACGTGACAAAGTCAGAAATGATGAAATCCGTAGAAGAACGAAGGTAACCGACATAGCGCTCAAAGTTTGCAAATTGAAGTGGCAATGGGCTGGCCACATCGTTCGCAGGACTGACAACCGATGGGGAAAGAAGGTCCTTGAATGGCGACCACGTTTAGGTAAAAGGAGCACAGGCCGCCCTCCTACCAGGTGGACTGACGACCTGAAGAAGACAGCGGGAAACCGTTGGATTCAGAGGGCCCAGGACCGGGTGGAGTGGCGTCGATTAGGGGAGGCCCATGTCCAGCAGTGGACTACCAAGGGCTGAAAAGAAGAAGAAGAAGAAAGATGTTTATAGTGTACAGTTTTATTAAGATTCTTTTAACTCTACCTACTTAAAGAAATTTAAATGAGTTTATTCACCGTGTAGTATCGTTGTGGCTTGGTAAATGTCGTGTATACCGACTATTGTAAAGGTGCTTTCTCACCGGGAGCATTCGCGTGTAATGTAACGTTACACACTCGAGCATTACATCAGTGTAGGAGGATAACCGAGCATTCCAATGCGCACCTTGTAATTATACAATGTATAATATCTTGATATAAGTTGTTACATCAATGGATCCCCCCGTCCTCCCGTCCACTCGGCGCTCACTCGCTCAGTAGTAGGAATGGGCGAGAACAGTAGGAGGTACTCGTAGTATTGTAATGTAATGCTCAAAGTTGAATCTATAATGTTACATTACACGTGAATGCTCCCGGTGAGGGAGCACCTTTAAGCTATTTTTATTTAGACGAAAGAAATTAAAGCTAAATTTTTAAGTAACGTTTTATATAAAAAAAATTGACCAAAACAGATCTAGGCGTTCTCATAATCTTTGATTTTTAAAATAATGTATTAAGGTTACTCTGTTAGCATCTGATCAAAAATTATTTATTGACCAGTTTCCCCCAAACAGTTAAAAAATTACTTTGGATATATGAAGCTTCAATGACAACTTCATAAAATTTTAACATAACTCCAAATAATAATTTGTGCTCGATAGATTTTTATTAAATAAACTTAAATTTACTATTTTTCAAAGCTGTTTTTTTTGTGACGATGTTGCTTGACCTAATAATAACTCAGTTATTTTCATACTTAGGCGACTGTTTCTAGATTCCCGTCATTCAAGGCTCGTTAACTTTGCGAAATTTAGAAAGAAAAAAAGAAGCATTGAGTGATACCTGAAGCTGCATTCCTAATCGCCACATTTATGTGACTTGATTTTCATGATCCGTGGCGATTTCGTCATTATACGTATGTAGGTATATAACAAAAAATAAAAGAAGCATAGTAATTGTTGTTAAATATCATATAATTACTACTGTCCATGTAATAAAAATGTTAATTATAATGCGATATATTTCAAAGAATATTGTTTACAATAACATATGATAGTAGGTACCTATCTAATTGTTACTACAGATCTCATTACGAGTACAACTACAAGAGTTGCTTATGTTATAAAAGCTGTCAACGAATAATAATTGTGTAAATGTGTTATTCAAATTAACTATATCAAACTAATATAATATACAATATAAATTATATTAATATTAATTATATACAAATTGAACAAATTTTAAAGAAGTAATCAAATATTAAATAAAATCGTTGACATGATAATATTGAAATCGTGCTACGACAGACTGGTACATTAGTGACTGGATCAGATTACAAGACGTACAAAATCATGTGACAGGTTTGATAAGTTTTGTACTTACTCGAATTCTAAACTATGATTGTAAAAAATCGAGTCAACATTAGCCTTTAAAATGATTTTTTTTTTTTTTTGTGATAAGACTTCTTTGATTTCAGATCTGTTTGTAAAATTTATTAAGTTTAAAGGACATTAAAATAATAATACAGTTAGTTTTTTCTTATTATAAAACTGCTGCAAGTAATTGAAAGTAGTATGAACAATATTAACTACAACTTTGAATTGCTTAAAATGATATTTTGAGTAAGATTTTATAAAAACAAAAACCTTAAAACAAGTAACGTGAAAATATATTATACAAAAAATGTAACTGAAATCTACAAATCTAAAGTACTATTCTAAATCTAAAGTTTATTGTTACTACCTACTCTATTACAATAAGTGTTAGCCTGTCGTCTTATAACCTACTAACTAATTCACGCGGATTTGCTCGCACAGAACGACATATGTATCTACATTTGAAATGACTTAAAAAGTTAAAATTTCAGATGCTTACTTATGGATATCCAAAACCCAAAAAACAAGTTTTCAATGTATTTTAAAATATTGAAATTTATAAAAATTTTAGTAATATTGATACAACACACTTTTCTGCTTTAAAATATTTTTTAGGGTAGAAATATCACCAGACTGTGTTCTCTTTTATCACTAAGTATCTATAAAACTATTTCGAAATAAAATAAAAAAAGGTTTCTGTATGTGTATTCGGAAAAAGGATTATATGGGTCGTGTTCTAACACACTACCTATTAATAACTAAATAAACTGTAACTTTATTATCGAATTCGTTCCAACATCACTAAAATACAACTAATTAATTAAGATTATTATTTATTTAAGAATATAATAAGTATATAATATGATAGATATCTGATTTAATCCAACACATTCATTCATACTTCAATAATACATTTCAAAAAAATACCTATCAAATACGTCAAGTTAAAATTGCCCATTGAGCATTAAGCTGACCATAAAAAGATTTGAAGTATTTTTAAATTAACTTAAAATGACAAAAAACACATATTATTAAGATCAGATATATGGTAAAGATTACGCCTAAACGGGCTTAGGTATATGACCATCATTCATAAACTAGACATAATGCGTATAAAAAATTAAGCGATTATTTTGAGGATGTGTTGTGTTTTTGCGTGTTGCGCATGAGTGCGGGCGCGACGACGGCGCCTCGACGTTCGACTCGGGTTACAAAGAGCAACCCGCTCGCGGGCCCTACTACGATATTTTACTAGAATCGAGTGACAAAACTTAGTGTAACAGACTTCAAAGGTATAAAAACCATATTTATGTTTAATAATTATTTTTCGGATATGTTTATAATAAATATTTATTCATTTTTCAAATAGTATCATTTGATAAAATTATTAATCTTTAAAACTATATCAATCTCTCACAAACGTATTTTTAATAAACAATTTACTTTATTGTCCACCAAAATAAAAATAAAAATACTAAATAGAACAACGACATAGCAAAGTATCGTAAGGTACAAAGGGCAGCTTTATTGCTAATAAATAATAGTTTAAGTAAAAATACGCTTTTATAAAAAATCCAACTAAAAAATAAAAATTTCAAGTAATAGCAGTGTAATTTTTTTTATAATGAATTTGAATTAAGAATTGTGTAGGTATATAGGAAAAAAATGTATGTTATTGTAAAAAAAAGCGTAGGGTGCTTTTTAAGATATTATAAAAATTATAACCCTTCTACTTACACCTGTCAATAAAATATTTATATCTATTGACATCATGTAATCCAGTCATTACGTCGAAAAAAACGGGTTAGAAATGCATTTAAACCGAGAAGGCTAAATTTTGCATATTACGAGGCCTAGAAAAGCTTAACTTCAAATTCCCATTCTCCTCTACGTTAAATCCAAAATTTAGCCTTATCGGTTCAAATGCATTTCCAAATGTATATATGACTGGAGTAATGCACCCCACGCTTTTTTTTACAATAAAATAGATTATTTTCTTATGTACCTACACTATTCTTAATTCAAATTTACAAAAAAAAAAAAAATTACACTGCTGTTACTTAAAATTTATTTAGATTTTTTATAAAAGCGTGTTTTTTTAGTTTTTTTAAACTATTACCTATTTATTTTATTTTTGGTCGTAACTTATCCGCGAAATGAGTAATTTGGGCTCCTGCTGAGTTTAAATTAGAGTTAAAATTAGTTTTTTTAACTATTACCTATTTATTTTATTCAAGGTCGTAACTTATCCGCGAAATAAGTAATTTGGGCTCCTGCTGTCTTTCTCAGATGAAATTGCCGGTTTTCAGATTATCCAAAGTCGATAACTTATCCGAGAAATAGGTGATCGTGTAATGTAAAATAAATCGCTAATCCTGAAGATCCCAGTAAATATACAGGTCTAACTATTTAAATTATTGCATTGTCATCGGTCCTCGGGAAGTGTACCAATTTTGAATGAAATCTGAATGTGTGAAGTGGGTCAAAATGTAGTCCAAAAATAAAAACAAACGAACATACAGATGAAGCTAATAAAAAGCGTGTAAAAAGCGATTTCTTCCAGGCAAACTTGAGATAGAGAACGTTTCCTCTTGTCTTGTATCGGCATAGGTGCACAAATTATTATTTATTTATACTAAATATATAAGAACATATATATATATATATATATATAATAACGTATATATACATACATTTTTACATTATACACAAAAACATATGTACATACCCATACACATATTTGTATATATTTATATAATTTAGTTCAAAGTTGAATTTCATGAATAAGGATTTCCAATAATTCTATTTAGGTATATAGAACATATCTCGTGGTTTTCTCGTTGTGATTTCATACTAGACGGATCAATTAACATAGCCACTGTCCTAGTTATTTTATTTGCAGTATGATGTATATACCTTATTTCATAAATATGTTATCAGAACTCTCCTAATCGGACTTCTAATTATTTTTACGGTAAGAGAGTTCAAACACGAAAAACAGAAAATATTTTAGTTTATAAAATCAAACCAAATACTCAATAGACTAATATTCTAAAATAGTACGCATGCAATAAGAATTAATACCCGTTTAGAGCCCGTGGATGCTCTTGCTACTTATAAAAATTAAAATAAAAACTCAATAGAACGTCCATCAACATTTCAATATCTAGAATCTCAATCTATCAATCTTTCTCTATCAAATATCTATTTACAATAGCTTAGAATTATTTACAATAATATTAATATTATTAAGTTAATTTTGTTTTGTCGTATTAGATATAGTTATAATACCCTGTAGATGACAATTGAAAATTTCTAATAATAAAAGTATTATAACGCACAATTTACATAAATAATAATAATTCATATCCTTGTTTCGCCCGGCCCTAAATATATTACGCTTACAATTTTTATTATATCAATTTACTTTTCAGTTTTATTTTTCTGAAATGTAATATAAAAATTTATTACATATAAAATTGTTTTTAAAAATCACAAAAATTTATTACATATAAAATTGTTTTTAAAAATCACAAAAATTTTACCTTGTAAATGTATTTCGAGTAAAAATGGTTATTTTATTAATCGTCAAAACATTTCGTGGTGTCGTTTGCTTCGCCGTGAAGTGGGTGTTACATGTCATAATTTATGATACATTCGCTTTTAGTAGAAAAAATGTACCATTAAGGAATATAAACGGTAAACTGAAGATTTAGTTTCCTTCCAAAGAATCTGCGACAAGACAAACTCAACTACCGGCGTGAAACGTATAACCATTCAAATCTCGCCTTTAACTCCTGACGTATAAGGTTGGCAACCACCACTTGTCCGATTTAGAATTGAAATATTTAAAGTGCCTTTAATAATTCATTAGACCGTACGAGGGCCGAGGAGCCGTTATTCACAGTATATTTTTGATAAATTGCAATTGGAAGTTACTTTGTCTAATTCTAATTTTGCTTTTAACTTTTAAATTAATTATATTCTTGTTCCTCGAAGGCAATCGCTGAAGTTTTAACAAGACTATGTCAAAGTTTATTCTTTATTGCAAAAAACTTTTAACAATTATTTTTTAAATATATTTTATCTTTTAGGTAGAAACATAATAATTTACACTTACAAATAATAAAATGTATTTTATAAATAATTATTGTAAATAGTTATTTTATATTTAACATACTGCCAAAGACGTTCTATCGCACTATATACAATACAAAGAATTAAGTATATTGAAGTAAATGTTCCGATTACGATAATTTTAGAATTTCAAAACAGGACTTAATAAGTTGTCTTTAATATTGTGTTATTTTCGTTATGTTAAAATTAATCTTAATATTTGTCCTACAATATTTTAAGCATAATTATATAAATATTAAAAAAGCAAACTCAACAATATTTTTTTTAATTTATTTAATGGTCATCAAAACTATATTATATAAGTATTTTGAAAAACCGCTATATCATAAGATGTAAGAAACAATATACTGACACAATTTATAAATTAAACACATACCTATACGTATAAGTGGTTATTTCAAAATACAAAAAATAATCTCTTCTCTAACACTTATTTGTTATAAAGTGTTCCCATTAAGACTGAGAGTAAGATGAAATTAAAAAATAAGTTTGAAAAATATAATATTAATATGTAAACATTTTCAATGATACAACTTTACCACTCGGTTAGCACTGTCATTAAGTTGCGACAAAAAATAAAATTTTATGTCTCAAAAGCAATAACTGTCAAGTCAAACAAAGTCGTCTATATTATTCCAAAATATTGTAAATCCAAAAATAATCAAAACAAATTAACATACATGAAGTATTATAATTTTAGTTAGTTGTAAATGATATCCAATATCGATTGGTAAATATGAGAACAATTTGCCATGCTTCAACATTCATCCTGAACTGAACTTAACTGAATCAGCCTGTCAACGTCCCACTACTGGGCAAAGGCCTCTTCTAAAGGCCTTATAGAAAACTTACCTTAATGCTCAGTTATTAATCTTAGTAAATATCCTTTTATAATTCAACGGAAGAAAAAAAGCATTTGCTACCGTAACAAAGCGCAGGTGTCTTACGAGTCACAGTGGTTGAGATGGGTCGTTGAAGTTGACTAACAAGCAAACCCACGAAGTCGCTTTAAGTTTTTAAGCAATACTTACACGGGTTTTATACCAACATTTAAAAATATTTGTAAAATTTTATGTCGTCATTAAGAAAACTTAACACTTACTTTACTAAAAACCTAAGCTAAACATAAATATTAAATTAATATTACACTTAAAAATAATATGTATTTCTCTGTTACTGGTATACATATATTTTTTTTTAAATGTAAACAACTATCTGGATGAAAAATTAAAGAGAACTTACTACGAATATTTTTACATTGTATTGAATTATAAAAAATTATCTCCGAACTTTATAAAAATAATAATGATTAAAAAGCTCGTTCAATTTTATTTAATATTTTATTGTTTGGTGTTTCACATATTTCTTCAAGTGAACTACTGCTATTATACACGAATCTTCGGCGTCATGCGAGAATGAATCGCTCAATCAACAAACTAACATTTTAACTCTTTCATTATACCTACGTATAGAAATGTATTTCATACTGAATAACCGCTGACCGAAACCGCGGTGAGTTGGCATTATGTTACTAGTGGCGGATGAATGGTATAATATATGAGCATAAGCGTATATTAATTCTAAATCAATTACAATCTGAGTCCACCATTGCTATAATATAGTAATAGATATATGTAAGAAAATATTTATATTCTATCACAAATTCACAACACACAATATTCTATTAAATAATTATTAATACTACTCCCTAATTATAACACAAATTTCGAAAAAAAAAAACACTTACTTCATTCAGTATTCCGTCGTCCAAACGTCGTATTGTTAATAATTATTATCAATCGGTGTAAAATATATCAATAGAAATATAACACATCTACGTGTAAGAACTAACTTATAAGATACATTTTATATTATTTTGTCTTTATTTATTACCATTGATAAAATACATAGACCTACAATTCTATGTACAAAAAACTAAATCGATAATATGAGCTTAACACTTGTTCCATATGCGCGGGAGCTATAAAAACGCTAGACTTACTCGCAATCATCAATAACGATTATCATTAAATCTGGCAGAGGATGACCGCGTGAACGGGAAGTGCACGCGCTCTGATCATAGCTGCTTTACGGTTGCCATCTCTATTATTTCAATTATTTATTAGCTTTCAAATTTAAAGATCTATTCTATTCTGTAAAAGTTTATTTTTTATTATCAAATTCAATAAATCCTTTTTTTTTTCATTTCTGTTCATCCTAAATATGAGTTACAATAATTTCTTTCATCAACGATATAAAGTTACAAAAAACAACATTTCAGCAGTCAATACGTGACATTCAGAACAACGCATTGCCGTGAACAAGTGGACAGCGGTAACGTTTCAATAACGGCTAGAAGTGCCAAGTCACGGCGCAGACTGAACTATGTTGGTAACAAGAAATGACTAAGAACGAATGTGATTATTCTGTTTTTGTCCTACGTTTTTTTATACTTCTCTGTTACGCCTTTATCTCTCCTTTTTTTTATTATGATCATCCTAGATCATTAATTAATAATAACAATAATACGCATCTTTAATTTACACGAGTAAAACGTTGTATACAAGCAAATCAATAAATAATTGTCATTAAATCCACCACAAAATATATATTTATATACTGAAATTTACACTATTACCAGTTCATCATTTATCTTATATATAAAAATAAGTCGGGTTTTCCTTCCTGACGCTATAATTCCAGAACGCACGAACCGATTTCCACGGTTTTGCATTCGTTGGAAAGGTCTCGGGCTCCGTGAGCTTTATAGCAAACAAAATTAGGAAAAATTTCAACAGAAAAGCAGGAAAACAGGGAAAATCATTTTTCACATACAGCGCCATCTCTGATGCATGTACTACAAACTAATATGGTTTTACAAAAAACGTAGCCATCTGGTGGCGAAACGGAGTTCGCCGGGTTTGCTAGTTTTTTATAAAAAGAAAGAACTTTATGTTCGAAATATATGTAGTTTCAGACTAATGTGTAGTTTATTATTTTAACAGTGACACTAGAATAGACAATACATTTTTTTAATATTTAAATATTGCACTATCCAAATGTTATCTAATCTACGTACATCGCACAATCATATTCAGCTGTAGTTTGATAAATGACCACCGCCTGCTACTATTGGACGAGGTTACAACGCGTCTTCATTTATGATATTCAATAGAATTTAGATCTCAAATCACAGTCTGTGGTGCAAGATTTTAAAAACATTTGTGTCATCATATTACATATTTGGCTTTGCTCACCTTGAAATATATGTATATGTCACTAGATAAAGTAATTAAGTAATTATTTTGCCTTTGTTTAAAATAAAGATTTTATATTTCACGATAAAAATAAATTATCTGTGTATCATAGCACGGTTTTGTACTTAAATGAATGAAAAAAAAACCTATATGAGTTTTATTTATATCGTAGTTTAAATAGTATTACTCTCGTAACTTGTACCGTAAATCTTCACCCAGTGTACTAAATTATAGCGAAAAAACAAGAAGGCATTGCATTGTATTCTATTTAAAAATCGCTTTAAATTGTAGTCGTAATGTAAGTGCGATTTTTTAACTCTTAATCACTCGTATCTAACTAAGTTAAAAGTCGTTATACTTAATACAAGATATTTTAAACAATAAAAGAAATATATATACCTGTGCACGCGCCGCCGGCAAGACTGGAAAAGTGTCAACGCTTCATTTATTTGAATTGAAATTTATGAAAATTTGGTCAAAAATTAAGTACCTATTTTTCTACATAATTCGAATAAGAATCATGTACCGAGTATGCTCCTTAAATATTGATAGTTACTCACCAGTCACATGTATATTAATACGTGAAGCAAAAACTTTGTACCTCTTTTTACGAAAATTACGCGGACGCAGAAGTATGAAATTTGGCACAGTTAAAGTTTATATGGAGAAGGAGTGCAGAATGCTAATATTTTTTATAATAATGCTGAAAAAATGCATTAAATTCATTTAAAAAAAAACACTACACACACTACGGCACACACACATATGTGCAATGTACATATATACACAAATTTTGTTTATTGTCAAAGTCTTTTGTGTTTACAAAACGGTTTTAAATACAGGTCTTGCGACGAATTTTTATCGAACACGCTTTTAAATACAGGTCTTGCAACGAATTTTTTTATCACAGATCAGGTTCAATGACTGCTGCATATGCTTACCATGTTATGAGCAAACATTTATTTATTTATTTATTTATTTAATCATAGGTTTATCACTAACATCACAGGTAATCCCAATTCGTTAGTAAAAAAATTTGTGTATATATGTACATTGAACATATTTTTATTATATTAACAATGCTGTTAATTATAGATTTGGTTGAATTACGACCGCTGGGCGACCACTAGTTATATCTTGTGCTATATATTATATAGTGATTTTATGAATTTATCATTCCTTTTACCAACAAAGAGTTGTGGCATACGAAATGCAATTTTTAGCTATTTTTGTTCTGTTACTCCTAAGAAGTATAACTTCTTACGTGCGTATATAAGTACACACACAAACGCTTTATGTGATACAGGACTAGATATATTTTCAAGCATTTTTTGGTTTATTTAAGCATCTTCTATTTATAATAGAATCAGAGAAAATTCGGCCGCGATAAAGTTTGAACTGCCACGTTAATTCAAAGCAACAACTATTCCCACAAGCGAAATATCAGTCGCACGTACGTCTAGCGTTATCGTGGACGCTGCGACGTGAGGCGCGATGATGTCGCGATATGCCGCCTCGTACGTGGAGCGCCCGACGCTAAATTTACAGCACACTGTGTCTCAAACTGTTATACAAACACACCCAGAATTAACATACGTTTTTAATCTAAAAATAAAACATAGAACTTTTAATGCTATTGATAAAGAAAGCTACTACTTCAATGACTTATTGTAACTCGAAGTCATAAACATTTATAAAAACGGAATACGTACGTACATATCTCCTACAAACATTTTTTTTTTTATTTTTTTTTTGTAATATATTCAAAAATTTTAAGATAAAAAAAGGGAAATAATTTTTCTTATATTTAGACGGATCGTCTTTTTTTCGATAATTAGATTAGCTCTCTATAATCTCAACATTGAAAAGCACTGGTCTAGATCATCCTACATTTTGTTTATATTACATACCGAGCGCTAGCGGATGGTAGATTTCACGGTATAGCGGTCGGAGCGAAGCGGGAAACTGCAGTTAACGGGCTCGAGAAATCTAAATGCCAGATAAAGTATTTAAATGATAATGATATGGTTCCATATCACTAGCAAAAAATAGTTATTAGAGAAACGTTTCAACAATCATAACTTTAGTTAGTTTTCAATGTCATTATTGTAATTTATGTTACACGTGGTGAAGATATTAGTGCAGTTGTAGACAGAGATGCTACAATTATAACTGAAGATCGTTAGTAGTACTATAAACTTTCCAAAAACGAAAAAAGTTACGCAAGTAAATACATAAAATACTAAGATTATAATAATAAATGAAACATTGTATAGCAATGTTTATGATCGTAAAATTCATAAAATAAATAAAATCAACAGTAGCAAAAATCATAATTTATCACACGTTAACAAACCCAAAACGTATCAATAATTCACTATTCTTCGTGGCATGACTTATGATTAACCGTCGTGCTTCGTTACCCCGGCCTGCAATTACCATTTCGAGTCACGGAAGTTCCAAAAACAAGAGAAACTTACCGATCTAGGGGCAAGTGTTTTTTAATACACTGATATTACGTATTTTTTCAACTCACGTCTGAGCCGGAAAGCCCTATTGAACTAGTCATTTCACACTCATAGAAGAAAACACACATAATTATATTATTCGACAGTCTTGATTTTTTGTTAACTACAAATTATGAACGATTGAAATTATCTCGAGGAGCCCATGATTGTAGGCTGGCGGGTGACGCAGCACTTTCGCGGGGACTGGGGGATATTTCGTCATTACTCTTTTTATATTCTTACTTATATTATTCTTAATTAACACATTTTAAATTATTTGTAGATTCATAAGTTAAATTAAACGTCGTTATAAATTAAAAACAAATAAAAAGTTTTACATTTACAAAATCATACAATTAAAAAAAGAAGTAGGTACAGTTAATTAAAAACTTTAAAAAAAAAACTCTATTTAAAAAAATTAACAATTTAAGTAACACAATCTATTTTTTTTAAATTCAAAATTCAATTTCAACTTATCTCTGCAACCAAGATTCTTCATAAGATAATTTATATAGCACGTCTAGGTAATATATTATGTTATAACATTTGCAATGTCTGACTTTACGAATTTCATTTGCAAAACTTAGCGATGGTTCAATTCAGAAAAATTTATAAAAATAAACACAATAAAACGAATGTTATAATTTTAATATTAAAAGTATAAGAATAGACCCCCAGTTTAAGCAAGTCGGTGGCATTAAAAGGGAATCGTTGGCGGACAGGCAGGTGAGGCTTAGTACAGAATATCGGTACCGACAGGATATGTTGAACTCTGAAATATTAGGGTTCCCTATTTTATAAATAATATATATAAAACAAGTGCTGAGCTTATACTTTTTTTTACTCTTAAATATAATTTTCTGCTTTAGAGATTTTTTTTAAGTTCTAATTCCGTCTTTATTTATTTCACCTCCTCGCACTTATTATTTTCTAACCAAAAGCTTCTTTTTTTAAATTCTAATGTGTCTACGAGTGTTAAAATATAAATGTCATAAAGTTTTAATAATTGTTTTAATAATTTTTCAATATTTAAAACAAACGTAAGTTAATTGTACTATTTAAAATTTTGGTTATTACATTGTATTTTATGTATTACAATCATATAGCCTTAGCCTAGCCTAGTTATCACCTATAATTATGGTAACACTTGGTATTTACATTGTAATAGTATAGTATTTATGATATTATATATGTATATACTTTATTGATGTTCTATTCAAATATTTAAAAAAAAATGAACAACAAAGATAAAGAAATTAACCAATTACAAGAATTAGGGAAACTCTTTTAATTCGTTAATTTCTTAACGTTTAATAACGTTTTTATTTATTTTTAATAAATAACAAATTCAAAATTTTAAGTCTTACCGTTTACAGTTTTACCTCTAATTTCAAAAACTTTCATACATAGGTAGGTACTACAGTCCCGAATTTCATCCTCTTTATACGTAAAATTTCTAAAAGTCACTCGAGTGTATAAATTGCAAAGTTTCCATACAATAAAAATTTAAATCTAGCTTTAATAGTTTAAAAGCAGCAATGACAAATCAGTCAGTATCCTATTTGATTATTTATATGCATATTTTACATTAATTTTCGTTTGTCGTCATATAACTAACAAAATGAGTCTCTTGTAACTTGAATGAAATAAAATTAATAAATCAATCAAAATATATAATTTATCGCCATATATTATAAAGCCTATATTTCCTAAATAAATAGGCTAAATAAGTTCATGAAATAAAACATTTTTTTTTTTAATTTTTATAATATTAATTTAGATATTACGATTATATAAGACATTACTTTTTTTTATAAAAAATGTATCTTCGACATAGAGAGCGAAGAAAAGAAATACTTGTATATTTTTACAGACTCTTTACCGAAGCCTCCTCTTATTACAGATGTGTGTCAAGCGTACTACGAGAGCTACCTCTGTACAAACTATACAATGGATGTAATTTATTTTCATTTTTTATTTCATTTTATTATTCCCTTCCCTAAATAAGAAGAATTCAAAATATGTTAACATCTTTAAATTAATACTAGGTGCTTTTTCAATACAATTTTTTTTTAACAGATAATACTGTGTTATTGTTAAAATTAATGTATTACTAGTGATAATAATTTTGTCAAAGTATTTCATAATTTAGTATACCATTCCATTTCATTTGAAAATATGTAATATGCAAATTAAAGTTTCTAAAATATAAAAATCTATATGTACCTACATAAATTCATAGTGCCCCCTCTTTAGTTAATCTAAAATACGAACAAAATAATACTTTAGTCATTTTCCGCATCTCATTTCATAGAGATCAGGTGGCGAGGGTGCATCGAAGCGGCTAATCCGTAAAATCTGCTTCAAGTGACGCTTGACTATACCATAGCACAGGGGTCACGTGGGGTACAATCGACCCCCGTGACTTATGATACACCCAAGTAAGATTACACACGTTTGATCTCGCACCTGTCGCTCCCCGGTCCGGCGCAGCTTTTACTATTACACGTCAAGAGATAACGGATCAGACAATAAAAAGACGCCTCAAACGTTACATTTGCATAAAGATAAAAGTACTTAACAATCTTTATATCCCACATTTTAGTTGTTATGTTTTGTTTTGAATTAAAATTTATAGCACACACTAATGATGGAGTGTACAAGTTTTTTTTTTTTTCATATACAGTTAGTTAGCCATCCACTGTTTCGAATCGCTTTTTATTACTCGAAACACAGTTGCGTCTAGCTAGCGGCGAGAGGCAAGAGACCGAAACTCCTATCTATAATTCAATTATAAAAGCCCACGACACACAACTTTACAGTCACAATCACACTCTCTACGTTAATGATAACGATGTTTGTGTAACGAGCCTCGGAAGCCGGCAATAAAGGCAACCGACATCATTACCACGCCAGCAAACACAAATTGACAAGCAATATTTCAAACTCGATGATTATCATATCGGGTGGCGAATACCATAAAATTAAATCGCTAGGGTTGAGTTCAGTGAATGGAACAATTACTCGGTTAGAGTGCATGTGTCGGTGTCGCGACAATGACTTCATTAGTGGCAAATTGCGTGGTGTGCGAACAGCCTTATGATGTATGGTACTCCACTATTGTAATGCGTTTTGTACCATTGTCATTTGTGTGTGTTATTATTAACTTTTGTTTTATTTATTTATTATTTTTTTCTTTTTATTAATAAAGCCCAAAAATATTCCTAAAACATATACTTACTGAATCAGACTGCAAATTTCCCAGAGTTAGACAAAGGCAACTTTTATTATATATAAAAGGGTTAAAATTGAGAAATAATAAAACAAAAATAATACAAGATACATGCGAATTAAATCACAATACTTTTTTTTAACACCGATAAGGAAATAAATTTTAAAAACAATGGAACAAATGATTATATGATGATGAGACAACAATTAGATTTTTTAAACTGAATTTCTTTATATGTTCCGGCTAAAGAACCAAATATTCAAATTAATTTATATTATACATATTTTTTACAATTTTACTACTATCATAATAAGCTGCATAATCAAACTAAATGCAAAAATGTAATAAAAAATAATGATTTAGTATTTTCATGTTATAGTTACGGTATCGAAGCGTTTTAGCTTATTGTATTAATAATAAAAACAATAAAAAACAAAAACAAAAAGTTATGAGTGGAAAAAAGTAGAAGGAATAGTTTCTTGATATTATACTGTAAGAATCATAATTTAAGCATTTGTTTGTTTTTCTAAGTTGCTATTATACGAGGAAATAGAAAGCAAATCAAAATACATTTTAAGAAAGTAAAAGTACCTATGTGTAAATGTATGAAAACAATCCCATAAAACGAAAACCGGATTTCCAAGCACTGGAAAACTCAGTGTTGGTAGACTGAATTTCAACCTAAAATATTGTAGAAATCAATACTTATGATCTATACATTAGCCCCTATGAAATAATTTGCAGTAAAAATATCGATATCGCACTACAGTCATCAAATAAACTCGTAAAAGTATAAATTTTAATTGAAATTAATTTAATTAAGTGATTTTTATTTATTTTTTTTATTTTTGCTAAAATTTTATAATGAATATGCAAATATTTTTCGTAAAATTTTAATTTGATGTGCGCGTTTCACAGTTGATTGGAGATAATGATCCAGTCAAAGCTTGGCATATGTCAGTGATCATCCCCCGGCGCTCCTTGCCAATTAGAGGCGAGATCGCAAGGGGCGCAGAGAGCGATCACTCGACCGATATTATTGATAATGATTTATTTATTTTTCAAATAAAATTACCTCTTATCATATTACTTGTATATTGATAAAATTGTCTATGTACTCAGAATACTGCTCAGAATTGGTAGCTCAGATTCATACCTGCAACTATGGGGTTCGATACGCATGCTGTTTACACTAAGACCATAAAGTAAAATATAATTTAATCTAAAAAACAAAATTCGTCTAAATTATTATAATATTATACATTTACTATTATTATAATATTATACATCATTACAATGTAATACCGTATAGTGATCAGCTACTTTATGAAATCCTATGCATTAAAGCTAATTTTATTAAAAACATTTTTTTTTCGAAATATTAACTTTTTTTTTCATTCTTTTTTTTTTGTTCTTCGCTTGCAAACTCTTACTACTAGAAAATTGTCATAATTTTAGAACCATCTATGATTGTCTACTGTACTTATATAAATAAAAATAGTATATTTACTTTTTAAATTTGAATCATGTAAGCAGTTTTCAAATTGTTAGCAACCATTTAAAAATTGTATAGCACAGTTCTTTAGAGTTGTCTATCAAATAAATGAAATCCATTTGATAATTATCTTTAAGGTCCATCTTCATATATTATGTCTATATGAGATAATTACTACATACGAGTACTTACACTCCTCGAATTGAATAGAAGACTTAAACGTTAATAACCATAAAAAGTGTCCATTCAATTTAACCGGTAAACGTTAAAATTCTTACGGCAAGACAGAATAATCGATTAGATGTAGTTTTTCAAGAGTTTGAGATCAGGTTTCATCATCAATTTTTATGAATGTAATCCTCATTATTATTATTTATATATTTTTTTGTGCCATTTGATACGGTACGACATAATTGTGGCCATTTTTATAACAGGTTTTGTAACCTCAACCCATTAAATCAACAAATAAAAAAAAAACAATTACGGTTTCCTATTGTTATTTACAATGATATTAAATAAAAGTGAACGTTAATGTATCTCTATGACTAATTGCCTATTTACGACAATTACTTAAGATTACTGTGTAGAGATTATCGATAATATTAGACGATGCATAAAAATATTTTACTCTTTATCTCATAACTTGAAGCATTTGTTACCATACCCAAAAATCAAATTCTTAGATCAGATCAAGTCTTTAGAAAAATACAATATTTATGTAAATATGAAAATTTTTATACATGACATCTATATCTAATAGTAGGTATATGTATTTTACTCATCACAAAATGTATAGATGTTCAATATTCTTTATTAATAACTTAATGTAATAATATAATTAGTAAATGTAAGCATAATATTAGTACAGTAATTACGAATTTAAAAAAATTACAAAATCAGGGATTACTTAGCACTGAGAGTACTCGGCGTAATTGTTTGAATACACAAGTATGTATTTTATATCAAAACAATAGAATAATACAAAAGAAAAATAAAATCAAACAATGTTCTCGAATTTTAACAATCTGTAAATACATCAACCCCAACATGAATATTTTAATGTCGACTAAACACTTGCAATATATTGTGGTCTAAGTGAAGAGCTGACTTCAAATAATAATTAAAACGTCGAAACGTTTTGGATTTCAATTTTTTTTTAATTCAATGTCTCGTGATATTTTATAACCTATACATTGTCATTGTAAATAGCCCAACGATAACTAAAAAACTTTTAAAATTAGGCCGGTAGATCTTAATTTTAGTACCTATACAATTAACCTACCTACATCAAACACTTTCAAGCATAAATTATTTTCCTTTAGAATAACAGTATCGATATAATATGGCTGTCATAACACACAATCTAATGTTTAATGTTACACCTATACAAAAAAAATATTGGTTTATCTCAATAATTAAAGTATTTCAAAACTTTCAAATAATCGCTTTAATATTTTGATTTAAACCATTCATTTGGACAAATAAAGCAAAGAAGATTTAAAAAGTATAAACCAAGGGGTGGAAACAATTAGTTCTATTTGAACGTAGTAAGTTAGCAAATATTATAAAATATCAACAATTTCACGGTCCTACTGGTGTTAATAATCATTGGGGATGGACATTTTTGAATGTGTGACTTTTATTGTAACGTTTCTATTGTCCCTCTTGTTTACACACGCACAGGGAAAAAATAATTCTGTTTATATATGATAGTATAATACGAACATAAAAACAAAAATATTTTACTAGTAATGTATTTTTTTATTTTTTGAAAAAATACAAAATATGAATAATCGATTAAAATAATGTATTTATTTAATAATTAAGATTATTTACATTATTGTAAATTTATATACATACATATAATAAAAATAGAAAGACCAGTTAATTATGTTTATTGAATATTTTTCAAAACGATAATGTTGCTGTAAGAAATACATATTCATTATTTTTTTGTTTGATTGTCTATTTGTATTAACGCGCAAAGTAATGAGTCAATTTTGATGAAAGTTAGCATAGATGTAATTTATATACCCTGCCGTAACTATCTTAGTAACGAGTGGTAACTATTACTTCAACGCGGCTACGGCCGGCTTGTATAAATAAAAGGTAACGCTATATCATTATACATAATAATTATAAATGTCACTTTATTTTATTGTTTCCAATAAATAAAAAATTAAAATTGTGACTTCGACACCTGCCTATTGTTTCTATGAAAGGTGTTATCTTGGCCTAAGACATCTTTATCATATTCCGCCTGAATGAGTTTCCAGGCGAACTGTCATCATCGCTTACAACACTTATAACCCTTTTTTAGATGACCGAGAACCGATAAACCCGACGCTTAGTAACCAAATGTCCACTCGTTTATCTAACTCGTGTTAAAGTACATTGGTATAAAATATTTCTATAACCACTTACTCTGTCTTTATACAAATAATTGGTTTAACTATGTACATTAAAATGTAGGTTAAAAATTAATTACAGGCAGTATTAAATAAACTCTGAAAACAAAGGAATGGGTTAAGTTATATTATATATTATCTTCCTAATTATGTTTTTGGTGCAATGATATAAAACAATAATTTTAAAAGAGGCTCCTATGTAAATGGTATTCGGTATTCAGCAGAGACCCGTCGCGGTGCGGTCGGGGCGGCGTGCGCCCGCGTGCTCTAATGACTGCGTACGGCCGACGCACGCGCCGCGTCACGCGCCTCTCTTCATTACTAACCTCTTTGCCAACTTTATTATTTTTCGCCACGTGTCCATTATAGCGGTTTTTATTATTTTTTGTCATAAAATCCTTTTGGGCCATGTAATCGGATCCCATTGCAAATAGGGGCGGATTAGCAAAGGCCTAATAGAATAGACGCGATCGTGAGTGATATGTGATTCGATCAACATAAACAAGCTATTTAGCAGGGTTTGAGAGGTTAATGGCACTAGTGGTCAAATGATAATCTGTGTGTTCTTTCACAACTTTGTGATATATCTAACCTCTTATGGTTGGATGACAGTGTTTATATTTATGATTTTATAATTTTAATGCAAATTTTTTGAATTATCTACTTCTATACTTTGTTCTCTTTTAAAATGTAGCTATGTAGACGTTAATATCACTTATCTTAAAAAACTTGAAGTTGTAGCGAATTGCTCATCAAGGTATTATTATATAATAAAATTTTAAGAATATATATAATTTTAATTAGTTCTTATTCGAGGCAATGGTAAAAATCAGCAATTGCTACAGTAATACTACTGTAGCAATATACAGGGTGACTGGTGAATTACCATCGACATTCGGGGAGAGCGCTCGGCGCACGGTTCCCACTCGAATCATGTAAAAAAAAATAGGTAAATATTAATAAACTTTTAAGTAAAGTTACTCAACAATTATCCAATTATTTACGCATCGTCTGGACACCCTAGCAGCTAGCTGCACTTTCGACACAAAACAGGTAGTTTATCTACGTCCAAACGCCGCCACGTGTAAACAGGGTAGCAGGATAAACAAGCATGATCCAGTCCCCCTTAATACTTTAATCCTGGCTTAGGAAAGGCAAAAATACTAAGATATTTTACTCGTTTAAGCAACAAATTTGTTGACTAGGTAAATTATGTGACTTTGGCAATTTTTAGGTGTGAACAAGCGACACATTACAACACCTGTGCATGTGCCGCCGGCATGACTGGAAAAGTGTCATCGCTTCATTTATTTGAATTGAAATTTATGAAAATTTGGTCAAAAATTAAGTATCTATTTTTATTGCATGACCCGAATGGGAACCGCGCGCCGAGCGTTCTCCCCAAATATCGATGGTAATTCACCAGTCACCCTGTATACATATTAGATAGGTACTTCCGATACAATACAAAGCTTTTAAATATATGAAACCTAATTAATATGTTATAATTAAGAGAAAACGAAAAAAGTGTAAATTTAGATAGTTATTTAATTAATTGGGATAAAAACTCGAACAAATTATTTATAAGAGGGAGTGCGTCGCAGTTAGAGGTAGATGCGAGCCGCAGTGGGGCGTCCTTCATCGGATGAAGTTTCGCAGTCCCTCCGGAAAGCACACGCTCATTAGAAAGGCCTGTCGGCTTTCCTACATTCACCATTGCCGAAGAACGTGCACTAGAGCATTTTATACGGTTGAAATTGAGTATTATTTGTAAAGGCGCGTGTCCAACGCGTGACCTATTCTATGCTCGGTTATTTGTTTTTACGTGATTTAACATGTTTATTCAGCGAAAATATCTACTATATTGGCAGTTGACTCTCTAGTTTTACAGGATTACTAAGTATATGTAAACACTACTTAATTAAGTTTTATTAGATAAAACTTGTAGGTATTAACGCTAATGCTAAGGTAATGCGCTCACCACCCACAGTGACAACCTTACTCTATGTCTCAGTATAATTTAACTCAAAGTTTTAAAAAGGCAATGAGTACTCTAATGATTATTCACTTTTAAGATTACGAGTACCTACATCATACGTCATTTGAATCTCTCTAATTTATGATTAGATTATAAAGCTTCGTCTTTTATTACATACAATAAAATATATAGATCAATTGCGTTTGTTTACCAGAAATCAAACTTTAATTCGAATTCAAAGTTTAAATTCGAGAAATAAGTAAAGTGTATTTGTTTTTTGTTTTTATTTGTATAATTTTCTTGTAAGAAATCAAATTACCTATTAAACATTTTATCATCATGCGAAAAATAATGTCGTAGAGTCAGATAAACTATATTAGTTAAATTTCAGTGTTTTAAAAATAAATTCTTACTAAACTTTGCAACTAGTTCATCTTCGTAATTATCATTCAATTAAAGGGGATAAAACACGTGCAGAGTGCGACAGTTCAGGCAAACTGAGTCTTATTAGATTATCTCTGTTCACTGAATGAATTTGTTAACTACGGCTTCATTTGACTTACACTAATGTCGACCAGGTGTTTTAATTTTGATCTTTGAATCAAAACTTTACTTCCTTTTCGATATACGTACGTTTTTTAAATAAAATTAAAAAAAAATTAACAGTGCTTGATTATATACTTATATGAACATAACAACTTTAAAAAAAAACTTTCTTTGTTCGTGAATCAAATATGAATCATATAATAATTTTCTACCAGAAAATTAAAGTGGTATTATGAATATATTTTTATTTTATTTTATTTAAAACACTTTATTGCATACACACAGTTGAGGTGAACATTAACATTGTATATTATATTTATAAATGTACAGAGAAAAAAAAAATATGTAAAGAGTAGAAAGACTTACTGAAAGCATGCAAAGGCGGTCTTATTGCTCTAAGCAATCTCTTCCAGACAACCCCAGGCGAAGGAGACTATTCATAATAAAATAAAATGCGGGATAGTGTAAGCGTAGATAAATATAATTGTAGATACAAAATATAAGCGTATGTACTGACACATATAAATATTTAAAAGAAAAAAAAGAGAAAAATAAAAATAAGTATACAGAACATAAATTGATTTATATAAAAATATGTATACACATAAAATACTTACAACATATATCTACATAGATACATAAATACATACATATATATACAACATAAACATATATAGGTATACAACATATGAACATACATACATACATAGCATATAATAATACGAAAGCGATTAAAGCGAGAGATGATGATTGTATAAGCGTTTCTTAAAAGTTGACAACGAATCGGAATGACGAACTTTTCCAGGTAAGCAGCTATTCCATAGTTTGGCTGCCTTTATTGTTAAAGAATTGCTGTACGCTTGCGATTGCGAAGCGAACATCTTTAGCCTATTGTCACTGCGTGATCGAAGATTTAGATTAAGGTCAGAATTGGAACCAAGGAATATAAAACTTTCTTTTAAATAAGAAGGAGATAAAGGATTGTATAGGATACAGTAAAGAAGGGAGAGCAAGTGGAGATTGCGACGCAGTCTAATTGGTAGCCATTTGAGTTTAGCACGGAATTCGGATATGTGATCGAACTTACGTAATCCATATATAAAGTGTATGCAAAGATTTTGAAGTCGCTCATATTTATTCAGTAAATCTTCTGAAAGATCAGGTTAGGAAGAGTCTGCATAGTCTAATAACGGTAGGAGAAGTGAATGCGCTAATGTTACTTTAGTCTTCATAGGAAGTAAATGCTTCCACCGTCACAAACAGCCAATAGTCGCAAAAAAATTCCGGCTCACCTCAGCCACTTGTGGAGCCCATGACATAGTGCTATCAATAATAACACCAAGATTCTTAATAGAGGCGCTAACCATTAAGTTAGTATTATTTAACTTAATTGAGGGCAGGCTATTCATATTAATTTTTGAAATCTGTTATTTGTTTCAAAGCTATTCCAAAGGATTTACTCCACGAAGCAATTTTATTCAAATCAGAATTAAAGTCTTCGATTGCCTTATTGATGTTGTTAGCAGGGGCTGACGTATAAATTTATCTATCTTATAATATATATATCTTATAATATATTATATAAATATATACTTATATCTTATGTGCATATGATTAAAATCGATGAAAAGGACGACTGTAATAGTTCATTCATATTTTTTATATATCCATTCAGAGACAGCGTCATTTTTATAATTATTACTAGTTTATTACCACAATACGTATCGTGAGCAAAATTTGATATAATAATAAAGGTTTAACTTTGAATTATAATTAATAAATATAAATCTTTATCTTATTTAATTTATAAACTTCACCCACTCAAACATGCCACGGGAAAAAAAAATACAAAGAGATGTATTAACAAAACCTACTATTGCTAAAACTACATCGCTTTTTCCCAAGAATACTTGTTCTTTTGTTCCACTAGTGAAGGGAAAGGTACGTGAGTTTCGGCTTGTTTTTTGACTCTAACAATGAGCCTATAGAGGGTACGCCACGTGTCGAAAATGTGAACCCATGATTAAATATTTGAAAGCAAAACAAATCCTATGCTGTCGTAATAGAGTTACTATTTTCCTACCAAAAGCAATCTATTAAAAATAATATCGTGTGGTGATATCATAATTACTCAAGGTACGTTTTTTATATACAAGTAAATTCAAAATCTTCAATTATTATAAAATAATATTAATTCATTTTATTACATGCGATAAATTAATTATACATAAAATTAATCGAGCTTTAATACGATAATTAAATGTGCATGTTAATTAATAAAAAGAGAAAGTTTTAATCATATCTTATCTCCGAAATTATGAATCCACATTTCTAAAGATTTAAACTTACCTACTAGTCCATTTAATTAATGTTTCATTATTTAATATCATGAATTCACTACGCTATTAAATGTAAAGCGATCAAGTTTCAAGATCAAGATCAAATAAAAAAATAAATCCATATAAACTTGTCAACGACCTATTTAACTTTAAAAACAACTACATGTTAATTGTAATAATAAAGCTTATCTAATTAATTTCTTTTTTATTATAATTTTGTTAGTTATTAAGTTTCACGAAATTGCTGTTCTTTTTTTATTTTATTTTTTTATTTATTATTATTATTATTATTTTTTGATTTATAACACGCATTAACGTATTATGTATCTTAACAAAGAGCAACTGTCATAATAAACAACTAAGATAATTAGTGCAATTTATACTAAAAATCAAGTAACAAAATAATATAATGATGCGAGTTGTTTTTGCAATGAAGAAATATAAAATTTTGTTCCTACAATAAATCTTTTACATCAATAAATTTTGGATTACAGTCTACAAAGATAATTAATTAACATTTTAGATATATTCTCATATTTAATACCGACGGTTATAGCTCGTAGTATTTAAGGAACAAATTTAAATCTCTTTTATGATCAAATAAATGTTTGCAAATATGTAGCAAATAAACGTCAGATAGAAAAAAAGACATCGAGGAAACGAAAACCAACGATAAGATCAAAAAGAAAAAAAATATAACTAAACATTATTTCCTAACACATTGACAACACAAACCAGTGCGTCCAAGCATAGACTTAAAAAAATACATAACTTATACGAAAGTGACAAAAACCCGTGTACGAGTTGACAGGGTTGACAACGTCATCGCGCGACCACGTCGGCGCTCGATCAATTATGTTTGATTCATTGAGTTCACCTGACAGAAGGTATCGGCGTCTCTCGTCGCCTCCAAAATATTGTGATTTAGATTTTATCTGTTTGGAGCCAAATTAATATTATCTAGCGAAGACGATGGTGACAGACTCTAAGAATATTATGAGAACTCGTAATCGTCTATATATTTCAGAATCTTAAAATGTTACAAAATGTTGTTAATAAATGTATTATAGTATTACAAGTTTAAAAAGTAATATCTTAAAACTTGTATATCAGTTTAAACTTCTTTATGAAAGAATGTAACTTGTTCGTCGCTATAGTGATTTTATCATGTTTTAAGATTATTCGAAACAAAATGCGCAACACTTTCGATATTTCGAACATATTACGAAGTAAAAACTGGTATGATTTATGAGAATTCATAATTAAAAATTAAATTAATTATTATTTTGATTCAATTACAGTTTCCAAGATCCGCTAAACTGTTTTATCTAAAGATAGTTATGAATTTTTCATGCCCATATGATAACATTAACTTAATGATATTTATTTACGTCGGAACGTAATTATAAATTAATACAGTCGAAATAATATGTGTATATTTTTTCCATACATTTACATAATTAACAAACGATTCAGTGATCACGTCGGTCGTTGGTAAACCACAATATCCGAGCGGTTGGAAATTTCGTAACATTGAGATGAAGCTATTTTTAATATATGAATATTTTTGTTTACATATTTCTTTCGTTTTTAGTTAATATCAAATGAATGAAAATTAATTATTTGCTAATTTGTAATATTGATTACATAAATTTATATACGTGAACTGGAGATATTTAACACTAACTTATCAACGAAATGACGTCAATTGCATACACATTGAAAGAACACACTTAAAACATTTCTTAATACTCGTATTAGTTGTTAAAAGAATCATCAATTTTGTTTATTATATTTATAATCTAAGCATAAAGTAATTGCGTAAAATAGGAAAATTAATACAATTATATCATCACAAGTACAATAATTACTTAATAAAATAAGTGATTTCAATTTCAAATTTGATTCAGTCAAAAATGGATCAGATTTATATAAATATCTAAAAATAATCTTAAACTCGTAAAAGACGTAATATTACGTTTTGTTATAACCTTTGTAATAACCTTGATACAACTAATAAAGACCTTGACAACAAGAGCGGAAATGTAAAAGGCGTAAAGAGAGTTAATTCATGAATTAAACAAGTAATAACGGTATTTATTACATTATACACAATATATTACTTTTTTAATTTAAATATCGAATTAAATAATACACGTTTACAAACATATCTAGACATTAACGTTAGTAGCGTAAATATATTAAATAAATATTTTATTCTTTCACCCCACGTCTAATCAACATTTTAATTGTTATCAGACTAAATATCAATTTTCTTAAATGTATATTACTTGATAAGTCCTAATTATAATTGACTGACCCGTTGGCGTAGTTTGCAGTGACCCTGTTTTCTGCTCCAAGGGTTGTTGGTTCGATTCCCGCCCCGAGTCTGGGTGTAATATATGTTTATTTATATACGTATTAATTAAATGTTGGTATATTTATTAAAAAAAAAAATGTATATTAGTCAGCTGTTACCTAGAACACAGGCATTAAGTTGCCTACCTTAGGAATAGACGACCGTGTGTGTGTTAAACATATTTAAATATTTAAATTTAAATTTAAATATACTTATCTAATTTCAAGAGTTAATTTAGATACATATACTTATATTCTATACATAGTCAATATTAATTACACAGTAAATTCTACTTATGGTTAACAGAGTTTCGTCTTATGCGTTTATTTATAATATCTTTTTTATTTAATATTTAAACAAGATATTACAATTGAAAATCATTCGATACTAATAATTTTGTACTAATTAACAAAATTTAGTGGACTTTTACCGCTTTACTAGTTACTACTCGTCTCTCCCTACTTCTGGTAGTTTTTAAGCCGGTCATGGACCATTTGCGGCCCGGATGCGGTAACTTTAGAAGTACCGACCTATTTCTGTACACGTTTTTGCTGGCGCTCAACTCTGAGCCTGTGCTGCTACTGTTCCGATTATTGTTACCGTGAAATACTTTTCTGTCAATGATTTTCTCGATAAAGATAAAATTCATGAATTTATATTGTCGGAAACAATATATACTTTCGGAAAGTTAATAAATGGTATTAATTCTAGTGTTCTAAGCTTAAACAATCGAAGAAAAAATGTTGCAAAGAATATGAAATAAATATATAAAATAAAATAAATAATAATTAAAAGAAAATATTAAAAAAAAATACAGAAATACATAAAAATAATAATATAAAATCGAAAAATATATTTTAAGATATGTATAAATTAAAAAACAGTAAAAATATATTGCTTTATTATATAATTATTATCAAAGAAACTTCTTATGGCGACTGTACATGAAATCGTTTGACACAGCCAAATGTGGCCTGAACGCCCCAATATTTAAACTGCACGCTACATTGCGTACGTCCATGATTTATAAGAACTTACTCGTACAAGAAAAAAAAAACATATCGTTGTGGTTTGATCTCAGTGTTTAATTTATTTAACTAGGCGTATATCGTACATTTCCTTGTGAGATCTTTTATATTTATTATGGCTTTTTTTAAATGTAATGTAGAATCGATTTTAATTTGACCTGCGTATTTAATGCTTCAATTTTACATAGATGGTCGGTTTTTATTTCTTTTCGTAACCAAAAAAAAAATTGAAGTTATCCATACTCATCATACGAAACGCAGCTATACTAGTAGGTAGATGATTTTTTCATAGTTTGGCACTATCCTGTTCGAGTTAACTGTATACGATATGTCTAAATAATATGACCCTCTCTAATCTCTAATCTCACTGATATTAATATTTTCATAATAGCTTTAACAATCTGATTATAAGCCATGGCGGAGCTCTCACGTCATAACTGTGCCCTGGCCACGATTACGTGCCACGTCGTCCTTCACGTAATGTAATCTTTTTTGTTCTAGTATATATTTACGATAGATTAACACAGTGGTAAGCAAGTTAAGGTAATGTGTTGTGTAGATAGTCACGGGTTCAATCCTCGTTCTAAAATTAAAGTCTATTCAGATGTTGTCATGCTCTGGGTGTTTATGTTCATTTTATGAGGATTTCCCGAGCCGCGACACAACATTCTACCAACGACCATTAGGTGTTTGGTTATTATTTATTTATTACTATTTTTCTTCAAAAATTTTCAAACTACATAACTTCTTTAGAAGATATCGCTTGAAATTAAATAGTTACTGCTATTTTTAGTGAACATATGTTCTTACGCGTCTCATCATATACCTATCAGAACACACTTAAGGCATATTTATTATATAGGTACCTAAGTCACAAATACCGGATAGCATAATTGCCAATCCACAGTACAAGATGGTGGATTGACTAGCAAGATATAGCATGGAAGATTAGCAACACTCCTTCTTATAGGAGAGAGGCTTTGCGTGGAGAGAGAGGCGTGTGAGTCGTAACGTGATAACTTACTACCTATAACCTTCCTTAATAAACAGGCGTTCTTAGCACGGAACTTAAACCCACTTAAACAAACTTCGTTATAATAGTATAGTTACGATACTCGTATCGTTCATATCATGTAACGATACAGCATAATAGATGTAAAGACAGATGTAAGTAAGAAATAAATAAATAAAATAAATAAATAATAACAGGTAAATATATATCACGAGTATGTATAGGAAGAGCCGAAATAGCCTAGTGGCTACGAACCATGAATCGTACTAGATGTTTGTGGATTCAAATCCGGTCTAGTAACACTAAATATAATGTGCAAAATATGTTTTTAAAATTTATATCATATTCGTTTATATCGTATGGCGTTGAATGAAAACATGGTGAGGATGCTTTTTTGGGATGCTGAAGGAATAATTATGGTGAAATACTTGGAAAACTGAGCAACTATAATAGACTTACACTACTAAGACAAAATAAGAAGAAAGCGTGGGGGTATCAAAGAAAAAAGAGCGGCAAACTGCGAGCTCAAGTGCTGTTTCACTAAGACAACGCTAACAAAGCTGCAGTTGCGATAGCTATCATTCAAGAAACGGTATTCGAATTACTTGAAAACCCACCCTGTTTGCTAGATTTAACCCCCAGTGACTTATACCTCTTTCCTCGGCTCAAAAAAACACCTCCTAGGTAAAAAATTTGAAGACGATAGCGAAGTGATGGTCGCTGTTGAGGCGTTTTGGGATTGTCAAGACAAAGTTTTTTTTATAAGGGAATCCTAGGTTTGGTAAAAAGATTGACTAAATGTATTGACTTGTTAGGAGGCTATGTAGAAAAATAAATTATTTTTATAACCATTATCACTATTTTTTATATTCATTATCATTACTTTTGGATCACTCACGTACATACATACACAAAAACATATTATGACAAATATAGATTCATATTAAATATTGTTTTCAGACAAGCATTTTATCTGTTAGAAGAATTACCTACGGTTATCGCATTATTTTGGTGACTTGTAAAGGTAAAAGTTTTCATTTATTTCAGCATTTTTATGTATGCATGTTTTTATTTTTACAGAATACATAATTATGTTAAACATTTTTTTTCATGTTCGTTTGCGGTGTCGCAATTAATCGATTTTTATATAATTTATTTTTCACGATCACTAAAGTAATAAGTATAAATATTTTGCAAGTTCGTACCTACTAAAGATTTCAGTAAACTATGCTTCCCCGTAACGGAACCCTTATGGATTCGTCATGTCTGTCTGTCTGTCCGTCCGTATGTCACAGTCACTTTTTTCCACAAAAATAGAAAAAAAAGAACAATAAATTTTGGGAGTTTCCCATACTTAGAACTTAAACTCAAAATTTTATTTTTCATCAAACCCATACGTACGTGTGGCGTATCTATAGATAGGTTTTCGAAAATGATATTGAGGTTTCTAATATCATTTTTTTCTAAACCGAATAGTTTGCGCGAGAGACACTTCCAAAGTGGTAAAATGTGCCCCCTCCCCATGTAACTTCTAGAATATGAGAATAATAAAACTAAAAAAATATATATAATGTATACAAACTTCCACCGAAAATTGGTTTGAACGAGATCTAGTAACTAGATTTATTATTATTATTTTTTTTTTATATAAAAAAAATACACTGTTATTGAAACATCGATCAAAGTTACAACGAACTACAAGGACTTTTATATACCTAATGTTACTTGCTGCTACGGAACCCTTCATGGGCGAGTCCGACTCGCACTTGTTTCATTTTTTATGATATTTTTAGCTCGATCTGAAGAATAAGTAGGTAATTAAATAACTTATACTAATAATCTGTTTAGTTAGGTATGCATTTATTTCTTTGAATATGCTAATTTTAGAATTAAAATAATCCATTTAATTTTTTTTTAAATAAATTTATATGTTAAACATTAACGCTTAAAAAAACAACAAACTACAAAAGCATAAAACACTTGTCACACACAAAGGGTCCTGTCCCACCATTAACACTAAATAAATATTTATTTATTTATTTATTTACTCTTTATTATACACATACAAAAAGAAACAAACTGTTTAAGTATAAAATTAAAGACTTATGTAGGTACAAAAGGCTGTATTATCGCTAAAAGCTAAAGCGGTAGGTAGAGGTGTACAGAGGAATAAAAAAAACGTAAAACACAATAAAAAACCATAAATAAACAACTAATCAATACAAATTACTATAATATAAAACAACGTATAAATAGTATACATATATATATATATATATATATATATATATATATATATATATATACGTTATAGGTGTTATATAAGTGTTAGGTTTTTTCTTAGGTTGTTAGTTTGTTTTTTCTTTTAGTTCTTTATGTCTTTTTTTTTTTTTTGAAATAATAAGATCTTGCTCCACATTATTATTATTGCTTTCTCTCATGTTTATTATTCATAAAAAACGTAAAAAAAAAATATCAAGCTGATTGAAGGAGGAGCCCTACTTCCGAATAATTACCATTTTTCTAAATATTTTTGGTAAATATCACACAACTTTTTACCAATACTATTCATAATATTATCAACATCATCGATTTTCATCGTGTCTTTTAGTTTCAGTTTTTATTAACTGAAATCAATCTCGTTTCGATGTTTAAATAATCACCGTTAAGGCATTTCCTTTCGAAGTAAATAGGAACTCGACAACATAAATCGATGAAGCACTTTTGTTCGATTCGGAGAATTATTTACATAAATAAAGCAAGTCTGCGCCAAACTTGAGTCAAAAAGTTGTCTTCCCGTTAAGCGAGACAATATACCTGTCCTTTTTATTTATTCATAATCAACATATATTGCATCTCTTTTACCCTTGAATGGTGACTACCGGATTGCAGACGTACAAGATCGGGGACCAGTTTTTGCGCACCAACCGGCAACCACATCAAAGACATGCCCTCGGATAGAAATTTGTGAAGAGGGAGTCATCCGCGAGGAAATATGTAAGTATCAAAATATAATCTGTATATGTGACACACTCAAACAGAGAGTAGCTATCACTCCTAAATCGTGGGGGTTTTATAATAGAAGACAGTTAAATACCTACTTATTTAACATTTTTTAGATACACTGACCGTCATTAAAAGGAGTACCTATAACGCAGAAACCTTTTAAAGACAGCCTCCTTAAGGAAACTCAGACATTACATAACACATAAATGTATGGTACCTACATAGTACATAATTTTGAAATAACCATTGTCTTGTCTCGCTACTTTTACAATTATCCGCGTTAGGCGTATTTAAGATTTTCATCGTACTGATAAAGACAGGTACGTTTGAATGTGGAATCCAATGGGACCACCCAAAGTCCCATCTGCCGACCCGCCTTATTTATTGTTTTAATTAAAACAACATAACTCAAGTTCCTCCATTGGACGCGCCTATGTGACAGCTCGTAATTCTAAAGTTCAGCTTCTGAACGCGATCCTTAAATTAAACGACGCGTGCAACTTGTGTGGGGGTCTGTTCCTCCTTCAATACGCAGGAACCGTTATTAAAATAAAATATTTTTAAAAATAAGAGTTTCATGTCACAATTGCTACAGACAATCACTACTACTTCTACTTGATGATTCGATAAAAGAATATATTGGAACAATTGTAAAAATAATGGCGTACCTATTATTGATTTCAATTATATTCTCTGAAGACTTCGAAACTATTTGTTTGTATATTTATTAAACACTATAATAAGCATCAATATCGTAATAATATTAATTTTAAATAATTAAAATATTAAGTACTTGAACTTATTATACATTATATATATATATAGGTATGTTACCTATTATATGTTACTGTCAAAACTTGAACTTAGTTAAAACGAGATTTTACTAGTTTGAAACTAATTTATACGTGATATCTAGAATGACTATTTATTATCTAGAGTGACTATTTATTAGTCAATTATTTTTTGTTCAAATGAAATTTGTTTTACGTAGAGATAACATTTGTTATAAAATGATTTTATTAACATTATAGTACTTTGTGCTGTAGGTACTGTATCAGCCTGTAAACAACCCACTGCTGACCGAAGGCCTCTACTCCATATAGAAAGAAGAAGAAGCTTAATCTACCACGCTGCTCCACTGCTGGTTGGCGGATAATTTTCCTACCATGACTAACGGTCGTTATCAGGTGTCTAAGATAACAACCGGGACCGACGGCTTTACATGCTCTCCGAGGCACGATGGGGAGACCCACAAGGACATACACCCAGACCGGAAACAAATATTTGTACAAACACAAATATCTGTCCCGAGCGGGAATCGAACCCGCCAGCGTGCGGTTTGAGGCGACTACTCGCACCACTACACCAGAACGGTCGTCTATATAGTACTTTACATTAACAAAATGTAAATTTCACTACTTGGCAGAGACTTATTTTTTACTTTGTATCGTGTGTGTCTCATATCAACTTTGAATTTGTCAAAAAAATTACTTAGTTATAGTTTACCTTTAATTTCGTACGTCGATTATACAAGATTTGTCATATATAATGATAAATACAACAATTTTTAGGATAAATAATACATTAAAAATAGAATCATGGTCCTTGTTATAAATTTATCAAGAGATCCGACTAAGGTGCTGAAATTTCTAGCAAGACGGCACCTTAGTTTTTTGCCATTTGCCTACCATATGTTTGCTAAAAGACTGACTAAATCCAATAAGTAATTACAACTATCGATAACCTATCGCACATTTAGTCATAAGCCAATTTTTAAATATTAAAAAGCCGGTGAAAATAAAACGTTGCATGTTAACAAAAAGAAAGTTCAAAGTTACGTGCGTAAACATTTAATTACCGACATCTTAAAACAAATATTGAAGTAATCATGATTAATATTTTGTTTGTCAGCCGTTTTATTTTTGGGAAAACTGTAACATATCTTTTCATTATTATAATGAATTAATACAATATTATTTATATAATATTAAGTAATAAATTTTGTGACGAATATTTAGGTCAGAATTACCTAATAGTTAATATGTTGACCTAACCAACCTAACAATGTCATTAACAATATAGATAACCAACATTTGACTCGTTTTGTTTGTTTAATTTTAAATATTAAGAAATGTGCAAATAAAACTATTACTTTTAGTAGGTAATTCTAGTAACGAAGGCTTACCATGTGTAATAAATTCTAGTAAAAATGGGTTAAAACTAAAATCGTGTTTTAACGGTAACATACGGCTTCTTCACCTGAAGAGATTTATTGCAATAAAGAGGAAAGATTTTTTGTTCCTATTTTATAATAAACTGGCCCGTTGACGCAGTTGGCAGTGATTCAGTGACCCTGCTTCTACCCCAGGGCTTAGTAGTTATATCGATTATATGTTTAACACCACAAACGTTCGACTGTTTCTAAGGTAGGCAACTAAACGGGCAACTAGGCAACAAAAAAAAAGTAAGAGCCGACTAATATACATATTCATATTTATTTTTAGGAATTGTGTATAAAAACAATATAATACAAATATAAATACACAAAAACTCGGGGTAGGAATCAAAACCACAAGGGATTAGCAGGTTGTCAGTCCTTCCTGGAGCAGGAAGCAGGGTTACTATCAACTGCGCCAACGGGTCAGTCTATTCAAGACGTTCTAATATTTTCAATGCTATATTATGAGTATATTCAACTCTATGAAATACTAGCAAACCCGGCGAACTCCGTTTCGCCACAAACTTATTTTCGTGAGGGATACTCACACCACGTACTGCCGCCATGCAAAACCATATTGGTTTGTAGTACATGCTATGTATCAGAGATGGCGCTGTATGTGAAAAATGATTTTTCCCTGTTTTCCTGCTTTTCTGTTGAAAATTTTCCTGAATTTAGTTTGCTATAAAGCTCACGGAGCCCGAGACCTTTCCAACGAATGCAAAACCGTGGAAATCGTTTCGTGCGTTCTGGAATTATAGCGTCAGGAAGGAAAACCCGACTTATTTTTATATTATAGATAAGCATTTATTTATTTAAGAAGTTATATCTGTTAGGGTATTAAAACACAAAAATTCATAGGTTGGAAATATTTTTATTAACAAATCGTTATAACTTTAGACACATGAATAAATTATCCAGTTTAATTGTTATTGCGAATCTATATTCAGATACCACTTTTAGTAACCTTAAGCATTTACAATTTTCTTTACTTTTATACTAATATAAACCTATTATATGAATACTAGATACATACAAAAAAAACATAGGTGTAATAAATGAAATTAACATTTTGATGTTGTGTGTGAGTAATTTTAATATATATACATATATATGTATGTATTTGCATAAAACAAATATTGAAGTAAGCATATGACTTCGGTACTGTATTACAGACTACAGAATAAACATTATGACGTCACAACTACATTTTTTCCCTATGTACGATAATATATTTTGTATTCACTATATCCATACGATATTACATGTTAATAGTTTATTATGAAATAAGTATTATGTTTATACAAAAAGGAACTACCAGTGCATGTACTTAACTCAATTGTAATATACTCTTAACACTAAGATGATCGTTACAGTTTACAAAATAATTTATTTAATATTCAATAACCTTTTATAGATCGCATTAATTAGCAAGGCATTGTTTTTTTATTTATTTATTTGTTTTAATATGATTTCTTTGCTTCGTGTATTGAATACAAAAAAAAAATTACTCTATTCAAAGACACTTTGACAATAATTATTGCAATAACAATGGTTTGTTTTCGTAACCATTAATATATTTTTATAAAAGTGGTTTAACTAACAAATGGTTTTTTAAACTCAGTGAGTAGCCGATACCAATTTTTTTTTTGTCGAAATTACTTATAACTATGTATATAAGTCTAAACTATCTTACTATGGAAATTTTTTCATACTTACCTACAATTTCTTATACTATTATTAGATACTACATTAAATATAGGATTCAATAAATAAATAGTATATATTAATTAAAAAATCTTCCATTATTTCAATGAAATCTAAAAATTCTAACATCGTTTATTTTAGAAGTGATAAAAATTATAGTTGTCCACAATATAGGAAAAATCAATTATCCAAGTAATAAAAAAAGTGAGTTAAATTTATGACCAAACAATTTTTACACATTTAATGTACAGTTAATTAATTAAATGTAGTCATTAATAAAACCAAACATATAAATGAAATCTTTAATAATTTCATTGACGTCTTTTTTTATACAAAATGGAAACAACGATCGATAAATAATAAAAGGTTCCATTACAATGAAAAAGAGTTTTGAATTTTCTATCCATGTTTTTAATACAAAAAACAGGCTTTGACCATAAGATTTTGTTCAAATTGGACGGATATAATTAAACGCTGTGAATCAAATAATTTTAAACTTCCTTATATGTTTGTATATAAAAGAAACATTAACTGGAGATAATAATAAATTAATGTTTCTTCATCGTGTAGTAAAACTATGTATTATAATCATACAAAGCAATGTTTGTCATGATTACTACCAGTTACATGAATTGCTGTGTATTAATATTCTACATTGCAATTTACAATTTTATATATATGAACATATTATGGATTCTCTTTTACACTGGGATTCATCTTTTCGGATCACTTCGTAAATTAGCAACATTACATTTGTTGTCCTCGGTTAACTTTCCGCAATGGAATACAACATAATCGATATCACTGACGAGTTGCACAAACTTTCACACAATTCTTACGGAGCGCTGATCGTAAGTACACTTCCAATTATAATGTTCAATTGCAGAGCGCTCATAAGGCGCAAAATTGTGGCTATGGACAGTCCATAGAGTTGGGGCTCGGCGGGCCGCCCATCACGCTGTAGGGCGGACTGTGCGGAGGTAGCGACTGGATCGAGCCCATCGGCCCGTGGTACATGTCCATCTCCAGCGACCCGTCTGGAGAACATTTCGCCGCCATTTTGTTTTCTTCTTTCGTCACCATGCGTCTCCATTTCGCTCGTGCATTCTGGAACCATACCTGTAAACAAAAAACTTTAGCTTGAATCCGGCAGTGGAAAAATGCGAACGCATTGCAATAAATTGTCACGATCGCAATAAAAGTAGTTTCGCCTTTAAAAGTGCCAATCTAGTGAACACGTTGCAGAACGAGATACTGTACAAAACAAGTAAAACCGGGGTCAAATTTTTTACAAATAATTGGACGTTGCATCATTGAATAGCTACTGCATTAGCAGGGTAAGTTTTATAGGTACCTACAGTAAAAAAACATAAAAATAAAACGATAAAAAAAAAACTTGTGTTTGTTTGCTTGTCTTTCATGTATATTATTATATTTCTTTTATTCAACATTTTTCCCTATAATTACATTTTTATTATATTATTATTATTTTTATTATATTATTATTATTATTATTATTTTAAAAACTACTTACTAGCAGCTTCCAAGCCGACAAGTTATTTGTGCAGAAATTGTATAAAACATACAAATTTATTTTATTTCAATACATATATGAGAGTTAGACAAGACAAGTTTTAGTATAGACAAGTTCAAATAGGTACACTTAGTTTTAAATTAGCATTAGAATGTGGTTAGCAGAAACTTGAGTCTCATTGAGTTTATTAGCGACTAAGTATTTACGACTTTTTTATAAAACTTTTATATACGAATGCGTTTTACGTTCCAAAGTGTAGATCCGATCTTTAATTAGCATGATTACCCCGCTGTGCTCCAGCCGCCGAGCGTGACGCTCGCCGTCGCCCGCCGACACGCTGCGAGCTTGCGCCTGCGCAGTGCCATTCTATACAAAACAGTGCCTGATCTTGGCAAAGTATATGCTTAACATTCCATCACGATGTTTCCGCCGTAACAATTAAACGCACGCGCTACAACTGTTTTGTAAGAACTCGTGATAATCATTAGTCATCAGAATATCAATTAAGCGCTTTATCGTAGGTGTGGAAAGTAATATCTTTCGTACCTTAGTCTTTTATTACACTCACTACTTCGGTATTTGACATCTCTAAGGCGAAATTAGAAATTGTATCGGTAGTATTTTTCTTTTGCTCCTCTCTTTAAACATTACAATGTTATATCTAGCTAAGATATAATGTGCAAAAGTAATCTATTCTACCACATTTACAGGACGCGCGACCAATGGCGCGCAGTTGCTCGACTGGCCCCGCCCACCGCGTCATGGCCGCTACGAATGTTGTCTAATGCCAAATTTAGTTTATCGCTTCTTATTCGGCTTCTAATATCAATCAAAACCTATGATATAAAGCCGAAGGAAAGGTGCAAAAGAAAAACACGAATTTAGCACTATTTTTTCGATCCAATTAACAACAACGGTTCCCTGAACGCATCAATCCATCTAGTCATAAATTCATCATAACATGAGAAGTAAGACGATAGCGTTGAGGGGCATTCGAATGAGAAATGGGTGAAAAGCGCAGCAGACATGCACACGCGCACGATTGATGATGCCATGTCCGCACATGCTCGCCGCTGTCAAAGCGAGATAAGACCGTGGCATGGTGGTCCTAAAAAGATTTTTTCCTTTTGATTGGCTCGACTAGAGCGTGTTAAGTTAAACTTAACGTTCTGTCGATTCATAAGCGCTGCCTTTACATTGTAATAAAATATTTTTTTATTAAATTTAACTACGAAAGTCGGAATACGTAAACTTCTTTCAACTTTTAACTATTCACACAACTTTGTATACCTACTTGATTATTATGAGTAAATACTGAGACAAATTAATGAATTTAAAATTTATTTCATATCATTTAGTACCTACATTATAAAGTAAAATGTTTTTTTTTTTTTTTGTAATAGACTAAAATATATATATTTTTTATTATTATTATTAATTCTAGTCAACAAGCATCATAAGATAATGAGAACCGCGTGCTTGGGTGTCACTTATTATTTCAGTAACATAGCTATCTATTACACGAGTAAGCCTAATAATGAGAAATATCATTAGAAGAAAAATATTTTCAATTATAAAAAAATATTTTAGATTCTCCTAACAAACCGTAATCCCGAAATAAAGTATAAGCTGTAAGCGGAAAATGTTTCAGATATTAGAGATAACGGAATTATTAACATTATCATGAGACTTATTTATATTATAGGGAATTTAATAATTTTGTACACATAAAAATATCGTTACGTATTAGTCTTTTGTAGTTCAAGTTCGAAAATTTTGCGTATACTAATTAACAGATCTCGATCCTTCGTTCGTTTGATCCCTTGGACCGAAAGCTCGAAGACGCGCTTGATGCTTCGCTCTCTGCGCTCTCGCTCATCTGTCTGTCATATAACAAAAGTGAGAAAGATCGCTTTGCTACCGCGTGTATGGAGGATAATAATAACCCAAAATTTAGTAAATAAAAAAACAAAAACATAATTAACTATAACAATAATATTCATTTATTAATAATAATATTCGTTTCTTTTTTTTACACTACACTCCATACTAGCCTAATTTCTCAAAATATGGTTAGAACAGGGGTATTTACATTATTGTAATGTACCCTAACTAATAAATAAAAAGGCACGTAGAATTACTTAAGAAACGAGCTACATATAATACTACAGTTAAATCATCTACAAAGTTAAACTAGGTAAAGTTTTAATACATTTCCGTATCTGGTAACTATAAATAGTTTTTAATTCCTACATATTCCCCCGTTTGATATAACCCCTATTTAACTAAAGTTTCTCTACATTACAACTAGTACCTAACTGGTATCTAGCCTACCATAATTTTCTAATGGTCACGATATGAAAAGAATATTGGAGTATATATAAATATAAAAGTATATAATACCGATTTAAAATATATAAAATGGATATTACTATTTAATTTAAAAAAAAATCACAATACTCTCTTGTCCCCTTCAACTTGGGCCACGGCTGCGCTATTCTTGCGGCGGGATCATTCAAGATTGCACTGGCATGCCTTCGGACAAGCCATTTGTTATACCGTCACAACTTGAACGTGAACAGCTTGAATGACATTTGAAAATAGCTTTTCTCATCAAACGCTATGTCTCAATTTGCAATAACATACATATCTTTACAAGAACTGATGTACACGTAACGCGTAATTTTTCAGTGAACACAGTCTTATGACTGGTAGCAATTAATGTAATTGCAAAGATATTATAAAGTACGTATGATGCATTCAATTGCGTTTTTATCCGTATACCTTGCAGGTGTATTGCATTTTGTAATAACCAAACGTACACTCGTATTATAATAACAAGTTTTAACTATTTTAACACTTAAACTTTTAATATTAAATAATATGTATAACATTATTTTTTATGAATAAAAAGATGATGGAAGGAGACTTAAATATGTAGGTAATAGAACTATTTCTCGAACATGATGTTATCCTGGTCGAGCTTCATAATGACATTGACAAAGTACTTTTGGTCGTTATGTGTGTAAATATTAATATAATAAACTTTGTGTCACTTTAAAACTGCTTTTGTATTTTTTTTTTCTTTTTGCTTACATCTCTTTTTTTATCAGCTATAAATTGATACTTTATTCATTCATTGTTAGCTGGGTGTTTTTTTATATTTTGTATTAATAAAACCGATCAAGTATTATAGTATTGCTTCAGCATTCTATATTATTATTTAACTTATATTTTACATCACAGTCTATTCAAAATTTTGTTTAACACTTCTATTTAAAATTTTAAAATTGACTTTACATATGAATATTAAAATAAAATTCTAGATTAGAATCAAGTCAAAAAATAAAATTAAAAAATAACGAATTAAATATAATTAAATTGAATGCGATGTATATATATATATATATATATATATATATATATATATATATATATATATATATATATATATATATATATATATATTTTTATTTGATATAAGAAGTTATAAAATTTCTTAACCTAAATAACTGTTTACATACCTACATTAAAAAAAAAACAACAATTAACGTATTTTTCAGTGTTGTAAGTTACGATTTTACTTCGTTTACCTGCCAAGAATACCGTAATAACTTTATAAGATTGATACTAGAAATTCTTTTAACATTATATATGTACACTATAAATCATTCAAATATTGTTTTTTAATTGTGTTTTATATCAAAAATTATCATAAAACACTGAAGAAAAATAAGAGTTAATGCTATATTATATATACTTATGTTTTTAATTTACCTGTATTTAAAATATAAAAAATATTGCTTTTACTTGTAATAAACACGTACAATTACAAAAATAAAGCGTATCAATAAAGCTTTAATAATATTAAATTCCAATAAAAGTCTAAAAAACACGACGATCAAAGGCGATCCGAGCATACCACTAATGTGTAAATAAAAACTGAAGAGATGTGATTAATAGTCGCGTTTTCCTTATATAAATAATATTTAAATAAATTAGAAGGCAGACATAGCACGTCCGCTCGGCGTGAGTACGCGCGACCAAATGACAAATGGATGCCTTTTGAAATCGCGGCGGAAATTATCTGCCCAACCGAGCGTCTCATGGCGATGCGTTCGTACTAATTACTAGAACGTTTGATTATGATCTTAAGTCCTCGACAAGCTGATCAAAAGCTAATCCTTTTGGGCATAAAGCCCTGTTTTCTTTAATCTCTTCTCCTTATTATTGTCACAAAATGTACTTAGAAAGTAAAATTATATCTGGCCTAATGTTGAGGTGTGACCATCCGCTTCTAATTGCTGGGGTTGAAACGCCTTCTGAACTTCTCGGGTTATTTGTGGGCCGTCAAGAAGCATCTTTATAGTGTTCGCGATAAAAATAGAGCAATAAAGTTTAAAACGTTTTAAATATAGACAGAAAGCATTTAAATTGACTTTAAATTAAGTCAAATCTTACAGGCAGCGTGTATTTATTATAGAATGTTCCCAACGGATTGTTTATTACGAATAATTTAAGAGGAATGAAAATAAATAGTAATTATATTGTAAAATAAATGAACACTCAATAAAAAATTAGGAGTCGGAGGATAAAGTGGGTATAATAATAATCAAAAACTAGTATTTTTTATCAATATCAGTAGGTATATAATACAGATAAGTGTAATATTTATTAACCAATGTTATGGTTAAAACAAATTAAGTGGCACAAAGTTCAAAAAGAGGGATCAATATCCGGATACCAGAGGACAAGAAAAGGCACTTTTTCAATCAACTAATTATACTGTGCTACTTGATCTTGAGTCATTTTTCATTTGAGAAAAAAATACAAACGGAGCGAGTGACAAATCACGCAATTGCGGACGCACGGAGAGAATTATGGCGCGGTTTGTTCTAAATGCGCCCGCGTCTAAAGCCGGGGTTACGGTGACGCCACGGATATATTGCCTACTCGAGGCGCCCGCGCAGACCGAGCAATTAGACGTGCGCTCGTTTGTACCCGACTGGTTGATTACCTTACTCATCTCTAACATAGTACTGAATAATTTTGAGATTTTAGGCTATTTTTGACTATTCTCTTGACAGATTAAATCGCAATTTTTTTATCGTGGAATATTTCTAGTTAAATTACCTGCATATAAAATATACAAAAAACTATCGATGCAATCGAACACTTTCAGTACTAATAGATATAAAGTCATATGCCTCATATCAATTTAGGGAACTCATTTTAATGTAAATTAGTTAAACTTGTCTTCTAACTATAATTAGATGAACACAACATTTAAAAAAAAGATTAAGAAAAAATTATACTAATATCGTCAGCCTAGAAATAGATATTTAAGTAAAACCATTAATACCAATGCTATAATCATGGAACTATAATGAAATCTTCGTAAAATAATACTTTTTCATATTTACTTTTCATACTAAATTCTTAAGAATATGTTGTGCATGAATTTAGGTCAGAGTAATTTACTGTAAGTTACATCTTAATATTCATCATAAACATGAAGATCATTTAATAACTTGTATTTAACATTTAATGCATCTTCGACTATAAAAGCTCCTATAATTTAGGTAGTATCTGCTGATTTAATTAAAACATATTACTTGAGTTGGAAACGGTATTTAATTAAGATTCTTTGAGTGTGTTGTGAGAATAAAATGTTTATATTATATTTTAGAGTCACTATATGATGCTAGTATATGAACACTTTGAATTCCTTGGAAACGAACTCTAATTTAAATGGATGTTTAATTTTATACATTTACAATAAGCTACGGGTACGTTCGCTCCGCACAGTTACCCTTCGAATTGAATTTATATAAAAACTTGTAAGTCAACTATGCTTTTGGTGCGTTGCAATCTTTTACAAATAAATATCAGAATCCCATCTGATACTATCTTTAAAAACAAAAAAAGGGACCCCAACATTTCTTCACGGGAGCGTTCAGCCAAAACTCAGTATACGCAAAACGAAAAAGCTCTTATCTCGGCAAAATGGCGAACGTAAGCCGTTCGCTTTTTGTGACAAAAAAATCTCGATCAATATTCGGAGGTCGGAGGGAGAGGGATTCTCTTTGCGTTCGTATAATTGGTTGAGGGAAAATTTATGCGGCGCGCGCTATCTACCTTTCGGGCCAAGTCGGTTTGGCTCGGCATGTCGATAAATGGTAAGGGTACGATGCCTACCGTTTATATGCCTCACTACAAGTTTCAAGAAGTCTCGACTTGTATGTACATATGTATAAGTACATACAGTTGTAATTCAATGTGCAAAATGACGACGACATTCTTTTCGTCTTTAATGTGGAATTTTTTTGTGATTTTAAATATAATTTTAAATGATGCAGATTATATTATGACAAACTAAATGTAATTTCAAATCGATGAGATGAACAAATATTACTTCGATTTTATTGTACCGACAAACTCAAAACAACGCTAAAAAGAAATCTTACGAAAGATGTTCGTATCCAAAAATGTTGTAATTACGAAAACAAAGGAGAACTCTTTGAATTCCCCGTGCGAGATCCACATTAAAGAGCCGCAACAACAAACAAATTAGAAGCAATAGAAAGGTCTAAACTGTAAAGGTTCGCCGAAGTGTATTCAACCTATTAGTAGTACGATAGAAGGTAACAGTGGCAGATGCGACTAGCAAGATAGTTTGCTTTCAAATTGTTTGTGTTCATGTGGTATGCGGTCTGTGGTTCAATTAAATTATTACAGGTGCATTAGAGAACAATTAATCCATAATAATAATTAATCGGAATAGTAAAAATCTTTTAAATATAAACATATTGTATCTTGAGATGTAAATAAACTTACTTATTTCTTTTCACTTTTCTTATTTTCACCTACCTACATCTTAGTTACACTTACCTTCTTTATTAAGAAATGATACAGCCGACATTAGCTCGAAATACCTATTCTGCAATTGTAAACTAAAACAATACAAATTACGTATCAAATTAACTGCAATCAGTCTTCCGTATTATTTACCCTATTATTTATACGAACCGTGAAATCGATGATGCTATAAATTAATTAAAATAGATACAATTATAATAATTGCAACAGAAAATTAATTCGCAATGCAGAATCTAGTACCTAGTAAAAAGCAAAGCAAAGCATATATTAAATAAATTCGCCATTATCATGTTAATAATCGTATGATTAAATACTTAAAATTACATTATATTAAAATTAATTGATGCCTGCTATAAAATGAGCGCTAAGGAATAAAGGTGGCATATTTTTGGATATTACTATAAGTCCTGTTTACTAATTTAATTAAATGAGGATATTCCTTAAACACTCATTTCATATGCGGGGCAAAATGAACCAAATAAGGAATTCGTTATACCTGTAGTACTCTTTTCGGGAGACCGGTTTTCTGGCTCAGCTGCTTCAGGTCTTTCGCGTCCGGGTTATGATTTATGGCGAAATACGACTTCATGGTGCGCAGCTGGTGGTGCTTGAAGCTGGTGCGCATACGCTTCGTGCGCGACGTGGTGCCCAGGCCGCCACCGCCGCGGAAACCCATCTCCAAGTACTCAGGATTCAGATCTGGTAGGAGAAGATCACGCTGCTAAATGCTAAACATGACATGGATTAGTTCGAGTTGGAGGTGTGTGTTTCACCCTTACACTCACAAGTTATATTGCTTTGGGATAAGACCTTTTATCGCAAACCAATATGTTTGTTATTGACCCAACAACAATCACAGATAAAATAACTTAAATAATTAAATTCAGTTTTTTTTTTTTATAACTGAGTTGAAAAGTACCCAATTAATTTGAATTATTTGCTAAAAATGTAAGCACAAGTTTTAATATTAAATGTGTAACAAAAATATATAAATAAATTCGCATTGCTCTTTCGCCATAGCGTAGACATATCCTTTATTCTTCATCGAAATGCATCAGTTTCGGACGTTTATAGACATGTTAATACCAATTCTACATTTGATCAAAAATGACATTCAATAAACCAAAATTTTAATAATTCAACTATTGCGTTCCGATATTTTGGTAGTAATACGATCATGACGCAAACTGCTCATTGTTTTCCGTTACAATTTCTCAGTTACAGCGTGACGTATCCGTGACGAGAATGGAACGCTGCAGCTACGCGACGGGTTTAACGACCAATAAAAACTGCTGCCAATAAATATTCCGAAACCATAATATACGCGCCGATGTGGACACAAAACTGACACGAGAAACTTTTACTTACTGTTTGCTTCGGTCCCTACACTCTAACTTCATGTTGATTTAATATTTACTGCAGATATGATAATAAAAAATAAAATAAAAATAATAAACAAAAGAAAATTTATTCTGTTCTGTCACATTCAAATACGTTCTAATGCATTAAATATAAACCTATTAAATGAAAGATTCAATTTGGAAGACAAACCTCCCGTATATTTATTAGAAAAAGAAGCCGTGAAAAATAAAAAGATTCCTAGACAACGAGTATCTACTCCAATATATCTGCAAATGCATAATTTAAATTATACAGTTGAAGAACACGCGACACACTTATTTGTTTCGATATGTGAATGTGAACAATTAGCCCTGTAGGTAATTATCCGGGTACCCGTTGAATTTTACTCCTGAGCTAATGGCCGCCGCGTGCGATTTGCGTAAAATGGAACGCTTTCGAGCGCGCCGCCCGCTGTGTCGGGCGAGAATGTTTACTTTACGAATGAACTACGATCGTGAGCAGAAGAAAAGTTACATTTGAAATTGTTTGACCTAAGAGTCCTAGGTCAAGGCTATGCCAGCGCTGAACTTATTACGTATTATACGGATCATGGATTAAAGTCACAATGACTCTCTCTTTTCGTTCAAATTGAACTATTACTCTACATTTAAATGTTATATTATGTGTTGCATAATATAATAAAATGCTGCAATTTGACTTTACCGAGACGTCATATAAGATCGAATCATTTTTTTTAAACTATTATTATGTATATTAACGAAAACTTTTTTGTTAATTTTCGTTTGAGTTAGATATAGGTATATATAGGTATATATATTAAATACTTATTATGTAGATACTTATAATGTAATCAAAATTGTTTGTATATTATAAAAGTAATTTCACCGACTATAATGCAGAAATATTCCAACGTTCTATTCATCAGACAATCATCCAACATAATAAAGGTGGTCCCACACCGATCGCAGTCAAGATGCGTTGCGTTGACGAAACGTTTGTATTTACTTGACATGATTTACGCACGCACTGTCAGCGATAAAACCGGCAACAAAACTGTTAAGAAACCTCCGCGACCATGAAAATAGCTCTTTTCCAGTCACTATATTTGTTGAGCCGTGTATAACGATGGGTCACTCCAGGCTGGTTACGATGTAGACGCCTCGAGCGCTCGTGCACCGGCTAGTTGATACGGTCGCTTGGCAAACAGGGAAGGATTTGCATACAAGAGAATTTCCATGTTTTGCTTACCATACCTAGTACGTCCTCAACTGAAACGTTTTAAATCTAAATACATAATCTTATATTTTTATTCATTCTACCCGTTCCATTCTTATAGAACTAAATATGAATGCATGCATGTCCTTCAATCGATTACCCGATAGAGGACGTCACTCTCGCTAAAAGAAGACGTTAATAAATAGATGAAGACACAAATCTACAAAGATAACTGGATACAAAAAATGGGTGACTTATAAAAAGATCATTGTGATCTCATAAATCGTACGCACCATTCATGTTTTAAGGTCAGCAAAAAATCGAGATTTCCTACACGATATCATCTCGTCCGGTGGCCACTAAATTTTTTAAGTCAGACTTTTTGTTAGTATCAATGATGATGCAAAAACGAAACATCTGAATGGTCTTCGGAAGGAATTCTTAAAGTATTATAGTACATCTAAGTCCACGATATCATTAAAATATTTTTCAAGTTGTCAGCATACCGTACCAGTATGTAGGAGTAACGATTATTAATTTAGTCGGCGTTAGTGTTGTAGCGCATAGCGTGTCAGCAGGGGGCGCTACCGGCGGTCCTAACTCATACGCGACCGACTGCCGAGTGGCGCGAACCATTGAGCGCCGGTCATATTTTAACCGTTATTACTACTAAAAATTGTACACTGATAGATATCAAGACAGACATCAAAATAAAATATATGTATTTGTTTGTTAGTTACTTTTTATGTTTGTTTCTACAGCTGTACTACCATCAATATTTAAGTATTGTAGTATCATAAAATGGTTTTCAGTTAATATTATCCTATGTCGATATTGAATACAATTTGAATTAGTTTTTGTATAAAAATTGCTTTTTCTTCTTTTGTTTGCCAAGTATTATTAGTCTTTGCATGTTTTTCATGACTAATCATGTCTTGAAAATTGAAATATAAAAAAAATTAGATTTTTGTCATTATTTAAATTTTTATTGGTATTTCAATTTTATATCAATTTAAGCTTGTGTGAAATCATAATTATATCACAATAATTGTATTAACAAACTTGTTTAACTTTTATAAACATTAAAAGTGGGAAATTTTGTAAGTTTGAATGTTTGTTACATTATCAGGCTTTTATAGCTAAAAGGTAAGTATCAACTATTTAGCAAACATAGATATTATTAAAACTTTATCTCGTTTTTGTTCCCATAAAATAATTTAAGATATTATATTTTCAAGTTTAAACTAAAATTAACCTTCAGGTTACGCAGACAAAGACTTTAAATAAATAAACTTTAAATTTTAAATAAAATAAATAAACTTTAAATATTGTACTGAACACTATATAAATAAAATTCTTGCACAAATAAATGTTAATTTACCAAAAACGTAGTGCATCGATACCTGACTTTTGAAACCAATGTGATACGAAAATATTTCTCACGTCTCTTCCGAAATAACTTAATCGAAATGTATGTCTCATTTTTTGCGTTTAAAAAACAACATCCTTATTCCGAGTTCCACAAACAAAGTGTCGTATTCTAAATTCGAGAGAGGATGGAGTAATAAATAAGGCTTTAATATAAAGCTATTGAGTCGGTGTGCCACTGATACAGATGTCTTGTGCGAGATAGCGGCGGTTACAAAACGAACTAACATGGATATCACATTAGTCGACTGACGCGTAGTAAGACGATGAGCTAAAGAAAATTATGGTATATTTTTATTATGTTAATATTTTCAGAACACTCGAGTAGCGTGTCAATCAAATAGATCATATATTAATAATTTTAAGTTGATTAGCTAAATTAATTTTATAATTCGTTATTATTTGTTTCCCTAATGATTGAGTAGTTTTAATGTAAATATAATATATATTGATAAAGATAATATGTATGACTTATATGATCTGTACCTATATGGCCGATTGCGATAAAATACGATAACAAAATTGACCAGTTCTAGGTCTCCAATTACAGTCGCTTTCAATCTTGTTTTATTATAATGTTCAAAACATTTTATTAGTAATTGTTAAAAAAGCATCCAAATAGTAAAAATAATTAAACTTCTATATCTCAGCAGTTTCTACGAAATAAATTTACTTCATCGATACGACGCATCGTTCACAACTTTCGTGATGGCAGTATCTTTTATCGAAACAAAACAAAGAACAGGGACAACTTTAAAAGTATCCAAAAGGCTTTTAGTTTGAAATAAAAAAAATAATAATCCTTTTTTAAAACGAACTACCGTCGGCCAGAGGACGCGACCACCATCCGTATCTGTACCTATAATCGTCGAACACTACTCGAAATATCCAGTACCAAAAAGAAATTTAAAAAAATGCACCGGGCACATATTTTGGCAGGAAATAAATCACCAGTGCCCTCGGATGTGACCATACAAAATTTATAGCGGTTTAGAGAAGACTCGACTGGTAAAACTACTAAAACAAAAGAAAAAAAAGAAAGGTGATATACCACGTGACCCTCGAGGCAGATGCGACAACTTCATTACGACATAATATAATTTACTTCGCTCCCGTTATTGAAGTAGGAAGCGTTATTTTTTGTCCGTCCGTTAGTACGTAATTTATGGTCACACCGCTCGAAAAGTAAGGCGAGTTGATGGGTTCTCGTTGATGTCGAACGAAAAGTGTACTTATAATTATATAAGTTCACTGCACTGCCGAATAATTGTTTTTGAAATATCTTTAAACATTTTCCGAGTAGATTGAAATTCTGTTCCCAGAAATGTAAGAAAGTTTTATTTATGGCGTGCACCTACACTAAGTTTTTGTTGCATTCAGTATCATTTCATGCGCTTAAAAATAAAGCTTTTTAATGTAGCTTTATTTACTTACTGCTATAGCTATAATATTAAAGAGTACTGTAATGTAAAATATGTAAATACTTTATTATTTATTTCCCGACTGCCTATTAAAAGCTTGGTGAATGTATATGTTTATTATTGCCTTTGGCAAGTTCTATACATTTTTATCAACGAAGTGTCGTTAGATTCATCTTAATTTTTAAATCAATATAAATCAAAAGAGAATAATTGTATTTTAATAATAAAAAATCTCAAAAACACGTTGATATTTAAGTGCGTATAATTTTACTAGAACGTCTACTTATATCGAGGCACAGCGACTTCCAATGTAGCTGTAAATAATTTTCTTTATACAATCACTACATATTATAAAACAAAGTACTCTGCTACGTCTCTGTCTGTCTGTCTGTTCGAGATAAACTCGAAAACTACTACACGGATTTTTATGCGGTTTTCACCAATAGATAGGGTGATTCATGAGGAAGGTTGAGGTAATTACCCCGGGCGCATCCGGGGCAGGCCGCTAGTAGTTTTATAAATATAACCAAGTATGATTTATAGCTTTACTTGCTTTATTCAAACTTTTAAAATTATATTTAAAAATGCAGCGCCGTCAAAACTGAACGGACGGACAGAAGATTTTTAGAATTAATAGAATTTTATCAGCTTTTGTATATGGTGCCCTGAAAAATGACGCTTAATAATTATGAAATAACGAATATTATAAAAACATTTTACAGTAAAAAAATATGTTATAACTTATAACCTGTCAAATGTCAATACTTAACAAATACATTAACTTTACCACACATATTGCAATTATAAGCCATAAGTGATGTTTAAGACTTATAATTGCTCTCACAGTTACAACACACTGTTATGTATCACGTAAACATTTTTGTTCGTGTACACCGCAAAACGCATTGAGAAACGTAAAAATCGATTTGTACTCGATTATTATGAATGTAAATTTTAATTATTCAGTGTAGGAGCGATGAGATCAGCCTCCGCCTAACTTATGTTATAAAAAATGTCACAACATCTTCCGTTCTCGATACTAATAAAAATATGCGTATTTCGCTTTCTACTCCACTTACACAATATATTCTATTATACTAAGTATATATTAGTAAGTTTCAGTATTTAAGAGTAGAATATAGAGTCGATATGTATAGGAATATAAGAATTGAAGTAACGAACTTAAAAATAATTATTATTCGATCCTGAGAAAAAGTCATCTTTAAATTGTAATTAAATACGAAAATAGGCAGTACTAAATTCCGGTCATAAGGGCATGACCGCTTTAATGTAAGCGTAGCTTTCAAAAGCTTGATTGCTACGAGTCCAATTTTGTAAAATTCCAATGTCATTTCGTCAAACCTACTAGCGTTATAATATAGCGTGGAAACTTTGCTTCGTTGGTTTTCCAAGGTTTAAACAAAAACTATCTATATTAAACAGATTGACATTAAATCATAATGATAAGTTACATTTTTATTGTATATAATCTGTGTTTAATATATTTATGATATGATAAAAATATCTATCAAACGGTTCGATACAATATAAATCACTAATTTAATGCACACAACAAAATGATTAAACCGAGAATGTTGATAGTAAATTATTAGCTAGAAAAATAGTAAAACAAAAATAATATTACTTCTATATATTACTAACTAGCTCTGCCTCGCGGTTTCGTCCGCGTTAATTTGAAGGACATTTTTTCCCGTTTTTGTAACATTTCTTATTATTGCTCAGCCCCTATTCGTCGTAGCATGATGTTATATATATAGCCTTCCTCAGTATATGGGCTATTTAACACAAAAATATTTTTTCAATTCGAACCAGTAATTCCTGAGATTAGCGCGTTCAAACAAACAAACAAACTCTTCAGCTTTATAATATTAGTATAAATTAAATATATTTATATACTATTTGATATTGTAGAATAAAAAGTACGTTAGCATATAACTCGCTTTATATAAACGCGTGGGACTTTGGTGTCGAAGTCGGCCTGTCACCACATTACGCAACACCACGTTCCCTTATAATTGATGTGGAAGACAAAAAGAGCCGCCACCGCAACCGGCCCGAGCCACGAAAATGGCTGTGATGGCAAAAACTCATCTGACCAAAAGGGCGGTCTTAATTTTATACGACATATCCTACTGAACGGTTAAGTATCACGCTTTAATTGACTATATTATGATTATACGTGTGTATTGCATTGTACGCGGCTGCGCAATGGCAACCCAGTATCGACTGTCTTTCCTAGGTATTTATTTTGCGTTTTAATACTATACTTGATAGTTGATAGTTATGATTATTACCATTGACAAACAACTGTTACATAGACGTATTTTTTTAAAAAATACATATAAGTAAAAAGTTAGGACCGAAAAATAGTAGATATAGGTATTATTTTTAACTCTTTCATCATTTCTTTGACTCATTATTATTTTTATGAAACTCCAATATCCAGTAGTCGAGCCGGCGGCTATTAAAATTGTAATATCACGTGTCTGTTTTTGACGTGATAACGTCTAGTAAATCGATGAAAGCCAGCTGCATGCACGAAAACGACTGATTGTCACGTTCCGCGAGCGAGGGCGCGGAACAAGTGATAGAGAGGCACAATCGGCCTAAGTGTTTGGCTTGTGACGGACATATCTCTCTTACACTCCATCAGCCGATGCGTCCGAATAGAAGAGACAGCAGCAACACGCAATCTACACGTGAACTGTTTTTTAAGAAGCTTTTACTAATAAAAAATGACTATAATTGCATTATTTAATTATTTTAAAAAAATATGATGCATTGCAAGTAGCTATTTTTGTTTGTCATCTTATTATGAATCATATTAGTTACAATATATAGATAACTTTACTTTAAAATTTATGATCAGAAATTGGTTTCTTTTTCCAATGTGGTAGTTTTATTATCGAGTTCTATAGGTAGTTCTATTTATCAGTTGAACGATATTTTGATAAAATAAAGTTAAGCATTTAAGACACAGACAAAATTGTAAGATATTAAAATTAATTTCCATAACCGCCATCTATCGCTAGTTGCTAATAACTTCAATAACAGTTACGTTACGTGAAAATTACAGATGGCGCGCGCCACTAACTCGGCGGATCATTTCTTTATAAGTATTACTATTTAGTAATTAGTTTAGCAAAAAAAAAATCGAACTTTGCTCCGTATTTATATGTATATATACAAGAATCGCTTGTTTAAAGGTATAAGATAGATAACTTAATACTCTTTTTTCATCAGTGTTTTCTTACGACGTTAGGTATCACGTAAAATTATCGTCCGTAAACCGACTTTAGGTACAGACAACAAACAATTTTTTTCTATAATTTTTGACGAACGTTTTTATATTGATCTAAACACACTAATTGGGTATATATATTTCTATCATTTTTAGAAATACCACTGATCCTCTTCGACAATATTTACAAGGGCAACCGATCGACAAAACTATTGTCATCAAGAAAAATAGCACCATTTACCCTCGGAGCACTTATTGCTATGTACGAGCACAAGATTTTAACCCAGGATGTAATCTGGGACATCAACTCGTTTGACCAATTGAGAATTTAACTTGGCAAGCAACTCGCTAAGGGCAGCGAACCAGAACTACAAGATGCCAAGCCCCTTGCCTCCTTTCATAATGTTTCCACAAATGGTCTCATCAATTTCTTGAAGGATAACTTTGCTCAGAATATTTTTTACTGCATTTACTTAGGGCACTGAATTTTGATGAATAAAAAAATAATATTTTTTAAGATATTATTTAAATATTTATCAATATATGTATAATTACTACTATACCGTAATAGTAGTAGATGTATAGGTAAAGTAAAATTTATATGTGGGCGAAGTCGCGGGCACACCTAGTTTCATGAATAATTTTAGTAACAATTGAATTAACAAAACTGTCCTGATTATAAGAAAAATGGAGTGGGAGTAAGAGAAGAGTATGATTAGAAAAAAATTGAGAAATCGGGAATGTTGGCTTCGAGGACTATCAATCATTGTACGACAAACAGCTACTTTTTAACGATTTTCGTGTAATCTAATCTTCAACCATGTTTAACTATGCACAAATATAATTCACTGGACACTATTTTCTGCTGGACACGCTCCAGCATGAGCCGTGTGAGCGGATCCTGCATGGAAAATAAATTTAAAAGACAAATATAATAGGAAACGGCTGAAAGCAGGTGGTCCATCCCGGTCATCGATGACTAAGAAGTAATTGTTGTTATAATCATTGCAACTGTTGGGGCACAGTAAAGAATGCGTATACTTGAGTCAAAGCTCTCGCGTCTGTTTTTTACACCCAGAGAAGGATGGAAGCTGGAATTCTATCGCGTTGTCTTACGCATCATCATGGAATGCGCGAGGAAACAACCCCTGTGTCAGAAATTCATCTAAGACTTATAATATTTTTATAGCAAGGAATTATACGAAAGCAAAGTAACAGATTTGACCGACTCGACTCCATAATACTTGTGAATACTGTGTGTGTGTGTGTGTGTGTGTGTGTGTGTGTGTGTGTGTATAAACATAAAATTTAAAAACTATATTTTATCTTTATTTATAAATAACCATTTGTACTGTCAATATATTTTTACTAATTTATGGTGATTAAACGCGTAGTATTTGCTTAACGGGCTTACATATACATATTTCCTGTTAGTGTTGGAAATTTGAACCAAACTCTATACATAATTGCCTATTGTCCTGGGTTATTTTTTGTAACAAACATAAATCTCAACGGTTGCTATCTTTTATATAAAATATATACGAGTATATAATGTAAGTACCACCTCTTTCTAGTCTGACATGGCAGTAGGATATACGAAACAGAAATTAGAATATTATAAGACCTCATGTTTCAGTCTCATTTCGCTTGGGGTGACGTACCCTCGACGGATATTTAAATCAGTTATACGTTTAGGAAACATGATAGGATGCGTACTTTAGACATGATATCGAAAATTAAAATTATGTCTAAAATAGATTGTATACGAAAAAATTATAAATAATATGATTTTTTTATAACTAACTAACTTATCTATTTGGAGTACAGCCGATAAAATAAAATCTGGTATATTAAGACCGTGAGCCAGTTAAGATCTCGACATACACATCTTGCATTAGTAGTTAGGAACTTAAAGGTTATTAAAATAAAAATAAAATGAGAATTAAACAAAAGCTTGCTTATAACATGAGATCGAAGTGTTAATTTGCAATAAATCAAAAGGCTAATTAAATTGAAATGGTTTGATAAGCAAGAGGTAAATCTTAATATGATCAAATATTTTCCACGAAAAAGAACAATAGATAAAACAATTTTAAAATCGTACTAATATTATAAATGCGTAATAAAAATGCGTAAGTAAGTTTGTTTGTTACGCTTTCACGCGAAAACTACTTAACCGATCATCATGAAACTTTTTACACATATTCTTGGAGGTATTTGAAGTAACATAGTGCTTGTGACTATTAACATCGTCGGAACTGCAAAATCGATTTTTTTTTTTTTTACATAAAACGTTCCTAAATAACCGAGTCTATCATCAGCTGAAAAGAAAAATATTATTTTATGCATAGTTTTTTAATCACTTAATTTATAAATGTCAGTATTTAAAAGAAACATGTAAAAAGACCCATGCAATTTACACTTTGCATCGCTCTCCTGTAAAGTTAGTTTTTTTCATATCCGACATTGTTAATAGTAATGGGCGATAGGATACTTTTTTTTTTTTGGTCGCGATAACCGACGTCCACACGGGCAAAGCTGCGGGCAGAAGCTAGTAAATCTATAGATTTAACGACTTAGGTGTAGAATATAAACTGATTTTTAAACATAAATAATGAAATTATTAACGTTAGATAAAGGTTTGCGTTATTATAATTTTTACAGCACTTATATTCAATTGAAATTATTTTTTATAGGCATAAAAGGTCATAAAAAAAATAAAAAAATTCTTTACCCTCAATCTTATTTTTCATTAGATTGTCAGATTGACAGATAAAGTTTTTATAGAAAATTACTTAAAAAATCGATAATAGATATAAAAATAAAATAAAATTATAGCTATTTTGAAAGTATCCTTTTTTATTTTATAATTTTCTCGCAAGTTCTAGAAATACTATTATATTATTAAAATAATTATTTTCATCCAACTCGTTCTATCGCTTATTCATTTTTGTTGTCTAACGACCGTTATTTCTTCGTTTATCTGTTAGGCTCAGAGCTCGTACGAAACCAAATTCTATGGAGTTTATCCTAAACAAGTTAAATGGAAAAAAGGGCTGGTAATAAACATTCATTAAATTAGATTCATTAGTTGTATAAATGCTTCAAAAAGTTCTTGCACAGCTTAAAAGAATGCTTAAAATAATTACGTAATTAAACAATGAATCTTTCATTAGTGAGATTCAATGTCTGAAAATGGATGAAATCTTGAAGAAATTTAAATATCCTAAAACTAAAAATGTATGTTTACTTTTCTAGTTCTCCTAATAAAACTTTCAGGTTTGCTTTTACCAATAAAGCGCCACACCGTGACACACACCACTATATAGACTCTGTCTTTCTCTCTCTTTATTTTCCACTTTTTTTCTTTTGTACCGCTGTATTAGGATCAAAATACGACAAATTCCGAACCCTGTGGCTATTTGATGTCCGTAGAAGCAGAATATAAATGGTACTTCGGTGGTCAAGCATGACTATCTCGCGTTTCGCTGTTTTCATAAGGATACTCGTAAATACGATCAATGTAATGACTATGACTAATGACTAAATCTTTCGAATATTATAATCTCAACGCGTTCTCACGATATTACTCAAGTGAAATTTTTTTTTTGTTTAAAATTTTGTTAAACGTTGTATACTACTCGATTATATTTGTAATTTTTAAAGAATATTCTACTTACACAATATTTTATTTTATATAAAAATTTGCCATGTGTTGGATTTTAGTGTAAATAAGCAAGGATTCTGACGTATATCATAAATTATATCCTTAAGATGGTTAAAAAGGGAAATGAGAGTTTCTATGAGTTTATTAATTTTTAAAAAGATTTACATAATACATACCTAATATGAAATTTCGTTTTTAGGCATTTGACTATAAATAGATAAACACGTGTATCTATGTGTTTTAAAATATTTAAGACCTCACGGGACTTACCGACTAGGAGAAAAGAATAGGCGAGTCAGAATGTATATTAGTCACTTGTTTTTAAGTTTTTTTGTTAAAAGTACAGTAAGTAAGAGACTATTGGAGACTTTGATTTGAAAACAATAAGTAAATGATGCATCATTTTGTATTATGAGCCCTTGAGGGATAAAGTATTATATATCGCTATATATATATATATATATATATATATATATATATATATATATATATATATATATATAATTATATATATATATATATATAATACAATAGCGTATCCTTGATATCTTTCCACACGAATGAAACAACCGATAACAGCGAATATTTATAATATCAAATAAATAAACGTAAATAATTCTAAATGGAGCAGTACAATTAAATAACTTAACCAAGATGTCCGGTTCATTGAAATGTGGCGAGTATGATGAACCTCGGATCGCATCGGACACGCGAGCGCTCCGGGCTAAGGGACCTGTTCGTGCCATTATAACTAGCCCATCTTTGTTAACCATTGTCTGTGAGGCACATTGCACTCCAATTAATAATATTAAAAAAAAAAACATTTTTAAGTAAAGAGATAACTTACTTGCTGTAGGTACATATATAACATAAGTATATAACATTATCAATGCAGATTTATTTAGATTATATTTATTTTCATTTATAAAAATAGAAAAAGAAAATATAGTAGGTACTTATTTTTCGTAAAAAAAAAAAACATTATCATTTTCGTTTCATTCGACAAAATAATTAAGAGGTAGGTGATTATTTACATTACAAAAAGTGACTCTAATTTTAATTTGTACTACAAATATAATTTAAAACTTAATTAGTACGGTAATTTTGTTTTCAAACCCAGATGAAACTCACATGGCACGCAGAGTCGGTTGAACGAGTGCTGTCGGTGAGATAAACAAACTGGTTTCGATATCTCGAAAAAGGCGAAATATCCTCTTTTTATAAAACTCATACACGGGAAGTTGCCTCCGATACCTAATCTCTTAAGGTAAGTGCAGTTTTGACTTTAATGTGTTAATAAAATTGAAACCGTTTTGTCGGCCGAACACAACACGTACACATATTCTTTTACGAAAGGCCATACGACGACTACCATATCAGCGTTTTATAGAACGGTTTAATTCTTTTGCTTAACGGTAAAAAAATAACGGTAAAATATGGCAACTGAAACAACTTAACGAATATAACTACTAAATTCTTAGTTCTTTTTTTTAATAATCGTTAAAAAGTGTAAATGGCGATAATGTATGAAATTTTCGCTTAAGCAAATGAATGTTTTACGTTACAACTCACCAAGATTGGCCGTCATGAGTTCCTGGTCTTTGGGTTTCTTTTTTCTCGGACGTCCTTTTTGTCGTGGCGGTGGTGCTGAAGTCCCGTTGAAGAAGGGTCCTTTAGGAACATCTGGTTCAACCCGAGCGAATTCGGGTGATGGGTATGGAGGGTAGTGTGAGCCTTGCGGGGGTCCTGCGTAAGGACCCGGACACATTTGTGGAGGTCCAGGAACTGCCATATGAGGTCCATAGTCCGGCATCGTTTCGTAATGTAGCCTAAAAATACGTTAGTTTAATATTAAGTCTATGTATACTACATATAAAATTTTAACGATATAAATTTATGAATAATTTACTATAGTAAGACGTTTTCAGACATGTAACGTACTATATATTGTCTTGAAGTGAGTTTTGTCATGAACTAACCTGCAATAAACAGCAGAATCTCTGATACCAAATGTGTCGCCTTTCGTGAGCCTCGTACTACATAGCGCGCATGAGAAGCAGTGCACGTGGAACACGAGATCCCGTGCCCTCATCACCAGCTCAGACGCTGAGATCGGAGTGTTGCATCTAGCGCAACGTTTCGAACCGTATAACCTGCGAACAAGATAAAATTAAAATAATAATTATATGAATTGTGCCACGCTGTTTTACTTTTACAATTCCCAATCACTATAGGTATTTTTAAATAAAAAGTAGCTCATGTATTATTCCACATCTCCAGTTACCTATATAATTATAAACTATGGTATATAAACTCTTAATCCTTTTAAATAGTCACAAGCATATGTCCGTATATCAAGCCACATATCCAACCTTATCCAATTTTCACATTTATACTACTAAGAAGATTGCTTATAGTATAGAATTATAGGTTTTAAATTTAACTTATAATGAGACCACAATATACAGATCTGTATATCATTTCGCCTGTTTAGCATAGCAGAACAAACAAAGTTTTATATATATATATATATATATATATATATATAGCAACGTCAGTGCCCACCTTAAGTATAATTACGTGGTGAATTCAAAATACTATTTCGTCAGCTTTGTCAGCAGATCATCATTAACACAAAGACAAAGGCGGGTCAAAATATAAGTTAGTATAGTTAAATATTTTAAAGTCGTTTGAGTATCTACCTACATTAAGCATGTTATGCAAATTACGATTGATATGAATTATACAAATAAACCTTATCCTTCAAAAAGTATTCCATAAAATAAAAAATACATTTGTTATACATACCTACCTGATTTCAATATAAGTAAGATATCGTTGGTGTACCTATTGTATATACAACTAAAGTAACTATTGTTTAATACAACTTCAATTAAAACAAAAACTTAATAATTTTATGTCGAAAATGAAATAAAATATTACAAATATTTTTAATTTCCGACGCAATAAGCATATAAAGATTATAATATACGTATGTTATTATTATATTAAGCATTTGTTCGTAGATCTAGATTAAAATATTTTAAATTATTGTTTAAAAAAAACTTAACTTTATCTACTTGGTATTTATTATGCTCTCGTTTTTAAGGTTTTGTATTTCCGCTTTTACTTAGAATTATAAAACGGGTTTTAAAAACATAAGCGGTTGCTTTATTTTTATTTTATTTTTTAATTTGTAGCTTAAAAAAACTAATTGAAATTTAATTTAATAATTCAACCAGATGTTATATAATTAACATCTCATCACCACAAGCCCGTTATAATCTAAGATATATCTCAATTTCTGACAAGGTAACAAAACATTTAATAAGAAGAGCATTTTTAATATTTTGTTTACAATACTCTAATGAAATTTTTAAATATTATATTCATGTAGATACGTCACTTTAACAATTCTTATTTATATATTAAGATGATATTGTATGACTCTATGTAGTTTTATACTTACACATATAACCTATAGCCATTTACCTTTCTCAAAAAGACAACAATAAAATTTGATAAAGAATATATTCTTTAGAGACAGCCTTTAACAAATTCTAGTTAGATAATTAAAACCGGTAAGGGGTCGAGATCCTAGATAGCGAGTTCGACTCCCGAGTGAGACATCCCCGTGTGGTCTCGATTCCACGACTCAGTCCTATCTCGATCAAACGACTCTCAATTATTTACTAAATCTCAAACAAAATTAAGACATAGGTATGTCATATAGAAAAACGTTTTTTATTGAACATTATAAAACTCGTTGACTCGGTTGTAATAATTTAAGGTGTAATTTGTTTTATTATTGCCTACATTTAAATTAAAAGCTTATTTTATACATTTTTTACTATTATTATCTTTTTATTACAAATAAGTTTATAGAAACAATTTAAATCGCGAAGATACGAGAGTCGTAAAAGTCATAATACTGATATCGAGATGATAAAGAACTGAATTTACTGAACAGTCTGTATATGTCCCCCTGCTGTTCAAAACTCTCTCCTCAGAGAAAAAGAACTAGTACTTAATTCGACACCACACTTCGGGTTAGCAGCTAATTTCCTTACCAAGAGTAACGATCGTTACCAGGGTTTATGATAACAGCCAAAATCGACGGCTTCATTTGCTCTCATTGGCACGGCGAGGAGACCCACATGGATAAACAACTTGACCAGAAATTTATATTTGTTCAAACACAAATATCCGCTGCGAGCAGAGATGAAACTCACGACCGTCGGTGTAAATGAAACATTCGTCACCAATGTAAGATTTGTATACAAATTTATATCTTAAGATTTATTGTACGTGAGATATCTTCTCTCATTTACAATTTTAAGAGCGCTATGGCTTTTCACACGAGTCTACAAAAATATGTTAATTAGCAAGTAATTAATAGATTAAAAATTATAAAATTTAATAAGACTTATCGTAATGTCCGTTACTTCTTTATTTTTGTTTGTCGACTGTACCGATTCATTTTAAGATTCATAAAAACCTTGTCTTGTAAATTAATATTTTTTATTTGCCCGTTACCATTCTCTGTTCATTTATTTAGAATTTACATTTTTATATACCTTGTTATTTGAGTATTATACAATACAAAGCAAAATATAAATCGTAATAGTACAATATATCGGGGTACCATAAAATAGTTTATTTTTACTAAACGATATTATGATTCACAAAAACGCAAATCTAAAATAATAATTACAATTCCACGACGTTCAAATACCCCAATAATATTATCCAAGCTTTTACGTTTATTTGAAAATATAATTCCATTAGCACAGAACCCCGCGAAATTACTGAAGCCGCAGGTTAAAATGAAGCTATCGAAATGAAGGTACCGTCGTGGTCTCCGGTCACGAGCTCGCGAGTGATGCTATCTCACAGCCCACAGCCACGGCACCTAGGCACTAAGCACAAGGTGTCGCATGATTACAATCTTAGAATATTTTTATGAAAGTTTTTACTGTTTACTACATAGGAACATTCTCATTCTAAATATCTAATTCTAATAATATTTTTTACTTTAAGTACTAAAAAACATAATAATTCCTTTAAAAAAAACTTGAAAGGACTTAATTAAATATTATATATTTATTATACATAATTAAATATTTTGTTGTAATTTATTTTAACATTTATCGGAACTTGTAATCAGTAGAAACTAATATGATTTAAGCTACGCAATAATTAGGGCTAAGGTTTTTTTTATAATGAAGACATAAACATTGAAATTATTACCTTTGTTTCCTAGAAAATATGTTTGACGGCTTGAGAGTTGCTTTCAAATTTGAAATAGCGTAAAAGTAATTACAAAGTAAGGTTAACCTCTTTTTCCGAGTGACTATGATTTAACGACAGGCGGTCACACTACTGCGATAAAATTTTCACGAAAATACTTTTTTGCGTAATGCTTCATTTAAGTAAAAAGTCGTTCATGTAGTTTTTCTTGCTTAACGTTATTTGATTATTTTTTAAAAGAACTACAATATACCCATATCTGAATTTCACGCAACTCTGTATAATTAGGAACGCAGTGAATATACAAACGAGCTATAAAAATACGAAACATCAGCTGACCGCATATTGCGTTAGGTTAACGAGCATCGAATTAAATTTGGTATCCGAAACCGAACCCTTCGAAATAATTTTATCGGCATACGATAGCGCAGGACGTTTAGCGCGTTTCACGCAAGAAACGTACCGATTCGACACACAGCCTCCAACAATAGCGAGCGGCAAGCTTTATTTGTTAATAATGTGTCACGCCAAACGAATGTAACACGCCTATTCACCGGCGATAATCGTGATACCTAATATTTGTACGATGTCGAAAAAATGTTAACTATATTTTTATTTAAAAATAATGTAATAATGCGTTGTCAAATATTTGAGATTTTTTCATTACATTACGACCCTTTTTTCATTAGATTAAGGTATAAAATATTTATTTTTTATTGCACACCACAAATACAATAACTAGCATAGTTATAAATTTTTTTGGGTCAAGAATGTGTAGTACAACAGGCGGTCTTAGCCATTTCTTCCAGACAACCCACATGAATAAGGAAAGTTCAACAAAGAAAGAAACGAGTAGGTTGTGCAATTATATAATAAACATACATACTAATATCTACATACAATACACAAGATACATAATTATTAATAATAAAATATTATATACATATATTATATATACAATAATAATAAATTTGTATTCACCATGTGTAGGTATGTTATTAAGTTATACCTATAGATATAATAAAATAAAATATAAATATAATCAAATAAATAACACTAAGCAGAAAAGTTTTTGTTAGTCGTATTCATAATGCCATTAATAAGCCTAAAGATTTTCATATAACTGGGAACACTATTAACATTAAGTTATATACCTAGATACAGTCATAAAATTAAAATTGTAAACGTTGTTCATAACTTAGCGATTTTCTTTTTATAAATTGAAGCATTTATTTATTAAAAATGCCTGCAGAATAAGTATGAATAGCATATACGAATACAACTGGTAACACACTGCTTAGTATTCCACTTGCATTGGCATTACAATGTCTACGCTGATGGAATACTTGGTCCGGCAGGTGGTTAAAACTATAATGCCTACTTATTTTTCTTTCTTCTAATATAATAACTGGTAAAATAATATATTGAAAATGTGTCGTAGTAAGTGAATACGGCAGTACAAACTAAATAATCTTGATAAACGTAATTAAATAAATAAAAAATAATAAATTTCCTGTACATTACTATAGTAAAACATAAATATCAATATTGAAAAATCATACATATGAACAGTAAAAAGAAAATTTTTATTCTTTATGGTAGTCTTTATGAGATTTTGCCGTGTCAGTATTTTTTTTTAATATTTTTAGGTCCATAACTATAATTTTAGGCTTATATTGTAGTAAATTAGGACAAAACAAGACGCTGAATCCATCGAAATCGGCTTATTTTAACCTATCTATTGGTTTTAATATTACTTTTAAAAAACGTAACGAAGGTAAGATTTTGGTAAAGTAATATAATACATGACTTGCTAAAAACTAAGTTTCAACCCGAAATTATTTTTATCGTACTGTATTAATTATTCGTAGTCGTTCACATTAATTAATGTTACATTACTTAAAGTGAAACTTCCAAGGGCTGAAAAATATAGGACGTAAAAAATTTTGCGTTCTTTAGATGCTTTAAAAAATGTAATCGTCGTGATAGATAGCATAGATTTTCTTATTATCAGGAAACATTACATAGATTTTTGTAAGTGTCAGAATCAGCATAAGCAACATTCTCTCTTAGATTTGTTCGAGCCACATTCAAAGACTACCTTTATGGCTAATTTGTGATAATTAAAATGGAATAGTTTTCTCTTTTCTCAATATTATAGACCAGTTTACTAAGACTACAAAAATAAAGTTAAGATGAAAATCTACACTGTTTTTATTTAACTGAATTTGATAATTTGACTGAAAACTGAACGAAAACCGGCTGAATTAAATCAGCCGGTAAACGTCTAATGGATCTACACGCCAAATAAAAATAATAGATATATAAGTTATAAATAATTTATTTTTAAGTGAACATGCATAGACACATTATTGAAAATACGAACTAATATATATGTACATAGGTACAGATTTTACATTTGTACATTAACGAAGCATTTTTGTAGCTTTTTGCACCCATTCTAACTTTAAAAAAAAATGATTACGTATAATGCGGTAGTCCTTTACAACATATAATTTAAATGAATATCTTAGAAGTTATCATATTATAAGACGACCGTTCTTGTGTAGTGGTGTGAGTAGTCGCCTCAAAGCCGCCGGTCGCGGGTTCGATTCCCGCACGGGGCCGATATTTTTATTTGTAAAAATATATGTATTTGTTTTTGGTCTGAGAGTATTTTCTTGTAGGTTCCTTGTGGGTTCACCGTGCCTCGGAGAACACGCAAAGCCGTCGGTTATTATCATAAGCACCTGATGACGATCATTACTCATGATAGGGAAAATTACCTGCCAACCCCCAGTGGAGCAGCGTGGCGGATTATACTCCAACCCTTCTCCTATATGAAAGAAGAGGAGTTTTCTCAGCAGTGAGACGTTTACAAGCTGATTCAATTCAGTTCAGTTTGGATTTTGGAACTTATCGCGAAATAAATACTTCAAATTCAATCGCGGTCGTTGGTTCGAATCCCGCCAGGTGCAGATAATTTGTATGACTAATATAGATGTCTGCACCGGGTCATGGATGTGTATTTATGTATATATGTATTTATATAAATCTTTTAAATTTATTTCCGTTCCTAGTACCCGTAACACAAGTTCTTACGAACTTAGCACGGAGCTAGGTTAACGTGGTGTGATTTTTGGTTGATATTTATTTATTAATCACGGGTCTCATACCAATGACGGAAATATTTTGATATATGATATTCGTTTTTACACGTAAATATCAAGAAGTTATTAATATTGTACATAAAGAATATATTTTAGTTTATTTTTTTATGTATATTGATCTATATAATGAAATACAATTAATATACTTAAGTAGTAGGTATAGACATAACTCTTACATTTAAATCTAACCCACATATTCGACGCAACAAGCTGATACAAGACTGAAAGAAAAAAAACTAAGTCTGGGCGGGGCGCTAGTTTAGTAAAAATTGAACGATTTAAAGGGGCTTCCCTTAATTAACATAATGTAATTTTTTCTTTCATGTTGAATCATTACAGTCCGAGAGCAATTTATCTATCTATGGACTATTAAATAAGATCATTCCGAAGTAAACAAATACGATCTCCGTATATAATTAGTAAGGGTATGCTGTGCTACGATGCAATATTAGTTTCTTGCAATATCGTTAAAATAACAGGTAAACAAATTTTAAATCAAACATACTGCTGCACTTGCTCATATTTCTCAATCAAATAGATGAGCTGAATATCTTCAAAGGAGAGAACATAATATCTACTTAAAAAACATTTTACAAAAAATACTCTGAATCAAGTTACTTTTAAAAAAACTATTTTAAAATAGGTCCATAGGACAGACAAACAGATATACAAACCCTCATGTACATTTTTTAATACATAAAAGAGGGGCGTCTATTTCCATATCCTCAATCCAAGGATTAAAATTGTAAAATATTTACGAATGTATGTCATTCAATTATACTGTATGACAATTTACAGGTGCTATTTAGAGTTTTTAAAACTAGATAAGTTGAGGATCAGTGAAAAGTCCATTTTACAACTAGGTAAGTTCACATATGTCCAACATATCAGGATTGCAAGATTGAAGCAACAACTATGCAACTCAACATGTCTAGTTTAAGCAATGCGATTCTGGGACTTGATTTGTTGATAAACAGGTGACGCTAGTTATCTAAGTAGAATTGAATGAAGTAAGGTTTTCTCCACTGTGTAGTTAGCTGCTTGTAAACAGCGTATGATATTTTGTGATTTATTCTTCTAAGAACTCCAATATGTATTCAAGAACGCGACGAATATTGCAATTATGCGATATCAATATTGGTTAGTATTTTTTTATTACTCAATTTTGAAATTATAAAATTCGATTACCGACTCAAAATTAAATATTCGTGGATACCGACTCTTTTTGTCAATATCAAAGAGTGTTTAGAGTGCTTTTAATTTTAAGACTATAACTTACAGGGCAATGAAATAGAATTGAAAAATTAAAATCATTAGAATAGTGGTTCGGTTAGCATGTCTCATTGCCAATCATTTTATACAAACACAAATTTTTACCGGTCATTATTATTGAATTATCAGTTCGGAACATTGGGATTTACATTCACGTAAGCCCAAATGGATTTTATCAAGAAAAAACAGAAAAACCAATAGGTTATGCTCTCCAATGAATTCTCCCGGAATGATTGAGGCAATGGCTTTGATGTGTATTAACCGATACAGTAAACATACACATCAGTCAAGGACACCATATTTTATTTGTAATTAGAACTTTTGTTTTCTTCTTATTAGGTAAACTTTTGTCTATTTAGAAAATGCATAATTTTATTACTCTCTGATGTCGAAGAAAAGATTGAAGGTGCTTGAATTATTCATTGGACACTTTTCTTTTGCTCTTGCTTCTGAAATATTGATATTTAAAATGTAATAGTTTACTGATAAAATTTTCATTTTACATTATAAAAATATATCATAATTTTACATACTTATGTAGATAACGACTGCAGATTGGAATTAGCTGACAAATCAAGTAGTCCATCCTCTCAACATCACCCAATTCCAGAAGATCATAGAGCAAATAACTCTACTAGAGAGACCTTTGAGTAACTGCTGATCTAACGCTACCTACTCTACATATATTCTGGTGGACAATTTATTATGTCATTCTCTTTTTTTTCTTCTTGTTAACGCGATTCCTTGATCCAGTCCTTCCACAGAAACCATCACTAGAGAAACAGGTGAGAAACTCGACACTCTTATCTAAAAAAAAAGTTTGATTTGTTGAAATGTTTTGATTTCGTTTGTTTTTCCAAATTTCTTACAAAATTGTGTTCGAAACAAGACATAAATACTTCTAATGAAATCAAATTTAGAAATGGTAGTAAAATAACATTTAGTCAAGTCTTGACAATATCTAAAAATCTTAGTTAAAGTTTAATTTGAGTTTTCTCGAAACAGCTGAGTTGTAACCTACCTGTAGTATTCACTCCACGATATTATAATAAAGTTTCAAAAATAATGATTTTATATTCAATAAATAAAAAACACGTGTCTGTTGAATAAACATGAAAATCCCAAAATTATTACTGTTATACAATTTTACAGAGAATTAATTATATGAAAGTTTATTTTTACAATCAACTATGATAGGGATGGGCAAATGGGAAAAAAGTATCGATATATATAGTATCGATGTTTTACAAATGTATCGATATATACCGACTAAAAATATCGATATATCGATAATCGAAATGTTTTTGTCCCTTATCATTTTACCTTTGTAGCCTATCCGAATTCCTAAAAAAAAGGTCGTCCAAGATCTAGCATCAATTTTTACCCTTATAGCCTATCTATATACTAGTCAAATACATGCAGATAGCTGAACTTAAAAAAAATATATCGATTTTGATAACCGACAATAAATATCGATAATCCATATTCCGGAAAAAAAATATCGACGATTTATATCGATTATTTTTGCCCATCCCTAAACTACGACGGTCCTGCATAGGGAACAACTGCATTGTTTAGACTCCAACATTTTTCTCAGTCATTTAACCATAAAGCAAAAAGATAACTAAATATGTCCATGCAATAACCAATCGCCTTTCAGCTGACTTACTCTTTGAGAATATAAAGTAGGAAAACGTTTTAACCTCATCATTGCCTGAGAAAACAATTTGGACCCTAAGTCGTCAGAATAAGATTCAAAAATATATTTCATCTTAAATATATTTTGTTGTACTAATTACAACTAATTAGAAAAATTTCAAACTTTGAATCAATTTTTATGTTCAACGTTTATATATATCTATATATATTACTCTCGCGGTGTATAATAAAAATATCTTCATATAAACGTGTTCGTGCGCTTTGATGTAAGGTACCTCATTATCGTCTAGGCATAGCTTTTACTTGTTAACAAGTAATAACGATCACAATAGCGCCATTAAACTTTATATTCTTTAGAAAGTTGTGTATTAAAAATGCGATTCATTATCGTGAGATGTGTAAACATTATATAAAATATGAATTATAACTTATTACACGTTGTATATTTTGTCTGACTTCGAAATGTGTGTATCTTATAGGTGAGTATCTTAAAATACTCTCGACAAATGAGTGTCGCGCCAACGCCACAAGATAGATAGGGTGTCACCGATAGATGGCGGTGCCACCATTAATTAACGCTGAACGTTTGAGGTTATGGCCCACAGTCGACACGGTGTCGCATGCCAATCGTCCGAAACGCCTTATTATCCCTCAAAGAAAAAAGAAAAATATCTACGCCGATTCTCAAGTGAACAGCAATAAAGATATCATAATCATCATCATCAATATATCAGCTATTGGATGTCCACTGCTGAACGTAAGCCCCCCCCCCCCCCCCGTCAACCTCCAGAGCAACCGGTTTGAAGCAGTCCCCATCCAACGACTTCCGGCGACTCTTCTCAATTCGTCTGTTCATCCCGCGGACGGCCGTCCGACACTGCACTTTCTAGCACTCGAGAAATTTTCTTTCAACTCCATCCGCCATCAGTTCTACGAGCTATGTGCCCTGCCCACTGCCACTTCAGCTTGCAAATTCGTTGGGCTATTTATAATAAAGACATATATATACATCCTTGGCAGTTAATTATTTATTAAAAAATACAATCCGGACCGCGATGTGGGAAAACTATTGTAGTACTTAATCTTAATATAAAATAATTTACGATCGAATACGACTTCTTATAACGAGAGAAGTGTCAAAACTTTTCTTTAAATTCAATTTCAAAAATGTTGTATAAAATAAACCAATATTTATTCGATAAAACAAAGAATACTAAATAGGAAAAATACTTTATTGGGACAAATGCGTGCATTACTATCACTATCATGCAGCAAATACTTGCAATTTGAAGAAAAAAAACCGTTATCAAATCTATGAAGTCAATAAAATGCGCAGTACTATATATCTTAAGATGCATAGGAGACAATTACTACATACCTACTTATAAAGACAAGTTATGTCGTGACCTAATCCAGTAATCGCCAAAAACTCCACTCTTCGTACTATTATACTACACATAACATCTAAAATTCACTTCTACTATGACAATAAGAAACTTAAGTACTACAATAACGTTCTCTGAAAAAAGCACCGAAAATATAATTACTACTTTGTAATTTATGATGCTGACTGCGATTTTTAAGAACAATGTGATCGATATTATACAGGAAGTTTATGACACATTACATACAGAATACAAATATCTCAATAAAGCTTTTCATTAACTATATGAAACACTTATGTAAGTAAGTAGGAAAGCAAGTTACTTTAGCTACAAAATTACAAAATCATATTAAAAATTCTATTCACAAAAAAATATATATTGAAAAAACTTGACAAAGTCCACTGCACATCACTAGCACTGAATTCAACAAGAAAAAAAACATCGGTGATAAATAAACTGTTAAAATATGTATATAAAGCAACGTGATTTCTGTGTGTTATCATACTAATATTATAAAATGCGAAAGTAAGTTTGCTGGTTATTCTTTTTTACGCGGAAACTTTGTACACATATTCTTGGAGGGATTAGAAGTAACATAGGATACTTTTTTGGGCGCGATAACCGACATCCACGCGGGCGAAGCCGCGAGCAGAAGATAGCATTTTTATAAATTGCTACTGTTTCTCAGTAACAATTTATCATATGAAACGTATATTCAAAATAATACATTCCAGTATGCTTTGTCTGTTTCACAATAGCTAAGCAATAATTGCGTATGTAAAAATATATGTTCAAATTGACCATATAGGTAGGTATAACCACTTGTAACATATCTCACAATTTCCAAGGGATTTTTCCAACAGGTTAAAATATAAAATTCGTACCGAGTATATTAATAGCTCAATAAAAATAAAAATTGAGAATACATTTTCTTTTTTCTACTCGACTTTCCTTACAGATAGAATGAAAAACCCTAAAAAAAAAAGATTTATTCACCTCTCACATCTGTAATACTCAATTAATTTGATAATCAAAGTTAGAAAAAGTAGATGTAACCCGCTATGTGTAAATATTTTTAAAATCAGACTAAATATCATACAATACACGTTTCTTGTGGGATACTTTTTATATAGAATTGATTCTGTGAAAACTTCAAAATTGGAGAGCTGTAAGTATATTTCCAACATTATCATAAGTATAGCTTCAAGTCATAGATTTATGAAACTGCAATATACATATGATGGTTGAATCAAAATATCACCTATAAAACTGTGCACTCGACGACCCCTAGAATGAAATTCTGTGTCGGAGGTTGAGAAACAAACAAAACACAAACAAATTCCACAAATGCCCTGACCAATATTTGTATAGATAAAAATATGCTATGAGCGGGAATCGAACGTATGCCAGTGCAGCAGTCACTGATACTGCGTGAAACCGTCGTCATACAATATTCATTTCAAAGTTCCTCCAAAGAAGATTTAGGATATAATCTATTTAAAAGTCGATAACGCTATCTGTTCACCATAAAAAATACTATTGTTATTGTAGAAGGTTGAATAAACGAGAACCGTACACGAGGCTTCAATGTATTATATTTGATGAATAATGAGAATTTTTGCCTGTTGACATTGACAGGTTAAAATATGCGACTGCCATTGTATGAAAGATTATATTATTTCCAATGTCGCAAAAAAGTGTATTTAAAAAATCGTCCAAGTGCGAGTTGGACTAACATCCGAAAGTTAACTTCTCACCGTATATTATTAATTAATTATACATTACATATTTTAGGATGTTGTATGTTTTAATAATATGAGTTAGCAAGACAATCAATAATTTTATTATATTTTTCTATTGGTTCTTAGCTTGTTCTAGCGGCCATAGTAATGCGAATTCTGTGAAAATTGTCGTAGACACAGTTCCAAAGATACAAAAATACTATTAAACAGGTAGTCAAATGAACGAACAACGGAATCTTAATAATAGAGTCTTAGGTCATTATTTGGACACAGAACCCTAACAATACAGTAAAGCTTATAAATATCCTTCTCACTACTTTAGTTAAGAAGAAAGGCAAGATTAATTCGTAACTTTACTCCAATGTGGATTAACTTGTTCTTAGAATTTATATTTGAACGCTAAACATAAGATAAACTTTAAATATTGAAAAGTCTATAGTGGAAGCCTAGATTTGAACATACGACCGACGTGGATTAGATTTAAAAAATAACTTTAATACTCACTTTTATTTGTACAGAATTATATACCAAGAGAAATCAACCTAACAACTGATCGACTTGAAAACCAATCCATTCTGACAGACGTAGAATTTTATATAATTATATTATATTGTGCAAGACTATAGACGATAAAAAATCCTGTATTGTAAATATTGTGAAGTATTTTAGTAGTTTGTATTTTGCATAAACTCTTCTCAGGAATTGACACTTCTATTTAAAAAAATGAATTTATTTAATGGCTTGTATATTTAACTTTTTTTTTAATTTTAAACATTTGAGTCTTAGGAATTTACTTAAGACTAAAATAATAATAAATAAAAAACGTAAAGAAAAACATATGGAAACTACTGCTCCACTCATATCGCTCTCACCCGTTTTAGTTGGGGAAGTAGAAACTGATTTATTCTTAGGACTATAATATGAGACACTGTACAGTAAACTAAAATAAATTGATGAGCTACCTTGTTTGTACGTGATTTACAATTATATTTTCATTATAATAAAATATGGATGTTTATTCAGACATCCATATTTTATAATAAAATATGGATGTTTGTTCATAGCATGCAATTTCTGTCACTTTATAATATGGGTATAGCGCAATATTCACATTAAATCCACTAGTTTATTTCCGACACCAATAAATATTCTGAACAATAAATTATAATAATTTGTAATTAAAATACAGCGTCGTACAAGATCAGTGCAGTCAAACGAACAACATGAATTGTATATTTTACCAAGCGATGAAATAAAATGCGTAAGCCAAAAACATCATTTAGACAAATTTACGTCTAGTATGAATACAAATGATTTAAAAGTAGGAACATCGTGGGTCTATTGTGCAAAAGACATTCTTTATCGCAACACGTGTGTAGATTAATATCTATCGCCCACCTCCGTCCAATTTGGGAGATCAGTAGGACATGACTTCGTATATATATTATACATAAAACTGTACTGGCGATTAGGTACGAGATTTCATGATTTTAACGCAGTAAATTTATAAAATAAAAAGTTAAGTGTCAGTTTATTTACATAAATGTAAAACTTTTAGAAATACGAGGTTTTACCTCGTATTTCTAAAAGTTCGTAGTTTTCGTAGTTTTATAAATAGCTTAATATAACTTTTAACTAATTATTAGTATTTCTGACCAAGAAAGAAACAAAGAAACTTCCAAAAGAAGAGAAACAAGAGCCATAGTGAGATGGTAGTATTAAACTTTCAGAATATAGTATATCTAAAATAAATATCGGAAAGACACTGATAAACTAGTTTTGTGTAATTATATTTTGTAACAAGCAGCTGTTTAATACTAATATATGTTAATTTTTTTTTGATGGCCTTATTACGAAGACTTACAAAATAAGTAGATTAATATATTTTCTGAATGAATAATTAACCTTTTGAATGTTAAGCGTTGAATCAAATATCTAATTATGTCATTATTACGTATTAACACCAAATATTTGAAAAAAAAATCCATATGAATATTAAAATTATAATTTATGTTACTTTAACATTATATCATTATATCTTCGTATTTTAATTGTTATTGTATACAGATAAGTACATTAACTCCATAGCATTTAAAAATACAAAAAAAAAATTAACTAAAATGTCCTTCTTCGCTTTGTACCGTTTTTATTTACATCCTGAGATAAATAACTCGTTCTTACATTACAAATTGTAAAGTACCTACATTATACAACGCGAATATTTAACATTTAGCAATTAATTCCTTTTATAATTACCCATTAAAATATTAAAAACACCTAAAAATTTAATATAAGTTTTGCAAAGATATGTAACAATATTGCAATGAAAGAGGAAAGATTTGTTTATAATTGATAAATTCTGAAAATACTGAACCGTCTTTTTTTTACCATTATGAAGCTATATTATAGGCACAGTATAGTAATATATACAGTATTGTAACTCGGCCGTATATTTGAAATAAATGCCAACAGTGACAGCCGCGCACTACGTAAACGTGCGATAGGGCTGCCCGCCTCCAGCATTTTAATTTCATCATATTATCTTATACTAAAGACAAAGTTTTAATTGTTTTTTTAGATATAACTTGTATCTTGTATCTTGTAAGGCACGGGCTTGTTTCCGCAACTCGACGTCACTGTGCGCCTATTTTGCGTGTGGGAGTGGGCAGCTAGTCTTGCCACCCTAACTCCTGTAAGAAATTTATCAAACCTCTGGTGTCACCAATGACTTCGGAGAGAGTCCTCGGTGACCCCAGATGTCTGGCCCGGTAGGTGGTCACGCCCGTGCACTCCAGAATAATGTGGGCGGCCGTCTCCTCTGCCTCCAGGCAGGCTCTGCACAGGGGGCTGTCAGTAACACCTACATTAAACAGATGTTTGTTGAATGGGCCGTGGCCCGTAATAATATGAGTAATTTTGCGTAAATGTGGGCGAGTGAGATTCATTAACTTACGAGACAGTCTCCGATCTATGTGTGGGAGAGCTTGTTTCGCCTGTCTACATCCACTCACCTCCATCCAGTATTTGTTATGTAGCTCTTTCGTGTGTTGTCGAATGACTGATGTAGGCCATGCTGTAGGAAGGGGGACAATTGGTTCTGGTCCAATCGCAGCCATCTCCGAACCTCTTCTGGCCATTTCATCAGCGGCATCGTTACCACGGGAGCCACTGTGACCTTTGATCCACTGAAGAGTTACGTTATTGTTGTTATTACATACCTCCATCAGGGATTGGTGACAGTTGTAGATAAGTCTTGAGGTGATAGAGTGACTTTGAAGAGCTTGTAGTACTGATCTGCTGTCCGAGAGGATTCGGATGGAGTAGTTCTTTACCTTTCGAACAAGAGTAGCTGAGGCCGCTGCTATGATACCCATACATTCCGCCTGATAGACGGTGTTGTGAGCACCCAGAGGGGCGGCTATTTGTATGTTGAGATCTTCGGAGAATACACCGTATCCTGTACCTGATCCAGTCTTAGAGCCATCAGTAAAGATCCTTACGTCCTTTGTGTTCAGGGCTTCGTTTGGATCTTCATGAAGCTGTATTTTATATTTTTTGTCGAAAACAAATTGCTTTGGAAGTTTGTCGCTTACCGCCAGCAGCATTGGTTCTTTTTCCATCACCTCATTTAGAACCTCCGCTTGGGGGGACAAGTCTCCTTTCCAAAGATGAAGTGTCTTTAACCTTACCGCTGTAGAAGCTGCCTCCTGCCTTATGAATAGGTGGAGGGCTGGGAGATTCAGCATAACTTCTAACGCTGCAGTTGGTGTCGTCCTCATGGCTCCTGTGATAGCTAAACATGCTAATCGTTGGAAGCTCTGTAGTTTGTTACGTGCCGTTGTGAGTTTGGTGCGAGGCCACCATACAACAGCTCCGTAGCATATTATGGGCCGTATCACTGCTGTGTAGAGCCATAGAACGATTTTTGGGGAGAGGCCCCACGTCTTACCTATCATTCTACGGCACTGCCAGAAGGATATGGTGGCTGTACTTAGTTTCGCATCTAGATGCGCGCCCCAGTTGAGCTTGCTGTCAAGTATCACTCCTAAATACTTTACCTCGTTAGCCAGCTGGAGCTCAGTATTAAACAGCTTGGGCAGCTTGTAGTTTCCAAAGATTCTATTGTTCGTAAACATTACCAGTTCAGTTTTTGCAGGATTCACTGATAAGCCGTTGTCTCCGCACCATTTCTCCACGATTCTCAATGCTGCGTTCGTAACTTCACATATAGTATTGACAAACTTTCCGCGTATCAGGATCGCGAGATCGTCTGCGTAACCTACCGTGTAGTAGCGATGGTCATTGAGGGCAGTAATGAGGTCATTGACCACCATATTCCACAGAAGCGGCGAGATCACGCCACCTTGCGGGCAACCTTTTGCTACAATTGCCTTCTGCGATTCACCCTCAACGAGCAGTAATATTCTACCCTGAAGCATGTTTCCAATCCAATTTCTTAGAGTTGTACATACTCCATGACGTTGTAGGGCCTCTTTTATTTTGATGAATTTTGTTTTGTCGAAAGCACCCTCGATATCTAAGAAGGTACCCAGACAGAAGCCTTTATCCGATATTGCACTTTCAATGACACTTACCACGGCCTGGAGTGCAGAATCGGTGCATTTACCTTGACTGTACGCATGTTGGTTTGGGTGCAAGGGTAATTTTTGGAGGTAGTTTTCCCTCAGTTCTTTCTCGCACAGCCTCTCCAATGTTTTTAGTACAAAGGAGGTGAGGCTGATTGGTCTGTATGATCTAGGATTAGAGTAATCGCATTTACCTGGTTTAGGTATGAAGATAACTTTCACTTCTCTCCAACCTCTGGGAACGTATCCATGCGCTAGACACGCCCTGAAGATGATGGTTAGTAGATGGTAGATATAACTTATGTTATAATATTTTAAATGTTTGATTTAAAAACAAACTAATTGCACCGTCTGCCTTTCTTATTACCGGGATGTCCTATATAGACAAGGGTTGTCTGGAAGAAATCACTATTAGTGATAAGACCGCCTTTGCACTCTATTTTGTATATTTCTCTATGTTACTTTTTTATGTATTACTTAAGTGTGCAATAAAGTATATATAAAATAAATAAATAAATAAATACATTTGCCTACTTTGTGTTTCCATTTAGTTTTGTTATTGTAAATATACTCTTTTTATATAAACAAATAAAATACTTTGTGAATTGAATAGGAAGTGTTCAAAAAAAATGCGTGTTTTTTTGATTGTTAGATTTAATTAAAAACCATGTTTATGTTTGAATAACGAATCGGTCTTATAAATTTGCACCCGAAAAATATTTGCTCCTCAACTGAGACGTACCAAATGCTTTATTATTAAAGTTTAAAGTATAAAAAATGCGTATTCTAATATAATGTTTAATTAAAAATACTTATCCATTAACAAGTATGCTTAATTAAATAAAATCAAAAAACCCGACTGCGTAAAATACTCTTATTATAAACTAAAAAGAATAAAACAATTTACTAGCTTTCATTTGATACCCATATTGCTACAATAAGAAAAAAAATTCAACTCCCCCCCTCATTCCGCCATTTGCGGGCGCCATTTTGAATATTTATATAGCCTATGTCACTTACTACAATTTAGACAAATCTAACGACATCTCATATGTCAAAAACCGTCCAGCCGTTTGGGCTGTAGGGCGTGCCAAAGAAATGGACATACATACATACATACATACATACATACATACATACACTCGAAAAACATAACCCTCCTTCTGTCACAGTCGGGTAAAAAGACACACATTATGTACGTAGTATTAGTACGTACAATTATTTTATAGTCTTACATTTCAGAGTTTCTAGGTAATCTAAAAAAAGTTATCTCTGGATGCGTTATTGGCGAATTCATGCAACCAAAACAGCACAAATAAATCCTACTCGTCATATTAAATTCGAATTGGAATTATTTTCAGTGAAAAAATAGTGTGGTTATTGTTAAAAAAAATAACACACGGTCCGTTTGTCACTGCGGCACAGTCGCGACTGTTTGCGTTCCGAGTGCATCCCGAAATCGAGGCCGTTTGTACGAAGTTGGAGTACTGTATATATTATTATACTGTGTTATAGGGAAGTAAACATTTTAATAAAACGTCACTATTCATAATGGCAGAAAATTCATAAATGTCAACGTGAGTGACTGACTGACTGACGAATCAACGCACAGCCTAAGCCGCTGATCGTAGAGACCTGAAACTTGCAGGGTGTGAAGTGATTCCTTGGTCAAATCTACTTCAAATTTTGCATAAATATTCTTTAACTACAGAACACTAACAGAATTGATTGAAAACGTGTTTCGTATTATATCGAAATTCATCCCCTAACGGGGTTAAAAGGGGGTAGAAAGTTATTTGTTTCGAAATTGATATCAATACTCCTTATTGCTTTTGATTTAAATTACATTATTTTTATTTTGACACATGTTTGACAACTCAATCCGTCTATTATAAAATACTTTCCAGTATCGACGCAGGTGTAAGTGATATCTTTTTTTGGAAGCTCCTTGTGGAACAGGCAACATTTGTCTATTAAATTTACTATTGGCCAAAGTGAGAAGCAATCGTGATATCGCCTTAGCGGTCGCATTGTCCGGAATTGCTGCCACGCTTCTGGAAGGAGGTAAAACTACAAACTTCGCGTTTAAACTTCCTTTTAATTTGATACAAACCGAAACCCCTTTCTGCAATATACCCAAACAAATATGACAGAAGTACTTCGCAAAACGAAATTGGGATGAGAGGTCTATGGCTCAATAAGGAGATTTCGAAGCCCTCAATAGATCTTTACAAGATATTAGGAATAATAATTGTCAAATGCGAACAGTTACTGTATAACAATACAGTAATATATATAGACTTGCTTATTTCTTCCGTGAAACAGCTTTGCTGTGTTTCGGAAAGAAGGGCAAGACAGGCAGTGTAATTACTGGCACCGAGACTTAACATCATATGTCTCAGGATAGGCAACACATAAATGAGTTGGCTGGGCTAGTTAAAGTAAACTAGTTTATGTGCATGGGCGACGTCGACCACTTACCATCAGGTGGCACGTCTGCCAGTTTGCCTATTCAATTAACACATTAAAAAAAAAAAAAAAAAAAAAAAAAAAAAAAAAAAAAAAAAAAAATAGACAGTGCCTATGTATTAACTGTTAGTGGAAACTTTGCTGATTTATGATAATATGTTAATGTGTTCTATTTATGTGTATTAAAATATTATTTGTTTCCCAAATATATAAATAAATAAATAATGAGATATACAGAATGTTAATATTTTATACAAAGTTTACACGCATGTATAATAATAAGTCTGTATTTTTCTGGGTTAGAAGTATCATTTTAGTATTTTAGCATTTTTTTTGCATGCGATTTCCGGCAGACTTTACCAGTAGGTAGTGCCCAGAGGAATGTCAGCGGACGATATTAAAGCCTGCGTGAAGCGGTCTCATTTGTGGCCTTCAGTGACAAAACTGAGTCCTGCCAACAATATGTGAGTCCATCTGAGGGGAGATGTTACTGGCGGGCAGTTCTCAGACCTGTTGCTTAAAGTATGAAATGGTGATTTCCCGGACCTGGATAATAATATAATTCTCCCTGCCGAGTTAGTTACAATTGTTTCCACTGTAGAAGAGATTATAGCTAAAATTTACCCAAATATTAATAATATTCACGATAAGCCTGCAGAATGGATACACGAGCGTGCCATCATAGCATCAAAAAACAAACAAGTCTCACAATCAGTCATAAACGAAATATTTTTGAGATCATTCGAAGAGGTCGAATATCAATAAAAATCCGTCCACTCAGCGATGAACACCGACGATGCCATTCATTATCCGGTCGAGTTCCTGAATACCTACACTGAAGCCTCCCGGTCTGCCAACTCACATATTAAAATTGAGAGTTGGCGCGCCAATTATGTTGCTGCGCAATATAAATTCACCAAAATTATGCAATGGCACCAGATTGCAAGTGAAAACATTGCATCGCAATGTAATCGAGGCGACTATATTGACTGGTTCTCGAGGAGAGTCTGTATTTATTCCTACGCTTCCCCTAACACCATCAAATTGCCCCTTCAAATTCAAGAGAGTGCAGTTTTCCATCAAAGTCTGCTTCGCAATGACCATAAACAAAGTTTAAGGTCAAATTCTGAAGGTAGCGGGAGTATACTTGAGGGAAAGCTGCTTCTTCCACGGTCAGTTGTATATGGCATGCTCCAGAGTAGCCTGGTGATTCTCGCACGCGAAGGAAAAACAAAAAAATATTGTTTACAAAGAAATACTGATACCAGAACAAAGGCCAAGCTTGGTGTTCATAAAATAAGTAGTATAACAAAACTTTATTTTATTTTCATGTTTATTTAACCTTAAAATATATAATATAGATTATTATATTTTATAAGTTTTCAAACATTTTAACATAATTTTTATGTTATAACAAAATTAATAAAGTAAAAAACCAATTAAAAATGACATTAGAACCATTTTCGACGCGGACGAAGTCGCAGGTAAAAGCTAATATATATATTAAAAGCTTTCAAACTCTACTACTCCAAATGCTAGATAGGTCCGTAAAGCTTAATTCACATTTATGAATATAAACGGATACGAATCAAGTAGTTAAAGAAATGGTAAAGCAATTTATAAAAGAAACTCCTAGACTAGATTAAACTTTAAAAAAAATTAATAGAATAGTTCCCATTAAATGATATTTGAAGAAAAAAAACGGATCAATGGCAAAATTATACCTACGAGATTTAAACATATTTTACTCCTATATAAGTTAGCCGCTAAAGAAATCAATCGTTTAATACTACCTACTTACACACTCGGTGAGTTTGCTCATTGGACTATGTAATATCAAGTCCATATTATACAAACGTAATCTTTTTCTTTTATTGATATAAAGTCAATCGTTCGGAAAATAAGAGTGACTTTTTCAGTTCAGTTCAAACGCGAATTCAAGTAACGTGATAATAAGGCACAATTACTAAACATATTATCAATTACTAAAATTACTAACTTTAAGTTAACCCACGACCTCTCTTAATAATAAATACTGGATTTTATATTATAGTGTTGTTTTTTATACCTATATTTAATACATTTTTATAATAATCTAAAGTATATAAAGATAGCGCAAATTGAATACTCATATTTAAAAAAAAATACACGGTCAACGATCCCATTAGCATAATATAACAAAATAATCTAAGTAACCAATCGCGACCTTAATTCTAACTCGTATCTTTATTTCACACGAAATGATCGAACGTTCACACTCAGTATCCAACCTACAATCCGGATTAGTACTATCACTTGTCCAAAAATTATCTCTTTCTGTCATGTAGTCTACGTCTAAAGTCAACTCGTAATACACATAGTTGGAGTGTCCATAGTCAACGGATATCATAGACAACGGGCTGATGAATGTGACTCTTCATTTCCGATATGTTTTGAATTTCATAGCATCTCTCTAATGATGAATAATTACAGATTAAATAAAAAAAAACGCTGTAAAATCCTCGGACGTTAGGCTTAATTATTATGAGTATATGGTTGTTGGTTGTTGTGATATATTAATTACAGCAAACGGATCGACAACGAAACAAAAATAAACAATTAACGCTTAAAAAAAACATTTTCAATTTACGTTTAAATTGAAAGAAAAACAAAATGTACTGAGAACTTATCGCTCATTAACTTGTTGCCTAAATCAGAATGAAGACAGAATGTAATACAAATATTATTTGTATATCATTCAACGGCTTCTTATAATCAAAAACACAATCGAAGAATGTCGAAATAAAAAAATAAAGTTATTTGTAACGTTATTTATTACAGATTAAGCGCGCATGTTTTGATAGTTTACTTTTATTACGTTTATAGAAGTAAACACATCAAACTATTTTGTTTATTGCTGTTAATAGAAACTTTAAAAAGAATTTACCGCCTATCCCTGAATACTTAATTATGGTTCCGTCGACAAAATTGTTACATATATATGTGAGTCACGTAGAAAAACAATGAAAAATAAAACTTTACTAAAATAACGGTTATAAATACGTATTTGTTATTTGTTTAAAAATGTTTTTTTAGTAATTAAAAATACGATCTATCCATCTATTTAAATTTAATTTTGCTCTAGTTTTCATTTGTTTATCTTTATTTTATGTTAAATGTTAATTAAAATATGCAAAAAATATTTAAAGGTGATTTCTGACATTTTTATATCTCGCCACTAGGAAACCAGCCATGATATACGAGTTCTTTTATAGAATCTAAAATGTTTCGTGATAGGGAATCCACATCAAAAATACCGAATTGAGTTTCACCTGCTTTCTTTAACGATTATTATTTTAGATATCGGCGTTGTAAAGCGAGTTAAATGAAATATCGGTGTAAAGTGTAAACCGATGGGATTTGTCATTTCAATTTTACAATGCCTATTAGTCTTATCGAAATGTATTTTTTTATATCTGTAGCTGTTTCCTACCGTTTTATATTTTTATTACAATGTTAGATAGATAATCTCGAAAGCTTCGGTGTAATGAATTTCTCAATTTTAGAATCCAACTAATGGAATGAAAATGTTAAGGTTAAATAATAAAATTCGAGTTTTATTATAATTTTGTTTATTGTGTCACGACCGTGGCGATTCGTGGAAATCATACATATTTCTCGAGAATAAATAAATAACGCGGCTCGACGACATCGTAAATAGTAAAAATTGGAACGCGTCACGGAAGTAAGAAATTCGTAATAGAGACGCCGCCCGCGTATCGTGTTACCGAAATTGTAACAAATTGCGATATCAACCCGCGAGTATCGCGTGCGCAGCGGGGGGGCGTGCGCTATGTTTGCAAATAAACACCCGGCAGGAACCTGGGGCCCGCAACACAGCTCGTACACGGGGACTGCACAATAGTGGCCAGCATGACGCCGACGGCACACCGAGTCCTCGCCTCGTGGTACTAGTTTCTCACGCGAAATAGGAAATACGCCTCTATGGGAATCCAATTCGTAGCTCTGTGCTATACCCGATATTATTATTCATATAGCCCCGATCACCCGCTGACCGACTCTTGTGGATTTTTACACATCTATTGCACGTCACCCACTGAGTTACACGTACAAATTTAATCAATGTACATATTCATAAACTGAACTGTAACTAACGGAAAATCATATTTTTCTTAAATATATTTGATTAAAGATATAAATAAATCTACATTCGGCTATGTTTAAGAAAGAGTTAATTTTTAATAATTTTTCATTTACCTACCTAATAAACGATAAACTCGTGACTAAAATATTCGCTGTTGTAATTATTTTTATTTATCAATATGTCACATATTTGAAATAAAATAACACAAATTCACCTTATACAAGTTTTTTGTTAAAAACTTACTTTAAATAGGTACAAGGTTGTATTTATATAAAATAGACAAATAAAAAAATACATTATTATTATTATAAGCGGTAAAGTAACAAACAAAACAAAGAAAAATAAAAATAAAATATTTAAAATTATTAATGTATTTGTTCCGAGAGAATTTAAATCCAATTATAAATTTATTTTTTTATTATAAATACAAATTCACATTTGAAAATACCTCAGTTATAGTAAGTACTCAGCCCGAATTTACAGTAATTAAATAATAATAATGTATATTGAGTTAAATTACGAAAAACAGTCAAGTTTTTCTTTAGTGTCGTAAAAACTACGAGTAACCAACCAATGTTAAGGTGAAGTATTTAATAGATATAATAGTTTCTGCAGCTACTAGATAAACTATGACATTGTGACAATGTCTTTATATTTGACGGCGGAAACAATAGCTGCGTGAACACAATATGTTAGCCGCTACGATGAACTTTTGTGATACAAACAAGCAGTTATTCAAACTCCACGAAGTAGAAAAACGAATTACTGTGCGAATATTTTTTTAAATAAACCTTAGCGGTCTTTGTATTACTAAAAAAATATATATTTAAAGTTTATAATGTTAGTTAATAAAGAGTAGGCTTAAGATAAAAATTATGTTCCAGTATTATTTAATAATTTAATTATTATTAATATTACCAATTAAATAACGTGAGCCTACTATATGCCTTTTAATGCCTTAGTTTATTTCGATTTGATACCAGAAAAAAAAATATATAAAATATATATTCCATTACAAGGAATAAAATTATATAATATTACCAAGTAAAATTGAATGAAAGATTCTTAGATTTTTTCATATGCATAGAAGATTTGCGCTTGCATTAAAATAATAATACACAAACCGTCATTTTGAAAAAGTTAACTGTACAGCAACCAACGACCGTAACCGCGGGGAACAACAATATAGAGACGTCAATTGTACAATAGGAACGACCACACAATATAATTGTCATCATTCATTTGTCAACAAATCCTTCCACCACAAACACACTACAAAGGTCCTTATGACCCTTATCACGAGCGCATAGAGGCTTGACTTGTGATTTGAAAAAAAAAAACATTTCCGACAGGGCCATCTGCGTCGATAGTGCATAAATAGGTCAAATGTTTTTGTAAACACAAACATTGTGTTGTGGGTCGCCTAACGTATTCTCCATATATTTTTATTATATTCCGTGATTTACCGGTAATGTTACGATACAGGGTTGAAAATAAATCATGCAACTTTTACCGCAAAGAAATTTTACCGCTACGCAATGCTTAAAAAGTATAAAGTCGTTCGCAATAAGAAAAAATATATGTTAATAAATTCAAAATTCCGTTAAAACAAATTTTAATACTTTAGTTAGGTCACAAAATAATGACTTAGTCACAACAAAAAATCACGTGCATCTCAAAAACGGACAGATGTAAACAAAGATTTAGTTAATAATCTGATATAGTACAGCACCGTCGTACGTGTAATGAGTTCATAAGTTTATCTCTCCGAGATGACTAACTCGAGAATTATGCTTTTTCACGATATCTGTGGACTTTGAGCTCGAGAAATTTACAATAGGTATGATAAACGTGATTTAAATAAAATTGCAGTGAAATAAAACGTTTTGTGATAAATACTAAGAACAAAACATGGCCGATGAAGTTATAAATCGGTAAATATGGCCGATCCATCGCATCGTAGCGGGATAAACTGCGTTTTTTAAATTATAACATCAGATTAGTTTTGAATGAATTGACAGTTAAATTAATCGTCGTAAATCGAATCTTAAAACTAATAATGAATAATTGGTTATTATTATTTCAACTAAAATCATTCATTATCTATATATTAATACGTGAAGCAAAAACTTTGTGCCTTTTTTACGAAAATTACGCGGACAGAGAAGTATGAAATTTGGCACAGTTAAAGTTTATATGGAGAATAAGTGCAGAATGCTAATATTTTTTTTATAATAAGGCTCAAAAAATACATTAAATTAATTCAAAAAAACACTACACATACTACGACACACTCATGTAGCAATGAATTTTTTATCGAAATTTTTTATCACAGATCAGGTTCAATGACTGTTGCATATGCTCACCATGATATGCGCAATCATATTTTTATGATGTTGACAATACTGTTAATTATAGATTAGGTCGAATTTCGACCACTGGGCGACCACTAGTTATTGTAACTACACTAAAATGTTTTATAAAACGCAAATAAGGTGAGTTGACCATGGCTGCGGTTACCGGTCCGTCAGAATTATACCGACAGCGACAGGTTACAGCGTACAGGTTAAATCCTCTCTACATATATATTTGTATTGTATCCAGCATGCTCGCAGTACCGAACTGAACTAAATCAGCCTGTAAACGTCCCACTGCTGGGAAAAGGCCTCTCAGTATTATATTTTAATTCTTCAAACATTTTTTAACAAACACATTTTTTTAGTTATATAACTCTAATTAAAATATTTAAGTAAATTGTTAGATTAGTTTTTATACTGAAAAAAATTCTTTCAAATAATAAATCTCAAAAAAAATAAGATTATCTTTTAATGGTCACTGTTGGTACCATTTTTTATTATAAATTTTTAAATGTACATTACATAAGTAATTGAAAATATTAAAAAAAAGTTTCAAGTTCGTCATGTTGTAATCACACATCGTAGTAAATAATTGATTTTCAGGTTTTCTTAAAATAACCGCATTTCATGTTTATTTCGTTTAAATATCTTATTATTTTTTATAAAATTGTAACTCTCCGATATACATATGTAGAGATATTTTGGGAAAACAAATAATGAGAGCAATAGCACCCAAAACATTAATTTTTGAAATGCTGCATGAAATTGGATACCGTTTAAGCAGTTGTGATTCTGGAGGTCTAAATTAAAATCTGGTGCAGGTTTCACTTGATACACCATCTAAAAGTGGACTTTGTTACAATACTTTATTACAATAAACATGTTTGTATTGTTGTGATATCTTAATTAAATCGATTTTGTAAAAACAAAATTCACAATTAAAAATAATGCCTGTCTCTGAATGTTCCCAGGGAACATCAATATAAGCAGATCAGTAACAATGAAAATCAAAGCGGGCTATACCGCACGAGTCGGCTAGAAGTTTGTTGATACTGTAAATTACAGATGCAACTATTAGAGATTAGTTTAAAAAAATGAGGTAAATTTCACAACAAATCAGTACGTATTATTTATATATGAAAAAAAGTATTGCTCAATATCATTTTACGCTTAATTATTTGTAGTTAAATAACTATAACAAAAATAATACTTGTAAATTATCACTTAGATGTAAATACATAGATCAGTAGGTACTTTGTGTATTGAGTACGAAACGGTAGCTGATGTAAGCCGGTACTCGACGTCTGCACTACACGTGATAAGCTATCTTAGAGGTTACCCCGCTTCGACTATAGTAGTAGTTATAGTGTTGCAATGTGAGAAAAATTATGTCTATATGTACGATTAATCTTTACATCCTAGATGAGTTTACTAATGCATACGAAATTTTATTATTCTTCATCTCATAAATTGTACAGGATACCCGTATAAAATGTTAGGCAATCCAATTAAATCGCTCTTGTTTTAGAGAGACAGTAAGACTAACACTTCTAAAATGATAACAGTTGAGGAAAATTATTTTTTCTTATTAAGCTCTTAGCTTATAAGTTCAAAATAGATTTTTTTTTATATTGCGTATGTCATGTTTCTTGTTTACGGGACCTACATTTTAGGTTTATAGAAATTTATTCTTAAAAAATATATAAGTCGCTTACATGAGAATACACATAATCTATACATATAATAAAATGGTAGAAAAGTCAAAACTGTACATTGAATATTTTTTTAAAAGAATACTTGGGGTGTGATCTACAATCGATACCGAAGCCAAAAATATAGTTTTTAGAATTTTTGTCTGTTTGTCTGTTTGTCTGTTTGTCTGTATGTATGTCCGGGATAAACTCAAAAAGTACTGCATGGATTTACTTCAAATTTGGTACGAATATTATTAAGAAGTCGGGTCATAACATAGGCTACAAATTATCACGCTATCACCTACGGGGAACGAGCAGTGAACCTTTATTTCTTCAACGCATTCTGTAACAGCGTGTAATCTAGCGACGCATATTTGAATGTTGTTATTATGTTAATAACCATGCTATAAGATATCTTCACACTAAAAAAATCACGAAATATAAGTAACTTAGGCTGATAAACATAATGAATGTAAGAATAAATGTAATATAAGAAATGAATATAAGTAGTATCAAGACAATTTTAGAGCAGCGCCATCTATGAGATTTTAAAAACATCAAGTCGAATTACATGTGTAAACCCTTTTTGGATATAAATAATTTAAATTTGATCATGTTGGCGAGGTTAATAGTTGTTCATAAAAGTCATAGATGGAGTTGTGCATTTTAATAAAAATTGTATCGTTGATTCGTTTCAGAGATGAGCAAGAGAATTTTAAAAAAATGTGTTTATATAAGTTTTAAGCTGCTTCATCTATGTCTTATAAAATTCATCGAGTTTTTCTGTATGTAATAACAAACAGAACTCAAAAAGAACTGCATAGATGTATAACAAAATTTAAACTCGAAAACGGCACGCTATTGCTGTAAACAATTTGAGTTAAATAACGAAGAAAGAGGAAAATTAAGCATGCCATATATATCATAAAAATAAGAAATGCTTATGCTTCCGCCTTAAAGTCATCTCGCTCCACAGACACACCATTGAGGCGGAAATTCTTACGGGTTGTGGCGTCGGCGAAGCAGTATTTATACGCATTCCGCTCATACCTCATAACTTCCCGTTCCAGTTCAAGCGCGTACAGTTCCCCGTGAGTGTTTGCTTCGCGATGACCATCAATAAGTCGCAGGGGCAGACACTGAGGGTAGCTGGTGTCGACCTCAGGACGAGCTGCTTCACACGGGCAGCTGTACGTCGCTTGCTCCCGCGTCACCAGTCCTGACTCTCTTTACATTTTGGCTGCGGAGAGCCAAACTACTAATGTTGTTTATCGAGAAGTCCTATAAATATGTATTTTTACCATATTCTGTATTCCTTATTTATTATTTTCTCCATCCGTTTCAGTCACAACTTATGACTTAATTCAGCAGAATCACCATAAAGTCATTTATTCAAAGCAGGCTTAAAATAAGCACTTTTTGAAAGTCAATTTTACAAAAGACAGTCTCCCTCTGTTACTGTACTTTCTGTAGATATGAAATGTAAAGAAGAAACGGGTAAATGAATGTTATTTTAAAAGGTATAATAGTAGGTAGTAGTACTTTTGGTGCTGTATAGCGTTCACGCAGACGACGTCGCGGGCAGCAGCTAGTTATGTATATAGTAATATAACATTCATATTCGTCTTTAACTAGCTACTCGTTTAAAACTATTATTTTCTTAGGTTTTTTTTTAGTGAATGTTCTGTTATGTGTTCGGCCAGTTTGGTCTTAAATGCATTAAATGAGTGTAATTTTTTTGTGTGCAGGTATTTTATTGTAAAGTAGTGCTCCTTCATTTGTAAAGATTTTGTACCATATGATGTCCTAGTTTTCGGTAAGACAAGATAGCTATGTCGTCGAGTGCTACGCTTATGATGTTCTTTTATTTGGTAAAACGTTACTGTGGATAGTTTTGTCGAGAATTTTTCTGATTAAACATAATATGTACTATACGACGAGTATATTATATAAAGCTGTCCAATATTCATTATTATGGTTTCTGGATAAGGTGTCTATTTCTGGTTTGTGGATAACAGAAAAGAATTTTTTTTATTTTATTTTGCGCTATTTGTAGATTGTCTAGCCTTGTTTTAGTGATACTTCCCTAAACTTCAATGAGATATAGTAAGTGGGGTTTGACTAGAGTGTTAGAGTAGTTTTATACCATATAAAGAGCAGCTCACGCGAAATACAACGAACTAGGTTACAAATTGAGCCAGTAATTGAAGTTAGTTTATTTCTTATATGTTCAATTTGAGTATTCCAGGTTTAATTACCGTCTATCCTTAATTCATTAATCCGAGATATTTTTCACTATGTTTTTGTCGTAGTTGTACTTTATTAATTTTTCTATTAATTTTTAATTTTTTAATTGTAAGGGGTGCATGTGGCAAAATTGGTTTATTTTCAACTTTAAAAATAATGTAGCACGTTTTTAAAGTATTTATTGTTAGGAAATTACTTTGAAACCAATCAGATAAAGTATTTAAGTCTTCTTGAGCTTAAAGAATAAGATTTTGTATAAATGGTCCAAAATAGAAAAGACAGGTGTCATCTGCATACAAAGTTATACATCTATGTAAGCCAAGGTCTTGGATTTTATTAATATAAGTCAGATAAAGCAACGGGCCTAACATAGATCATTGCGGAACGCCACATGTTACAGGTAATGACTTACTTTGATAGTCCCCAATTTTAACCACTTAATGTCTATTAGTTAGATAAGATACGAACAAGCATTGCCGTGGACACCTATGCTTTCCAGCTTTTTCAACAGTAATTTTTGGCTCACGGTATCGTAAGCTTTTTTTTTATGATGGGGACCTGGGTCCGTTTTAGGTCCAGATTTATAAATAGGTGTAACTTTTACAGTTTAGTAATAACTTATTGAAATATTGTGTTAAAGGGCTATCCAATTGATTTTGTATACCTTTTAGTACTTTAGTGCTTATACCATCTATTCCAACACTGCAACAACTGTCAAGGTTATTTATTATTTGGATTTTTTCGCTTATTATACATGATTCAAGACTGGACAAATCAGGAACGGTTTGAAGATTAATTTTAGGTGTAAGAAAAATTATCGTAAGAAGTGTTAGGTATTTTATTTGCCACCATAATATGTCCTGTAGAGAAGTATTAGTTAAATATTTCACATATTTCTTTTGGGTCAGTAACATATTGAGTATAAACTGAAAGTTTTGGAGGAACACAGATTTGTTTCATTTTGTTGTTGGATAGATTATTTACAAAGTTCCACATTTGTTTCGGCTTATTAAAACATTTTGTGAATTCTTTGTAGTAATAGTATTTTTTTTTTTTGATTGAACTTTGATACATAGTAACTCTTTTCCTGGAATTCTGTTTTCAAATTGTCATCATCTTGATTCTGCCCATAAAGCATTTCTTTTATCTATCTCACTAATTAGTTCCTTGTTTATCCAATCATTCTGGGGGAGATTTAGTATTTTCGTTTTTATTGTTTTGATATTATAAGTTAAGTATTTTAATTTATTTTGAAACTGCATGTAATCATAGCTTTGCTTGTTAAGCTCAAGTCCAGTCACCAAAATGGCTATCTTTTCACAGTTTATTGTTTCATGGTTTTATTGTCTTCAATTCCAATTAAAATTATTTATGATCTGACATAAGAGAGTTAATTAGAGCCACGTGGAAAACATCCTTTTTCAGATTGGTACTAATATGGCCTATAATTGATTTCTTTGTTGATGATTTTCTTATCTAGTATTTTGTAGTGATTTTATTAAGTAATATGTGTCCAGCTTTAAATAGATCCGTGTACTGCTTAGTCTTCTTATATTTTGTCAACAAGTCAATTTTGAACTTGCACAATTTTTTTTTTGCAATTGAGATTCGTACAGATCAACAAAATCATTAAAGTTTGTGCGACCTGGGTAATAGATGACTTCTATTTCAAGCACATATTTTTCCAGCTGAACCCATAGGTAATTATTTCCTACAGAGTGAATCAACTCAGATATGGCTAGACTTCAGATTGTTATGTACCTATATAGGCTGAGACTCCTCCGCCTCATGAATCATCTACATTTTCGATTCCAGTACAGACCGTGTATAGACCTCGAACATATTTATTATATGGTAACCTACCATTTTTTCACAAAATTCTGACTGAGATGTGTTATTTTGGAATCACTTTGTTGTTGAAGTTTTCTTCACAGAATTCAAATCTATCTTAATCCTGAAATGAAAAAAAATAAGTATTTGTTGAGTAATAATCGTTCATTATATTTCTTAATTTGCCAGAAAATTATTTCGACAACATCTTATTTTCCATACATTGATCTATTAAAACCCTTATAGATCAATGTTTCCATATTAACCCTTATAGATCAATGTTCCATTATTCTGTAAAAATAAATAATTAAATAGGAATGCATGTAGCATAAAGTAATAAGCGGCGTATACTTTTTGCGAATTAATTACATAATACAATTGGCGCCGTGTCGCCGCTGTTGAGTGACCAGCGATAATATAGGTATTCTGTGGACTGACTCCGTGGCCCATATCTGACTTTACTAGGCCCGGCTGACCCGGACGGAGTTATCTATTGATAACTCCGTCTGTTGAACGCGTGACAACAATGTTTATGTTTATATTGGGATTCATGCGCAGTTCCGGATCTTATATTATCTTGTATTACTACATAATAATTATGTGCCAAGTTTTTATAGATATACTCGCAGGTGTAAATCGATAAGATGACGACTAAGACATTAACTTTCCTATGGTCTATATAATATGTAAGCGTAGAATTGAGTGAGATTACACTTTTTCGGCACATACTCGTCGTACCTGCGTATTCATGTACCAGTGTGAACTCAGAAACAATGCATCAGCAGTCTCACATGCGATAGCGATCAGATCGCTTATGAATGAAGTCATGGAGCGATTGTAGAAAAGATATCGCTTAAGCAATGGATTATAAATGATAGTCTGGTCTCAGTGAACACACCATCTAGCACGTTATTTTATTAAGATTTATAAGAACAAATGTAAAGTAGAGTAAGTAAGTAAGTAAGAAGGCTTAACATAATGTATAAACAAACAAAAAATAATGCTCTAAAATTAAATAGATCATATAAAAAAGTATCTTTTTAACTCAAGCAATTTAAAACCTAAAATACAGTTAGATTAACACTTATTGTGATTTTAAACATTTAATTAATGTTCTACAACACTATTGATTACAACAAACTTAGTTTTAACGTGCAAATAGTATAAAAGTGATTCATAATCCCTATCATGCTGTTCTCTGTGCTCTGTTTTTATATGGTAACACCATTTTTTATGTATCGTATTTAAAGAACATTTAGATACTTGTCGGGCAATACGTTATACATCAATCCAAGTTATCAACAGTTTTTGAGGTGCATGTCATTAATATCCATCATTTTTTTATGTATTATTAAATAGCGACACGTGTATTTAAATCCAAGTTTATTAATAATATTTTTAAGTTGTTTAAAAATTCTTAAATTATTACACGGTTACCGAGTAATATTTCAAAATAAACTTATTTTTATTTTTACAGTTTATTTAAAATAAAAATAAAAAACTTTTATATATGTATCGTTATAGTGGCCATAACAAGATATTTCATGGTATCCTGTGAAAACTAAAGCTGTCTTCCTATTAGGTACAGTTTCAAAGGTGCAAGCGTCCCTTAGACGTATTGCGGAATCTTTTTTAATACGGTTAAGTTAGCAGACTGGATACGGGATCCTAAAAATGTTTTTAGAAAATCTTATAAAAATTACCTACGAAAAATTTCCATACCTAAATATGTATTTGTTCAGTATTATACAGGTGACTGGTGAATTACTATCAATATTTAAGGAGAATACTCGGTACATAATTCTCATTCGAATTATGTAAAAATATAACATAAATATTAAAAAACTTCTAAATAAAGTTAACCAACAGTTATCTAATTATTTACGCGTCGTATGGACACCCTAGCTGGGCTATCGACACAAAACAGGTATGTAGCTAGATACATTTAGTTATTGCGCGGTAGTTTACTTACGTCCAAATGCCACCACGTATTAACAGGGTAGTAGGACCTTTGATATACAAACATGATTCAATCCCCCTTCATACTTTAATCCTGGCTTAGGACAAGCAAAAATACCAAGATATTTCACTCGTTTAAGCAACAAATTTGTTGACTAGAAAAATGATGTGAGCTTTCGACAAAAATTAATATAAGCTGTTTACCTATCTTTGTATTTACGGCGTATTTAAAAATGGAATTATACTTATTTACAACGATTATCAATCATTAAATTATCTATTTACCTACATAACTACATCAACCTTAAAAATGTTCAAAGTGAACTCCTCGTGTGATACACAGTTTGGCACGCTTACACATATTCATTTTCGATTTAACACGAATGGGTCACTTTTAACAGTTTCGAAAGCACTGTTGATATTTAATTTCAACTCCTCTGCTTGCATACTCTGCAGCAATGCCGCTTCACTTATTCCTTAGACACGTATTGAAATCGCCATTGGGGAACATCTTCCGGTACAAAGTAATAGTAACCGGCAAGCTATAATTCACACGCGCATAAGCACGAACTATATCCAAGTACTCTGCATTTGTGTATTGATAAGCCATACCTACCTAATTACTTATGACGGGTCGTACTCAAACACGACATATTAGGTATTCGCGTAAGATCGACCGCTAGGCGCGCGCGTGCGAATACTGACGTACGAAACTTACGGCGCCACTAGCACTACTGCCCTACTAACGGGACTAATCAATTGTCGATCGAATTACCGGGAATTAGAATTAGCAATGGGGCGGGTGATGTGGATGGCAAGCGGCACAGAACAACACCTGTGCACGCTCCGCTGGACTGGAAATGAGTTCAAGCTTCATTTATTGAAATTAAAATTTATGGAAATTTGGTCAAATATTAAGTACCTATTTTTTAACATAATTCGAATGAGGATCATGTACCAAGTTTCTTCTTAAATATTGAAAATATTACATTATATTAAATATTGAATTCACCAGTCAGTCTATATAATCTCAAGAAGGAGGGAAGTTAAAAGCGTCTTTTCATCCGTCATACCTCAGTGCCTGAAGTCGAAAGCCTTCGACCAATGTGTATTACCAGTGATGACATACGGATCTGAGACGTGGTCTCTTACTATGGGCCATTAAAACAAGCTCCAAGTCGCACAGCGTGCATTGGAGAGGACTCGGACGCGGCATCGGACGGCCGTCCACGAGATGGAACCGGTCGCTCTGGAGGTCGATGGGGGAGGCCTACGTTCAACAGTGGACATCCAATGGCTGATATGATGATGATGATGATATAATCTCAGATTAACAAAATTTTATGTAGATTGTGTTTTTAGAATTAAATACAGTAAGTGTAATAAAAACTTTTGTTAGTTTGGTTTATAGAATATGTAACGAAAAATTATAACAATTAATTTGATTTTCTTTAAAAATATTAATCGACATAAGTTTTAACACCAATAACAGTCAATGTTTCCTTTCACATTGATCGACTTAATTATATTTTATAGTGACAATCCTCGCAATAATGACGTAGCTACGGGTGGTCGGTACCAAGAAAACATAAAAGTAGCAATTTTGACATTAAGCTTGTCAAAAAAATGAGTGTTCGCGTGATCCGCAAGAGTTTGATCATATTAATCCGTCAGGCAAAGCGCATGCGCATAGGCCGTGACGTCACGCGAGCTTCCGACTGGAATATAATTTTAATTTTGCTACAAATTTACTTTTGCCTCAAGATAAATACCATACAAGCGACAAACATCCGTATTACTAAGTAGCATTCTCTCTTTTTTTAACTCTACAGCAAATCATTGTCAGGAATGTTTATTGACGACACGGTCTGATAGAGTGAATGATCTTAAACTTACGTCGAAGAGTTATGGCTATCAGATTTGAAGTAATACTCACATTTCTTACTTACATCGATATGATAAATAATTTACATTCACCCGTATCAACTTTCACAACGTACGTGACCTTGACGAGTTCCTATGGAGAATAACTAAATTCCATAGTAGAAATATCAAATTTTTTTTCATAAATAAGTCAGATAGAGGCGGGTGATAAGACACCACAGGAGGAGACTATAAAGATGTGGTACTGATAGTAATTAAACTTTATCTTTAAATGAAAGAACTGACAATAAATAAAATTAGTTCCTACTATTATAATATGATATGTACATTTGTAATTGGTTACTTGTATACCTACCTACAAGTATTTGTTTAAATACGGGAAGGCATTCGTTACTACATTACCTGTTAACCTATTATTAGTTTGTTGAACTATGAAAAAAATTAAGTAGTTAGTTACCCTAACTTGTGTTTGTAGTTTGTATAGTACATGTGACTTTCATTGCTATTTCCTATGTCTTTATTATTAAATTACATTTTATTAATTCTTGTTTTTATTACACCTATAGTTAATATATATTTAGTTCGATAAAGTATCCCAAAAAATTAGAGACAGGCATGCAAAAATTTGTTATTTTTTACATCAAACCTCAAGTCCCACACATAAAATGTCTAAACAGACTATTAAAGAGAAATTAGTCTCATTTTCTAACTCTTCGCTGATTTTCTCTTTAATTAATTGGAATTCATGAGAGAATTCTTATTTAAATTGTATGATTTGTGAGACGGTTAAGCAACATTCCTCATTGTCTAATTCTCACCTCTAAAACAAAAGCGTCCGTATATTTTTGGAGCATGACAACACCTACAGCGATAATATGCTCAAAATTATGGTATTTCGCATACGCATAATATAATACAATAAGTGAGGCTATAAAGAAAGCTCCGTTTGACGCCGGCTCGGCCGGACTCTACTTACGACGCTTAAATAGTCTCTATTATTGTTAATTATATGTAATATATATTTGAAAATAAGCTTTTAAAACTTGTGTTTTTTGTATTGTCTAATTATTTGTAACAGCACAATTTGATTATATTTTTAATTAAGTCCTTTAAATGTCCACATTACGAAAACGTTTTAATAATAAAAGTACTCAACATTTGCTTCATTTATTTATAAAATTAAATATATGGACTACTCTTTATATTAGAGATTTTATCAACAAGCTTAGTAACGATCAAAACTTTTCGTATTCAACAAATTCCCGCATGACACGTTCCCACAACCATCCGCTTTTAATTAATATTAGATGATGTTTTAACATTTCGTTAAATATTACTCAGTAATCTAGTTTAAAACTATTTAACAGAATAACAGCTACACTTGAGAGAATGCAGCACTGTAATGTGTGATTGAATGAGACGACTTGTTTACTCCAAAGTTCGTTTATTAATCCTTTCTTTTATTACAGTAATACAATTTATATATATAACCGGGAGGCTTACAGACACACACTACAGCACCTAGTACACAAAAGGAACGATAAAGTCACAGTGCATAGATTTAATTCAGACTTGAATAAAAATTAAGACGTGATCGATTCAGAAGAAATTACAAAACAATATATGAAAATCATCATTTTTTTCAACGTTGTTATAATAATTGTAATTTATATACATTTTGGCATTAACATGTAATTATAAAAAAAAACTACAGCGATATCAACACGTAATTGAAAAAATAATTATTTGTGAACGAAGAAGCAACCGTGACAGTTAAGAGCAACAACAGGTGAAAAATAGAATTCCGACGTCAGCGTCCGAACGCGGTCGAACCAATCAAAAGTGCCGATAGCTCGACCGAGAGCTGCCATAAACCCATTCTAATATACGCGTATTCGTTGCGTTGAAGACTTTTATGAGCAATTTAACAAGTGTCTCGTAGCCAGGGCCGGATTTGATTTATGTCCACATAACGTATGTTTACGATGTCCGTTTATTGTTTCTTGTATTTCACCGTCTAGGAGCTGATAATGTTATTTGAGAGGTAAAGGACGCCGAGATAAAGACAGACGGCCTATGGACGTTTTCTATTCGATCTTGGAATAAATTATCTAGTTTATATGTTCGAGCTACGAGTATATTTGGTTATTCATGTGGTAGCTATTTTCAAACAAGCTATCATGTTAAGAATCGGCGTTTTTATTGATTGTATTTATAATAAAAAAAATACTCTTATCGTCTCAAACTGTAGGAAAATAATTTTTTCGTGTTACTAAATAATCAGCGTAAATAGCGAATATCTACGAATAGAATTTTTTTATTATCTGTAATTATGTATATGATTTTGTGCAAAAAAATTAAAGTAAAATGGCTAATCACTAAATTTTTTGATAATATCATATTTATTAGTGCAACAAACAAATATATATTTATACCTTATAATTTTAACAATAATTAAGCATATACTTTTTTTTGTTCTCATTATTGTATTATATACTATGTTTTACGTTACATAACAACAAAAGTTAATTCTCAATTTTGATACTTTTTTTTGTTGTAAAAATATACTCGTAATCTTTATATTATAATTGTTCTGTGCGTGTATATATGACTGAACTCTTCCTAAAAATCAGACCGATTTTGATGAAATTTTTTGTGTGTGTTCAAGTGGATTCGAGAACAGTTTAGATTCGCAATTCAGTCCACTACAAAATCTTTTTAATTAGTTTTTTATTTTTAATAAAATCACGATAGCGTCGACTCTTTTCTTACATTCTTTTTATGTCACAACTGACGTTTTCACAAAAGTCAACAGGATTTACATTGAATGATTTAAATTTTTTCATTATAATAAACTATATTTTATAAAACCTGAAGGTGGGGCTATAAATGTTGTTTTTTTTTTACAGGTAAAGGAATAATTTAGTTATTTTGCTTGTAAATAATTTATATTCAGCTACATATTGTAAATAAAAAAAAAAATATTTTTACAGAGAAAAGCAAATAAAATATGATATGTATATAATTATACTGTGTGTGTATGTGACTGAACTCCTCGTATACTCGTATTTTTAATTAGACGAAGCTAACTGACATAAGCTAATGTCACTTTGTAAAATAATGCTGCCACATTTAAAGTAATAGTGATGCGTTCAGTTCTCTTTCAATCAAATGAATGAACAATGAATGTGAATAGTTAATCATCATTTCAAAGTATAAAAGAATATTATTTCTATTTTACAATAAAATTGTATAAAAGTGCTTTGATATAAATTACTAGTAGTATGTAATTACAATCAGTTTTTGACGGCTTATTACAAAGCGCGGCGCGGCGACTATAAAATCAAAATCAAAATATTTTAATCAGTATAAAATTATTACAATTATTTACTGAACGTCATGAGTCTACCACCAGTTCGGAAAGAAGAAGCCTCTGACCTGAGAAGAACTGGCGAAAGAAATTCAGCGGAACTAATATTATTATTATTTTTTAACGTAATGTTTTTTTTTTTTTAAGTAAATTGTATATAAGTTGAAATAGCCTGGCGGCGATCACATCTTTCCCAAGGCGTACTGTCTTCTAGAAAATCGTTAATCGTATAATATCCTTTAGTACAAAAACGTTTTTTCACAAATTTTTTTTAAATTTGGCAATAGAAGTAATCTGGCCGAAATTATACTCGCCATATTACCAAACCAAACCTTAACCTTAATTCACATTTTCTGAAAGCATAGTGTGATGTCTCAAAACTCTCAAATAAGTTAGAACACTATTATTCCAAAAAGTGTTAATAATTATGTTGATATTAGTATATATCGACTGTCCATACGTACAGTATCGAAACTGAAATTTTGCGATTTTTTTTTTATTGCACTAAGAAACTCCTTTTTATATATGTTTTCATACAAGAAAGAGAATAAGTTTAAAAAAATACATATTAAACCACATTTTTCACGAGTATAATATCGATACTTAGCAAATAAATGATAATTTTGTTCACAAAATTAACTTAAAAGTGCTCTCCTGTAAAGTACCTTTTTTCAGTTTCGATAGTATACGTAGGGACAGTCGATATATTTAAATTATGCTGTTTTATACAACAATGATAAAATAATCACTAAACAGGTTTAATGACACCGAATTCAACTCCGAACCGTTAACATACCTACGGTTTAAGTTTACAATTAATCGCATGTACAAAATGAAAATATTTAAGAAATACTCTTATTAGTACAACTTTGAGACAGTCGACTTTTACGCAGCAATTTTATTTTAACAGAGACAGAATATTTATAAAAGTATAATAAAGAAAATTTACTATGAGCTAGTATTTTTTTAAGAATATAAATTTGCTACTTAACTAATCATTTACCGTTGGTTCAAGTGACAGTGTTTAAAGTTTATACAATTAAATAGTTAGTTTACTTTATCATGTTAATAGGTAGGTTAGTTTTAAAGAATAATAAAATTTCGTTAGACGTGAAACAAGTCATCACCCTAAAAGCCGTTGAACCTCATGATTCCAACTGTACAACTGTATCAGCCTGTAAAACAACCACTGCTGAGCGAAGGCCTCTTCTCCATGTAGAAGAAGGGTTGGAGCTTAATTCACCACGCCGCTCCACTGCGGGTTGGTGGATAATTTCTCTACCATGAGTAACGATCGTTATCAGGTGTCTATGATAACAACCAGGAGTGACGGCTTTACGTGATCTCCGAGGCACGGTGGGGAGACCCCCAAAGACATCCACCCAGACCGGAAACAAATATTTGTACAAATACAGTCCCGAGCGAGAACCGAACCCGCGACGGCCACGGCGCGCGACATTGAGACAACTACTCGCACCACTACACCAAAACGGTGTTCATGATTCCAACGTTTAACTAAAATATGAACTGTTGTAGATACATTGAGTTACTTTACAAAAATAAATTGTACAAATAAGCAACATACAGGTATTTCGAATTCGTTTAAAAGTTATTTTTAGTTTTCTCAGCGGCCGCTGCCTCTCATCGCTTATACCCCGCGACTCTCGACGTCCCGTAGAGATGTCATTGAGATGCGTACGTGCCCGACGTCCTAGTGATAACACGGAGTGAATTGTGAGCGCGGTGGGCTGTAAAACGTTCATCAGATACCACCACAGATGGGTGACGGGCGACGGCCCACGTGACGTATATGGGACCCTAGACTTGGAAACTACGAACGCAAAAAATTAGTGAACCTACTATTTTATATATTTGGTGTTTTATCTTTGATATGTTTGTTTTTTTGCTCATATATATTTTAATGATTCGTCTACTTTTCGCATTTTTATACAAAATTGTAATAAAAGTTAATGTATCGTAGTTTATACTTATTCATAGTTGTATTAAGCCTACAGATACTTTGTTAATATGATGTACATGAATTAATAATTTTATTCTTTATTTTATCTATATAGATTTTATTTATAAGGTAGGTAACTACTTCTTAAGAAAATTGAATGGTTTCATTTAAAAACACAATTTTAAGCTAAATTATAATTTGAGTCAGAACGCTACTGGTGTTGAATAATTCATAGCAGGTTTTGTAAATTAATCCACGAAAACTAAAAATATAATAAAAGTACTTTATTTTGAACGTATTATAATTTAGAAATAGTATTATCATCATTTCGGAATTCGGATTAATTGAATATTTTGACAAGAACTTAATATAAATTATTACTTATTATTACGAGTATATGCAAAGTGATAAAAATAAAAACGTTATAGGTAGGTGCTTAATACGACTGAACCTAATAAAACGTAATACCTATATGTTTTTGTTTGTATTTTTTTTCTTTTGATAATATTTGTAAATCGATTCCAACACTTGTGATAAATTCACGTTCGGTTTATTTTAATAATAAAATCGAACGAAGAAATATAGTACCTAGCCGTTCCATAATATCTGATATAACAATTTTCCTATAGGAATTACTTATATCGTACGTTTAAACATGAATTAGTGGAATTTTCATTAAATACGTTAATGAAGCTGCATTCACTACATATTAGTGAATTTCAATAACAAGTCAGTGAATACTCACTAATACACATAGGTATTCCATGATCAAATCAGTGGATTCTAATATTCATATATACATTTAATAGTCACTAATTCTGCGTGATACGATTCTCACATTGATAAAAAGTGAATAGTACCTAAAATTAGTAAAATTCCACTGATTCATGTTTAGAAAGTAGTTATTTATTATACTGATAATATTGTTTTTGTTTTTGTTCATCCCAGTAAGATTAAAAAAAAAAAATATATATAAAATATTAAAAACTGCTGTCACAGCTTAAATAAGTTGAAATTGCCATTGAATTGGTAGACTAGCTCTTCCATTTAACGACACCATTTAATTATACACCTAAATATCGATTAGCCGAGTGGTTGAATACAATGTTTAACAGTACAACTAGATATCAACCAGCTAATTTGTTAATTGACAATTTTGAATTATATTTACATCGCATTTTCACCTTTACCTAAAAATTACCGGATTTTTATCTAATAATTAAATAAAATAGTGTTAGAATAAACCTATACAAATAATTAATACATTAAAATAAGTACAACATTTAATATTATATATATAATATATCTTTTTTGATTAAAAGTCTATATCGGATTTTATCGCGTTTATTTAAAACTTTATATTTTTACAATATTTTAAATTATTTCCCGACGTTTCGGACCCTTTACAGCGTCCATGATCTCGGGGGACTGAGGTGGTGGGTGTCCGAATAAATTTAATTATTCGTAAAAAAATTCGCGAGTTCGCGAGTTCGCGAATTCGAGTAAAATTCGCGTAAATATAAGAGAACAGTATAATATATCTTTCTAAAATCATTTATATCAGAAAAAATATTAGATTCGGTTAACTAATTATTTTGTCTTTTTTTTTTTTAAGTTGTCCGAGCAGTCCCCTGGCATGCATGCTCGCTTCACTTACCCAGCTCGACCCGCAATTATAGTTTAAATATAAGTGAAGATTTTTTTAAAAACCTATAAATTATCTCGATTTAAAAAAAAACACATGGCTGTTGTTGACGCCTTAAAAAAACACTATACTAGTAGCAATACTACACATTCAATATTTTAATGCGTCATTATTTAAAAATAACAACAATTCGAAATTTAAATTAATCTAATAACATATGTATCACATTGAACTGACCTGATGTAGTCATTTTTACAGAATATGTTACTATCTCGAGCGTAGCACCGCTGTTCTGAATCAAGGGGCATCTTGCATTCGCAGCATCTCAAACAGGGGGTATGCCAGCGCCGTTCTAGAGCGAGAAGGTAATATCTGTCTGTTATTCTAGCGCCACATCCTGCGCAGGCGTCTTCTGGAGGCGGCGGTGGAGGCTCATCCGGCGGCTCCCTCTTGCGGCACGAGGTGCAATCGCGAGGGGATCCCGGGGACGCTGCGGGCGCGACTGGCGACAATTCGACCCCTGCCTCGTACGCCGAAGATAGGTACCGCTCACTCTGTTGCTGAAACAACGTAGTTTGTTAAAAGTTTTTTTTTTTTAATATGTAACTATTATAGCCCTTTACAATTAAAACTTATTATACAATTGACAAAATATTAATTAAACCTAACGTACATGTTGTCGTAATTATTAAAAAAAAAATACATCAAATAAACAAAATAATTAACGTAGTTTTATTATAGTAAAGAGAAGTTAGAATATAAAAAATATGCAATATAATTTTAAATGTTTGAAATTAATTAATGAATGAAGTGACGTCTACGACGGTCACCACTGATAGATAATAGGTCATTACCTATGAAATTGCCGTTTTTGATGAAATAAGTTAATGCACTTTTTTTTCTATATTTTTTATCTTTATTATTGAAAGTAATTACCCATAGAATCAATGCATTTTTGCCAACGTAGTGGTACTTATTGATGCCTTTCTTGAAAAACTCTGCTGGACGGTAGGCAACAAACTCTTCAAAGGCATTTTGTACTGCCTCTCGGGTATTGAATTCCTTTCCCGCCAAACAGTTATCCAAATTCTGGAAAAAGTGGAAGTCTGTTGGGGTAAGATCTGATGAGTACGGTGGATGACAGAGAACTTCCAACTCCAGCTCTTGTAACTTGGAGACCGTCTGCTGTCGCGCGTTGTCGTGCAGGAGCAGCGGAGCCGAGCGATTGACCAAAGCTGATTGGAGACGTGCAAGCTTCCCCATCATTGTGTTTAGTTCTTT